>BSBN01000866.1:0-683227 GCA_027924645.1 Cunninghamia lanceolata | reverse complement strand
TTACCCAATTGACATTCTCTACACATGCTGTCAGTAGGTTTCATAAGTTTTGGAAGATCTCTCACAGTCTAAGTAGAACTTATCTTAACAATGTTATCAAAATTTACATGACACATTCTCTTATGCCATAACCAACTCTAATCAATATGAGCAATCAAACAACTTTTTCCAGAACTACTTAAATGAAAGATGTTACTCTAGTCTAAGTACCAGATGCAATTTCAGTTCCGGAGCTTTCCAAGATTCTACATTTTCCATCTTTGAATTGGAGATCATAACCCTTGTTAACCCACTATCCAAAACTAAGAAGATTATACTTCAATCCTTCCACATACAAAACATCATTAGTGTTATTCTTACCATCAAAAGAGATGGATCCTCTGCCATAGATTCTACTAGCTGAGTTGTCTCTAAATTTCACAATTCCACCTTCATATTTTTCAAAGCTTACAAACTTATTTTTATCACCAGTCATATGATGAGAACATCCACTATCAATTACCCATTCATCTTTTTCTACAACCTAAGAAGCCAAGACACTTTCCACACTTGCACAGCTAGTAGACTCAGTAGGCACCGGATCTTCTTCTTTGATAGCAATGAACACCCAATCACTTTTAGTGGAATCTCCATGATCAGACTCATCATCTGTGACTCCTTCTTCACCAGCTTCTTGGACATAATAGCATTTCTTCTGAACTCTAGGTCTATTAGGGTTTGGTGTTGAACCTCTCTCCAGACACCTTGAGGAAAAATGACTAATCTTATTACAAGAAAAATATTTGAATGGCAATTTTCCTTCATACTTACCAGATCCTCTTGGCAATCTTTTGGAAAAAAGGGCTTGAAGGTCATCGAACTTAGTTTCATCATCTTCAAGATCCTTCCTTGTCTTGTCAAACCTCTTTGATCTTCTTGAAGAGCTTTCACCTAGATCATATCTTTGTTTTCCATGAATAATGGATTTAAATGCATATTCAGACTTAGGAAGAGAATCACCAAACTCACTCATATCAAATGCTGAAAGTTTACCAACCAACTGATCCCTTGTAATTGTCACAATGCTAATTTCTTCAATGACAGCAACTTTATGCTTGTAGGTTAGAGGTAAGGATCTGAGCACTATGGCAACAATTCTGATTCTTCCAATTTTCCACCAACACATCTTATACCACTCACAAGTTCATTCACTTTTAGCATGTAGGAAGTAATATTTTCATCTTCACTCATCCTTAAGCTTTCATATCTACCCTTCAAGCTTTGTAGCTTGGCACATTTGACATTTCATCACCTTCATGTAGGGTTTCCAACTTCTCCTAGATTTCATGTGCAGTTTTCAATTCCAGTACATTTGTGATTTCTGTATCAGACAGAGCACTCAACAAGGCTTCTTTAGCTCAAATGTTGTTCTCAGCATCTTTGATTTCATCTGGAGTTGTAGGACCTTTTACTGGGATCTTATACTCATTCTCAATTAACAACCAGTAGGCATCACCCATACATTGCAAATGACACTGCATACGCATTTTCCACAAAGTGTGATTTGTTCCATCAAATCTCATACTGTCTTTCTTGTAAGTCAACATTCTGGATCTCCTCAAGTGGTCAAGCTTCTTTCAAAGGAACTTGGCTTTGATACCAATTGTTGGAATTAGGCCAGACAACTGGGAGGGGGTGAATCAGTTGTCCCACAAAATTAACCTTTTCCTCTTTTTAATCTTCTTTCACAAATTACAAACAAATTAATGATGTAAACATTAAAGCATGAAATAATAACACATGAGTAGAAACATAATTAACACACTTGACACCAATATTTTTAACATGGAAACCTGGTTAAGGGAAAACCATGGTGGCAGTTAACCCAAAAGATTCATACCCTGTTAAAAGTACTTAAAAATGGGAAGGCACTTGCCTTCGGGTGCACTGCCCAGAGCTCACTGCTCAAAAGAGGTTCACTGCCTACAAAAATTTATGTTTAATACAGAAAGAATTAACTGAGAAATAGCATCTTTTTTGTGATTGGTTCAGTCTCATTGAATGCTCACAAAACTTCTGCTCTTCTCCCCAAATACTTCTTCACTATCACTTCATCCTTTACTGTTCTTGTTCCTCTACTCCTCCTCTTCTCTGCTCTACCTCTGATCCTTTCTTGGGATATGATTATTTCGCACAAGGATAATTTTCCATGACTTAGCTACATGCCTTTATATGCTTCATCAACCTTGAAATAAACATCAATCAGCACTACAAGCATCTGACTTAATGTGAAACACTAGGCTATCAACCAAACATAACTGGGACTCAAATCTTCCTTGATCAATACGCCACACTCCATAGAATTTCTCTTAGATCATCCGCAACATGCTTGAATCATCCGGTTGGCCAAGACTGGGAAGAATAGTAATACCAAGAAAGAAATCTTCAACAACGAGCTCAATCTTCAATGTGGACCTCCAACATAGCAGGCACATGATCCAGAGACTTCCACAAGCATAATGATATCAACAAAGACATCCGCACTCCTCCAAGTCATCAGAATCACTTACATCTTCTTCCGGAACCTTAAGAACACTGTCTGCCATGACTGTCATACTAGAAAGATTGCTTGCGAGCCTCCAAACCATGAACCACTTGAGTTGATGATACACACTGAATTCCTAAACATGCCCTCTAGAACCGCAGATCATAATATTTCAATGCAGAGAAATCTGGACCAATTTACTGTCACTCTGTCTCTTCTGAACACAGCAAAACTTAGTTATACTCAGATGGCCATAGCTTCTTCAAATCTTCGTGCGGACCTCTCAAAACTTAACTGGAGCTACTTCAGACAATCCTCTACATAGCCATATGGTCCGCATACATTGATCTTCATTAATTTTCTCAATATCCTCAACTTTCCAGTCTTCTAACATGTAACAAAATAGGATACAGTTGACACTAATGGCAACAGGAATATGTTGACATCAATGACAACACCGATTAGGTACATATTTTCAATAGGAGCATCCTTGGTTCAAGAGCAATCTTGTATCAACCAAAAACATTTGCATTTCAATTTGTTTACAGTTCAATTTGTTTCTTTCATTTTCCAATTCAGTTTAGGTAATTCAGTCAGTAGCAATTTCTATATTTTGGTCTGCATTCTATCGCAATTGCATCTCATATCTTGTGGAGCTGGACTTAGCATCTAGATTCATTCATCTACAACATATCTGAAGTTCATAGCATTTGGTTAAGTTACCAGAAATATATCGCTATCATAAGATCAACTATTTTCTCATAACAGAGTATCCTGACAATCTCAGACAATCAGCTAAAGGAGAAGACTTGTGGAGCACTCCTCGACTTATGGAGCCTAATGACACATCATTCAACGATCTTTGGTTCGTGGCCGACCTTCCCTGAGATAAGCACATCAGTCCATACATTTGTGGAGGTGTTCTACATGATTAGGTATGACCTATCCATGTACACACGTTACAGCTCTTCATTGGGGTTTGTGATCTTCCTTGGCCAAAGCGGAGGAATATTTTGTATTGGAGTTGATATATTTTGATGTAATAGATCCTTAGGAAAGAAGTTATAAAGTTCATGAAATAGTGATAGTTGATAGTTTAGATTTTGTGCAGGGGAACTTCAAAGCTATATCTTGCGCATATTATGATATTATGAAATCAAGCCTTTAAGCCCTAATTGTAGCCCGCTTGATGTCGACCAAATTATATGTGAATTCTATAATAGACTGAATGACTGAATATACATTTGTTTCATATTTTTGAGTTGTTTCTGTTGTGTTTACACTAGTTGTACGGTCTAGATAGTTCATTATGTGAACCCTCCTACCGTGACTGCACCATATTAAAGATGGTACAGTTCAGATTTGAGTGCAATTGGAGCAGAATTAAGGGATTTATTGTAGAGTTAGGGTTTTCACCATTTTCACTCCTGTGGTTGAAATTCAACAAATTTTTTCCTAATTTCTGGAGGGTTGATCAAGGATATATTGATACATCTATAGTCCTGATCTTGAAGAATTTGAAGTTGTTTTCAATAAGTTATCACAATTTTATTATTTTTCATAAATTCACTTTCTAGGCCACAAATCAGGGAATTTTTCTGAGATTTTTATATTTCTAGAAATTTTGTCAAATTATATCAAGGTTCTATTAATGGTTAGCTTTAGGTCTTTAAGACATAAAGCTTAGGGTTTAGGACACTAGTGTATATAGGATTTAACACTTGTAAAGCAGATTTTTATAGAAAGTGGTAAACCCTAAACTTGAAGTTCACTAATGATCATCTTAAGGTAAGCTCTTGAATGATTAAAGCATTATAATACCTCTATTAAGATAGTAAAAAAGATTTCTCAAGGAAGTTCAAAATGCCTTTGTAAAGTTACCTTTGATAAATTGAAATTGATTCAAATCACTCATGCATTGAACACCTAATCAGATTTATAATTCATGCTATATCAACCATGCAAATGACCTTTTAATATCTGATATCTGTACTGTACAACAAAACAATCTTGATAGAAATGAATAGGTATTGATATGAGCAACAAGACTAAAAAGATCAACATTCAAACTTCAAACTCCTTTGATCAACACACAAACTCTTTTGACATCAGTCTTGTAATGATGACATCAACTGATATCAACAGTGTCCTAAAGCATGAAGCATGAACTCAATGCAACTCCTGAAACAAGAACCATATGAAGCATCCTGAATCATAAACAACATGATCAGCACATGAAAATTCAATCAACATTACCTCATCAACAAAGACACAACTTATCATCAAGGGAGGAACATCATATAAACTCCATCATCAAGGATGATCAACATTGGAGCATGACTCTGTCAACACTGTACACTGATCTACTGATGAAGTAGTATAGTGACATGCCAAAACCTTTCCTCCTGATTGTGAAGACCAAAGAGACAAATCCTAACTCTGTGTGCAATCCTTTGGAGACCTCAATATCTTTGTGAAGTGATGAAGACCCAATCAATACCACAACATCAAATATCATGAAGCTAAAACTTATCAGAAAGAACATATCAAGTGAACCAACATCAATTCCAAACACCAACTTCAATGACAAACTTTCCTCAAATCAAGAACATGAACATCATAACACATCCTATGACATGAGGCATGGCAACCATCACATGGAACAATATAAAACCAACTTGAAGAAACACCAAACCACTTTTGACATCAATTCATATGTCAAATTACAAGCTCCATACAACCTTTGTATACATCATGAATGAGTCAATTACCAAACCATCAATGACAAACTTGTCACAGGACATTTGATGATGATCCTCTTGATAACCATCACATATGAAGCATGAACACTATGCAACTCCTAAAACATAAACCATCATCAATCAACTCAAACAACAGATGACCTTTTGACATCAATGACAAACCCCATTCCAAGAAACTCCCCCTTTGTCATTGATGGCAAAATCATCAGCACTCTCTTTCTTTCTCCCCCTTTGACATCCAATGACAAAGTGTAACAAATAAGCTCCCCCTGCAAATCACTTTTAATCTTCATAAAGTGCAACAACAGTCATATCTTCTGCATACTAAAAAAAAATATATCGTGACTGTCATAAAATTTGAAATTTAATGAAATACATATGCTGTCATCAACTCTTTGAATGCTGATCACTATTTGCAAAACAACAAAGTCTGATCATACAATGAATAGTTTCAGAGATAAGAATGAAATAACATGAGCTCCCCCTTGTTTGCATACATGTGTACCTCATCACTTGGAAACAATGATGTGCTCTGTGTTAGAAGAATATCTGTTAGATTTAGGGCACACAACTGAGAGGGGGGGTGAATCAGTTGTGTAAAACTTTCTCTAATTTCCACACTTAAATCTTCTTGGTGATTAGTAATATATTAAACATGAAACATAATGCATTCAAATCAAAGGCAGAAACTCATCAACACATAAGACACCAAGATTTTGACGTGGAAAACCTAGTTAAGGGAAAAACCATAGGGTGATTAACCCAAGAATGTATTCTCTGTTAGAAGAATAGAAATAATGAATGGCACATGCCAATTAGGGCTCACTGCCTGAGCACACTGCTCACAAGAGGCTCACTGCCTACAAGAGACACATTGTCTACAAGAAATAAGTATCACCTTTATGAACTGGAGAATAGCATCTTCACCATGCTTGAATTAGTTCCATTAAGCCCAATACTTCTACTCTACCTTTCGCACTCCTTGTTACCACACACTCATCACCACAAAAAACCCTTTGGAATGACTTCACAATCCCTTATTTATACAAGACATCGACTTAGAAATAATCATCAAAGTAAGCAACCACCTACAAGAACATTCACAAGACATGTAATACATCTGGTCAGCCAGTCTCAGGAAGAACACCAACATCTGGTGGTTATTCTTCAAATACAAACTTTAACTTCAATGCTGACCACCAACATGAACTAGAACCGATCCATAGATCACCACAAGCTTTCCTAAATCACCAACAACATCCACACTTCATCTGCTTACTGGAATCCTTCTCTCCTTCATCTGGAACCTCAAGAACATAGTCTATCATCACTGTCGCAAAGGAATAGGTTCTTTCAGACCTTCAAGCCACAAACCAATCTACTTGAACACTTCATAAGGACGTCCTCAACACTTCCTCAAATCTGCAGAATGGGATAATGCATTACCGAACCTCACTGGACCTATCTGTGTCACTCTGTCATGTCTGGACACCTGCCGGATCCGGTTCTACTTGAGCGGTCATAACTTCTTTAGATCTTCATGTGGACCTCTGAAAACTTGACTGGATCATCTCAAGACTCATATATACAAACCCTTTAAACCGCATCCTCTTATCCTCAACCTATCTTGGACTTTTACCTTGTTGTCATCACTGTTCTTCACTGTTCCTGATTGAAACTAATTTTCTCAATATCCTTAGCACACAGCTCATCCAATCCTTCTCATTAATGCAACATGAGTATGTTGACATCAATGACAACACCGGTTAGACCCATACTTGTAACAATCTCCCCCTTTGTCATTAATGGCAACATATGATGTGAAAAACCATCAAGACAAGAACTCCTTTCGTCACAACTCCCCCTATCAACAACAACTATTCATATGCCTTCTCTTTCTTTACTACTCCCCCTTTGATCATCAACCACTTGTTTTTCACATGTCTTCTCTCCCCCTTTGACATCAATGGTAAAGGGCTCATACTTGCAACTCCAATACTTTAGAATCATACCTACTACTCCCCCTGAGTAGCAGCTCCCCATCATCAATCTGGATCATAAGATATGACTGTGATATCCACCGGACTGATGCACATCAGTGCATCCTAGTTCATCACCAGAGGGGCAATAACCCCTAACTTCTCCCTAAGATACTCAAAAGAGTCCTTGGGAAGAGGTTTAGTAAAGATATCTACAATTTGATCCTTGGAGGGCACAAACTCCAGTCTGACTTCATCCTTGTTCACTTGCTCTCTCAAAAAGTGAAATTTGATAGATATATGCTTAGTCTTAGAATGCAACACCAGATTCTTAGAAATATTTATTGCACTTGAATTATCACAGAAGATTGTGATAGGCTCCTTATACTCTACTTTAATATCTCGTAGCATCTGCTTCATCCACAAAACTTGAGTGCAACTACCTGCTGCTACTATGTATTTTGCTTCAATTGTAGATAGGGATATTGCCTCTTGTTTCTTGCTTAGCCAAGAAACCAATCTCTTTCCTAAAAAGAAAGCTCCACCACTGGTACTCTTCCGATCATCCACATCTCCTGCCCAATTAGCATCTGTATATGCATGAAGAGAGAAATCATGATCTCCAGGATACCACAAACCATACTCAACTGTTCCTTTTAGATACCTAAAAATCTTTTTGATTGCCATGACATGAGATTCTCTGGGATCAGCCTGGAATCTCGCAACAAGACCAACAGCCTACATTATATCTAGTCTAGTTTGAGTGAGATACAACAATCCTCCAATCATTGATATGTACTTTGTCTAGTCTGCTTTAGGAGAGTCATCATCTTTTGTCAACTTACATCCGGTTGCCATGGGAGTATTCATTGGCTTTGAATCTTCCATTCCAAATTTCCTCAACAATTCTTTCACATATTTGGTCTGAGAAATAAAGATTCCTTTCTTTGTTTGAGTAATTTGCAGACCCAAGAAGAAATTTATTTCATCGAGCATTAACATCTCAAACTCACTTTTCATTTGATTTGCAAAGGTTTTACACATACTGTCTCTTCCTCCAAAGATGATATCATCAATAAATACTTCAATAATCAAGATGTTTTCATGATCAATTTTAAAATATAAGTTACTGTCAGCAGTACCTTTGTTGAAACCAATCTTCAAGAGATGTTTGTCCAATCTTCCATACCAGGCTCTTGGGGCTTGCTTTAGTCCATACAGTGCCTTCTTCAGCTTGCAGACCATATCATTATGCTTAGATAATTGAAATCCATCTGGTTGTTCAATGTACACTTCTTCTTCTAAGTCACCATTCAAGAAAACAGATTTGACATCCATATGATACACCCTGAAATCCTTGAAGGCAGCAAATGCAAGAAATAATCTGACTACTTTAATTCTTGCCACCAGAGCAAAAGTTTCTTCAAAATCAATTCCTTCTATTCGAGAGTAGCCCTGGCAGACCAATCTGGCTTTATTTCTGATTACTTCACCAACTTCATTTAGTTTGTTCCGGAAGACCCATTTGGTTCCAATCACATTCTTATTTCTAGGTCTGGGAACAAGATCCCAAGTGTGATTTTTCTCAATTTGCATCAACTCTTCCTCCATTGCTTTGGTCCATTTTTCATCATTGCAGGCTTCATTTATTGTCTTAGGTTCAATCTTTGAAATTAGACAATATTCATCTGAATTTTGAGCAATTTTCCTTCTAGTTTGCACACCTTTGCTTTTGTCACCTATGATTTGATCTTCAAAGTGGTTCAGTCTTACATACCTTGGAACTTTGGGAGTTTCTTGCACTTCTGCTTCTTGATTAGGCTCATTCAGACCTATCTCTTCTTCCTGATTTACCAGATCAGTCTGAATCTAATTTCCAGAAAAGGATTGAACTCCTTGAACCAAAACACCATTCTGATCATCTTCACCATATTCATAAAACCTTGATGGTTTCTCTATTCCCTCATCAACCTTCACATTTGTATTTTCTATCATCTTTCTTAGTCTCTTGTTATAACACCGGTATGCTTTGCTTTGAGTAGAGTAACCCAAGAATATTCCTTCATCACTTCTAGCATCAAACTTGCCTAGATCTTTATCTCTTTTGATGTAACATTTTCTACCAAAGACTCTGAAATATCTTATAGTAGGAGTAGTGCCAAACTAGAGTTCATAAGGGGTCTTACCGGTATTGCTTCTGATTTGAACTCAATTGAGAGTATAGACTGGAGTGCTGATAGCTTCTCTCCAATAGATCTGAGGAACATTTGCTTCCATCATCATGGTCCTAGATGCTTCTTGGATGGTCTGGTTCTTTCTCTCCACTACTACATTCTACTATGGAGTCCTCAGAGAAGACAACTGTCTCTTAATTCCATGTTTCTCACAGAACTTTATGAACTCACCAGATGTGAATTCTCCACCTCTATCAGATCTCATACATTTCAATTTTATTCGTGTTTCATTTTCTACCATAGCCTTGAATATTTTGAATTTCTCAAGAGCTTTTGATTTCTCCTTTAGAAAGGTTACCCACATCATTCGAGAACAGTCATCAATTAGCAGCATGAAGTATCTGTCACCTTGAATACTCCTGGTTCTTGCCGGACCACAAAGATCAATGTGAACTAAGTCCAATAATCTGGTAGAAGATAGTTCCTTGCTTTTGAATGCGACTCTGCTCAGCTTACCCAACTGACATTCCTTGCACAAGCTGTTAGTAGGTTTCACTAATTTTGGAAGATCTCTTATAGCTTGAGTATTGCTTATCTTGATGATATTATCAAAATTCACATGACACATCCTTCTATGCCATAACTAACTCTGATCAACTTGAACAAATAAGCAGCTTTTATCAGTACCAGCCAAATGGAAGATGTTACCTTTAGTTTGAGTACCGGATGCAATCTCTGTTCCAGAACTTTCAAAGATTATGCATTTTCCATCCTTGAATCGAAGATCATAGCCTTTGCCCACCAACTATCCAACACTGAGAAGATTGTGCTTCAAACCTTCAACATACAGTACATTACCAATTTTGTTTCTTCCATAAAAAGAAATAGTTCCTCTTCCTCTGATTCTACCAGCAAAATTGTCACCAAACTTTACCACTCCTCCTTCATACCTCTCCAAATCTACAAACTTATTTTTGTCACTTGTCATATGGTGAGAGCATCCACTGTCAATGACCCAATCACTCTTCTCTTCAATTTGGGCAACCAGAGCTCTTTCCACAGTCTTAAGATTGACAGATACAAAGGACATTAGATCTTCTTCCTTGATGGCAATGAACACCCATTCATTTCTAGAATTGTTTCCTATCTTTAATTCATCATCTGTTACTCCTTCATTATCATCATCTTCATGTACATAGTAATAGTTCTTTTGGAACCTTGGCTTGTTAGGATTTTGCCTTGAAAATCTTTCTAGACACCTTGAGGCAAAATGACCGATCTTATCATAGTTAAAATGCTTAAAAGGTAATTTTCCTTCATACTTACTGGATCCTCTTGGCAGCCTTTTTGCAATAAGGGCTCCAAGTTGAGTAGTTTCTACTTCTTCTTCCAGATATTTTCTTGCTTTTTCATACCATGACAATTTCCTTGAATAATTCTCTCCCAGATCAAACCTTTGTTTACCTTTAACAGAGGCACTGGCTTTGAATGTAGATTCAGTCTTGGGGGGGTCGTCTCCAAACTTTGTCATTTCAAATGCAGCCAATTTCCTAGCCAATTGATCTATTGTGATAGTTGTATGGGCTCTGAATTCTTCAATGGCAGCAGCCTTGATTTTGTAAGAAGCAGGAAGGGATCTGAGAATTTTACCAACAATCTCATTTTCATCCAAGACTCCACCAGCATTTCTAATTCCACAAACTAGCTCATTCACTCTTGGCATAAAATTGGTAATATTTTCATCATCTCTCATCTTTAGTTTTTCAAATTTCCCTTTTAGACTCTGTAACCTTGCACATTTAACATACTGGTCTCCTTCATGCAAAAGTTTCAGTTTATTCCAAATCTCAAAAGTAGTTGATAGGTCAATAACATTTGAGAGCTCTGAGTCAGATAATGCGCTTAAAAGAGCCTCTTTGGTCCGCAGATTATTTTCAGCATCTATGATTTCATTTAGGGTTGTTGGACCACCCTGTGGAGGTACATACACCTTTGTAACCATGGACCAGTATGCCATTCCCATACACTGCAAGTGGCATTTCATGCGACCTTTCCAAAGAGCAAAGTTGGTTCCATCAAACTTTAGACTATCCTTCTTGTAAGATGACATCCTGGATCTCCTCAAGCGGTTAAGCTCCTTTTAGAGGAACTTGGCTCTGATACCAATTGTTAGATTTAGGGCACACAACTGAGAGGGGGGGTGAATCAGTTGTGCAAAACTTTCTCTAATTTCCACACTTAAATCTTCTTGGTGATTAGCAGTATATTAAACATGAAACATAATGCATTCAAATCAAAGGCAGAAACTCATCAACACATAAGACACCAAGATTTTGACGTCGAAAACCTGGTTAAGGGAAAAACCACAGGGTGATTAACCCAAGAATGTATTCTTTGTTAGAAGAATAGAAATAACGAATGGCACATGCCAATTAGGGCTTACTGCCTGAGCACATTATTCACAAGAGGCTCACTGCCTACAAGAGACACACTGTCTACAAGAAATAAGTATCACCTTTATGAACTGGAGAATAGCATCTTCACCATGCTTGAATCAGTTCCATTAAGCCCAATACTTCTGCTCTGCCTTTCACACTCCTCCTCGCTACCACACACTCATCACCACAAAAAACCCTTTAGAATGACTTCACAATCCCTTATTTATACAAGACATCGACTTAGGAATAATCATCAAAGTCAGCAACCACCTACAAGAACATTCACAAGACGTGTAATACATCCAGTTGGCCAGTCTCAGGAAGAACACCAACATCTGATGGTTATTCTTTAAATACAAACTTTAACTTCAATGCGGACCACCAACATGAACTAGAACTGATCCACAGATCACCATAAGCTTTCTTGAATCACCAACAACATCCACACTTCATCTGCTTATTGGAATCCTTCTCTCCTTCATCCGGAACCTCAAGAACACAGTCTGTCATCACTGTCACAAAGGAATAGGTTCTTCCAGACCTTCAAGCCACAAACCAATCTACTTGAACACTTCACAAGGACGTCCTCAACACTTCTTCAAATCCACAAAATGGGATGATGCATTACCGGACCTCACCAGACCTATCTGTGTCACTCTATCACCTTTGGACACCTGCCGGAGCTGGTTCTACATGAGTGGTCATAACTTCTTCAGATCTTCATACGAACCTCTGAAAACTTGACTGGATCATCTCAAGACTCATATATACAAACCCTTTAAACCGCATCCTCTTATCCTCAACCTATCTTGGACTTTTACCTTGTTGTCATCACTGTTCTTCATTGTTCCTGATTGAAACTAATTTTGTAACACCTTGCCATGAACACCTTAGAAAACAACACATCAATGCTATGCAATGCAGAATTTTTTTTTTTTGTATAAGATCACAAGGTAATGTTTAACAAATCAATGCACATCATTAAACTAACAACTTGTCTTCTAAGGCTCCATGGGTGCATTACTTGACAAATTAATCAACATAATTTAACATACATTATTAACTAACATCAGCAGATCATTCTGAACCTATTGCATTAAATCAATAAACATTTACATCTCCATATCACAACATCAGATAAGTAATCATCAGGATCTAGTTCACAGTTACAATTTCTCCTCACATACGAGTACAACATTACATTGTTACATTATCACCTTTTGAATACATACATTATGAATCAACTGGTACACAAGACTAGTACATGAATATAGATCACTGCCTTCTTAACTGGTACAAGATCTGATGCCTGAAACACAAGATATAACCCTCTCGCTCATGAACAACGACAAGGAAAAATACCAATGGATAAAAGCTCTTCCACCCGACCATGTGGAACCCTGAGGTCCACCCCCCGAGCTAGGAGATAACATAAGGTCCCACTACAATAGATAGTCAGGTAGGTAGAGGACTGTAAGAACAAGGACTACACATGACTTCCAACTGCACAAGTCAATATCACTAACAACACACAGTACTTCCAGAGGCAAACACTTATCAACTGGGGAGAGTACAACTAGGGAATGCTAGGCTGCAGTAAGGAGAGTGTCATCACATGGTCCTAACATGGGTTACCCAGGCTATCTATCACCAAAAGCTAGCCCCCATCTATGGTTACCCTGGTAGCCTCTCTCTAGGCACTGGCCCCATAGGGTGACACATGCGGAATCAACATTCCTTTCATGAGGACAAGGAAGTTGATTTTGCCAACCACGGCCTTCTCATCTCATCCTTAGCCTGAATGAGCACTACAGGCATGAGTGAGGCATCCAATTATCTTATTAGTGTGAAAAATACCCAACCCCTAGATTAATTATTAGGTTATCACTTGATTACCAACTTCCAATGGGTTACCCTGGCGGCCACTTTGGGCACCGGCCCCACATTGGAAGCCACTCCCCTATCTGCACCTAGGAAACCCTATCCATCAAACATGACAACTATCATCATGACAACATATATACATAACAATGCAAGGCATCAACCATCATGTAACCAATCACAACGTAATAAATCACCAAAGCAAGGCATGGGTCCTCTTGCTCCAACATTTCAACCATAACAAAGTGTAATCTAGAGCAAGGCATGGGTCCTCTTGCTCCCAAAATCAATCCTTTACACAGACCAGCATAGAATTTTAGAACAAGCTCAACACAATATGGAACCACAACCTTCGAGAAGAGCTCAACAACATGGATTCAAGACATAACAACAGGACTAGATATATTGAGCAAGGCATTATCCCTCTTGCACAATCGTCATAATCACATAAACCAAAACAAGTTCATCCTATAACAAGATTGCCATATCACAAGGGTCAAACCCACAACTACCCTTCCTAGCCTCTGGAATCAACTTCCACTAGACACCACTGTAACACGATAATCCCACATTAACATTTACTCTTAAAAGCACAACTCCTTCAAATAGACCAACTCACATGAAATATTTACTTGCAATATGTGATTTCCACTAAACAACTCATTGACCACATAAATTCTTCTAACTAGAGCAATTCAATCCCTTAGTTATCCAGTTACCTATAAGTTTTACTTATAAGTCCAGATTTTCAAATACATTGTTATTTCACCTAATTCCAACCTTTCACTCCAATCTTAACACAATCATTAAAAAAGATCTTTTCAAAATCAAATCAAACTAGATTAGATTTTATCTATATTATTATGTATTCATGTCGGTTCTCATTTAACCACATTAAATAAATGCAACAATTATGATTCTAATAATAATGTTTATTTTAAATCAATAATCGAATAACAATGTATAATTACGAATAACAATGAATAATAACATTATTCTAACATTCTAATTTAATTGGGCATTTAACTAAACATCTCTTTCGTCTTGAAATAATAATAATAATAATAATGCCATAGATTATTGAATAGCAAGTATTCTTCATCCCATAATAAGCATAGGGATCAAAATTATCATAATTTAGCACCAAGAGTAGACAAAGGCCACCACCTTTTCAATAGTTATCACAAGAAGTCATTTAGAACAATAGTTTATGTTTATCTTAAACACTAACTGACTATATTAGGTTTCAATTAATAATGTCGATTTTATAATTTAGCATTATCAAATTCAAACATAGCTTGTAATAAGATTATTGGCCATCCATATATATATATATATATATATATATATATATATATATATATATATATATATATATATATATATATATATATATATATATATATATATATATATATATATATATATATATTCAGTTACATCCTATAAGACGTAACACAATCTAAATATTCTTCTTCTCATTGGAACAGGATATTATTATATTTCTAACCTTGACAGGGTCACATTGGACATGTATGACCCGAATTATAATTAATGCGACATTTGTTTATAACACTTTCACTAATAACATTAAGCACATTAGGCAAACATTATATTCCAATAGGACTACTTTCTGTGAAATTTGTGGAAACTTGGCATCTGATTGGAAATTTGTTGAATCAGACTTTCCCACAAACATACTCTATTAATTCTCATAAACAACATGCTAGTAGATATAGGACAGGGTTCTATTGAACATGGCACTTGTATCCATTTTGTGTTTTCTCATGAAGGAATTTTCTTAGTCTGGACTCTGTATTACGTTGACTTATTAAATTGTTACCTAATTGGAATCTAGCATATCAAATTGGAACTCACTAGCAATTCTAACAAGGAACAAGAATGACATTAAGCAAATAGTGATTGTTGTTTAGTCTATATGGCTACATGGCCTCTACGTGTTGATGGTTAAATCTTGTTTTTCATTTTTGATGTAATGCAGGTGCATGGTAACCTATTGATGGTCCAGATTACATAAAATCCATCTTTGAATGTGATTAATGAAATGTTAAACGCTTTATACTTATGTAAACGCTTGATTGTGAATATTTAAGTATAATGAAATTCTATATTCTGACAGTCTATTGCCATGAGAATTGACTGCCAAAATACAATGCATCCAGCTAGGTGTTTCAGATGGTAAATATATGCCCATATACTATTCCAAGGTTTCTTGGTCTACATATATGAGGAGATGAGCTTACTTACTGTAGTCTTGCTTACAGAGTCGTAGAAAAATTGACAATCACTTTTCAATCAACTGTTTACTAAGTATAAAAAGTAGGTGTAGTTGTTTGAGAGGTAGGATTTTAATATCCTGGTAAACAACTTGATGGATTTGAAAGCATAATGAAAGGGGAATTTTTTGTAAGATGTTGTAGTTATAAGTACCCTGGTGAACATGCATGCAGAACGTGGAATTATAAACAAGGCACGTAAATTCCTAAAAAGAAATATAGAATGCCACGACTACAGGATATGTTCAAAGCGGATTCGTTGAAAGCCTTAAAAAATTTTAAGCAAGTGCAACCGGTACACATGTATTCAAAATGTAGAAGCTTACACGAAGCACATGAACTATTTGACAAAATGCCTCAAGAAATGTAGTATCACAAAATGCAATGATCACAGTATACACAGAAAATCGACGTGTTGAAAAGGCTTTAAAAAGTTTCAAGCAAAAGTAGTTGGTAGTGTAATTCTAGACTCCACAACCTTTACCAGCATCCTCCCTACGGAGCCAAAAAAAAAGGGAGTTTTGGACAGGGTATGGACATCCATCAATACATAAAGAATAAAGAGATTTTGTCCGATGTTGTAGTTACAACTATCTTGGTAGACATGTATATAAAATGTGGAAGCATAGAAAAGGTATATGAATTGTTTGACAAAATGCCTCAAGGGGATGTGCATCTACAGATTATGCACCCGAACCGTTTGATGAAATGTCTCACAAAATTCAGACATAGTTAAGGCCTATGAACCGTTGACAGATATCATTAGCTACATTTTCTCTGTACTACGTCATCATTCAATGGCCATATCACTACTCCTCATTCACATTTCTCTAAGTTCAGTTTACTAATTGAAAGTTTACAATAATCCTATTCATTCGTAAATGTTGTACTCGCGGTAAGACATTCAGACTTATATTAGCTTATTCATTTTGGCAATCATTACTTTCCATATTTCATGTCCACTTGACCAAATACAGTTGATTTATTCATCAGCATTTGAATAGAAAGTGTAAGTGCAATGTTGGAAACTCGAAGAAGCAGATCATGACATCCAAATAATGTTTTCTTTCATGAGACAACTTGGTAATTTTATGGGCCTTAGAAGGGGAAATCATAAATATCTGATGAGGAACCATACCTAAAGATTGACAATTACAGCTTGCCACCACCATGAATAGGTTTTAAGGGCCAGTTGCATTGCTGTGGGAAGGCCTCTATTTGTCCCTTCTAAAAGCAAATCCCCTGCTCCTGATCATCTGCAGCAAAATTGCTCTGATCAACATGGAAAAGAAAGAGACCAGACACAATCCAAATCATACTTCCGTGTTTTATGAGCACAAGCATACTGGCCAATAGATATGTCCAAGGCAACCCTTATCAAAACCAATTTTAGCAAGCCCACCCACCTGCAAACTAGCCACCCTCTATCAAGTCTTCATCGATACATATTCCTCTTGTCCCCCTATGAGAAATCCCAAACCCCTCGATTAAAATCCCATCACCATTTCTTAGACAAAACAAGGGTCTTAATAACCACACTCCCCCATCACTCTATTGTACCTAAAAAGAGTATGGGCACCCTCTCAGGCCTTCGCTCCTTTTGAGGAAACTGTCTGCTAGTTAAACTTGCTGCTACTGTTTTCGTGCTTAACAAAACTCTAGTTATCTCGTAGCCTTCAATCTATGTGTTCTCTAGTCACATTTTGTTTTGGCATTTATTATTTTTTTTGGTTTGAGAAGTTGATGGTGCTGAAAAGTTTTAGTTTTACCACATTATGGATTTCCCTGTATGAACAAGTACCATTGTTTGAAAGTATGCATCACCTACCTTATTAGTATGTTAGACATTTTGGAGTGCATATGGATAGATATTATCTATTACATTCCAAGTATACTTTGTTTTTTTTTTTATTAAACTAATATTATAAAATCCTGTCATTATGGTTGAAACCTAAAAATAAGAGACAAGACGTGTCAAATATGAAATGACTAGAGAATGTTAAGTTAGTTAGCTGCCTTACACATGATATGTTAGTATTGTACTACATATAAAATGATCCTTTGGCCAAATCTATTTTTAATCAAGTATAGTACTTAATTTTTTCATTCTTCATCTCATATCATGTTTTCTAAGGACATGTGCATTAAATAATATGCTATATTGTTAATGATTACATGTTGCATAGATTATTTATTTCATGTTAGCTTCATTCTTCTAGATCCTTTGTTGAAGGGTCAAGCTAAGTACTCCAATTGGGATTTAGCATGGAGAAGCTTAGTTCTTTTTGTCGCTAGTGGAAAAATGCCCTTATGATGCTCTCTCTCTCCTTCCCATGTTTTGAAGGTATTAACTTTGAAAGTTCTATCAAGTTTTAATGTATCATTTTGATACTCTTGTAAATAGGCCTTTAAGGCCATCATGAATTGTAATCTTGGATTGTGAAAGGGCTAAGTCTGTGTATGTTTATCACAACCTATGATTATCTAGCTTGATGAAATAGTCAATATTTGGATATTCTCTTCTCAATGAAAAAAGTAAATACTAAGCATTGTGATTAGTTCTAAATTTATTTTAGTTACGATGTTTATTTTGGGATAAATGATAATATTTTGTAATATTTAATTATTTTATTGAATAAATTTTGGTTTTGGAGAGGTTGGATCTTACATGTGATACCAGAGCTAGGTTCAACTCTAGGGTATGTAGTCCTCTTTTCTAAAGTTTCATTCCTCTAGTAGCATTAGATTTGTAACATGACAATTGACCCAAGTTCCACCATTTTATTTTTGATGAAATGGGCATTTCAAACCCAGTCAAACTACGTTTTAAAACTTCTTAAATAATTTAGAGCTAACCACATTGACCAGTATGGCATCAGTCTCTTTTCTTAATTAAATATGCATAAGTAATTGGAGACCAAGTTAACTCATCATTTGGGCAATTTCACTTCTTCAAGTCCCCAATACAAATCCCAAGGAAGAACAGATGAAGCAAGCCACTGCTAATGTCAATCCTATGGTTGACCAGGTGCACCGCAACATAGAATTTTGCAGGAGTGGTGAATTTAAGTGTTTTGACTGCCATACCTGCTTCCTTTAAGTATCTTGAACTAGGTAATTATCAATTACCATTTTAAATCTTATTAAATATTAATAATAATAATAATATGATGTAACCCTATTAAATATCATAGTGGATCAAATAATAGCATGACTATCTGATGAAATCTGGGCATACAACCTAACCCACTGAGCAGGACAACCCTCAAAAGCCAAATCAAACATGTTCACAAGCCAGGCCAAAACACACTTAGCCAACAAGTTCCATCAAATATAACTCAATTGCAAGACCGACATACCAATAAAACTGACAGGCTGAACTAGACATGTCATGCATCCTGATCGAGGATAATGACTTGGGATGTGGGACCTTAAGTTATCTCCAAAACAACATATCCATTGGGTTCAAGGCATGCTCAGACCTGTTAATTCCGGTGGAGTCGATGCCTGGTACCTGCATCCTACAACAAATGTCATGGTCAAGCATGTATAGATGCATATAAGCTAGCACTAGGTAGAAAAAAGGAATCGCAACGTCGCAGGGCACTCACAAGTGAGTGATGCAACATCATCCCTTCCACATCATATCAATCTAGATTAGCTCAACACATAATCATAACCAAATCAAATCTATCTACACTTAACATACAGGTGCATGAAATCATAAGTGTTAGAAGTAGCATCATAACAATAAATCTAACAGAATCAGTCACATGGGATCCATTCTAATATATAACATTTGTAGTAGGATCGACATCTCAATCATTGGAATGCAAAACAATATCAAAACCTACATTATCAGTGCCGCAATAGAGATTATCAATAAAACACATTAACTATCATATGAACCCACACATGGATGAAGCATCTATCTATATAGTACAACATCAGTTGTTTACCTTACCTTGAATCTTCCTGTTATTTTATCTTCACCTTCATGTGCCTTGACCAGTTCACCTATACATCCAAGGTAAGAATGGAGGGGCACTACAAATTTTCTCAATATCCTCAGCACACAGCTCATCCAATCCTTCTCATTAATGCAACATGAGTATGTTGACATCAATGACAACACCGGTTAGACCCATACTTGCAACAATATCACTATTTTTTTTAAAGAATAATGATTGTCATGGTTCTGCAGTACAATCCTTGTCCTGATAGACCACTGAAAGCATTGAAATTATAACTTTTGTCAGAAGCTTTAATGGATGCCATACCCCATTCCAAAGGTTGCAAAGTCTAAATTTACACTTGCCAACATGTGTTACTAGGTTGAACACTGTCAGCAATCAAACTGAGAATATTATTGTTATAAAACAGTCCTTCCAGCAATCAAGATAATACATCATTAAATTATGACAACAAGACAATATCACTCCTCCAAGCAGATCATTGTTCTCTGCTAAAAAGCTAAAAATAATAAGACTGGTCTAATGATAGAGTTGTCCAACATGTAACACATTTGAATGATGTAAATCATACCTTAATATCTTAAGAAGTCTACTCACTATGATGACATATTTCCACTTGCTCCTTGACTGCTACAACCTTCTGATTTTCACCTTGGGGTAAATGATAAGACATTGAACAACTCCCCCTATTCTCATGCTACATCTCATGTAATTGATAATGTAACTTGTGCAATATACACAAGTTTAGGATCTTCCTTGTTTTTCTTTGGTTTTCTTTCTTTTTGTTCATGTAGGACAATTTGAACAAGCATAGCTTCAACTTTCTTCTCAACTATCTTTGGTTTCCAAATGGTTTTAGTCTTATCCTTATTCTTATCAGCACTAGGAGATGTCACTTTGGAGTGAACATTAGCATTTCTTTGTTCCACATCCAAGCTGGGTTTGCAAAACATAGCTATATGTCCAAATTTGTCACAGTTAAAGCATCTCAACATGCTCAAGATCTCAAAAGGATGTCTTCTTGCAAGACTTGATCTCCTTCTAGATACAACTTTACATTCACTAGCCTTATGCCCATATTGATTACAACAAAAGCAATAACCATGGAAATATAGATTATACCTGAATGGAATGTTCCTTTCTGTACTTGATGATTTCATGAACCTTTTGTTTGTGACATTGAAGGAACCAACAACATCAACATGTTGAGTGTGAGATGATTTTGGTGAAGTTTTATGCCTTCCTTCAACTCCTTTCTCTTGAGGATCATTGGAATATGAACATTGGACTTTAAACCCTAAACCAATCTTGTTTTTGTGCCCTTTTTGTTTGCCCAGGAGGTCTACTAGCTTATCATTGTTGTCACACATATCAAGCCTTTTCCTTGAGGCTACAACTTCTGCCTCTAAACTATCACACTCCTTTTTCTTTGTGTCTAACTCAATTTTGGTGACATCTATAATCTTTTTGTTCTCTTCAAGTTGGAGTTTTAAGTCTGAAACCAACTTTTCAGTCTCATTAACCTTGCTGATCAAATTTTTAGTTTCCTTTTGGGTTTGATTTATTTGCATGACTACTTCCTTTTTAAGTCTTTTTATCTCTTCAAGAGCACACATCAATTCTCCTTCAAGATCAACCTCTGCTTCATCATTTTCTTCATCCTCATCAAATTGATCTTCATCCTTTTATTTTTGATCTTCACTTAGACTAACAACAGTCATAAACAAAATTTCCTCTCCTTCTTCAAAAGAATCTTCAGAACTACTATTAGTTTCATCAGTGTCCTTGATGAACAAACTTTTCTTCTTTTTGATGAAGTTTTTCTTTTTGAGATTATTTTGCTTTTTCTTTCCTTGTCTCTTACTATCCTCTTCATCACTTTCAGATTCTTTATAGGGACACTGAGCAACATAATGTCCTATCTTACCACACCTAAAGAACTTGAATGGAAGCTTCCCTTTGTATTTACCTAACCCTTTCTTCAACCTCCTAACAAAGTTGGACTCTTGAACATCCAAATCCTCTGAATTTGAATCAACCTCTTTGTTTCCTTTTTCAGTCTTGAAAGTTGCCTCTTTGCTTGTTGGTTCATCATGACAACTTCTCATTTCATATGTAGTAAATGTGTCATGCAATTTATCTAGGGTAAGCTTCCACAAATCTCTTTCTTCAATAGCAGATACCTTATAATCATATCTGGATGTTAAAGATCTTAACACCTTCTTGACCACCACTGTTTCATCTAGGGTTTCACCAAGACCATGAATTGCATTGACTATTTCGTGTACCCTAAGAAGGTAATCAACAATTTTGTCTTCCTCATTCATTTTCAACCCTTCAAATTTTGCTCTATAAGCCTACAACTTTGCTTCTTTAATCTTGTCATCACCTTTATAGATGCTTGACAACTTATCCCAGACTTCCTTTGCAGTTTTGCAAAGCATAATCTTAACAAGGATCTCATTTGTCAACCCACAACAAATGGCATTATTAGCCTTAGCATTACACTCATAGGCTTTCTTTTCATTAGTAGTGGAAGGTGGCTAAGAAGGCACAACATACCCATTTTCAACTACAACCCAAACATCATAACCTAGAGAGGATAAATATGACTCCATTCTCAAACTCCAGAAGGAATAACTTGACCCATCAAAAAGAGGTGCTCTAGAAGTAGAATGACCCTCCTGATTAGCCATAATATGTATTCCACTACTAGGATCACCTAAGTTGATTAAACTTATTTCAAGGAACCTACTGCTCTGATACCAATTGTTCGATTACTTCAGACCACTGAGAGGGTGGGGGTGAATTAGTGGTCAACAAAACAACTCTTCAAACAAGTTTTTCTCACAATAGTATCAAAAGAATACAAAATGTTATAATTCATTATGAAACATATATCAAATGCATCAGGACATAAAACAATAATAAAGCACAAGAGACTGATAGGATCAACACATAACATAGGTGATTGAGTGGAAAACCCCAAAAGAGTAAAAACCACTATGAACTTTAATCTCCATTAAGCCTCACTAGTTACATGCAAGCCTCATTGGCTAAGATCTCACTAATCACAAATAGGCCTCACTGGCCATAAACCTCACTAGTTACAATGTGCCTCACTGGCAAAACATACAATCTTAGAAGGAAAAACAAAAAGTTACAGAGGATTTCTCTGTTTCACTAGCATGCTCATAACAACTTATCAATCTTCTTCAACCTGAAAAAAAATTTATTTGCATTCATACTCTATATCACTGCTGCATAATATCTTCATCTTATGCATAGATCACCTGCAAGAAGAACTCATATACACCTCAATTCTCAGACAAGAAAATTAACCATCTTCATCACCTGATTCTCTCAAAAAAACCCACAGTTCATTCACAATACATAATCATAATTCAAGGAACAAATTCTTCTGTATATATCAGTCCATTCCCATTTTCCATAACCTACATAACGTCCTAAAATAGAAAGACATCACCTTCCAAGATTCCCTCTCTGCATCCATTTCAACTTCAACATAAAACCACATTCTTTTATTTCATAAATCCCTGTCAAAAAATAATAAATCACCTGCATATTTTAGTCAGTTCCACAATGACCATATTCTACAAGTATACCTCTATCAAAAAGAAAAACATTTCCTTTCATAATCCCCATTATGCAGGCTTATTATTCTCTTCACAAAGCATCTTCTTTTAATAGCTCCCATAAACAATTATTTTTAGGAACTTAAAATAATCTCTTAAAAAACACTTATCCACGGTTATGAAAGCATTAAAAATACTAATAATAGACCTGCATATCCCTTTGCATGTTCGAGGATAAAAACTGACCTTCATTTGCTAAAAATAAACCTTCAAAAAGCTCTACACAATCAAAAAAAAATTTTGACAGTCAAATACACGTCAATGTGAAGACTTCAACGCAAGGGATTAAAGTTTAAATATTGGCCATTGATCGACCTTCATGCGCCCTTTGAAAATTTTAATTGGAGCCTTTAATGTATCTTTACCGCCTGAGCACATAAGGGATGACCGGAGAGTTCACTAGCGCTAGGTAGAGGGGGCTGGTTGCCCCACGATGCCGATACCCTCAAGTTATAACTAAAGCTACGTTGACCGGTGCCCAAATGTCATCGACGGTTAACTTTAGGTCTTTAGGACATAAAGCTTAGGGTTTAAGACACTTATGTATATAGGATTTAACACTTGTAAAGCAGATTTTTATAGAAAGTGGTAAACCATAAACTTGAAGTTCACTGGTGATCATCATAAGGTAAGCTCCTGAATGATTAAAGTATTATAATACCTCTACTAAGACAACAAAAAAGATTTCTCAAGGAATTTCAAAATGCCTTTGCAAAGTCATCTTTGATAAACTGAAATTGATTTAAATCACTCATGCATTGAACACCTAATCAAATTTATAATTCCTGCTATATCAACCATGTAAATGGCCTTTTAATATCTAATATTTGCATTGTACAACAAAACAATCTTGATAGAAATGAATAGGTATTGGTATGAGCAACAAGATTGAAAAGATCAACACTCAAACTTCAAACTCCTTTGATCAACACACAAACTCTTTTGACATCAGTCTTGTAATGATGACATCAATTGAGATCAACAGTGTCCTAAAGTATGAAGCATGAACTCAATGCAACTCCTGAAGGAAGAACCATATGAAGCATCCTAAATCATAAACAACATGATCAACACATGCAAATGCAATCAACATTACCTCATCAACAAAGACACAACTTATCATCAAGGGAGAAACATCATATAAACTCTATCATCAAGGATGATCAACATTGGAGTATGACTATGTCAACACTGTGCACTGATCTACTGATGAAGTAGCATGGTGACATGCCAAAACCTTTCCTCCTGATGGTGAAGACCAAAGAGACAAATCCTAACTCTATGTGCAATCCTTTGGAGACCTCAATATCTTTGTGATGTGATGAAGACCCAATCAATACCACAACATCAAATATCATGAAGTTAAAACTTATCAAAAAGAACATATCAAGTGAACCAACATCAATTCCAAACACCAACTTCAATGACAAACCTTCTTCAAATCAAGAACATGAACATCATAACACAACCTATGACATGAGGCATGACAACCATGACATGGAACAATATCAAAGCAACTTGAAGAAACATCAATTCATCTATCAAATTACAAGCTCCATACAACCTTTGCGTACATCATGAATGAGTCAATTACCAAACCATCAATGACAAACTTGTCACAGGACATGTGATGATGATCCTCCTGATAACCATCACATATGAAGTATGGACACCATGCAACTCTTGAAACATGAACCATCATCAATCAACTCAAACAACAGATGACCTTTTGACATCAATGACAAACCTCATTCCAACACTTATTGTGATAATGAATGGAATCAAATGGGTGCAACAAAATATGGATCAAGGATGGGATCTAGGTACTATCAAGATAAAACCACTGCAAAGATCAACTATGGATGGTTGGATGATTGGTCATGGTGGAACATTCATAACAACTTGTGACAGTCTTACTATTTGGCTACTTCTCATGTTTCGGGGACGAAACATGTCAAGGAGGGATGGCATGTTATGTACCTAGGTATATGATAGTATAATGTATTTAGGTGGATGTATATGCCGACATGTGGCACACATCCCTTAAGTTAGTTATATTAGGTCTTATGGATAACTTGTATAATTTATTATATCAAGAGTTGAGTAGGCCTTCATTAGGATTACCCTTCCATTATGTTATTAGGAGATGGTATATATATAGGAGGTAAATATCATTGCAAGATATGTGTGGAGTATTATATTGTATTGGAGATCACTTGGAGATATAGCAGGGAGTGGTTTCTTCCTAAAGGAGTATTGTATGGTGTTACCCTACCTTAAGGGTTTATTCTATTTCTGCATACATTGGATATTAGGGCATATTGGTCCTGAAACATCTCTTGTGTTGTGTGAGACCTATCTTCTACATTATATTATTTCCATTATATATGTTTAGATCATTACAATTACTTCCTTTTGTGTTTGTCCCTCTTGATCCTTCATAGTTTATTTGATCTTCTTTTCATTTTTGTTTCAACTGGATATCACTGGGTATATTATATGTTGGAATTTGTGTTGTGCAAACAGTTTGAGACTGTACGGATTTGAATATTTTTATTTTGGATACATTTCAGACTTCAACACCCAGTATAGACGTCCTCACGGCGTGCTATCATCCAAAGCCAAGACTTTATCCTTGCTGTCACAGGTTCCTCTCTCCCCCTTGATTCCATTTCTACAACTGTCTATTTTATATTTTGTTCAAAATAGGTGTTTTATTATATTTTTGTTCATTTCCCTTCATTGACAATCACCTATTCGGGTTGTATTTCTTTGACTGAGACACAGTTGTTCTATAGTGATGTAGGATAGATTTACTTAACATTCTACACCTCGAATAGTAGAACCCAAGTGTAGTCATAGTGGAGAGTTCACTCAATCGAAGCCAGTAGATTGAGAAGTAATTTTCCCACACTACACCTAGTAGAAAATAAATTACACAAATAGATTCTACTCAAAAAATTACACTTTCAAAAAAATGGCACTCAAATTTGAGCTACCATTAGAAATTTATGAGCTTTCAAAGTTTGATATCTTCATGTATGAGGAGGACCTGACCAATGACATGGTGCCTATGTGGAATTGAGGTGGCACAAAGTTGTGGCACCTATGCAATGTTGATTTGGATCCTAACATTGATGTGGCACTTTCCTAGCACTAATGATGTTAGCATTGAATGTACACATACGAGTGACTAGGCATGGTACTATAAGTAAAAATAGAGCACTCAAAGTACAAGTATAAGAAAGCAAAGTGAAATATTATGTAGGCACCGAAAGGTGAGCTTGTATAGAGTACAACATTCTTTATAAGAGAAAGGTACAATACTTAAAAAGGTGAGTGTCACTTGAAATTTGGAGTGCTCTTTTAATTAAGGAGCTCCCCTTTAAGGAATGGATTACTCCATTTCAAAGATAGAGCACTCCATTACTATGAAATTTTTCTTTTAAAAAAAATTAACTTTTAGATTTTCAAAACACCTTTACCAACATTGTACAACTAGATTCTTTCCTTGAAACCTCTATAGTCTTCCTTTGAATGTTGAGTAGTGCTTCATTTGATGTTCCAACAAGGAAGAATTTTTGGGGGCTTTAGATTGTTGTGTCCAACCTAGGCATGTTTATTTAAATCCTAACAGATTGATGCCTTACAAACATGATGGTAGAGTTTGTTTTTCACCAAGTGGCTTCTTCCAAGCTATACTTTTAAAACCTAATTCAAACCCTAGTGACCCCATTAGCTAGCTTCTAGTTGTCAAATATAGATGAAACAAAATCTAATTCTAGCTAATTTGATACTTTTGGATATAATGAACTCAAAATGACTACCATTCACAAATCTACATGCAACTAAGATCCTAGTTCTTTTAACAAAGAAAATGAACTAATCCTAAAATAAACCCAAAACCAAATGTTTAGAAAAATAGCCATATTAAACATTATGATCAAAGACTCAAATGAATGGTCAAATATTATTCTATATTAATTAATTTGCATTTACAATTCAAGGAGAAATATACATATATAGCCTCTTGGATAAAGGAGTCATGGTGAAACATGTCCAAGAGGATATGTGTTAACTTCAATCAAGAGAGGAGTTAACTCAATCAAGTAGAGAGAATGATGGCACTTGATGAGGTAGAGGTGGCACCTAATTTCCATGAATCAAGAGTTAAAGAAGTAGAGGTGGCAAATGATTACCTCTAATCAAGAATGATACATGTCACAATTAGCTACCTAGGAGATAAATGTTTTTTCCTAAGTAAACTTAATAAAATAATAGGTGCAACCAAATATTATATCAATACCCAAAATATGTGAAATATAATATTACATGAATAATAAGTTTCCACATTAATAGCATGATCTAGTGAAATTGCTTATTGCTTAATTTTTTATGTGAAGGTGATCCCATGTAATTTTTTAATTAACACATTGTCTAATTTGAATTCTTCTTCTAAAATGGTAGAGTAGCTATAGCTTGGGATTTAAAATTTTATTTGTATATGGAGAGGGGGCATGAACTTATGCAATTAATACTTAACGTCAAATTTTTCGTATGGCTACACATTTTGTCTTCCCTCCCTTGTTATATTTATTTTCATCTTTTAACTCCAAAATATGGTAATTTAAAAAATCTTTCTATTTGTTAATTAATTAAAATAAGTAGGAGAAAAGAAGTCATGAGACCACTAGCTCCCTAAAAATATCATAGAATTTTGAGTATCAAAAAAATTAACTAAGGCTATGGCTTCATGTAGGGGACTAGCAAAAATTTATCTAGTACTACTAAGGAAACTTACGAGTCTTTTTTAAGGAAGGGATCCTGTTGCAAGTATCTGCCTAATTGGTGTTGTCATTGATGTCAACATATTCTTGTTGTCATTGGTGTCAACTGTATCTTATTCTATTACTTGTTTAGAAGACTTGTATGTTGAGGATATTAAGAAAATTAGCCTCTCCAGAAGAAACTAGTGAGCTACAGAGAAGTGCAGTACAAATAGTGAGTTGTATGCTAAAGAACAATTCGGTAAACTGCTCTGCATTTACTTCTGTTGGAAGTTCATGGTCTATGGATTGGAAGTAAGTTAGAGGTATGACTAAATGAGCCCTTCGCATGAAGATCTAATTGAGTTGTGTTCACTAGAGTAAAACCTGCTTTTTCTGTCAGTTCAATTGGGATAGGAAGAAAGTATTCTACTCTGCATTCTTCTGCAATAAATTATTTTGCTCTACGGTTCTAGAGGGAAGTCTGGGATGATGATAAGTGGCTACAGTTGCAATGGTTTGTGGTTTGGTGATCTACAAGCTATCTTTCTTTTATGACAGTTGAAGACAGTGAAGTTCATGTGTTCTAATGAGAAGATTCCCATGGATAAAGTGGTTAAGGTTAATGCGGTTGCTCCTGATGATTATAGCATGCTTGTGGATGTCTCCTAATCATGTTCCTATCTAGACTTTGGTCCGTGTTAAGAAATTGAGATTGTGTTTGAAGATTGTTCCCAGATAATGTAGCGTGTCTTGGCCGACCTGGTTAATCCTAGTGATTGTAGAGATTTTGG
The DNA here is from genome assembly GCA_027924645.1 of Cunninghamia lanceolata. NCBI lineage: Eukaryota > Viridiplantae > Streptophyta > Pinopsida > Cupressales > Cupressaceae > Cunninghamia > Cunninghamia lanceolata. The sequence goes on along the minus strand of BSBN01000866.1, from coordinate 653,982 downwards.
AAGCATGTTGTAGCATGGAAAATCATGTTTGAGTCCCAACTAAGGCATGGCGTGATCCACATTTCATTCCCTTTGCATAATGTTGCAATAGGTCAGGACCTATTTGTAAATGTTTGTAATACTGACTTTGGAGATTGTTCCAATGGTTGATGATTATGATGCCGACCTTGATGATCATTCCAAGGTTGATGTAGTGTATAAATACTTATAGTTGAATCATGGAAAAAGTTTCCTTGAGTGGAAATAAAAAGATATTAAGAAAGGTCCAAAATGCAGAGCAGAGAAGAGGCAGAGGAAGGAAGAGGAAGAGTAGAGTAGGGGAATTATTATACTTCAGTCGTAAATATAGAAAGGTGTTGATTGTGGTAGTGAGTCTGGCAGTGAGTCTGGCAGTAAGCCGCCAATAGGGTTTAACAGCCCTTATTGTAATCTTTCTAGGTTTAGGGTTGAGGCAGTGAGCCTGCAAGACCTAGTTGTTCTTCATAGTAGTAAGCCAGTATGTTTAGGCCCATGGAGTGACCAAGCCTGAACATCATTATTTCAAGATTGCAATATATATTGAGAGTTAATCCTCTTTGTGGTTTTTCCCCACCTTGGGGTTTTCCACGTAAATCTGGTGTCTCTTGTGTTTGATGTTGTATCTATGGTTAAGTTTCTGATTTCATGCACTCATTGTTAAATCATAATAATTTTGGATAAGTGATGAATGTTTAATTGCAGAAAGTGTTTAAGTTTTTGTGACAACTGATTCATCCCCCCCTCTCAGTTGTCTGGTGCATATCAACAATTGATAGCAGAGCCAAGTTCCTCTGAAGAAAGTTTAACAGCTTGAGGAAGATCCAAAATGTCTTACAAGAAGGAAGTGCCACATTTTTATGGAATGAATTATGTTCTCTGGAAGGCTCGGATGAAAATCCATCTTCTTTCTCTTGGTTACAAAGTTTGGAAAGCTACGGAAATAGAATACACCATACCTCCAAATGGTCCGACGACTGAAGATGAAATCAAAGAATATGAGATAGATATCAAGGCAAAGGATGCTCTGCTAAGCTCATTAACCGACTCAATATTGATGAAAGTTGTGGATCTTGAAACTGCAAATAAGGTATGGGAAAAGTTGAAAAAATTGTATGAAGGAGATGATTCTGTGAAGGAAGCCAAGTTACAAAGTCTGAAAGTGAAATATGAAAGCTTGAAGATGAATGATGATGAAAACATATCAGCCTTTATGCAAAGAGTTGATGAACTTGTTACAGGGATAAAAGCTATAGGCAGAACTCTCGAAGAAAAGGAAGTTATTATGAAAATTCTCAGATCTCTACCCAAGTCCTACTGTCACAAGGTAGCCGTGATTGAATAATTCATGCAAGTAAAAATGGTTAACAGGGATTAGCTACTTGGTAAACTTACTACTTTTGAAATGAGGGAGTTAGATGATGCTCTGTCGAAAGTTGAGACGGCCTTCAAAGCCAGTACTCCAGGAAATACTTCCAGATTAGAAAAGTACAAGGTAGAATCTGATGATGAGTTAGATGAAGTTGAAGCCAACTTTGTGGATAGACTGCAAAGAGGATCTGGTGAGTATAATGGCAAATTACCTTTCAAATATTTTTCCCGTGGTAAAGTGGGTCATTTTGCTTCTAGGTGTCCTAAAAGAATTGAAAGAAATAAAAGAAGGTATGAGAACAAGCCTAGGACCTAAAAGAAGTGTTATTATGAAGAAGTATCAGATAATGTTGAACCAGATAATGCTAGTTCCTATGTAAATGAATGTTTGTTCATTGTTATTAAGGAAGATCTCATGTCTACTAATTCTTCTAGCTGTGTGAAGGAAGAAAAACCAGTGGAAAGTGCTTTGGATGCTTAGGTCATTAAGGACAAGGATGAATGGGTTATTGATAGTGGCTTCTCTCACCACATGACTGGTGACAAAAGTAAGTTTGTGAGTTTGGAAAGATATGATGGTGGATTGTTTAGGTTTGGAGATGATACAGCTGGTAGGATTTGTGGGAAAGGATCTATTTATTTTGATGGCAAGCATAATACTGAAGATGTCTTGTATGTGAAAGGATTAAAGAAAAATCTTTTGAGTGTGGGTCAGATGTGTGATAAGGGCTATGATTTAAGTTTCAAGGACAATGGATACAAGATTAGGGAAAGCTCCAAAAATAGTCATTGCAACTGGTAAGAAGACCAAAGGTAATATCTATCACTTGAAAGGAACTGAGAACTATTGCTTGTTGACTCAGACTGATGAGAGTTGGTTATGGCATAGAAGGTTGTGTCACATAAATTTTGATAATATTATAAAGATAAGTACTGCACAGATTGTTAGAGATTTGCCTAAGCTTGTGAAGCCTGCTAATCCTATTTGCAAGGAGTGTCAATTTGGGAAACAGACAAGAACAAGTTTCAAAAGCAAGGATCAATCGGTTGGAGGACTACTTGAGCTAGTGCATACAGATTTGTGTGGACCTACCAGAGTAAGAAGTTTGCAAGGAGATAGGTATTTCATGTTGCTCATTGATGATTATTCTAGAATGACTTGGGTCACCTTTTTGAAAGAGAAAGTTGAAGCTCTAGATAAATTCAAGGCATTTAAGGCAATGGTTGAAAATGAGATGGGTTTGAAAATCAAATGCTTGAGGTCTGATAGAGGAGGAGAGTTCACATCAAATGAATTCAATTTCTTTTGTGAAGAAAATGGAATAAAGAGACAGCCATCTGCACCCAAAACTCCACAACAAAATGGAGTTGTTGAAAGGAAAAATAGAATAGTTCAAGAAGCTGCTAGAACCATGATGAAGGAAGCTCATCTTCCAGAAGCATATTAGAGAGAGGCAATTCACATCGCAGTATATATCCTAAACAGAGTTCAAGTAAAAGGTAACAGTTCAAAGACTCCTTATGAATTGTGGCATGGTAAGGTTCCTACTATGAAATATTTTAAAGTTTTTGGTAGCAAATGTTACATCAAAACAGAAGAAGATTTAGGCAAGTTTGATGCTAGATGTGATGAAGGAATCTTTCTTGGTTACTCCACCAAGAGTAAGGCCTACCGGTACTATAATAAGAGGCTGAATAAGATCATTGAAAGTGCAAATGTTAAAGTTGATGAATATAAGGAAAGGTCTTCATAATCAAGTGGATATGAGTTAGATGATCCAGATGTTTCAAAAGTGGTGCAGCATGAAGACATCATAGATGAAGAAGAACAAGCTTCGGTAAGTGCTACCAAGACTCCAAGATATGTAAGAATCAGTCATTCTAAAAATCAAATCATAAGAGATAAGAGAAAGGGATCTTAACCAGAAGAAAAGTTGCAGAGGAACAAGTAAATTTCTATCTGATTTCTAAGATTGAACCTAAAACTGTGGATGAGACTTGCAAAGATGAGAATTGGATAAAGGCTATGGAAGAGGAATTGATGCAAATAGAGAAGAATTAGACTTGGGATCTTGTTCCCAAACCAGCAGACAAGAATGTAATTGGTACAAAGTGGGTCTTCAGAAACAAGATGAATGAGAATGGTGAAGTGGTAAGAAACAAAGCAAGGTTGGTATGCAAAGGATACACTCAAGTTGAAGGAATAGACTTTGAAGAAACTTTTGCTCTAGTGGAAAGGATTGAAGCAATAAGGATGTTTTTGGATTTTGCAGCATACAAAGATTTCAAGGTTTATCAAATGGATGTGAAGTCTACCTTCTTAAATGGAGAGTTGGAAGAGGAAGTCTATATAGAACAACTGGAAGGATTTCAGTCATCAGAACAAGGGGACATGGTATGCAGATTGAAGAAAGAATTGTATGGATTAAAAAAAGCTCCCATGGCATGGTGTGCACAGTTGGACAGGTACCTGATACAGATAGTGTTTAGTAAAGGTACTACAAATAGTAATCTCTACTTCAAGATCAATGATGAACAAACCCTGATTGTTAAAGTTTTTGTTGATGATATTATTTTTGGAGGCAATGAAGGTATGTGCTCAATTTTTGTTGGAGAAATGCAAAGTGAATTTGAAATGTCTATGTTTGGAGAGATGAACTTCTTCTTAGGTCTACAAATAAGTCAATCAAATAAAGGTATCTTCATTTCTCAGTCTAAATATGCGAAAGAGTTGTTAAATAAATTTGAGATGGAAGACTCTAAACTAGTATGCACACCTATGATAACTCATTGTAAGTTGAGCAAAGATGATAACTCACCCATGGAAGACCAAAAAAAATATAGATCTATGATTGGAGGATTACTTTATCTGACTCAAACTACACCTGACATAATGCATGCAATGTGTCTTGTGGCAAGATTTCACGCAAAACCCAAGGAATCACATGTGATGGCAGTCAAGAGAATTCTGAGATATTTAAAATGTACAATAGATTATGCTTTGTGGTACCCTAAGGATTGTGACTTTACTCTTAGTGCATATACTGATGCAGATTGGGCCAGAGATGTGGATGACAAGAAAAATACAAGTGGAGGTGCATTCTTCTTGGGAAAAAGATTAGTATCTTGGTTGAGCAAGAAACATGATTCAATATCCCTATCTACTGCAGAAGCAGTATACATTGCACCAAAATGTAGTTGCACTCAAGTGTTATGGATGAAGTAGACTTTGAAGGACATCAGAATTGTGTATGAAGATCCCATTGCAATATTTTGTGATAACACAATTGCCATAAATATATCAAAGAACCTAGTGATGCATTCAAGGACAAAGCACATATCCATCAGGTATCATTTTTTGAGAGAAAAGGTGACAGAGAATGAAGTCAAGTTGGAGTATGTTTCTACCAAGGATCAAATTGCAGACATTTTTACCAAGCCTCTACCTAAGGATACTTTTGAGTATCTTAGAGAAAAGTTAGGGGTTATCACCCCTCGTGCTCTAAACTAAAATACACAATAGTGAATCAGTCTCGAGGTTCGCAGAGATCCGGATTGATGCTTCCTAAGGCTACTTCTCAGGGGGAGTAGTCAGAGAGTTCAGAAGAAAGATTAGATCAGAGAAAAATAGTGCAAGTATGTGCCCTTTGCCATTGATGTCAAAGGGTGAGAGAAGTCATGTGAAAAAATTAGAGTGTAGATGTGTAAGAGAAAGGGGGAGAATTTTGGAGAAAGAAAGAGTACAGGTGTGTAAAGAGAAAGGGGGAGAATCTTGTCTTGATGGCTGTTGCAGTTTTTCACATCATATGTTGCCATCAATGACAAAGGGGGAGATTGTTGCAAGTATGCGCCTAATCGGTGTTGTCATTGATGTCAACATATTCTTGTTGTCATTGGTGTAAACTGTATCTTATTCTATTACTTGTTTAGAAGACTTGTATGTTGAGGATATTGAGAAAATTAGCCTCTCTAGAAGAAACTAGTGAGCTATAGAGAAGTGCAGTATAGACAATGAGTTGTATGCTGCAGAACAGTCTGGTAAATTGCTCCACATTTACTTCTGTTGGAAGTTCATGGTCTGTGGATTGGAAGTAAGTTAGAGGTATGACTAAGGATGCTGCATTCTGGGTTTGAGCCCTCCACATGAAGATCTGAGTGAGTTGTGTTCACTAGAGTAAAACCTAATTTTTCTGTAAGTTCAATTGGGACAGGAAGAAAGTATTCTGCTCTGCATTCCTCTGCAATAAAGTATTTTTCACTGTAGTTCTAAAGGGAAGTTTGGGATGATGATAAGTGCCTACAGTTGAATGGTTCATGGTTTAGTGGTCCGCAAGCTATCTTTCTTTTATGACAGTTGAAGACAGTGAAGTTCATGTGTTACGGTGAGAAGATTCCCATGGATAAAGTGGTTAAGGTTTGTGTGGTTGCTCCTAATGATTATAGCATGCTTGTGGATGTCTCCTAATCATGTTCCTATCTGGACTTTGGTCCACATTAAGAAATTGAGATTGTGTTTGAATATTGTTCCCAGATAATGTAGTGTGTAACTAGTCTTGGCTGACCTGGTTAATCCCAGTGATTACGGAGATCTCTGGAAGATTTTGGAAGCATGTTGTGGTGTGGAAGATCATGTTTGAGTCCCAGCTAAGGCATGGCATGATCCACATTTCATTCCCTTTGCATAATGTTGCAATAGGTCAAGACCTATTTGTAAATGTTTGTAATATCGACCTTGGAGATTGTTCCAATGGTTGATGATTGCGATGCCGACCTTGATGATCATTCCAAGGTTGATGTAGTGGATAAATACGTGCAGTTGAGTCATGGAAAAAGTGTCCTTGAGCGGAAATGAAAAGATATTAAGAAAGGTCCAAAAGGTAGAGTAGAGAAGAGGCAGTGGAAGGAAGAGGAAGAGCAGAGCAGAGGAAGAGCAGAGTAGAGCAGGCAAATTATTATACTTCAATTGCAAATATAGAAAGGTGTTGATCATGGCAGTGAGTCTGGCAGTAAGCCAGCAGTAGGGTTTAACAGCCCTCAGGGTTTAATAGCCCTTATTGTAGTCTTGCTAGGTTTAGGGTTGAGGCAGTGAGCCTACTAGACCTAGTTGTTCTTCATGGTAGTAAGATAGTATGTTTAGGCCCATGGAGTGACCAAGCCTGAACATCATTATTTCAAGATTGCAATATATATTGAGAGTTAATCCTCTCCATGGTTTTTCCCCACCTTGGGGTTTTCCATGTAAATCTAGTGTCTCTTGTGTTTGATGTTGTATCTATGGTTAAGTTTCTAATTTCATGCACTCATTGTTAAATCATAATAATTGTGGGTAAGTGATGAATGTTTAATTGCAGAAAGTGTTTAAGTTTTTGTGACAACTAATTCACCCCCCCTCTTAGTTGTCCGGTGCATATCAACAGATCCCATGGATTTTTTAAATTCCTTTGTTCTAAAAGTGTTAAATGGAAGTGAGACATTTAATTATAGCAACTAGATATGCAATTAGAAATTAGAATTAAAAAATGTCATGCAATCTATCAAATAGACATGAAAGTCCCTAAGTTGGTGGAAGAAACTTGTGGCCCCCTCCCAAACACCAACTTAATGTTATAGCTACATATGTGGGACTCCTATTTTTTATAAGGATATGTTCATTTCAAACATATAGCTACATTTTCTAACTTTGTGGGATTGTCCTTAGAATAACAAAACTAACCTAACCCAGTGTACTACATGTCCCTATTGAAAATCCCAACTAAGTATGTTGAAAAAATTGAAGAAACTTTAGAAGTTCCTATGGTCAGGGTTGAATGAGAACAAAAGAATCTTTCTTGTTTCTTGAAACCAAGTGTGCCTACCTAAAACCTTTGATAGAATAGGTATAAAGAAATTAAGACTATTTAACAAGGTGCTCAATGCTAAACATGCGTGGAGAGTTATCACTGAAGAAAAGGAATGGAATATTATCATTCAACAAAAATACACTAAGGAAGGGCCTAGGGCCATCTTACAAAGTAAGGAGCTCCCATTGGAATCAAACCTCTAGTAAAATATATGTGCTTCTAGGGATATTCAAAGTAAAGGTGTTAAATGGAAGATGGGATCTCATAACAATATCATATTCTGAGATGATTTCTAGATTTTAGGTAGGCCTTAGGGGTCATTGAATGGACTACTACCCCTTGTGGTGGAATACAAGTAGCTTGTTGCGAATTTTGTGGCTGATTATATCTTAATAGTTAATGGCAATAAGGTGCGACAAAAGTTTGGAGATTTTTCCCTGTCTCAGGTTGCATTCTCTTTGACCCCTTTCCTAGTGAGTCTTTTTGGTTCCTTCTATCTCCTATGGTGTCCTGGTGATAACTCTTTGGTTTTGGCCCCATCCCCTTCCATTTCTCTTCCTCCTCTTGTTTCTATCTTGTAGGTTCATTCCCTTCCACATCCTTTTGGTCCTTCTTTTAGAACTCTGATTTTCTTCCTAGGGTCAACTATTTCCTTTGGGTTGCTTCTCAGGAGAAAATCCTCACTATCAATAACCTTGTCAAGCTTGGTTTTGCCTTTCCCAATTGTTGTATTTTATGCCTCTTTGATGTTGATCCAACTTCTCACCTTTTTTGGGAATGCCCTTTCTCTCTTGCAATGTCAGGTGGTTCTTCATAATTTCTCTATGCCACGGTTTTTCCCATTTAGCTATTTGGACATGGTTCACTCCTAGATGCCCCCTTTCTCCAACCCCTCTCTATCTCTCCTTTGGTCTTTATCTTTACCTAATATTTGGTTTGGGTTATGAACAGAACGCAACAATAAGATTTTTAGGGAGTCTAGGATAGATGTGGCCAAATTGACCTTAAAGAATTGTTGTTCTATAAGAGAGAACTTCTTGACAGACCTTCAAGCCAAGTCTATAGATGGTGGAAAATTCCTATTTCTAAAATGGAGAATATTATTAAATCTTGGGAGCTAAATATTGATATCTCTATCTAGTTTAGACGAGGGAAAAAACAAAGAAAGGATGTTAAGTGGTATCCCCTTCCTAATTGGTTCAAATTAAACTTTGATGGGGCCTCTAAGGGAAATCCTAGCCCCTAGGATTGCAGGGGGTGACCCGCGATTGGGCTGGCAACATCAAAGGAGATTTTATTGTGTACCCTCGGGTGTAAAATAATCACTACATTGAAGTTGTTGTTGCTTACCAAGGGATGAAATTGGTTAAATACATGGGCATCCTAAATTGCATAATCGAAGGTGACTCCCTCAACATTATTTGATGCCTCAATAAGAAGGAGAAGCCAGGATGACTTATATGTTTTAGACTATCTTATAAATAGTAAAATTCAACACTATTTTAGAGACGCTAATGAGGTCACTAACTTACTAGAAAATAAGGGAGTGTCTTTGAGGGGTGATAAAATATGGATAGGGGGGCATTACCCTATTGAATCCATAATGCTAGTTGAACATGATGTTGATGATTGATATCCTCTAGTCACATTTTGTGATGATTATATTCTTAATCATCACTTGTAAGGTCCCTATCTTGCGCTCATTGTGTGAGAATTAGATGTTATCCTCAAGAAGAATGATAATGAGGATGTATGTGTGAGAATATTTTTCTCTCAATGCCATAAGATTCATTTAATGCTAGTTGAACATGATGTTGATGGTTGATCTCCTCTAATCACATTTTGTGATGATTATATTCTTTATCACTTGTAAGGTCTCTCTCTTGCACTCATTGTGTGGGAATTAGATGTTATCCTCAAGAAGAATGATAATGAGGACATTTGTGTGAGAATATTTTTCTCTCAATGCCATAAGATTCACCCCTATTTTCTCTTGAAAGTTTGAGGGTTTGGAAAATGACAGCGTGAATAGGGTGGTTTGCATCTATCCCTAGATGACTAGCTTTGCAAGGGACCTAGATCTATTTGGGATCATGGGTGGCAATAGAAATAGGACTAAACCTATTTCTTGCAAAAAGTTTTAAAGTAAACACAAGGTATGGAGGATTATGGAGTCTAGCAGTCTCACACCATTTATGGAATGGGTCAATGTCTATGAAATTAACTTGGCATGATTGAATTTTCTCACAAATGGCACAATAGGGATGTTAAGATAAGGGGAATGGAGATGGTCATCTCAGAGGAACTTATTGTGGAGGTCATTGGGTTGGCTATCAAAGGGAGGAACATCTTCAAGGATAGAAAGATAGGGGAAGAAGCCAAGAATGTTGGGAATTAAGGTGTCTCAACCTTGGTAATTCCTTGCATTATTTATGTTTATATATATTAATTCATTGCCTATGTTGTAAATTAATTGTAAATTCCATATTCTCATTTTGTGGGATGTGGCACAGTGATGTGTCATCCTACATGGAAGATGACAACTTGTAATTTTGTCCTCACATGAGGAGATAGGCATCCCACTTTGTGGTAGGAGCATTTTGCCATGTGTCGGCATCTTTCATGTTGTGTAAGGGAATGTTTGACTGAAATGGTTATGACGGATTCCTATGACAAAGTTATGACATGTAAGAGTCAGAAATAGAAGCATGTAAGACAAGTAAAGACATGTGTCATGAAGCATTTTTGAAAAAGGCTTATTTGGGCGCCCCAAGGTAGACTATGACATGTTGTAAGAGAATATGCTATTTATAGCCTGTGTATGACAAATTCTCTTACAACTGTAAGTTGTAACCGCTATGACAGATTCTATGACGATCGTAAGTGTCGTAAGAGCATCTGTCATGACCATTTTGGAAATAGGAAACCTCTTTGGGATGGGAGCTATAGACAAGTGTTAGGCACATTATACAATGTTGACAAAGTGTCCTTAGATGTGGGTTTTGGGCCATGAGGCCAAGTTGGATGCCCATCCCAAGATAGGACCAATATTGCCTTGTATATTCTATATAAACAGGTGCTTGGAGGTGGAGATGTATCACAGGTTTTACAAGTACTGTTACTCTACCAGATTGACTCCAGATATTAGTGTCAAAGACCATTGAATCTTGTATTGTAAGTGTATTGTAAACAACTTTTAGTTTTGTTAATACATTGTGCAGGTTTCTAAGTGTGGGGTTTTTCACCCGATAAGGGTTTTCCCCACATTATATCTTTGTCTCTCTTCTTTTTTCTTCTTTCTGATTCATGTGTATTGCTACAATCTCTCTGTTAGATGTTCTATGTTGCTGTAGTTGTAAGGATTAGTTTGAATTTGCATAGCCCTCTCCTCATTAGATTAGTGTAGGAAGCGATTTCTGCACACCTAACTTTCTTTTAGGTGGTATTAGAGCCTGGCCAGTTTTGGTCTTAGCTGTTGGGTAGGGGTTTTTTGAGCTGATCTTAAGTTGAGTGGGAGTCTGTGTAGAGTATTCTAAATTCTATTGTAGCAAGGAGATGGCAAGCACATCCGGAAGATTTGAAGTGGAGAAATTCAATGGCACTAATTTCGAGCTATGGAAGCTCAAGATGGAAGACATGATTGTATATCGAGACCTTTGGGAAAGTGTTAATGGAACTAAACCAACTGCAATGTCACAAGATGATTGGGATCTCAAGGATCGAAAAGCTGAGAGTCTCATAAGACTTAGTCTTGTTGATTTTGTCTTGTTAAATGTCCATGAGGAGAAAATTGCAAACTTGCTTTGGAAGAAGTTGGGAGATGTGTATCAAGCCAAATCCCTGGTTAACAAACTTTTTCTAAGAAAGAAGTTGTATTCCCTTTGAATGGAGGACGGAGGATCCGTTACTGAACATATGAATGCTTTTAACATGCTGGTTGCACAATTGACATCTATTAGTGTGAATATGGAGGAGGAGGATCGTTGTATGACCTTGCTTTGTTCTTTGCCAGACTCGTGGGATCACCTTGTCATGGCTATTGGAAGCACCACATCCACATTCAAAATGGATGAAGTGGTTTCTTCATTGTTATCTGAAGAGATGCGGAGAAAGTCTTCTGATGCAGCCAAAGAGGCTCTTGCAGTTCGTGGAAGACCCAAGGAGAAAGGGAAAAGGACATAAAAACTAAGAAGGGTAGATCCAAATCCCGTGGGAGATCCAAATCTCCTAGAAAGTCCAAGGCTATCTGTTGGAACTGTGGTAAATCTGGGCATTTCCAAAAGGAATACAAAGAAGACCCCAGATTCAGATTTTGACAAGTCACAAGATGATGGTGATGCTTTCATCATAGCCCTGGCAACCCATGCATCTGATGATGTGTGGTTGATTGACTCTGGTGCATCATTCATCATGACCTCACATCGAGATTGGTTCACTAAGTATGAAGAGTTCGATGGTGGAAAGGTGTACTTGGGTGATGACTCTCATCTGAAGATTGTTCATCATGGAAGAGTCTCTATCCAATTCCCTGATGACGAGTGAAGGGGATCTTTGGGGTTATGCACATCCCATGCTTAGCATGGAACCTGCTTTCTGTAAGTATGTTGAATGATGCAAGCGTGCAGGTTATCTTTTTGAAAGGAGGCAAGATGACTAGAGGAGCTATGGTGCTTGCTAAGGGTACTAGGAGAGGTACTCTGTTTCAGCTGGAGGCATGCATTTCACAATGCAATAGTTCTTCTGACTCAAGGAAGAGGGTAGCAGTCACTTCATCACCACCATCTGAACAAGCAGTTAAGAAATCTGTTGTTTCTAGTTTTGATGTTTGTAATCATGCCTTGGAAGTTAATCTTCCTGCTGAAAAGACAATGTTATGGCATAAGAGATTTGGCCACATTGGTGAGAAGGGTCTGCATACCCTGAAAAATAAAAACTTCATTGAGGGGTTAGATGATTGTAATCTTGAGTTTGACTTTTGTGAACATTACATATATGGCAAACAAAACCATGTTTGGTTTTACTCAAGTTCTCATAAGTCTTCTGGTGTGTTGGACCTTGTTCATTCTAATGTATTTGGTCCTATTAATGTTCCTTCATCATCAAAATCTATATATTTTGTATCTTTCATAGATGACTACAGTAGAAGGACATGGATTTATTTTCTCAGAAGAAAATCTGAAGACTATAGTAAGTTTAAGGAGTTTAAGGCCTTTGCTGAAAATCATACTGGTAAAAAGATTAAGTGTTTGAGAACCGACAACGGTGGTGAGTTTTGTTCTACAGAATTTGATAAATATTGCAAGGAACTTGGGATTGAAAGACATAAGACAACTTCATACACCCTGCAGCAAAATGGAGTTGCAAAGAGGATGAACAGGACAATGATGGAGAAGGCTAGGAGTATGCTTAGTGGAGGTAGCCTAGAACAAAAGTTTTGGGCTGAAGCTGTTACCACTACTTTCTATCTTGTAAATAGATCTCCTACATCAGCTCTTGTTGGAAAAACACCATGGAGGTGTGGTCTGGTAGAAAGCCTTCAATAAGGCATCTTCCTATTTTTGGTTGCGAGGCATATGCACATGTGCCTAGGGAGAAATAGTAAAAATTGGAGAACAAGGCTGTTAAGTCTATCTTCATTGGCTATGGTGTCGGTGTGAAAGGATACAAGCTTTGGGACCCTGTGGCTAAAAAAGTGTTGTATAGTAGAAGTGTCATCTTCAGAGAGCTTACACCTTCTTCCACTGTTTTACAACCAGAAGTAAAAAAAAAAAAAGAGGATGTTGTTTAGTTTCCTGCTACCCCTGAGAAGACTGAACAGAAAGACAATGTTAGACCTAATGATGAGGAGAGCTCTAGCAGCTCTGAAAGCTCAGATGAAAAAGCTGAACCTCAACCTCAGCTCTTGAGGAGGTCTACACGGATAAGAAAGCAACTTGAAAGATTTGGTTTTACATTGCTTGATTCTAGTTGTGCTTTTGCTTTGCTTACTGTTAGCGTTTAATTTCGCACCTTTCAATGAGAAAGAAAACTGGACAGCGTGTACAGTAGGATTGTTCTTCAAATTAGGAGGGGAAGCTCCCTCAACAAGGAAATTAAAAAGACATTTACAAAATAACCTATCTTTTTGGTTTCTCAAGGCATGAGCACAAGGCAATCAAGCTCTTCTGCGAGGCTATAAGATTTTCTAAAGAATTATAGAAGAAAATAACTAACTCTATCTTAAAACAATTCTGATTTCTTTAAGTAAATTCAGAGCATAAAGAAATCGAAGGAACAACTTGGATATTTTCAATACAAAAGAACAAATACAACTCAACAACAATTGCTCATGCACAAAGTCATGAACAATTTACACAACTCTTGACAACAAGATAGATTTCTGAAATCATGATGCATATTCTCATTAATCAAAAGGCAAGAGTCAATAACACTACTTGAACAATAAAATGCGAGCAAAAATTAGTCTCAACATTTACCATTGATAGTTTAAGTGTGTAGGATACACTTATTTATACCTAAAAAGCAAATATGCAAGGAAATAAAAGGAAGAGTTAACTAACACTCTTCACTCTAGATCTAATTGCTGCATGGGAAGCATGCAAGCTTATTAGCAATTAAAACTAAAAGTATCTTGTCATACAATTCAGTTAACTGAACTTGCATGTTATTACACATTGATTTCCAACTCAAAGATATTTTGCATGATTTCCAAAAGCAAAATCTAAAAATAAATTTAACTTTAGTTAACAAAGATAGTTCTCAAAATAGAAACTGCTTTGGAAATCTCTCTTATTGCCAAAAATAAATCCCTCCTGCAAATGTGAAAAATAAGCTAGGTCTAAGAATTGAGATTTCTCTCAAATTCCTCAACTTTGGCTTCATCTGGTATGATCATGGACTCAAGGTGAACTGTCCTCATTTGCAGGTCTATGGCAACATCCTCTGTGATTTTCTCAAATACTTTAAAGTCTTTTTCAGCCTTAGTGCACCTTGATGCAATATCAACTAGGAGGTACATTTTGTCTACATGAGGATCTCCACAAAACTTCCCACGAATCAGCTGAATGAACTCCTCCTATAAAACATGAATAAGGCAATTTATGCCTTCATCACTGAAATACCTGCAAGGAACGTTTTGGACAAAATTAATGGCATATTTTTCAATGCCCAGAAGCCTTTCTTTACACGTGGCCAACTCCAAGGCTATATTCTTCGAGGTGTAAACCAAGAAGGAGTACTAGTGAGTCCAGGAGAAAATTGCAACCTTCTGATTTGCCGTTATAGGCCTCAAACCAAGTGCACACAATCTGACCATCGATCTATCATACATGGGCTCCATGTCTTTCATGCACTTGATCATATTCTGGATTCCAAGGAGGATATCCTTGGAATTGGACACCACTACTGATAACTTTGCTAGAAAGTTAACATTTTTCACTATAAAATGTTCCACCCAATCTTTAGTGTGTTTAACATACACCACCAGCTGACTCAACTGTTTTTGTTCATCAGTAGATTCCATCACCTATGGCAAAAAGAGTGAAGGAGGAGAAGGTGAATGCAGAAGCTGCGAGATGTACTGACGTAGCTACTAAACTTTTGATTTGAGGGTAGCCTTGTCCTCTCCATCTTTCAATACCCTATTTATCATAGTATCTGTAGCAGCCTCCAAAATATTCACTATTGTCTGTCATGTGTTATGACCGAAACAAGTCTTGACAATATGATAATCCTTAGGCTCAACTTCTTCGATTGCTTTATCCTGAGGAGGAACAACAGTCTCCAAAACTAATTCTCCTTCACTTGTCTTCAGAATCCTTGACTACTTCTTGGGCTTCTTTATAGATGGCTCCTTGAAAGTTTTGGTCAAGGTACTAAAATCCAGCTGGTAAGATGGCCTTTTCTTTTTCTCACTAACTATTGTACGAAGCCAACTTGAAGTAGACTCTTGAAATGTTGGCTTTGGATGATTTTCTTTTTCAGCACCCAGATTTGGTGTGACTTCGGCCTCAGGAGGTGCAAAATGAATATCCATCTCTGGATCAAAATCCAACACTATGTTGGGTTTGAACTCTAGGTCCACTTCCATTACGGTGTTCACTTCAACTCCTTGCATGACCTTAGGCTCTCCTGCATCGTTAACTCTAGATGAGTTAAGTGGTGTAGAATCAATAGGTATAGGAGATTGGTGAGGCTCAGATATCCTCTGTGGTGCAGACAAATTCCCTTCTTCTAAAGAGGAAGAGGAAGCAGAAGAAGTAGAAATAGAAGTGGTAGGCGAACTAGGCTCAGCTGGTTGCAAAGGGGTTGCCTATGGTTGTTGTTGGGCTAGGGTTTGAGCCTTCCTCTTCGGGGTCACCCTCAAGGGTTCTTCCCTGGTAATGTCAGTTGCTTGGGCCTTCCCACTCACTACCTTGGATTTCATGCATGGAGTCAAATGAGTAAGTGAAGATGGCGGCTCTGTTGTAGAGGCTTTGTCTTTGGGTGCACTTGTCCTCTTTCTCCTTTGACTATTGATGAACATCTATCTTCTTTTCACCACTCCTTTGGTTCTTTCGGCAATAGAGGTGATCTCTTGGAGTGACCAATCCATTGGCCATAGCGGTTGTGAATCAATTCCCTCTTTGACGAATTTTAAGGAGAGAATTGAACCGTCTTCGTGCAAGTTTTTGCCACTCTTATCAAGAAAGACTGGTATCTACTCCAAGGTGAAGTAGCTATAACTCCTTTGACGAACCTCATATTCATCTTGATAGTTCACCCATAAATCCTCCATAGTAGGTACATAAGCGAACTTGCCGTTGAGTCTGGATTTCATCACTTGATTAGGATCATATGTGCACTTCTCCTTGAAGGTCTTCAGGCCAAATTTGGACATTTCTTCTCCAATTACTTTAGCATCAGCAGCACTTTTGCACTTGAAAACACTCATCTGAATAGGGAAGTTTACCACCATCTTATGCCTGTTGCGTAGAAAACTATGCACTTCTTCAATCTGACACAGGAACTCCATGAAGACAACCTCATCAGATGGATACCTTGGAAGTATATATGCACATGATGTAAATCTGTAAGCTCTGATATAGGAGAAGGTAGGAAATTGAATATACCAATCCTCCCATTCTGAGATTACTACTCTGGCTTCTCCTGATATTCTGACATGCATCTGATTCTCTAAGTCATGCACAGTGAACATTAGGAATGCATCGTTTACTAGACAAAAGTGTTTCTGAAACTCTAAAATTTCAAGCTAGGGATATCGCTTTACAATCCTGGTGTTTTGCAAAGAGCCCACAAAGTTAACCCTGGCAAAGTGATGTTGTTTGGCCACCATGAACAGTAAGTAGGACACCATCCTGAACTCGTGAGTTTGAGTGAAATCCATGATTTGTCGGTGAATACATTCGCTTATGAGAATGGCCCATTTATAAGTTGCGCTTCCATTGGCTATTGTGCTGATGATATAGAACATCCATGTTTTAAAACTTCTCCCTTCAGTTTGGCCTATAATCCGGTTAAGCATTGTGATCATGATAGTATATTCATCCTTGAACTGGCCTTGGCCTATGTTCCTTGGAAGCATATTCCTTCTATCTTTTAGCCATTTGCAAGCTAACTTTTGGCATTTATTAGTAGCAGAGGTCCACACTCTGTCACTTTCCTCTAGATCAAGGGTTAGTGATTCTTCAAAAATAGGTATGCCGAGGGCAATCTCTATGTCATTAGGTTTCAAATTGGTGATCAATCTTCCATCCCTTGATCTGACTTCTCTCGATTTAGGATCATAGTGTTGAATGCACGAGAGCACAAATTCAAGGCTATGGGTAGCGATAGGAAATCATCCAGCTTGAATAAGCCCAGAGTTCTTCAAATTTTTCACCACTGCATTCCCTTAGTTTACCAGGGTTTCCATGTCAAAGCCTTCAGGCGAGACTTGACACAAGTCTATTTCTTTGACCTTGGAATATTTGTGTTTGAGCAAGGATTTGGTCTCGATGGTGATTAATGAATATTGCATGATGACTTGAAGAGGCTTGCTCTGATGAATTTTCTACACTGTAAATGGCCAATCTGGACTTCTGTGTGTTCACTGCCCAAGAAAAACAAGTTTTCTTTTCGCTGTCCAAAATATAATTTTTGTGAAAAAATTAAAATTTTGTCCTTGGAAAATAAAATTTTGGAGCTGAACCCTCAAAGATTCTATAGATCTGAGTTCAAACTAGTCTAGGATAATGGAAAGTGCCTTTTTCTGAGGTGGGTATGTGTCAAAAATGAGAAATTTTTCAAAAATCAATTTTATCTTAGCTGTAGGTGGTGATTTTGCCTTCGAAAACTCATGACCAGCAGTGAAAGTCCTTGAAAATTTGCCAAATATGGCCTCCTAGGTTTGGACGTTGCCTTGGGAACATGAAGATGGACCCTGTGAAAGAAGAGAATGAAGGAAAAGAAGAATAGAAGTGATCGAAATGCCTTATTTACATTTTGCTGATCTGAAAAAGCTTCAAAAAGGTTGAAAAACCCTCAACAATGGCCGCCAGTACAAGAAAGAGGCCCTCCAGTGGACAAATTTTCCTTTGAGTGTGATACAAAGATGTAGAATGATGCAAGAATGGATGATCTTTGCCCTTTATGTGAAGATCCAATCTTGAAAGCCTTCGAATTCACCTTATGCAAGCTTTTATTCATCCATTAATGGCTGCCATGTGTGAAGTACAGCCCCAATACCATCCTCTTGGCAAGAGAATGATGAAAACTATGTCAAATACCTCCTTTATGGTGAACACCCTCCTCCTAAGGTTTCATTCCTCTACTTGGACCTTGCTCTACCTCTCCAACTTTGCACAAACAATGAATGAAATGAGAAAGGTGAAGAGGAGTATTTATAGGAATAAACCTTCTCTCTCCTGACGCCAACCTTCTCTCTCCTCAACGCCAACCTCCAAGCAGACTTGACATCTCCAAAATGGCATGCAAATGATGAGATTTAGATGCCTTTTCCCTATGAGCAAATTGGCATGGAATTATGGGTTTTTAGGCGCCTTTGGGGATGACTAGAATTGGTGTGGGTTTTAGCCTATTTTGGCGACTTTTCCTTTTCACAAAAGGCGTGACATTTGGTGTGTTTGAGCGCCTTTCCTGAGTGCATAAAAAGGTGTGGCTTCTTGAGGATTTGAGTGCATTTTTGAAGGGTGTAGGATGGCGTGGGATATGGGTGAAATGAGCGCTATCTGGAGGTAAACAAAAGGCGTGCTTTCCCTTGAATATGAGCACCATTCTTGAAGAAGGTAAAAGGCGTGAGAAATGACTAAGTTGAGTGCTTTTCAGGAGAGGTAAATAGGCATGGAAATTAGGCAAATTGGGTGCTTATTTGGAGATCACAAAATGGCATGAGTTTTAGCCAAAATGGGCATCATTCCTTGGTGACTTTGCCTTGATCAAATACTTCACCACTTGGCCATTGAAAAACTTAGTGATCGCTCCATGGATTTGGTGCATGAACCTTGCAATTGCTTCATCATTTCCATGCTTCTATATCATGTATTTGACGTTGAGAAACCTTGAAGTTGGCCTTGAAAACTCTAACAGAGGTAGCATGGGTCATCATCATTCATCATTGCTTCTAGATCTTATCTTCGCCGTAACTTCTCCATTAGTTGACAGAATGTCTTGAAGTTTGGAAACCATGCTCATATGATCTGAAGCGATCATCTAACCTTCTCCTCCATGAATTATACCCACAAACGGAGCTCATTCAAGCCAAGAACGCCCAAAAATGCCTTAAAATTTTTTTCAAAATTTTCAAAATTGATTTTTGATTTGCCGGATGTATTTGCATTGCTTTCCTTGGTTCCTTTATGTCATTTTGGCATTCAATTCACCACTTTGACTTCCTCTTTTTTTTGATGTTCTTTCACTACTTCAAGCTTGATTAGCTTGTCAGAATCTCCCTCCATTCGAGCCTTGCTTCACCATCTTTTGATATGTTTTGTACCTACAGGGTTAATGCAGTAATGACAAGGCTACATGGTGCTTGGGAGGTGTGTTTAGGCACATATACGAAAAAAATTTCGTATGGGTATAACATTAGGCTCTGTCTGGTGACCATGTTGTATACTTGCAGCATAGGAGGACCTTTGAATCTCTGGGTTTATAGTGCAGACCAGTGTCTTATTAGTTGGGCAATAGAGTCAGTACATTTTCCTAATCACCTATAACAAGACTTTTCCCTAAAATCACCTAGGACCGGACTTCTTAAAATCACCTAAGAATGGAACTCTGGTCTACCTAACAAAACACGATGAACAAACAAAATGTGAAAGGGAAACTCAAAACTACATAACGAATACATTACTGAAAGGGGAAACACAATACAACATACAAAAAGGGGAAACCCCTTCAAACCTTAAGGAATGAAGTGTTTTAGGAATTGCCCACTAAAGGGCAATGGAAATGGCATACCTTCTAAATGTGAGAGGAAATAAGTGTTGTCTCCTCAAAGCTCATGAATCTTGAAAGGTCCAAGCCATAAGGAATCAAATTTGTCGTGCATTCCTTTAGGCTCGTGTCTCTTATCCCATAATAGGACTGTTACCTAGATTTCACTACTAGCTCAATCAGGTAGAGTTTTTTAGTTTTGACAGAGGAAAAGGTACATTTTACTTCTGTTGTGTTAAACCCAAGCACATTTGATACAAATTGAGATAAAATTGTATTGTTGCATTTAGATGTATTTCAGAACTTAAGAGATTGTACAAATCTTTTAAAAAATCAGCAACATATATTGAAAAAATAAGTGTATAAGTTCTCACACAAGCCGTGAGACTAATTGTTTCATTGCAAAATAAAAAAAACAAACTATACATTTATAAAGAACTGAAAGACGAATGTGCATATAAGGTAGGGTGACTTGTCATTGCCTGAATGACGAGCCTTCATGTTGTTGCCGCGTCTTGTGTCATCCTAGATCGTCGGTGTGTCCTACATCCAACTGCTATTTCCTTGCTATCCCGTCATCTGCATAAAATTTTGGAAAAAATGATGTTAGACCAATGACGAGGCATCATACATCATATGATATCATCTATAAACGTACAATTTGTGTTTTCAGATGCAGTAAACTAGTTAGCGTCACAAAAGCTTTGAGAAGACAAATCAAGAATATTGGCTGCAAGCATGCATTTATTTTCTAACAAGTTTGCTTCATGTGCAGATATAGGTGTAATTATGTTTTTGTTTGATTCATCAGTTACATTATGAGTGGAAGAAATGTGGCTCCCACAAGGGTTGAGCCCAGCTCATAGACCTTACAGAACATTTCAGATGCAATGAACAAATGCAAAAAGCACAACTCTAGGACCGCATTCAGAAGGCAGATCACAGCTGTCAAAAGATAGCATACTAAGTAGGATAGCAAACAATCAGAGGACATCCAAAAAAAAGGACAGTCATAGTCATGGATGCCACAAACATATAATTCCAAGAGTTTTAAGCATGCTGAACATGATTGTAATGGAGAGGAGAAAATAAGAACAAAAGAAAATATCCTATACAACTAGTTCCACATCAAAAATGACATCATGGAGCTTGTTAACAGCCATGCATGAAGCTACAGGTAATTCAATGAAATTGTAGAGTATCAATAGAATTGTATAAAGTTTGCATTTTGCTGTCACAGAATAAAGAGATTTGAAAAAGATCTGAAAGTAAAGTTTTCATTCTATGCCCATCATGACTATGAAGTATAACAGCAACACAATGAAGTAATCAGCAATCATTTGTGAGTATGAAGCAATAGTCTTATCAGGAGACATGTGAAAGATGAACAAAACCCTCTAAAAATCACTGAAAAAGTGGAGTTTTTCGTCCAAATACACAGTGAACAGCCAAAAGAAAATGTAGTTTTGTTTTTCACGATCATGCTACAGCACAGAAATACAGACTTCAAATAGTAGCAAGGCAAATGAGAGGAGGGTAGAGCTGTGTGTCAGACTTAGCAAGGTCCCTTGTTGTCCAGTTGATGAGGTTCCATAAGCATGATTGGGTGATGATTCTCATTCTTTTGGCAAGCATTGGCATACTTAACCTCATAGATTCACTCTATCGCTTTGTGGGGAAAAGTATGCTAGATGACCTGATCTTAAAGAAAACACGGTCCCGTTTTGGGCCATTCCAATACTTGCAATGGCATATCAAAATTTGATAACACAGGAGGGAGGAATTATTCATTGGCAAAGAGGAAACAAACAAGATCCTGATATGCAGAAGCATTTACTTAAGGAACAAAGAGGCATTTATCAGAGGGAAGCAAAACACATTTTTTCCAAGCAAGAATTCATTGAAATAGTGAATGAAGATGACAGAATATGGAGATTTGAGCTCTTTTAGAACAGCAGACAGGGTAAAAGTGAAATTTCAATGCATTTTAGACTGAGAGTGATAGGAAAAAAGAACATCATACTCAGTTTTTGATGAAATCGTGCCTCAGCACTGTCAGAACATAGTTTTCAACTCATTGCAATAAAAAAACCCTCAGAAAATGACTGACATTGTGTCTTCTGGCAGCAAATAGCCAATAAAAATGCAATTTTCCAAGTTCGAATGCTATAGAAGCCATTCATAGGCAGCAACAGAAGGAGAAAATGAAGGTATTGCAAAGAAAAATGCTCATAAAATGTCCAAATCGTGACCCAGTCAACCAGATACAGCAGAAAGAAACTTAGAAAATGGAGTTTTGAGCTCTTTTCAAACAGTAGAAAGGAAAAATCAAGGGTTTTAACTCGTTGCAAAACAAAATATTTATAGAAATCCCTCAGAATCACGGCCTCTGGTAGCGGATTCAGGTGAATAGAAACAAAAAAAAAGAATGATGGAAGCTTGGAGGAAACTCATTACCTCTGTGTTTTTCACCTTTTGCTGTGTAAAAATCATGTTTCTTCCCCTCAGACGGCAGCGTCACACAACCAACAACAAAGGCAGAAGGTCGACCATTCGAAACAACAAAAAATCTATCAACATACAGTCAAATCACGGCCCAAAATCAACAGAAAGAAGTCAAAAACTCAGAAGAAATGCAAATTACCTCATGTTTACTCAGAAATTCAACCAAGACTGGCCTAGGAGTCATCAAAAATGATACATTTCTGCCTTCAAACCCTCATGGCAGCGGCCAGTTCGAACAGTGAAGAAGCAAATGCAAATGAAACAATTTTTAGGTCTTCTCCTTGGGTCGAATATCATAGATAGCATTTGAGTGTTTTTTGACTTTTATTTTAAAATCATTGCATTTGTTGTATGGCTCGTGGTCAAGACACTTCATGTGTTAAAACCTAGCAATGCAAGAGGGGGCCGTGGCATTTTTATGCCCTTTGTTTATTTTTCAAAGCCAAGAAAAATGTATTGTGGGCAAGACAAGGTCGACGGATATGTTTTGGCTAAGGCATGTGGGCTAGGAGATATGAGGGGTGAATGCCTTTTTCTTTCTGAGTCAGATGCATTTGGAGAAGTATAAGGCCGAGGATATTTTTGCCGAGGCATTTTGGTCAGATAGTTGTGAATGGTGGAGACCGTAAAGCATGGTGATATGTTATAGGAGTCACAAACATTTTTTATGTCATTTTTTGCATAAATCAGGAATTAGATGGTTATGTCATGTGTCATTTTTACTACATAGACTTGTATAATCTTGGAATTGAAAACATTTACTAAGGTGGTATAATTATAAACCCCTTAGTTAAATGTTAATTAAAATGCAAAAAATTGTCATTATGTCATTTATTGGGATAATATATGTCATTAATGATGCTGCAGAGGATTATGACACAGATCTAACGTATGTCAGAAGCCACAGAGGCCATTTAAAGGCATTCTATGACATTTTCAGGTGCCTTATGATAGCTGATGGCATCCCTTGACTTTTTCTGCATTGTGAGCACACTTTGGAGGACTTTAGAGAGATATTTTATGGGCATTTATGAGATGCACGGGAATGGAGGTGGTGGATGTCTATCTGTTTACAGCTATTTAGGAAGTATATAGTCTTCTTCCTTATTCATTTTAGGAGGTTCTGATTATTCACTACTCTATATATTGTAATTTTCTGAGTTCTTTTGCAAAAGTGAACAGTTTTGTAACCCATTTTCAGAGATATACAGTATTGTAACACCTTTTGGAAGTAATAAGCAGTTTATACCTTCCTATTTCTTTTGATATTGTGTGTCCTCAATGTTAGTACAGATCTTGGTGATGTTCTTTGTCCTTGGAGCTGTCTTTCATGTTGGTGCCTTTATGCAGGGGTTACATAATTTTTGCAGGTTGTGAGATGTGTAAGGGATAACAATTAGTTTGTGGGTAGTGAGAAAACCTCTTTCTCCTTAACAAGACTGCTGTTATTTAGCCTCCTTACAAAACAATGATGCAATGGTTATGATTTTTTTTGGGTTGTGTAAGGATTCTTATTATTACTGGTTCTGAAGTGTGTCATTTCTGTGTATTTTCTGATGATCTTTTGGTGCATCACCTTAGACAGTAGGTTTCATTTTCATGTAATCTTTCTTACCCTTTTCTCTGCAAAGACCTTAGTGTAAGTAGTTTAGGTGGAGTATCAACAGGAAGCCGGCCTTCTCCAGAGGTTCTTTCCATCACAGGTGACCCACAGACCTGGAAAGATCCCATGTTTCTCTAGATTTCCAAGTTCTACAACTCAGCAAGGGTGCAAATCTGAGAGACAATAGTTTTTGGCACGCCCGGTGGGACTGTGAAGTCCATTTTATACATATTGTTACTGTTGTTTGGTGTGTACAATAGTAGTTTCATCCTTTCAGAGGTATTTTCTTTACACATCTGGTGACTCTAGAGAGATTATCTACTGGTTTCAGCAGTTCAAGTGCTGGTATGATTCAGGTTTTAATCAGGAAAATGTACTACGTTCTAATTTTCTAGCTTCTTGAGTGATAGGCATGTCTATGTTTCATGGGAATATGCCTTATCACCTTCTATTTCATGAGAACGATGTTCATACCACTTTTTATCAGCCATACCAAGTAGAATATGCTGTTGGTTTTGTCCCGAATAACCTACCAACAGTGGATTATCATCATGCTTGCCACCCTCCCACCCCTGCTCAGCTTTCCTGGCAACCTATCCATGCCTATAGCCATTTGCAGGAAGTTCATTTTGCTCATGACCAGTATAACTACCCTTTGAATCAGCCTCAAGATGTTAACAACATCAGTATCAGGGAGGTAGCTTTAAATTTGCAAAGGGAATTCAAGGTTGTAACAACAGAGCAGGAGTATAGTATGCAGCAGGAGGAGCTTGCTTATCAAGCTCATATTCATCAGAGAGAGGTGGAGGCACAAATATATAAAGAAGAATGTTTGAGTAGGCAGATTGCTGCCAAGGAAGAGCAAATAAGGTAATTAATAGCTTAGGTTCGACAGCCTAAGGTCCAAAACCCTTCTCCTCTTCCTAATCCCATGCAAATCCACACTATAGGTCAGGTTAAGCCTAGCGTTGAACCTTGTCCAAGGTTTGAAATTTTGAGTTTCAGGTAGCCTTCTACCTTTAAGATTCCAAGTTGGAAAGGGCCATCTTTTTCACCCTGTGAAGACCCTCCACCAGACATACAAACAAAATCATGCTCTAGCATTCAGCTAGCAGAAGAAGAGCAAAAGAGTGTTTTGTTGGCTCCTTTTAAAAAATTGGAAACTCAATGAGCTATTTGTTTTCCAAATCCATTCTTTGAAGAAGAGGTTTCCAAGTTTAGAATACCAAGCTTCAAGCAAGGTGAGTCTCCTAAGTCTCTTGAATTCAATATTCCAAGTTTTAGAGGGTCTCATCCACTGAAAGAACCTATACTTGAACCATAACAGCCTATATGTCTGCAAGAGACCAAGCCAATTCCTCAGGTTTCTTTGTTGGATCAGCCTTCCTATTCTTTTACTATCTGTATTTGTCCAGGTGGACCTATTGTCTATCAAGATAGCTGGTTTAGTGGATAAAAGAATGAGTTTCCTGAGATAAAAGAAGAATCTGCTGTTCATGAACCTATGTCTAATAAAAAGGATAAAAAATTAGACGTCTTGCAAGAAGAAAACGAACATGATCAATCAGGATAGCAGGTTGAGAAGCTTGAAAAGGGTATAAAAAGCAATGATTTCATGTATTTATTTGATGAACTCCCCTCTTTTATTGAGCTGAATGAGCAAGAAACGGCTAGACAGTCTGATGAACTGCTGACAGAGGACAATTAATGTGAAAGTCAAGTCTTGGAGCAACTGAAAGGCCAAGAAGGATCGGATGAAGACTCATTTTGGAATGATCTTGAATCCTTTTTGTTAAATTTAGATGGCAGAAAAGATCAGGTTTCACATGTTTTGGAGAAGAAACTAGATGCTGAATCTTAGGATTTAGCTGTTTTGTTTGAGGAATTGCTCGAATATATAGATGAGAATAAAGATGGCATATGCATAGAAACATTAGTGCCTATTTGTGAGCAGCAAAATGACAAAGCCCATCTAGATTCAATGCAAAGTCATGAGCTAGATGAGAACATGTTTTCACGTATCATTGACGTTTTTTGCTCTAACATCAATGATAAGCTAGCGTCATATGAGCCAGAAGCATACAATCAGCCTGTTCAGATCAAGGAGGCAGGCATTACATCTCTAGAGGAAGGGAATCTTACATTACAAATGGGGCATTCCAATCAGCAAGACGAGGAATCAGCAATACATGAGTTAGAAGCCAACAAAAGGAGATTAAGATTCATCAGTTCAAACGAATGTCCTATCAGACATCTAGCTCAAATCAAGCCTAACAAGGTGTTATCAGTCATGTTCACACCTAAGGAGAAGATTGAACCCAAGGAGTAGCTTGTCCAATCTGCCTATATGCCTCATAACAGTAGCAAGTATGATCAAAATTATGAGGTAGGTGGACTTGTTTTCCTTCTCCAAAGCTCATTTCAGTGATTAGTAATACTTTTGTCACTTATCCACCTCCTGGAGGCTGTTTATGAGCATGTGAGATGTTGTAAGCTGTTGAGGATGGGTAGCTATTTTAAAGAACCAGTGAATGGTCATGGTCATGTTTGAGCAGCACCTCTGTTGGTTAGACATAGGATAGATTAGGTTTTTTTTTATGTTAAATAAGTGTTGCTGCACACTACATCAGAGGCAATTTTCATTTCCCTAAGTGCAATTGCACATAGGTTAGTTAGTTTTTCCTGGGTCTAGTTGTGCAAGGTTTGAAATTGTTGCCATGTACTATAGCTGTATAATAGACAGCCATCATATGAAATAGTGAATACATGCATCACTGTCACACATCACGCTTATCCCCTTCATAGAGCAGTCATAAATTGCAGTACTTTGTTAAGGAGGTGTTCCTGTTGGTTATCCCCTCTAACTCATCAAGTAGATGCATATCTTCAGTAACAGTGTTTTGGTTCACCATCACTAATCATACCCATGCACTTGATGGTTTAGAAGAGTTGACAGTCTGAGATTAATTGTAGAAAGAACGGAAGTTTTTTCAAGTTTTGTCAAGCATGTATGACTCTATGCCCAATGGATAAGCTTTAGGCAACTGGTCTGATGTTTAGCAGGCAAACATGTAGCAGATGTCGCCAAAGATGTTACCTAGATTTTACTACTAGCTCAATCAGGTCGAGTTTTTTGGTTTTGACAGAGGAAATGGTACATTTTACTTCTGTTGTGTTGAACCCAAGCACATTTGATACAAATTGAGATAAAATTGTATTGTTGCATTCAAATGTAGTTTAGAACTTAAGAAATTGTACAAATCTTTTAAAAAATCAGCAACATATATTGAAAAAATAAGTGTATAAGTTCTCACACAAGCCGTGAGACTAACTGTTTCATTGCAAAATGAAAAAAAACAAACTATACATTTATAAAGAACTAAAAGCCAAATATGCATATAAGGTAGGGTGACTCGTCATTGCCTGAATGACAAGCCTTCATGTTGTTGTCGCGTCTTGTGTTGTCCTAGATCATCAGCGTGTCCTGCATCCAGCTGCTATTTCCTTGCTATCCCGTCATCTGCATAAAATTTTGGAAAAAATGATGTTAGAGCAATGACGAGGCATCATACATCATATGATATCATCTATAAATGTACAATTTGTGTTTTCAGATGCAGTAAACCAGTTATCGTCACAAAAGCTTTAAGAAGACAAATCAAGAATATCGGCTGCAAGCATGCATTTATTTTCTAACAAGTTTGTTTCATGTGTAGATACAGGTGTAATTATGTTTCTATTTGATTCATCAGTTACATTATGAGTGGAAGAAATGTGGATCCTACAAGGGTTGAGCCCAGCTCATAGACCTTACAGAACATTTCAGATGCAATGAACAAATGCAAAAAGCACAACTCTAGGAGCGCATTCAGAAGGCAGATCACAGCTGTCAAAAGCTAGCATACTGAGTAAGACAGTAAACAATTAGAGGACATCCAACAAAAAGGATAGTCATAGTCATGGATGCCACAAACATATAATTCCAAGAATTTTAAGCGTGCTGAACATGATTGTAATGGAGTGGAGAAAATAAGAACAAAAGAAAATATTCTATACAGTTGGTTCCACATCAAAAATGACATCATGGAGCTTGTTAACAGCCATGCGTGAAGCTACATGTAATTCAATGAAATTGTAGAGTATCAATAGAATTGTATAAAGTTTGTATTTTGCTGTCACAGAATAAAGAGATTTGAAAAAGATCTGAAAGTAAAGTTTTCATTCTATGCCCATCATGACTATGAAGTATAACAACAAGACAATGAAGTAATCAGCAATCATTTGTGAGTATGAAGCAATAGTCTTATCAAGAGGCATGTGAAAGATGAACAGAACCCTCTGAAAATCACTGAAAAAGTGGAGTTTTTCATCCAAATACATAGTGAACAGCCAAAAGAAAATGCAGTTTTGTTTTTCACGATCATGCTACAGCACAGAAATACAGACTTCGAATAGTAGCAAGGCAAATGAGAGGAGGGCAGAGCTGTGTGTCAGACTCAGCAAGGTCCCTTGTTGTCCAGTTGATGAGGTTCCATAAGCATGATTGGGTCATGATTCTCATTCTTCTGGCAAGCATTAGCATACTTAACCTCATATATTCACTCTATCGCTTTGTGGGGAAAAGTATGCTGGATGACCTGATCTTAAAGAAAACACGGTCCCATTTTGGGCCATTCCAATACTTGCAATGGCATATCAAAATTTGATAACACAGGAGGGAGGAATTATTCATTGGCAAAGAGGAAACAAACAGGATCCTGATATGCAGAAGCATTTACTTAAGGAACAAAGAGGCATTTATCAGAGGGAAGAAAAACACATTTTTTCCAAGCAAGAATTCATTGAAATAGTGAATGAAGATGACAGAATATGGAGTTTTGAGCTCTTTTAGAATAGCAGACAGGGCAAAAGTGAAATTTCAATTCATTTTAGACTGAGAGTGACAGGAAAAAAGAACATCATACTCAGTTTTTGATGAAATCGTGCCTCAGCACTGTCAGAACATAGTTTTCAACTCATTGCAATAAAAAAACCCTCAGAAAATGACTGACATTATGTCTTCTGGCAGCAAACAGCCAATAAAAATGCAATTTTCCAAGTTCGAATGCTATAGAAGCCATTCACAGGCAGCAACAGAAGGAAGGTATTACAAAGAAAAATGCTCATAAAATGTCCAAATCGTGACCCAGTCAGCCAGATACATCAGAAAGAAACTCAAAAAATGGAGTTTTGAGCTCTTTTCAAATAGCAGAAAGGAAAAATCGAGGGTTTTTACTCATTGCAAAATAGAATATTTACAGAAATCCCTTAGAATCGTGGCCTCTGGTAGCGGATTCAAGTGAATAGAAACAAAAAAAAGAATGAAGGAAGCTTGGAGGAAACTCATTACCTCTGTGTTTTTCACCTTTTGCTGTGTAAAAATCATGTTTCTTCACCTCAGATGGCGACGTCACACAGCCAACAACAAAGGCAGAAGGTCGACCATTCGAAACAACAGAAAATCTATCAACATACAGTCAAATCGCGGCCCTAAATCGACAGAAAGAAGTTGAAAACTCAGAAAAAATGCAAATTACCTCATGTTTACTTAGAAATTCAACCAAGACTGGCCCAGGAATCATCAAAAATGATACATTTATGCCTTCAAACCCTCATGGCGGCGGCCAGTTCGAACAGTGAAGAAGCAAATGCAAATGAAACAATTTTTAGGTCTTCTCCTTGAGTCGAATATCATAGATAGCATTTGAGTGTTTTTTGACTTTTATTTTAAAATCATTGCATTTGTTGTATGGCTCGTGGTCAAGACACTTTATGTATTAAAACCTAGCGATGCAAGAGGGGGCCGTGGCATTTTTATGCCCTTTGTTTATTTTTCAAAGCCAAGAAAAATGTATTGTGGGCAAGACAAGGTTGACAGATATGTTTTGGCTAAGGCATGTGGGCTAGGAGATATGAGGGGTGAATGCCTTTTTCTTTCCGAGTCATATGCATTTGGAGAAGTATAAGGCTGAGGATATTTTTGCCGAGGCATTTTGGTCAGATAGTTGTGAATGGTGGAGACTGTAAAGCATGGTGATGTGTTATAGGAGTCACAAACGTTTTTTATGTCATTTTTTGCATAAATCAGGAATTAGATGGTTATGTCATGTGTCATTTTTTCTGCATAGACTTGTATAATCTTGGAATTGAAAACATTTACTAAGGTGGTATAATTATAAACCCCTTAGTTAAATGTTAATTAAAATGCAAATAATATGTCATTATGTCATTTATTGGGATAATATCTGTTATTTATGATGCTACAGAGGATTATGACACAGATCTGACGTATGTCAGAAGCCACAGAGGACATTTAAAGGCATTCTATGACATTTTCAGGTGCCTTTATGATAGCTGATGGCATCCCTTGACTTTTTCTGCATTGTGAGCACACTTTGGAGGACTTTAGAGAGATATTTTGTGGGCATTTATGAGATGCACGGGAATGGAGGTGGTGGATGTCTATCTATTTACAGCTATTTAGAAAGTATATAGTCTTCTTCCTTATTCATTTTTAGGAGGTTCTGATTATTCACTACTCTGTATATTGTAATTTTCTAAGTTCTTTTGCAGAAGTGAACAGTTTTGTAACCCATTTTCAGAGATATACAGTACTGTAACACCTTTTGGAAGTAATAAGCAGTTTATACCTTCCTATTTCTTCTGATATTATGTGTCCTTAGTGTTAGTACAGATCTTGGTGATGTTCTTTGTCCTTGGAGCTGTCTTTCATGTTGGTGCCTTTATGCAGGGGTTACATAAAATTTGCAGGTTGTGAGATGTGCAAGGGATAACAATCAGTTTGTGGGTAGTGAGAAAACCTCTTTCTCCTTAACAAGACTGCTGTTATTTAGCCTCCTTACAAAACAATGATGCAAGGGTTATGATTTTTTCTGGGTTGTGTAAGGATTCTTATTATTGCTGGTTCTGAAGTGTGTCATTTCTGTGTATTTTCTGATGATCTTTTGGTGCATCACCTTAGACAGTAGGTTTCATTTTCATGTAATCTTTCTTACCCTTTTCTCTGCAAAGACCTTAGTATAAGTAGTTTAGGTGGAGTATCAACAGGAAGCCGGCCTTCTCCAGAGGTTCTTTTCATCACAGGTGACCCACAGACCTAGAAAGATCCCATGTTTCTCTAGATTGCCAAGTTCTACAACTTAGCAAGGGTGCAAATCTGAGAGACAACAAGGACAAGATCACCAATGTTGAAGTTGCACTGATGAGCCTTCCTATCAAAGATCTTCTTTACCCACTCTTGATGATAAGTGATTTTGTCAACCACCTCTGATCTCTCTTCTTCAAGTTTGGATAGGTACATGATACGCTTCCCAATGGGATCCTTGAATTGGCTATCTTCAAATACCATTGCAAGCTGCAAGGCAGATAGCTCTAGTGTGATGGGCAGGACGGCCTCTGTGCCATACATAATAGCAAATGACGATGTGCCTATTGCTCTTTTGGGTGTGATTCTGTCTGCCCACAAGGCGTCATACAACCTCTTGTGCCAAGTGCATTGATTACTATCAACCAACTTGCGTATTATTGTGACTAAATTCTTGTTTGATGATTCCGCTTGACCATTACCCTATGGGTAATAATCAGATGAGTGAGACAATGTGATCCCATAGTCAAAGCAGAAACTCAATAGCTCTTTTGATGAAAATCTTGTTACATTATCTGTCACAATCTTCTGAGGTACCCCGAAGCGCGATAGGATGTTCTCCTTGAGAAAGTCACACACCACTTCTGAGGTAGCTCTTCTAGTTGGAATGGCCTCTACCCACTTTGTGAAATAATCGGTGGCTGTGAGAACATAAATATGTCCCTTGCTAGAATTAGGGTTGAGAGGCCCGATGAAATCTAATCCCCACTGCTGAAAAGGGTTTTCAATTATTACTGGCTTGAGTGGAAGGGCCACTCACTTAAGTTTTCCAACGAATTGTTGACAGGCTTGACATTTTTGCACCCACTCATATGCATCTCTGAACATAGTAAGCCAGTAGTACTTCACTCGTAGGATCTTGAATGCAGTGATCTTCGATGAGAAATGACCACCACAGGCTTGGTCATGAAAACCTTCAAGCAACCTCCTTTGTTGATTCTTGTCAACACATCTCAGGAACTTGCCATCTATGTTTTGTTTATACAATACATCTTCCCATAGCACATACTTCAAAGCCCTCAACTTCAAGGTTCTCTTATGTTGCTTGTCTAGATGGTTTGGACACTATCCATAAGTCAGATAATAGACTATGTCTATGTACCATTCGTCAGCAAAATCAATGAATAATACCAAGGGGGGCTCTTCTTCATCGCCAATCATGTCAGCAACACCTTCACTTTCTCTGTCTCCATTTTCCACAATGAGTTGGCAAAGGCCTCTGCCTCATATCAACTTGGTTGGCCTAATTTCAAGATCATATTCTTGAACTTTAGCCACCCAATTCCCTCGCTTGGTACCCATTTCTTGTTGAGTGAGAACACTTTTGACTGCTGGATAAGGTACAAAAACTATGGTCTGAGAGTTGAGGATATAGAATCTGAAATTCTTGACTGCTCGGACCATAGCGTATGCATGTTTCTCTATCTGTGAATATCTCATTTCATGATCTTTGAAACTACTTCTCATGAAAGGTATGGGGGACTCAGCTTCTTCCATCAATTTCTGTGTGAGGATAGCCGACATGGTGTGCTCTGAGGCATAGCAATATAGAATAAAGTTTTTATCAAAGTCAGGACGAACTAAGACGGGTGCTTGGCTGATTGCTTCTTTGATTTTGATGAATGCCTTCTTTCCTTCCTCTGTCCATTTAAAAACTGAAGTCTTTTTCATCATAGCTGAGATGTCTTTTGTGAGTTCTGAGAAATCTGCTATGAATCTTCGAAGGAAGTTAACTTTGCCGAAGAAAGAATGTACTCCAGTTTTGCTTGTGGGCAAAGATAGATTGCGAATGGCATCAACCTGATTTGGGTCAATCCTTGTGCCTTCTTTAGACACGATATGACCTAACAACTTTCCTTCAGTTACTGCAAAGACTGACTTCTTCGGGTTCAGGGAGATGCCGTGATATCTATACCTTTTGAACACGTGAGTTAAATGTTGAAAGTGTTCTGTACGCTTTTTCGAGAAGACAGTGAGATCATCCAGGTATACCACTATGACTTTATCCTTCAGATCACCGAAAGCTAGATCCATAGCTCTTTGAAAAGTCACCCCGGCGTTGATGAGGTCGAATGGCATCCACTCATAAGCAAAGGTACCCAAGGGGTAGTAAATGTCATTTTGTACTGATCTTCAGCTGCAACTGCTATTTGATTGTATCCTGAATATCCATCCAAGAGCGACAACATTTCTAAACCAGTGACCATCTGAAGAGTGTGATCCATGATAGGTAGGGGATAATTGTCCTTCAGAGAGGCTTGATTCAGGTTCCTAAAGTCTATGCAGATCCTGATTTCACCAATCTTCTTGTGTACTGGGACAATATTAGACACCCATGCAGAATGATGGATTGGAAAAATAATCTTCGCCATGAGCATCTTTTGGATTTCTTCATAGATGGTATCTTGTACCTTTGGATTCGAATGACGTTGCTTCTGCTAAAAAGGCTTGACTACTGTCTTCAGAGGAATTGTATGAGACAATTCCCTAGGTGTAAAAACCTTTAGATCCTCATAGGACCAAGCAAAGATATCTATATACTCCTGAAAGAGTGAGATGAATCTTTCGATTTCAGTGGGTGAACAACACTTGTCTAGATTGACGAGTCGGGGCTCATCCATAGTGCCGATGTTGACCTGATGGTACTCAGCTGAGGTTCTTTTTTGTGTATGGACTCGATCTTGAATATATCGGTCATGTCTGTCAAATATATTTTCTAAGGACACAAGTCCCTTAGGAATTTTATTACCCTTGAGTTGTATGACCTCATTCTCTGTATCTCCTCCATCTTGGACATTTTCAGCTTCCTCCATTAGAATTTCCCGATGTGGAGAAAAACTTCCTTCAAAGAAGAGACCTTTGAAATAGTCATCCATTCCTAGAAAGTGGATGTGCTCATCATCGTTGAAGACTTGCCAATTTTCTAAGTTGTCAGGTACCATAGGTCTATAGATCAACTCAATGGTGAAAGCACTTTGTCTAAAGTCTGAATTTGGCATGAAAAGAGATGCAGATACTACTAGAGCATCGGCTTTGCTATTCTCCATCCTTGGAATGTATTCAATGGTGAAAACTTCAAACCATTCAATGGCTTCCCAAACACGGTTTCTGTAATGTCGGAGGCGATCTTTCTTGACTTAGAATTGTTCTTTGATCTGCTTCACGATCAATTTGATATCTCCTTCAACTTTCAGCAACTTGATTCCCATGTCATGTGCATTTTTGAGACCCAACAAAAGCGCCTCATATTCTGCAGTATTGTTTGTACAATCAAACTGCAGACAATAAACAAATGGATAAAGGTTACCCTCAGGAGATATCAATACTACCCCTGCTCCTGATCCAGCTGTTGAACAACTGTCGTCAAATTGCATGGTCCATATGTCAGTAGTATCTTCTTTATTTGTTTCTAAACAAATGATGGCTTTATCTTCAGCTTCATTTTTAGCCATCATCATGTAAGTGCCTGGACCGGTCTCTTGATATAGAATATGGGCTTTTGGGTCTTGATACTTCACCACTGTAAAATGAGACTTGGGCTCAGGTTCCAACTTGATCTTACCACCCTTGATGGGGATGGTCGCTAAGGACCAATCCAATTGAATTTCTCCACCTAAGTCTTTGCAAAAACTTCAGCTTAGCAACATTTCATAACTGGCTAGAATATCTGCTACCAGAATAGTCATCATAATTCTCTTCTCTGGATAGGCTGCTAGGGCAACTTGTGCATCTTTCAACTGTCCAACCAGTGGCACTAATTTTGATTCAAGTGAATAACACTTGCCTTGTGTTTTGGTGCATGAGAGTCCTAGTGCATTCATCACCTGCAATGGCATGACGTTGTCTGAAGCACCAGAGTTTATGATGTAATTGCTCAACTTGAAGCCGCCAATGTATAGAGATATGTAGAAAGGCTTCGGCTTCTCTCCTGCTGCTGCAGAAGATTCAAGAAGAGTAGGTTGGATAGGAGTCTCTTTCCTTACGAATTTGACAATTATGTCTAGCTGATTAGGGTGATTTTGGAGGTATTCTAGTTGAGAAATTTGTCCTTCATCTTCATCATGGAATCAACAATATCAAAATTTACCATGGATGAATCTGAAGTGCTAACTTTGACATCCTCTTGAGGTAACTTAGTCGCTTCTCTAGACTTCTCCTTTGCTTTCATTTTTTCTTCTTCCTCCTTTTGAGCTTTCAAGTGCTATAGCTGAGTGAAGACTGGCATGGAATAATGTTTGGCATTGACCACAAGAGAATATTGTGAAATATTGTCATGGTCTTCTTTTTCAAATGTGGATTCATCTTGAATGTATCGCATAGCAGAGTCACCATCAAGGTCATCCATCTCAGGATGAATAACACTTGAACTTGAGGGTCCAGCATCAGCAAAGCCCATGATTTGATTCATTCTTTGACTTTCAGGACAAGTAGCTCCATTATGTTCACTGGTTTCATGAAAAGAGCAAAAATATGCTCTCGGTGGTGGAACTTCAGCTACTAGTTTTGCTAGAAGTACTGGGAGCCTCAGCCTATAATTGTTATTATAGGGATGGAAATTGTTTCTTCTATGTGGTGGTTGATATTGCTACGGAGGTGGTGCCTGCTGTGGCATTTGCCTCTTCATGATTGTGACATCATTTGCCACCTTTTGAAGTAGTGGATCTACATAATTTTGGATCAAAGGCCTAATGGAATCCTTCTTCAGTTTACCTGAACTGATCATATGATCCTCCAGTTCTATAGTGTGCTCTTGTGCATCTATTAATTCGGTCTCATTGGCTAATTTGAGAAGAAAAGAAATTTCAGATGGCAAAGCGTTGATGAAGCTGCTCAACAGGATCTTATGTGACAGATTCAAAGTAACCGACAGTCTTGTAACAAGACGATTGAATCTTGCTATGAATTCTCGCATTGGATCCTAAGACTCCATCTTTGAATTTGATAATTGGGCAAACAACAAGTGGCTATCCTCAGTAGGCTTGAATCTGGCCAAGAATTTTTCACTCATAGTATTCTAGTTCGTGATGCTACGTGCTTCAATATGGTTGAACCAATCTACTACATTTCCAGTCAAAGTCTCAACAAAGAGACCTACTGCAACATCTTCATGAGCCACCCTCAAAATAGCAAAAGCTGTTGTGAATACTGAAATATGTTCGTCGGGGTGTTGGCTTCCATCTCCATGAAACCTTGGAAAGTGCTTTCTTGACCCCTTTGGAAGATCATGATTTCTGGTGAGTGCAAGGGGACCAATTGCATTTCCCCATGGTAAAGGAGGCACACACCTATTGTTGTCGTTGTTACCATTATTGCCATTGTTAGCATTGTTACCAACTCCTGCATTGTTGTCACCCATGTCTTCTCCTGTCAGATCTGGTATATCAGGATTGGTAGAAGATGAGCCTTCAACATTTACAGTACCAAAAGTTGAAGCAAGTGGATCAGCAAGACTCCTTCTTCTATTCTGCCTTTGATATACTTGATACGCCAAATTGCTTAATTCCACACAGGTGGAGGTAACACTGGTCTTCTTGCTGCAAGATCTGCCTTTCTTTCTTCTTCGTCAAGGATTGTGGTAGCAGCTCTCCAATGTGTAGGATTATTTCTTTCAACAAACACAAATCTCCTCAAGCTATTTACGATATCTTCATGCTCCTGATGAACTAGAGTCATATGCAGCTGCAAAACAGGTGCAATAGGTCTCCAGATGGTCATATATGCAAAAGATAAAGCATTAGCTTCAAAGTAAAAATCTCGTGCCCCACGGTGGGCGCCAAAAACTGTTAGCATTTAGTTTCGCACCTTTCGGTGAGAAAGAAAAATGGACAGCATGTACAGTAGGACTGTTCTTCAAATTACGAGGGGAAGCTCCCTCAACAAGGAAATTAAAAAGATGTTTACAAAATAACCTATCTTTTTGGTTTCTCAAGGCACGAGCACAAGGCAATGAAGCTCTTCTACGAGGCTATAAGATTTTCTAAAGCATTACAGAAGAAAATAACTAACTCTATCTTAAAACAATTTCAATTTCTTTAAGTAAATTCAGAGCATAAAGAAATCGAAGGAACAACTTGGAGATTTTCAATACAAAAGAACAGATACAACTCAACAACAATTGCTCATGCACAAAGTCATGAACAATTTACAAAACTCTTGACAACAAGATAGATTTCTGAAATCATGATGCATATTCTCATTAATCAAAAGGTAAGAGTCAATAACACTACTTGAACAATAGAATGTGAGCAAAAATTTAGTCTCAGCATTTACCATTGATAGTTTAAGTGTGTAGAATACACTTATTTATACCTAAAAAGCAAAGATGAAAGGAAATAAAAGGAAAAGTTAACTAACACTCTTCAGTCTAGATCTAATTAATGCATGAGAAGCATGCAAGCTTATTAGCAATTAAAACTAAAAGTATCTTGTCATGCAATTCAGTTAACTGAACTTGCATGTTATTACACATTGAGTTCCAACTCAAAGATATTTTGCATGATTTCCAAAAGCAAAATCTAAAAATAAATTTAACTTTAATTAAAAAAGACAATTCTCAAAATAGAAATTGATTTGGAAATCTCTCTTGCTGCCAAAAATAAATCCCTCTTGCAAAATGTGAAAAATAAGCTAAGTCTGAGAATTGATATTTCTCTCAAATTCCTCAACTTTGGCTTCATCTGGTATGATCATGGACTCAAGGTGAGCTGTCCTCATTTGCAGGTCTATGGCAGCATCCTCTATGACTTTCTCAAACACTTCAAAGTCTTTTTCAGCCTTGGCGCACCTTGATGCAATATCAACTAGGAGGTACATTTTGTCTACTTGAGGATCTCCACAAAACTTCCCATGGATCAGTTGAATGAACTCCTCCTGTAAAACATGAATAAGACAATTTAGGCCTTCATCATTGAAATACCTGCAAGGAATGTTTTGGACAAAATCAATGGCATATTTTTCAATGCCCAGAAGCCTTTCTTTACACGTGGCCAACTCCAAGGCTATATTCTTCGAGGTGTAAACCAAGAAGGAGTATTGGTGAGTCTAGGAGAAAATTGCAGCCTTCTGATCTACTGTTATAGGCCTCAAACCAAGTGCACACAATCTGACCATCGATCTATCATACATGGGCTCCATGTCTTTCATGCACTCGATCATATTCTAGATTCCAAGGAGGATATCCTTGGAATTGGACTCCACTACTGATAACTTTGCTAGAAAGTTAACATTTTTCACTATAAAATGCTCCACCCAATCTTTAGTGTGCTTACCATACACCACCAACTGACTCAGCTATTTTTGTTCATCGGTAGATTCCATCACCTGTGGCAAAAAGAGTGAAGGAGAAGGTGAATGCAGAAGCTGCGAGATGTACTAATGTAGCTATTGGACTTCTGATTTGAGGGCAGCCTTGTCCTCTCCATCTTTTAATAACCTGTTTCTCATAGTATTTGTAGCAGCCTCCAAAATATTCACTACTTTCTGTCATGTGTTATGACTGAAACAAGTCTTGACAATATGATAATCCTCAAGCTCAACTTCTTCGATTGCTTTATCTTGAGGAGGAACAACAGTCTCCAAAACTAATTCTCCTTCACTTGTCTTCAGAATCCTTGACTGCTTCTTGGGCTTCTTTATAGATGGCTCCTTGAAAGTTTTGGTCAAGGCACTAAAATCCAGCTAGTAGGATGGCCTTTTCTTTTTCTCACTAACTGTTGTACGAAGCCAACTTGAAGTAGGCTCTTGAAATGTTGGCTTTGGATGATTTTCTTTTTCAGCACCCGGATTTGGTGTGACTCCGGCCTCAAGAGGTGCAAAATGAATATCCATCTCCGGATCAAAATCCAACACTATGTTGGGTTCGAACTCTAGGTCCACTTCCATTACAGTGTTCACTTCAACTCCTTGCACAACCTCAGGCTCTCCTATATCGTTAACTCCAGATGAGTTAAGTGGTGTAGAATCAATAGGTATAGGAGATCGGTGAGGCTCAGATATCCTCTGTGGTGCAAAGAAATTCCCATCTTCTGAAGAGGAAGAGGAAGAAGAAGAAGAAGTAGAAATAGAAGTGGTAGGCAAACTAGGCTTAGCTGGTGGCAAAGGGGTTGCCTCTGGTTGCTACTGGGATGGGGTTTGAACCTTCCTCTCGGGGTCACCCTCAATGGTTCTTCCCTGGTAATGTCGGTTGCTTGGGCCCTCCCACTCACTACCTTGGATTTCAAGCATGGAGTCAAATGAGTAGGCAAAGATGGCAGCTCTGCTGTAGAGGCTTTGTCTTTGGGTGCACTTGTCCTCTTGCTCCTTTGACTGTTGATGAACATCCAACTTCTTTTCACCACTCCTTTGGTTCTTTCGGCAATAAAGGTGATCTTTTGGAGTGACCAGTCCATTGGCGGCAGCGGTTGTGATTCAATTCCCTCTTTGACAAATTTTGGGGAGAGAATCAAACCGTCTTCATGCAAGTCTTTGCCACTCTCGTCAAGAAAGACTAGTATCTGCTCCAAGGTGAAGCGGCTATAACTTCGACGAACCTCATATTCATCTTGACAATTGACCCAAAAATCCTCCATAGTAGGTACATGAGTGAACTTACCGGTGAGTTTGGATTTCATCACTTGATTAGGATCATATGTGTGCTTCTCCTTGAAGGTCTTCAGGCTGAATTTGGACATTTCTTCTCCAATTACTTTAGCATCAGCAGCACTTTTGCACTTGAAAACACTCATCTGAATAGGGAAGTTTACCGTCGTCTTATGCCTGTTGCGTAGAAAATGATGCACTTCTTCAATCTGACGTAGGAACTCCATGAAGACAACCTCATCAAATGGATACCTTGGAAGCATGTATGGACATGATGTAAATCCATGAGCTTTGATATAGGAGAAGGTAGGAAATTGAATATACCAATCCACCCATTCTGAGATTACTGCTCTAACTTCTCATGATATTCTGACACGCATCTGATTCTCTAAGTCACACACAGTGAACATTAGGAGTGCGTCGTTGACTCAACGGAAGTGTTTCTAAGACTCTGAAATTTCAAGCTGAGGATATAGCTTGACAATCCTGTTGTTTTGTAAAGAGCCCACAAAGTTCAACCCGCTAAAGTGATGCTATTTGGCCACCATGAACAGTAAGTAGGACACCATCCTGAACTCGTGAGTTCAAGTGAAATCCATTATTTGTCGGTGAATACATTTGCTTATGAGAGTGGCCCATTCATAAGTTGCGCTTCCATTGGCTATCATGCTGATGATATACAACATCCATGTTCTGAAACTTCTCCCTTTAGCTTGGCCTATAATCTAGTTCAACATTGTGATCATGATAGCATATTCATCCTTAAACTGGCCTCGACCTATGTTCCTTGGAAGCGTATTCCTTCTTTCTTTTAGCCATTTGCAAGCTAACTTTTGACATTTATCAGTAGCAGAGGTCCACACTCTGTCACTTTCCTCTAGATCAAGGGTGAGTGATTCTTCAAAAATAGGTATGCTGAGAGCAATCTCTATGTCATCAGGTTTCAAGCTGGCGATTAATCTTCCATCCCTTGATCTGACTTCTCTTGATTCAAGATCATAGTGTTGAATGCATGAGAGCACAAATTCAAGGCTATGGGCAGCGATAGGAAATGATCCAGCTTGAATAAGCCCAGATTTCTTCAAATTTTTCACTACTGCATTCCTTGAGTTTACCAGTGTATCCAAGTCAAAACCTTTAGGCGAGACTTGACACAAGTTTGTTTCTTTGACCTTGGAATATTCATGTTTGAGCAAGGATTTGGTCTCGATGGTGACTGATGAATATTGCATGATGACTTGAAGAGGCTTGCTCTGATGACTTTCTCCATTGAAAATGCCCAATTTGGACTTCTGTGTGTTCGCTGCCCAAGAAAAACAAGATTTCTTTTCGCTGTCCAAAAATTTAATTTTTGTGAAAAAATTAAAATTTTGTTCTTGGAAAATAAAATTTTAGAGCTGAACCCTCAAAGATTCTATAGATCTAAGCTTAAACTGGTCTAGGATGATGGAAAGTGCCTTTTTCCAAGGTGGATATGTGTCAGAAATGAGAAATTTTTTAAAAATCAATTTTATCTTGGCTATAGGTGGTGATTTTGCCTTCAAAAAATCATGATCAGCAGTGAAAATCCTTGAAAATTTGCCAAAAATGGCCTCTTGGGTTTGGACGTTGCCTTGGGAACATGAAGATGGACCTCGTGAAAGAAGAGAATGAAGGAAAAGAAGAATAGAAGTGATCGAAATGCCTTCTTTATGTTTTGATGATCCGAAAAAGCTTGAAAAACCCTCAACAATGGCTGCCAGTGCAAGAAAGAGGCCCTCCAGTGGACAAATTTTCCTTTGAGTGTGATAGAAAGATGTAGAATGATGCAAGAATGGATGATCTTTGCCCTGTATGTGAAGATCCAATCCTCAAAGCCTTTGAATTCGCCTTATGCAAGCTTTTATTCATCCATTAATGGCCGCCATGTGTAAAGTGCAGCCCCAATACCATCCTCTTGGCAAGAGAATGATGAAAACTATGTCAAATACCTCCTTTATGGTGAACACCCTCCTCCTAGGGTTTCATTCCTCTACTTGGACCTTGCTCTGCCTCTCCAACTTTGTACAAACAATGAATGAAATGAGAAAGGTGAAGAGCAGTATTTATAGGAATAGACCTTCTCTCTCCTGACGCCAACCTTCTCTCTCCTCAATGCCAACCTCCAAGCAAACTTGAAACCTCCAAAAAGGCATGCAAATGATGAGATTTAGACGCCTTTTCCCTATGAGCAAATTGGTGTGGAATTATGGGTTTTTAGGCACCTTTGGGGATGACTAGAATTGGCGTGGGTTTTAGCCTATTTTGGCGACTTTTCCTCTTCACAAAAGGTGTGACATTTGGTGTATTTGAGTGCCTTTCCTGAGTGCATAAAAAGGCATGGCTTCTTGAGGATTTGAGTGCCTTTTTGAAGGGTCTAGGATGGCGTGGGATATGGGTGAAATGAGCGCTATCTGGAGGCAAACAAAAGGTGTGCTTTCCCTTGAATATGAGCGCCATTCTTGAAGGAGGTAAAAGGCGTGAGAAATGACTAAGTTGAACGCTTTTCAGGAGTGGTAAATAGGAGTGGAAATTAGGCAAATTGGGTGCTTATTTGGAGATCACAAAATGGCATGAGTTTTAGCCAAAATGGGCATCATTCCTTGGTGACTTTGCCTTGATCAAATACTTCACCACTTGGCCATTGAAAAACTTAGTGATCGCTCCATGGATTTGGTGCATGAACCTTGCAATTGTTTCATCATTTCCATGCTTATATATCATGTATTTGACCTTGAGAAACCTTGAAGTTGGCCTTGAAAACTCTAATGGAGGTAGCCTGGGTCATCATCATTGATCACTGCTTCTGGATCTTATCTTCGCCGTAACTTCTCTGTCAATCGATGTAATGTCTTGAAGTTTGGAAACCATGCTCATATGATCCGAAGTGATCATCTAAGCTTCTCCTCTATGAATTATACCCACAAACAGAGCTCATTCAAGCCAAGAACGACCAAAAATGCCTTCGAAAAATTTTCAAAATTTCAAAATTTTCAAAATTGAATTTTGATTTGCCGGATGTATTTACATTGCTTCCCTTGGTTCCTTTATGTCATTTTGGCCTTCAATTCACCACTTTGACTTCCTCTTTTTTTTGATGTTCTTTCACTACTTCAAGCCTGATTAGCTTGTCAGAATCTCCCTCCATTTGAGCCTTGCTTCACCATCTTTTGATATGTTTTGTACCTATAGGGTTAATGCAGTAATGACAAGGGTACATGGTGCTTGGGAGGTGTGTTTGGGTACATATACGAAAAAATTTCGTATGGGTACAACACTTACTAACAGTGATGAACCTAGAACTATATCAAAGGCTATGGACATGAAAGATGCATGTTCCTGGAAGGTCATGGAGGATGAAATGGCTTCTTTGGAAAAGAATCAAACTTGGGACTTGGTGCCTTTGCCTCCTGGATGGAAACCCGTTGGATGCAAATGGGTGTTCAAGAAGAAATTTGGTGCAGATGGCAGTGTTGAGAAGTATAAGGCTAGATTGGTTGTGAGGGGGTATTGACAAGTGGAGGGTATAGATTATGGTGAGATCTTCTCTCCTGTTGCAAAGCTGACATCCATTCGATTCTTGTTGTCTCTTGCAGCAGCTTATGACTTAGAGGTAGAACAAATGGATATGAAGACAACTTTCCTTCATGGTGATTTGGAGGAAGAAATCTACATGTCACAGTGAGAGCATTACATGGTGAAAGGTAAATAAAATTTGGTTTGCAAACTTAAGAAGTCTTTGTATGGTTTGAAACAGTCCCCTAGGAGATGGTACTTGAAGTTTGATGCCTTTGTGTTGTCTATTAGATTTGTGAGATCGAAATCGGATCACTGTGTGTATCATAAGTTTGATGGTGATCGTATTCTCATTGTTGCATTATATGTTGATGATATGTTGCTCATTGGGAAGGGTAAGAATATGATTTCTGATTTTAAATCTCAGTTGTCAACACAGTTTGAAATGAAAGATTTAGGGGCAGCCTGGTACATTCTAGGAATGGAAATCAGAAGAGATAGAACCAACATAAAACTTTGTTTAAGCCAGAGTAAGTATGTGAAGATCGTGTTGGATAGGTTCAGCATGGCAGATTGTAGACCATTGTGTGTTCTTGTTTCTTTGGGGACAAAGTTGTCTGTTGAGGATTGTCCAAAATCTCCTACTAAGGTGGAGGACATGAGCAGAGTACCTTATGCTAGTGTTGTTGGCAGTTTGATGTATGCTATGGTCTGCACAAGACCAGACATTACCCAAGCAGTGGGAGTCCTTAGTCGATTTATGGCTAATCCTGGATGATTTCATTGGGATGCAGTTAAGCGAGTGTTCAGATATTTGAGGGGTACTTCCGAGTATTCCATATGCTATCATGGTAATGTTATAGGACCTCCGCATTCTTTTGATATTCGTGGATTTGTGGATTCAGATTGGGCAGGTGACATTGACAGCAGGAGATCCACTAGTGCCTATGTGTTTACACTGTTTGGTGGTGAGATTAGTTGGATGAGTAAGTGACAACCTGTGGTTGCTTTGTCCACTACAGAAGCTGAGTATATGGCAACAACTCATGCTTGTAAGGAAGCCATTTGGCTTAAGAGATTGTGTTCAGATATTGGTGTTGATGCAGGTTAGATCACGATTAGTTGTGACAGTCAAAGTGCAATTTGCCTTGCGAAGAATCCAAATTTCCATGCTAGAACAAAGCACATTGATGTTCAGTTTCACTTCGTGCGAGACATGGTTGAGGATGGAAAGGTAAATTTGGAGAAGGTAGATACTTTGAAGAATGTTGCAGA
Source organism: Cunninghamia lanceolata (assembly GCA_027924645.1). Lineage (NCBI taxonomy): Eukaryota > Viridiplantae > Streptophyta > Pinopsida > Cupressales > Cupressaceae > Cunninghamia > Cunninghamia lanceolata. The sequence goes on along the minus strand of BSBN01000866.1, from coordinate 609,623 downwards.
TGCATTGACAAAACCAGTGGGCACAGAGAAGTTCAGATGATGTTCGGAGTCTATGGGCCTCTCGGCCTATAGAAGTTAAATCTTGTTATTCTATTGGCTCTTACAAGGTATTCGACAAGTAGGAGAATGTTGGGAATTAAGGTGTCTTAACCTTGGTGATTCCTTGCACTATTTATGTTTGTATATATTAATTCATTGCCTATGTTGTAAATTAATTGTAAATTCCATATTGTCATTTTGTGGGATGTGGCACGGTGATGTGTCATCCTACATGGAAAATGACAACTTGTAATTTTGTCCTCACACGAGGAGATAGGCGTCCCACTTTGTGGTAGGAGCATTTTGCCATGTGTCGGCATCTTTCATGTTGTGTAAGGGAATGTCTAACCGAAACGGTTATGACGGATTCCTATGATGAAGTTATGACATGTAAGAGTCAGAAATAGAAGCATGTAAGACAGGTAAAGAAATGTGTCATGAAGCATTTTTGAAAAAGGCTTATTTGGGCGCCCCAAGGTGGACTATGACATGTTGTAAGAGAATATGCAATTTATAGCCTGTATATGACAGATTCTCTTATAGCTGTAAGTTGTAACCGCTATGGTAGATTCTATGAAGGTCATAAGTGTCGTAAGAGTATCTGTCATAGCCCATTTTGGAAATAGGCAACCTCTTTGGGATGGGAGTTGTGGACAAGTGTTAGGTGCATTCTACAGTGTTAACCAAGTGTCCTTAGACGTGGGTTTTGGGCCATGAGGCCAAGTTGGACGCCCATCCCAAGATAGGACCAATTTTGTCTTGTATATTCTATATAAATAGGTGCTTGGAAGTGGAGATGTACCACAGGTTTTACAAGTACTGTTACTCTACTGGATTGACTCCAAATACGAGTGTCGAAGACTATTGAAGCTTGCATTGCAAGTGTATTGTAAACAACTTTCAGTTTTGTTAATACATTGTGGAGGTTTCTGAGTGTGGGGTTTTTCACCCGATAAGGGTTTTCCCCACATTATATCTTTGTGTCTCTTCTTTTGTCTTCTTTCTGGTTCATGTGTATTGCTACAATATCTCTGTTAGATATTCTATGTTGCTGTAGTTGTAAGGATTAATTTGAATTTGCATAGTCCTCTCCTCATTAGATTAGTGTAGGAAGCGATTTCCGCACACCTAGCTTCCTTTCAAAGAAGATCTTCATGAATAAATGTGACACATTGAAATGTTACTAGGCTAGCTATGTTGTTAATTTCGTCAAGGAGCCCTACAACACTATGGTTTTGGTGATTATGAAATACATCACCTTAGAATGTAGATTCACAACCAACTTCCCTTAACCATTTTACTATCTTGAATCACTTTTAGTTCTACCATAAAATCTCTATTCAGTTTTATCTACTTTCATCTCTGGATGTGGCGGTGAAGGAATTTGAGGGGGTGGGTAATTATCCTGCCCATGCAGGCCTAATTTTTTTATTGTCAATCATTGGAAAAGGACCCATCCTAAAGTTAAGGCTAGTCCTATGTTGAAGAAAGGGAAAAGCATTGATGTTGAGTCCTCTAGCACAGTTGAGGATAGCTACAAGGAGATTCATCTAACTAGTACTTTAGAGGGGGGATGTTTCTATTGATGAATCTAAAGATCAAAGGGAGGATGATCCCAACTTAGTGGTTTTTGGGGATGTCGGGAGAAGGAGAAAAATGGTAAAAATAAGGGCAAGGCTAAAGAGTGAAGGGAGATAGTGGCTAGGGCTAACTTCCTTGAAATCCCCAGTTTGTGTTCCCACCCTTATGGAGAAAATCAGGTAAACTCATGTGACAAAACCACCTTGGAGGGAGCTATTAGTGTTATAACCAATTGGTGGACCAATGGGCAAGGCTAGTGTAGGAAACAAAGATACACTATCAGCTTTCAAAATGGTTCTTCATCAATATGAACTACCTAATTATTAATATTGCTACTTTGGCTTAGAAATATGAAGGGAAAATCTTAGCTCCAAAGGAGAAGAACAAATTGTCCCTCGAATATTGGAATTCCATGCAAGAAATCCTCAATTTTAACATGGAGAAGAATAAATTGAATACTAGATTACATCTGCTTGAGGAGGAGGTTAAGGAGCTAAAAGTATGTTTGAAAAAGAATGGGAATGTGGAAGGTTTGAAATAGGGTACCAAGGATAGAGGTCTTCTGATACAAAAGGGAAAAGATACAACACCCACAGAAATACCAACAAAGGTTTTAGTGCAAGAGGTTGCGACATCTCTGAGGAAGGCTTCCTCACTATGGAGCTAGAAGCAATGGAAGTGCTTCACAAACTTTAGGTTGTTTGGTTCCTATTTGGTCTAGTTCTCTTTTTGTGTCTTGTTGTTTTTAGTAGATGTATTTGTTTCTATTTAGCTACTTGGTAGCTCTCTTTTCTTCTCGTTATAACCAACTAGTTATGTTTTGGCTATAATTTTGGTTCTGTAAAGGGTCTATGGTCCCTTCAAAACCACTATATCCTAATCAAAACAAAACTAGACCAATCCCATTCTATGAGACTACACCCTAAGAGGTTGCATGGTACCCTAATGTAAACATGTTATTTTGTACCATAATAAAGATATAGAATTCCAATAGTGCAAGTTTGTATCTTGTGCCAATGATTAGCTTAAAGGTAATTTAATAGTGATAGATGATCCCACAATAGTGTGTCCCACTTGTGGGACATCCTGATTTTTGTCTAAAATCACATATTTTTAGAAAAATTAATAATTTAAGCCTAGAGGGGTTCCACCCAAGGGGGTTTGATTAAAGGGGGTTAGATAAAACCCCCTTGGATCAAATCCCCTTTGATAGAACCCCCTTAGGCTTAAACCAAACCCTCAATGGAGTCTCCTCTTCACCTATCAAAATGTTGATAAAAAACAAATTTTCTTCACCTTTTGGGGGATCAAATGGAATCATTTGGAAATTTCATTTTATAAGAATGTAGCCCTTAGTATTACTTTTTCAAAAATTATAATATGTAGTATGTTTTTTTAATATTATTATTTTTTAAATTATAATGAATGTAGGTTTATTACAAAAAAATAATAACCTATATTTAAGACACTTGGAAAAATAACAAACATTGTTAGAAAAGTCACAAAAAATGCACTACACTCCACATAGATGTCCTTGTTTCAATGAAATTTTTATTTTTATTTTGATACATATGCTAAGAGAAATGCATTGTGAAACAATATAGGTTTAAAAATGTTGTTAGTACTAATTCAAAAATTAATAAGAAATAATATATTCAATACAAATTACCAAAAATATCCATACACTAGATAGTAGAGTTAATGTTTTAATTTTTATAAATCATGAAAAAAAATTATTTGTAGCGAAAGTTAGGCATTATGAAATAATGTCACTCAATAAAAAATAAAAGAAAAAAATAACAATTGATTAAAAAATTAAAAAAAATACCCTCGTTAATGGGGATGGGGGTGTTGAGACCCGACAGAAGAAAAAGGAGACGAGGTGGACACCGCCTACGAGGGGATGGGCGAAGATGAATTTTTTATGAGGCCTCCAAGGGGAATCTGGGTGCTTCCGGTGCAGGTTGCCTGGTGCAAGATCACAATGGCGATATTCTAGGAAAGGAAGCAAAAAAGCTCCCGGATGGCTCTAACAACGAAGCTGAAATACATCTCTTATTTTGGGCCTTAATTTATGTTGCTTCCTCAAGGTTAAGATGGTAGAGATAGAAGGGGACTCGCTAGTAGTGATTAATGCCTTGAGAAAAAGGGGTTTGTCTAACTGGAAATTAAATGGCCTCTTATTGGAGGCACTAAGTATTTTGGATGGCTTTGAAAGTGTAGTGATCAACCACGTGCTAAGGGAAGGCAATAAAGAGGCCGACGAGTTGGCCAACCTAGCAATCAACTCGGAGCAAGCTTCTTTGTGGGAGGTAATGTGTAATGAAGATGCCAACCCTCTTAACTGGCAATCAGTCTTTTCCCTGCATTAGAATGATGGAAGCGAAGCGTGAAGAAGGGGTTTTATGGCAGTTTGTTGGGCTTCGGTGCTGGACAGTTCCTTCGTTGGTTTTTGTGAAAATTGATAGCTAGATTTCGTTCAGTATGGACACCCCAATTAGGCTCACATCCAAGAAACAACAAATGTCCTTGGGGTGTATCACAGAGAAGCAGTTGAGGCAAGTTTTCAAGCCCAAGAGTGGCATTGTGCTCTTTGCAATAGAATGGGTGTTGGGAGAGAGGTTCATGGTGGCAAAACATAGGTATAGGGTTAATTCTGATCTGGCGTCGATGTTTCTTGTTGTTCTTTTAGATGCACATGAAGATAAGGCGGCCATTACAACACTCATGGATGCCTTTGTCAAGAAAGACTTATGCGGTGGCTGGAAGGAGGTGGTGAGCTTGGCCAGGCCGGGAATGGGCATCTGTCGAGCAGACGAATTCTATAAGATTAATGTGGCAAGAGACGTTGTGACTTGGTTGTCATTTGTGGAGGAGGTTGGGGTCGAGCAAATTGTAGGGAGAAGGAAGCATGTCGCGAGAGGGATTTCATTTCTGAAGAAGCTTGCTAGGCTCGTGGCAGAGGACGTTTGGATGATGGAGGTGCTGAAATCTTACTATGCTGAGGATGATAATGCTTAGATGGGTCTGTTTGTAGTTTTTTGGCTATTTGTATTGGGATGTATAGTTATATATTTCTATTGTTAGCTTCTAGATTAGGCTGGTTGGTCGGGTGAACATTTGTAGGGATTTTGTCCATCCCCTACTATATGCTATATGGGGTCTTTATGTATTGTTCAAAACTCTGTTAAATATTTTGTTAAATTTTAATATAATGGGAGCAGGTCCCAAGCCTGCAATTTACCAGCAAAAAAATAAAAAATAAAAAAAATAATCATAGAAATAATTCTTTTTAAAAACATAAAAAAAAGTATATCTTTAATCTACATAGAAAATTCCACAACTCATTAGTTTACATCATCCTTAAATTATTGACCATTTGTTCCCTATAATTGACACAAATTGAAAAATAGTGAAAAATATTGATTTTGAGTGTCCCACTTAGCCCAAAAAGTGGGACACACTATTATGTTGTAACCCTAATATACTTGTAACAACTTTTACATATGAAATTTAACATTTGGTGATGTTAAGTGAAGCAAGTTGTAAATACATGCTTCAGTTTTAACTAGATGCATGGTATAGACTTGTTAAGGGTAAGAAGCAATAAAGTTTTAACTTTTTGACATTGGAAAAAAGAATTTGGAAAGTGAGATCATGCTTCAGACTTGATGAAATTATATTGTATTGTGTGTCCATAAATTTGGTATCAATTTAAATATACTAATAGAATGATTTTTATTGCCTTATTTTATGATGGCCAATCAAAAACATTAAAGATGGAAAAGTATGTTTAGATTAGAAATATTTTTTTCTCTTCCAATATATTAAAACAAAACAAAAATGTCTTTTTAATTTTCTAAAGGGAGATGAATGGAACCCACTAACTATAGAGTTGAAAAGTGTCCACTTAGCATTTTCCTCTCTAGTTTAGCACCTACTCTTAGCCCCTTTATTTAATAACATGACAATGACCACTTGTGACCAACTGCAAGGCAAACTAACTCTAATCCTACAACCCATTTCACACTTGGTCTTTTCAGACCCAAACACTACACTTCAACATTTATCATTCAATTGAGCTAGATGCCACTAAATTGTGTTAGTGTCCCTAGAACATGACCATGTGTAGTAGCATAAACAATATAGTAAAAATGTGATTTTTCCCATTCTAACTCCAATTTCCACCTTAGCTCTCATCCTTATCCTTTCTTGCACCCAAATGACCATAAACAATCATAAACTACATAATAATAAAAAAATTATTACGTGAATGCACCTAGAGCAATATACAACAATACACAACAACATAAATAGAATAAGTTAGTATAAATGCACACAAGAAGCTAAAACCATTAACATAACACTTAGTAGGAACCAAAACTATGTTTTACTAGCTACACTCACACTTATTTCAAGATTTTCATTCCTACAAAAATCCCAAGGTTTCTAATTCTTTGGATCTTTTCAAATACTTATGGGGTTTGATCATCATCAGGGAAGTTTTGCTATGTAACTTTCTCAAGCCAAGCCCTAAAGGTTCCTATGGCACCACCCCATCTAGATAGCTCGTTTTTATTGCAAGTAATGAACCATAGAGATGAAGAGGATAGGACCATAGAGGACACCTCTATAGCAAAAGGATGAAATTGTGGTCATGTGGATGCTACTACACTAGAATAGATAGAACCATGTGGATTTGTCCTCTTGACATAGAGATTAAGAGTAGAAAAGTAGAAACCATAATGTTGAATTCAAATCATGTTCCTAATCCACTATAGTCTAGAAAAGAGATACATCAACTACTAGTAGTGTTCCCCTTTACCTCTATTCTCTTATCTATTTTCTATGAGCAACATCTAATTTCTTTATTTGGTCTAAAAAGAGTGGTGTTATGGAATTGGTTGGTAATAACTTGCCTTTTCTAATTGGACTTTTTGATATAATTTTAATATGGTGGAGTCACCCAAAGATAAATTCAACCTACTATTGATGCATTGGTGCATGGGAGATCATGAGGCTTGGCTTTATTTTAAAACCCACTGAGAGATATACAACCCATATTTTTTTATGGTGGCTAGCTTCATCAAATATGTGGTATATGGAGCTACTATTGATGCATTAGCGCATGGGAGAGCATGAGGCTTGGATGTATTTAAAAACCATTGGGGGGTATATGACTCATATTTTGTAGTGGCTAGCTTGAACGTCAAAGTCCAATAGCATAGTTACAAAGCTGCACTCACCTTTGTAAACATATGGAACATTTTCCAAAATACTTGGCTTATTCTCTAACTTATGAAGATGATCAAAGATAGTATTGTAAATCGAAGCACCATCTTTCAAATCCCCCATTGACATGACTAGTAAATTGAAGCACCACCGCATGGAATACCCACTCACATACTATTCATAGTCATCAACATCCTTATTCAACTAAGCTTAGTAATTTATTAAATTTATTTTTCATTAAAATCATCTAATTAATTTTTTATTTTTATTTTTATATAGATAATAAGAAGATTCACATAAATATTCACTAAAACTTTTTCATGGTATTACAAAGAAACTATATATTCTTATAGTTTTCTTAATCTTCAATAACCTTATTACTTTATATTAGATTGGTATGCATAGATTGTGACATTTTATCTATATTATTGTTGCACCCTCATTTAACAATTAGATCAACACACAATGTCACTATAGTTTTATCCACCATGAATTAGAACTAAATGTATACCTATAAGATATTTGTTTGTGCTCCAACACCCATGTGCATGTCGACATAGAAGGGTTTATACATTGGGGAAAACATCATTGCTGGGTATCTTGAGGAAAGACTATTGTATCACTTGTACTGAGGTGTTTCCTTTTGCCGATAGGTACAATCCCACTATAATACTATTACCCATAGCCAAAGCTTTGCCAATCCAAAAACATGGCTTGAGGTGAAAGTGCTTTTGGTGAAGCTTTATAAGACTTCTCTAGCTTGTAGTTGCTATCACATAATATAATTTATATGTCTAAGTGTCATACTAATAGTTGATAGCTTCAACTGATAACCAGATGCTAACATTTCAAAACTTCTGGTAAATGTAAAAGATGAATTTCACTCTTAATTTTCCTTTAGAACATATGTTGAATTGAATACACATTTAGATTAAATAATAAAAGATGGGAACTCATTTTTATCAAATATGCTAGCTAATTTTAGCTAATTTTGGCAATAAATAGATGGAAACTCATTTTAATAAAATATGCTAGCTAATTTTAGCAAGTTGAAAACATTTGTAAATAGGCTTGCAGAGTAAAGTATGATTCATTATAATGTGCCTGGATGTTGAAATATACACTTCAAATTGATGCCTCACTAACTGCACATACAATGGTAAACTCATTCTAGGTAGGAGCAGCACAAAGCAATGAGACCTTGATCTCTTATGCGAAGGTGATGACACATTTAACCGGCCAGAATTGATTAAGAAAACAGACAGCAAATGAGGGCTCTAGGCAACAGCGGTTCAATTGTTAGAATAGGATTTGTTTGGCGTCCTCAATCAGTTGTAAATCCCCACTTTTCTAGTAGCTTCTTAATATATTCACCTGCAAAGAAACCAATAATAGAAGCACAAAAACCAGTAACAACATATAGAATGACACTTCCAATGTAATTTTTATCGGTAACTCGAGCCTTCCCCAAAGCAAGCAATATGATAGAAATCAAAGATACTAAACTTGCTGCAAGGAATTTGTACACTATGTCATCACTCTTTTGGAAAGAGAAGCCATAGGTAATTGGTGCCAGTGACCCAAAAATAAGGTAAGAAAGTATTGCTATAAATCCATTGAACCAAGGTCTGCATCCAACTGTTTCTACTAACTTGCCTGAGTGAGCAAGAGACCAAAGCTGCAAATGATAGAACAGAATAAACATCAGCTCAGTATTGCATGAACTTCAACTAATAATTCAGTGATCCAGTTCAGAGACTGATAATATAAATGAAAGACTACAACATCAATGATCAAGTGATTTGGATGGTGGACGTATACTTTAGGATATGTGGAATCTTGTCCTATTCATGATTTTTCTCTAAGCTACTTTGTCGTCACTTTAGAAGTCCTCATAAGATGCTATCATGCATTTCTAGAACAGGTAATCATATGGTGCTTTTCTTGAAGTTGAACATCTATACAAGAACAAAACACATTTATTAAACAGTTTTACTGTTGTCTCATCAAACATTTAGGGTCTTAGAGCCACATGAGACATTTTAATTCAATACATCAGTCTGGCTAGCTTGATTCTGTTCCCATCTTAGAATATCAGTTATTCGTCCCACTCCATATTAAAAATAAAAACAACACTACTGTTCCCCACAAACGTAGTAAAAGGGAAAGGAGAAAGGACTGTCTAGCATAAGATTTTTCCACCTCAAAACAATGGAGATTCAAAGCCATACAGAATAGAAGCTAAATAGTGTCCATAGACAAGACAATCCCTTTGTACTCATAAGTTATTGATTAGTCTTTCCATATTAAGCTCCAGGAGTCATCCCACTCGAAAGATTTAAGGTTAAATTAACAGAAAGAATGATGTTAGAAAATTCTGTTTAATGAACTCGTGAGCCTTGGTTGTGGAAGTCTTTCTTCCTACAAGATCTGTTTTTTAATCATACATCATTGGAGACTGTCCTCCCTCATCTTCCAGTTTTGACTATTTCTTTGTGGTTGCTCATAATTATTTGAATCAAATTCATTTGTGCACACAAAGCTTTGAACAAATCTGTCCAGAAATTTGTGAACTTTGCATCTTTTTCAGTTATAATATAATTAGGAAGGTCATGTTTAGGAGTTACTCCTAAAATTAGTATTTGGCAGTCTTCTTTTTCATATCTCATATAAAAAGGAACAAATGTTGTGCCCCCAATTTCTGCCTGAACAATATGGAGTCCAAAGGTCCTTTTTCTTGCATCACTCATGGCTGCCCATGCTTTGAGAACAAAGATTTAAAGGACATGTTGTAAATTACAGCTAAATAGAAAGAATGTGAGAACTTCAAAAGATGTTAAGATTGTGGAAAATACAAAGAGGCTAGCAGAATTGATACATTTTGATATGTTTGGATTATTGATTGCTTTGGCTTTTTGCTCTGGAAAGAGTTTGAGGGTTTTAGAGAGATTCGAAACCAAGGCTGTTGGGAATGAAAACTTCCATCAGTAACAGCATTCCGCAATTGTGAAAGACCATCCAAGGGTGCTTGAAGAGACAAATACATTAAGTGTTTGCATTTGTGCTGGATTTAATACATTTTGGGTGAGGGTTTGAGGTGAAAGTGCACATATCTGTATGAAGATTGTTTGAGGACAGCAGAGAAATATTCTAATGGCAGTTTGAGATAGGTTGGAGGAATTCTTGTGGACTGCAGACCTTTATCCTTGCTGGCTGTACATTCCAAGGCTGGTCGTACACTGCAGATTTGGACGTGGGGTTCTAAGGAGGAGTTCGCTTGGCCTTTGGGGGTCATATTACCTTGTTTTGGAGGCGTTTAGAATCCTGCAGCAGGCTTGCATTCAGTGTATGAGAAAAGCAACTGAAGTATATTACATTTGTAGCTTTTTCACTACCAGACCTTAGCTGGTTTATGTACAGCAGTACTTCAACTTGAAGAAAATAATATGGGTATGTTACTGTAATTGGTTTTGGGCTATTTTATGAACTAGGTCTTTGCCTTTTTTCTCATATCTCTTGTAGATTTTTTGGGTTTTCATTGCATGCTTTATATTTCTATATTACATTGAAAAAACAATATCTGCAAAAAAAAACCCTTTCTGCAACTTTTGTCTAGTTCTGAAAGACCACAAAATTAATAAAAATAAACAGGTTGATGATTCGGGAGGTGCTAACGGTGATCCTATGGACAATGCTGGTGAAGGGGAGAGGATAATCATGGAGGACGTTGGTGACAAGACTGAGGAAGGGGATGACCACATGAATGATCTTGTTGTCCTGAGGGGTCGTGTGAAGGATCTGGAGTAGAAGGTTTCTTCTATGGGAGAGTTCATAAGCAGCTTGCTCAGTTGTACGACGATGCTTAACCTCTCTCTGTTACAGGAACTTGGGACTTGTGCTAATGAAGAGGAGAAATTCAAAAAACTTGATGAATTTGTTGAATTTCTGGGTAAAGGCTGGGAGAATGTATCTCCTTAGTTCTGTTTCTTTTTATGCTGTCTATCTACTGCTACTTACTATCTGTTGTCTATGGGCTGTATATGCTGTTTATGCTGTAGTGGTCTGGTGGCTCTTTTTGTGCTTGAGCCTCTGCGGTCTCTTTTTGTCTTAATGTAAGGGTTCGGCCCCTAGTTTTTGCCGACTTATATAATCAAAAACATTAATATAATAATCAAAAGAACAAACAGGGGCGGCATACTACATGGTGACAACAGAGTACCAAAGGCTAAAGACTTGTTGCAAGAGAGCCAGGATATCATGAAAGAGCTTAAGGAGAATATGCAACAAGCACAGAATCAACAGAAACTCTATGCAGACCAGCACCGAGTAGCGAGGAGTTTCGAGGTTGGAGATATGGTCTACTTGAGACTCCAGCCATACAGGTAGTCCACTCTCAAAAGGATTGGAGCAGAAAAACTTAAACCCAGGTTTTATGGTGTCATGTCCCCATTTTTTTTAAGTAACTTAAAATATTATAATTGTAAATTAATTTTATAAAGTATTTTTATTTGCTTTATAAAATTAATATTTTATTTAAGTTACTTAAGTCGGTATTAAAACACTTTATTAAAAACTGTTATGTACACAAAAACAAGCATTTAAAAAGTTAGTGTAAAAACATTTAATATTGTAAGGTGTGATTGTGTACATAAAACTTTCATTTAATAAAATTAGGGCCTGTCCTAATTGATGAAAGTTTTAAAAGGACTGTTGAGAGTCACTTGAACATGTTTTTTCAGATGCTTGTGTTGATGTTTATGACTTTTGTCAAGTTGTATTCAGCTGTTGTCAAGGTGATGGCCCCTTGCATTTGCTGAGCCGAGGAGATGGCCCCTTGGTGAATTGTAGAGGTGAAATCATCTCAAATTTCACAACTGAGCTTCAAAGTGTCTTGAGTTTGGTATTTTGCTGAATAATTCAATATTTGGTCGTAGACCATTTTATCGATTTTTTTGTCAAATTTCATTGTATGCAGATTTCAGAATAATTGAGACATCATTGTTGGATTTGGAGAGATCTATTCATTTATATTTGCTTTAATATTTGTTTCTGATTTAAAGATATATTTGCAAGAGTTTGTGGGTTCATTTGTTGAGAAATATTGTGGTTTGGTGTAAGGGTTTTAGCAGACAATATCTGACAAGCTTCTGCAAAATTCATTTTAAATTAGATTATATCAGCTCAGTGGATAGTGGGACCCAGCAAGCCTTCTGATTTTCATTTGTATGTATTGAGGTGAAGAGAAATCGTGGGAAGTTGGAAGCGATTATCAAAGGTGGAAAACGTAGCAGGTAATTGAAGACAAATACAAGTCGTGGGCATCAGATATCCACCAAACACATATCAAATCTGAGCGCCATATTGGTATAAGAAAGAAGTCTGAGTTCTGCCGCATAAGGACAAATCCATGCCATATTCCCATTTCAAAAGAAATCGCATGAAGAGAATTGGAGCGTCAAATCAAGGATCGCGTGCCATAAGGAGTTCTTTCTGAAGATATTGTGAGATAAGGATCAACTCAGCGAATTCATGATAAAGAATTTCACTTGTTAATGTTCGGCTATATTTGAGTTTCATTGTGATACGACTTGAGGAAGCAATTGTAAAAGTTGAAGGAATCGCTAGACCTGAAAGAGGAAAATAACATTCATTAGCATCTCAAAATCAGACAGAGGCAATCATCAACTGTTTCCATTCAGATTGCTGCATTAACAAATGTGTCCAGGTTATATACATCTTAGGCCATAATAAAACATAAGAAGAATCGTGGAAATCATACCAAGTCTGACGCATACGATCATGCATCGTCAAGGACCAGCAATCACATATTGAAGAGTATATTGATAATAACAAACCATCTTTGCATATGAAAGATACTTGGTTGGCGACTATATGGTAGTGATACTTTCATCGCAGAAGCTGTAGTCATTATATCATTGAGGTCGTTAGGAGTTCGCTACCATTTGATCCGATGGTTTCTGAGAAGAGCTCGCCATTGTTTGACTTGTGTCTCTTATTGGCAGGAGGTTCAAGCTATGTATTGGGATTGAAATTGATTACTCCTGAGCAATTAGTTGATACAGCAAAGTTGCTCATTCATTAGGTATGTTGATTATACATCTTTGAGTGATAAGAGCCAAGTTTGATCAGATAAATAGATTGAACTGTCACTGTGAAACAATTTGTTATCATTTGACATCTTCCATTTCCTGAGTGTAATCTGCAATAACTATATCATTCAAATCTTTAATTTGAATGAGATAATCTATATTTTATATTGGCTGTAAGATATAGTAAGGTTCTTTGAATGCACTGGAACTATTTATTATCATCTCTGTGAAAATTTCAAGAGTTTATATCAGAGTGTAGCAAATATCCAGACAGGGATATTACAGTGGTATCAGAGCCAAGATTCTGCCAGCCTTTGGGTTATGAATCCAAGAGAAGTTGGTCCACACAGGTATAATACAAGGAGGACAGCTAGACAAGCCCAACAAGGAGAGGTTAATACAGCTACTCAACCAATCATGGATGAAGGAGGAGGTAATAGTGGTAACAGTGGTAATGAAAGTCCTACAAGGGAACAAGGCCAGCCAAATGTTGAGGACTTCTTGACTACTTTTTCTCAACAACAAGAGTTTATGCAACAGATGCTTCAGCAATTTCAAAATAGTTTGGACACTTTTGTTGATAGGGCAAGAGATACACGTTCTAGGAGATCAAGGAGTGTAAGTAGTGGGAGAACTAGCATTGCAGGTAGAGCAAATTCAGATATCATCATAATTAGTAATGCATTCTACAATTTCAGAAATGTGTGTTTTTAACGAATATTTTAAAAAAATTATGCATTTTTAAATGTTCGATAAATTTGTCGAGTTATTGCCAAGTTTTTCCCTGAGTTTTTGCCGAGTCTTGAGTTTTTAAAAATTTTGGGTCTGCCGAGTTTTTGCTGAGTCCAAGTTTTTCAACTATGTGTAGAACCATCATCATTATCTGATTTGAAGGTTCCATCATACCTACTCACACTGTGCCCATCAATAGGCACTGAACCATGGGGTATGTCATACTGAAAACTGATCTTGTTGCCTGTTGCAACATCTTTCCCATGACTGAATTTTGTACCTTTAAATGAAGTTTTTTCCTTAAACATCCTCCTAGTATACTTTACCATACCAATCTTTCCAGGACTCAAGATAACAACAAAGTTCAGATATCTATTAAAAGAGTACTGTGTTTTAAAATCATCTGGCATGCTCTAGTAGTCCTCAAAGAGTTGATTGGCTTCCCGTTCATAACCTTCCCTAGTTTGTTCTTCAACCCTGTAGTAACCCATTGACATACTCTGAATATTTATGATTCACCCAACAGGATGGTAGGAAAACTGTGCTCTAATACCACTGTAATATCCCACCCCTGATAGGATATTTACCTTTCTGATTTTTGCATGTCTTTGTTTGTGTTTGTATTACTGATTGAATTGTTTGTGTTTGGGCAATGTTTTTGAACATAATAAAGTGCAGAAACTAAAGAACTTTCAACAAATGTATAATCAGAAATTTCACATTTTCAATACCACAACTCGCTGAAAATTTCCAGAATTTTATTACAATCAAAATATTGAGATTTTCTCAATTATAACAACCCAATTCATTAAATACCATCTAATATCTAAATCCAACATACCCAGAAAATGTTTGCCACTTTGTCAAGGTGTTGTAATAGAAACCAGCAAACTGGAAGCTTGCAAACATGGACGCCTTCCTCCACAATCTGTCCAAAAGCCATGTTTTCACTCAAAATGCTTCCAAACCCTACTGCCTAGTGTTTATGTTCTCCACATAAAGAATACTTCTAATTTGCAATATTAATCAAACTCTTGTCTTTCAAATATTCAGTAAATTATCAAACTCTTGATAAATTCTTCAAACCCTAGCTTTGAAGCTTTCCTGTAAATCTTTGAAGTACAAGCACAATCCCTGCAATGAAATTGTCTGCATGTTCTTCCTGAGGGGCTACGTCCTCAAAAAGCTTGAGATTTTCAGACTCTCCAGTCTTCAGTAAAACCCTTTAGCCAAATTCTTCTTCTTCAACAATGAATGAATGAAATGCTTTTTTCAAAGCTTTTTATATCTCTCCCAAAAAGCACAACTCCCAAAGCACTTTTTAGTCATTAAATATAATAAATATATTTGCTTTTGTTGTTACTTTATAATATCTCATTTGGGTGCTCATATCCATGACTTTTATAATTTGACTTTATATCATTAAATAAGCATTAATAATAAAGTCAATAAAGTCATTTAATGTTATTCACTTTTATAATTAATTATTATTAAAGTATCACTTTAATAATAATTAAATACCATAACTCCATCAATAATCAACATTAATCAATTCCGTCAGCGCCAAAAGGTAGCCCACTGAATCCTCTGCTCACCAAGGTGCCTTACTATAAATAGTAAAACTGGACCCCAACAACTGAGTGACTTACTAAAAGTAGTAAGTATGCATAAACTGAGTCCAAAACACCTCTAGAAGGCAAACCCTGAATATCACCAAGTACTGGAGAAGAAAACACCATAAACTACCATTAGAAGAACCAGATAACTCCCTCACAAGGCCCTCTCATCACCATCATTAGCCTACGAGGACCTGATGATAGGGTAATCCACCAAACTCTGACACTGGCTAAAAAGGGGACATTACACCCTATGTATTGCCCCCTCTTTTTGTGCCTTTGAAGATTCTAAAACCTCCTAAAATGACTAAGGCAATGTAAAAAAGAAGGTAAGGAAGCAAAAGACTAAAGAACACAAGGGGCTTTTTTGGCGAATTTCTTGGTTCGCAAACCTCTTGGTTTGCTGAAAGGGCCTTTTGCCGAAGGAGCAAGAAGAAAAAGTCAAAAGGAAACTCAAGGTTTGCAAAAGCCCATTTTCACCGAAAGCTAATGTCACCGAAAAGCGAAGGAAAGACAATGCCAAGGAAAGATAAAAGAAAGAAGATAAGAAGGAAAGACAAGTTTGCGGCAAAGGGAGTTGCCAAAAAGGAAGAAAAGAAGATGAAAAAAGAAAATCATTTTAAAAGAAAAGTTTGAATATTCAAAAGCCCACCAGTTTTTAAGAAAATGAATAGTAATGCGTTTTAAATGCATTTTCATGGGATTTTCAGAAGAAGCATCGACCTAGTTCCCAATCACCCCATTAATGCTCTAAGGATGTAGATTTGAATATCATCGCAATTAATATGGTGGATGATGGATTTGGACACGGTAGATGGGTGAATGAGTGAATTTATTGCAACTATTTAGGCACTTGAATGGTTTTCCCTCTAAAACGCGAGCAGGCAAGTACGCTAGTTTGTGAGGGTAAATGTTGCAGTCGCATGCCCTAATTTTCTCTTGCCCAAAACGTAGCAGGATTGAGCACTATACAAATGGGAATGAAGACATTCAAAGGGGTTGGTCTTTGAGCCATCTGGAGGTATGGAAAGGCCTAAGGAAGATTTTCGAGCATCAAATGAAGCAAATGTCTAAGCAATGATTGAAAGGATGTCTCCAATAGTCCATAGGAAAGATCTTCATTGAGCATTTTTCATGTAATGCTATCTCCATGACATGTTGTAATGATTCAAGGGAACATTGAATCGCAGTTTTATTTTCCCCTTTGCCACATTTGTTGGCACGAATGTAACAGAGATTTGATAATGTGTGACAACATTAAATCATGCAAAGCCTTTGTATGGGTCATTCCTTTGTTGCATATGGATTGTTGTAGTTATGTTTTAGATTAATAAGTATGTTCATCACATGAGATGTATTTCAGATTTGTATGCAAATGCATGTCATGTTTCTGTTGATCCTCTGTTGGGAATATCCCTCTTCTTCTACTGTTCATGACGCAGTTGCCCAATAGAGTAGGCACCAATCTGATTTGGGGATGGATCAATTATCTATTTTAAATTAAATCTCTGTTTTGGGTAGTTGTAGGATTAGATTAGGGTTCTTTTGTAATATTTCGAATAAGATATTAACTATTTTTTATGAATTTAGGGTTCTGATTTTTGCCCTAATTTTCTGATTTCCAAATCTGATCAAAAACCCTAGTTTATGCAGTTCTGATTTTCTGTTTCAGACTTAATCAAACACTTATAACAACCACTTAAACATGCCAAGACATCATAACAATCATGCAAACACATGCGCCAAAATCATTGTTGAATTACACAATGAAATACACAATGATTCAACACTGAATTGATACCAAAATGATTGAAAACTCAGATCAGAAGTTTGCTGTCATAAATCAGAAATATGAAGTCTGAAAGTACATCAAATATCATGGGCAAACATGCCAAACATGTCCAGCTGCAACCTGCTATAAACCCTAGGGTTTATACATACCAATTACATGCAAATTTGGCCTCTAAATGATGGAAAGAGATCTCCAAGGTGTGGCGCTCCAATTAGGGCTTGAAACCCTAACACTAGAATCTTCAAACACCAAGAAGTCTGCTCCAAAACAAGGCGCACAGGTCTACTAGGTTTGCTGCTCCGTAAGATGGTGTCAATGATGCCAAAGATGCCAACAAACCTCCAAAACACTCCTCCAATGACAAGTAGGGCAAAACCCTAAGCCAATGATGACACAAGCACCAATGAATGCTCCACAAAACAAGGGCGAATTAGGTGTTCTTTGCTGCTGCTGCAAAACTAATTATTCCTCAAACCCTAACAGCCAAGAGACTCCAACAATCGCCTCCAAAACACACAACTTCCCTTCACAAAGTGGTGCTCCAAAGTTAGGGATTAAACCCCAATCCAATGTGCTAAAAATCACCACACAATGCTGCTCCAAGGTGGCGATCAGGTCTGCGTCAAAATATTAAAATTCTGCTCCAAAGTTGACAAAGTGTTGCACCAAAATAAATCAGAATTCTGCTCCAAAATAATGATCATATGTTGCTCCAAAAGATGTTGCAAATCTGCTTCAACTCCATGATTCTCCAATGAAGCGCAATTGTGAATTCCGTATGAATCCATCTCCAAGATGAGATTGGGTTTTCGTCCAATCCACCTTCTTTTCACAAGGGTTTTCCTCCTTGGAAAATAAATGCAAACAAGTTGCAAATCCACAAGGGAAGATAAAAATGATATAAGCTGAATGATGATTTGAAATGCCACAAAAGACCTTATATTTATACATGTTTTCACTCTCCTTCATGTGCTGGCCGACCAAGGCAAAAATACTATTATTTTATCATTTTTTCCTCTCAAGGCCGACCTTCCTTATGCATTCTTGGCGCTCAAATAAACTCTGGCCAACCTACATTCAACTTGGTCGACCTTACAAGGTGAATCTTCTTCTTGGTGCACAATTTCAAAGATTTGAATTTAATTTCTTTTCTTTTCTTCTCCCAAGTTGTCCTTCTCAAGGGCCCAATTATATTATTTTATTATCTTTAACTTAATCTTCTTCAAGGCACCAACATATGGAATGAGATCACATATGTCCCATCAAATGACAAATTCCACACTTTATCTTCTCCAAGATAAGCATCAAAACATAGGAAAAGATATCAAATTCAACTTTATCAAAATATTCCTCAAAAGGCCATTTTCCACATTCCTACCATCTCCAAGATGGTTCGCTCCATGTGTAGACAAATTATTTTATTCAAGATAAAGGCATCAAAGACATCAAAAAAATATGACAAGTCATCTCCAACACTCAAAATGCCTTCCAAAAATCCCGAAGTGTGGAAATTAGATCATTAGGTCAACAACAGTGATCACTCCGAAAATAGGGACATTACATCTTTGTTGCAGTTCATGATTCATTGTTGAAAATCAGGGAATAATCATGAGTGATTCATAACGTTTAGATAATTAGAGAATCATGTTCTTGTATGTCTGCATCTTGCACTGTTGTAATTATGCCTTTATCAGCTTAATTAGAGGTTAAATGATGCTGTAAGCTTGTTTTAATTTAGTGAGAGTCTTATGGATTAAAACAACAACCTAGGTATTGCAGCAGAGTTATAAATTTGTTAGCATTATGTATTGTGTTTAATCCTTGTTGAAGGATACCTCTAGGAACACCCTCCTAAGTTTAGTTGAGCTTGAAGCAAAGAGGAGTTTACTTGATCCTATAAGTGGCCAAAATCTGCACTGAGCTGATTCATAGCATATAGCATGCCTATACTTCGATGTTATTTATAATATTTTTACCAGAAAAAAACAAACTTCAAAGTGCACTGATAATTCCTTATCATACAACTCGGCTGTAGCAATTGACATTATCAACACAATCTAAATGGCAATTTGGTAAGAACAAAGGCTCAATTTTGCACAATTTGCATGATGACTCCCAAAAAGGTATTTTGACAAAATGCTGTTTCTTTGGTAGATGGCTTTCATTATAGAGCTCTTGGAAGCTGCTCCATAATATTTTGAGTGCAGATTTGTACAAAATCTGAAGTATTTTCAGTGTTTCTCTGTGTTTCAGGTACAGGGTTTTAAAATTTTAAGGATTAGGTTTAGTTTTTTTTACTTTGGCTTTTTTTTTCTTCACAAAAATATCCAATCCAGGGGGACAATCTGATGTCCCCAGTACAGTCGAGGGACACTAAGAACAGCTGACTATCCCCAAAATGGTGTAAAAAGAGGGGACATCCCCAAATTTTCCATTTCTTTGGGAATGAGATTGGACCATTTTGTCCCCATCCAAAGTTCCCCGTATATATTCCCTTAAAGTGGGGGATTCTCAATATCCCTAGGGATGCATCCCTGGGGAATGCCTATATATTTGAAGTTGATTTGATATGGAATGCAATTTAATAAGTTTTTCCCTATAATTTGCTATTCTCCAATGATTGTTAAAACTTGTCAGGTTTTGGCTAAGTTTTTCTACTGAATCTGGGTCTGAGTCAAAAATTGGATTGCTGAGTCCGAGTTTCAACACTATGAGTTGTATATCTTTGTACCTGATGCTTTCTAGATAATGGAGAATTAAGAGATAGCTTTTCATTATAAATTTCGTAAATTGTTTATATCTATGTTACTAGAAACAGTATATAAGAAGTAACACCATTATGGAAATGGGATAGACACCAACAAAATCAAAGATTTTTTTTAAATGGATTGATAAGAAAATAAATTGAAAGCCCTGGCATGTGAATGACTTATTTGTAATTAAAATTTGGAAAATAAGTGAAAATGAACATTCAGCACCTTTTTTGATGTGAAGTAACAACTTGCGTAGCTACTGTTGTTAACAAATGCCTACTGAAAGTAATAATATGTAAGGAAATAAAACCCTTACATTGTTGATGATCAGAAAGAATCCAGCAACCAAATTTGCCAGGCTAATCGCAATCACAGTCACTGCAAATCAAAAGTACAAATAACTTGTGTTGGTACAAATTCTCTTTGCTAATCACTACTACAGAAAACTCTATGTTTGGTGGTTGTCAGAGTTGTGCAGAAAGAAAATAGAGGGCATGACATAATTCTATATGAAAATTTCATCCCAGAAGTTAACCACTTAAGGGGCAACATGTAAAAACTAGCCTTTGTAGTGTTCATCTAGAAGAATCTTTATGAACATAAGTGGAAAGATATACGTAACCATCAAGCATCACATGACCTCCTTGCCATATGGTGGGTATTGTTGCTACACTAGTCATCATAATATTATGTCATTGTTGACCTATAAAGGAACCCTTTTTTCATTAGAAGGACTCTAAGAGAATAGACAATTTAAATTCAAACTCTTTACTACATATAGCAACAATATCTCAATTTTAAATAGGTGAGTATTCTACATTCATTGCAAGCCATTGTTCTATGATAAGTTTTCTTTCGTTTTCAATATGAAGACGAATCTAACACCGAATATTGAGCACACTTGATTCTTTTAGAGTTTGTTTTACACATATGAACCAGCTATTGGTAGGAACCTATATGTAAAGCATTACTAATAATCTCAATATTATGATTGATATAAATCATCTCAAAATTTCTAAGTTTTCTCTTCAATTTCGCCCCTAGAAACGGATGCAAATGTCAATTTGAAGTGTTTTTAGGTGCTAGGAAAGCACAAAAGCACTAAAAATGACACTTTTAGGTCAAAATCTTGCTCTAGAAGATGGCTGGAACTTCTCAAAAATGGAAGAAAAGTCTGATTTTTTGACCTTTGGATGCTGCCCTTGCAATTTGAGATGAATTTTCTTCACAAATCCCTTGAAACTTGGCTTCTTGATGCTCTAAACTTGCTGGACCTGCAAAACAATGGAGGATTTTTTGATAGAAAGCCTTTGAAACTGCCTAATAGAAGGCTGGAAATGATAATTTCTGCCCCTGTATGATGCTGAGCTTGCATAAAATAATGCTATCTTTGTAAAATCTCTTCAATTTCACCTTCTAAATGCTCTTCAATGCCAAAAATATGCCTTCAATGTGATGCTACAAAGTAACCTGCTCCTTCCTTGAAGAATTTCTGAGTTTTCAATGTTGGAAATGAAAGAATAAAAGCCAAAAACTCCTTTATATAAGGCACCGCTGCCTTTCAATGCCTTCTCAACCCTACTTTTTTTTTATTTTTAGATTGCTTTAAAAATAAAAGCCAATCTCTCAATCAAGCGTTGCTTTCTAAAAATAAGAGAGTTGTTTTTTTACTATACATGAAGACAACAAATCAAACGGTGGAGTTTGAACTAGAGTTGAATGTTTTTTAAATAGCACACAAGTAGGTATGAAAAGATGCGTCTCTCCTTGGGGAAGTCGGCTTCTATTTATGGGGGTGAGTTTGGGAAAATAAGTGAATATGAAGTGAGCACCAAAGGCACGTTTTCTTTTGAAGGACGCGCTCCTAAGGCGCACGCGCCATTGGTGCATTCCTCCTTTTGAAAACGCGCTTTCCCTTTGTATTTTTTGTTTTCAAATTTTGAACTTTCATCTTGGCGTGAGAGGAGAAGTAGAAAGGCGCTTCCTTTAAAGCCTTTTCTTTTCTTTTTGATGACTTGAAAAACCTTTTACTTGGACAAAGTCTTCTTCTTATGGAGGAAACGGACTTTCAGATGTGCACCTCCTCCTTTCACTTTGCCTTAACAATTTTTAATGCTCTTTTCTTGGCGCAGGTGGAAGTTTGCAAACACACTTCCTCTTTTTCTCATTTTGCCTTTGACATTTTTTACTTCCCTTGTTGCTTTAGTGGAGGCGCGCTTTCAAAAACATGTTTCCTCTATTTGCTATTTTCTTCGTCACTACAATTTGTCTTTGGCGCAAGTGGAAACTCCAATACGCACTTCCTTTTACTTTAAGATAACTTTGGTGCCTTTTTCACTTTGGCAGAGGCGCGCTTTACAAAACGCGCTTCCTCTTTTGTAATTTTTCTTGCCTTTGATGCTTTTTGTTTGGCGGAAGAGGACTTCTCAAAACGCGCTTCCTCCAAGTGATCTGGCCTTTGAAAACTTTCTATCTCCTTTGACGAAAGAGGAACTTGGAATGTGCGTTTCCACTTTTCCCTTAGTGATTTCACTTATCTTTGACTTTTGACAAAAGAGGAACTTCAAAAGTGCGCTTCTGCTTTTTCACTGTCTTCTTTCTTGTCCTTCATCCATTTTGCTTGGATTTTGGCACACTTTGCTCCAGAGATGTGCATTTTTCACCTCAATTCTCCCTGACTTTGATTCTTACAATTTTCATCTAGGCGCGCCTAGCCTCAGGTGTGCGCGCCATGAGCCAGGTGTGCCTTTGCCTTTCGAAAATTTTGACTTTGACGAAAATTTTATTTTTGCTCTTGGGTTTGTTTGGCCTTTCCTCTGTGCCTTCCGCCATTCTTTAGCAATGTTTTGGTCTTCAACTTGATGCTTCTAACCTCTACTTCTTGACGATCTTCCGTAACCTGTAGCCATTTTCGCTCCTTGAAACTTCACTTCGAACTAGCCTTCCTTCGATGTTCTTTGATATATCTTGAGCCTGCGGGGTTAGAAGAAAATGACAAGGCAACATAATGCTCGAGAGGGGATTTTGATATCACTTTGGGGTGTTTGTATACATAGGCGAAAAAAATTCGTATGAGTACAACAATTGGCTTTGTCTGGGGGCCATGGTGTATACTTGCGGCATAGGAGGACCTCAGAATCTCTAGTTTTTAATATAGATCAGTGTCTTATCAGTTGGGCAATAGAGTCAACATTCTTTCCTAAATCACCTAAAGGTGGAACTCTACTCTACCTAATGGGACACGACAAATAAACAATACATAATTGGGAAAAACAATACTACATAATGAATACATTACTGAAAGGGGAAACACAATACGACATAAAAGGGAAAACCCCTTCATACTCTAAGGAATGAAGTGTTTCAAAAATTGCCTACTATAGGGCAATGGCAATGGCATACCTTCCAAGTGCGAGAGAAAATATGTGTTGTCTCTGCAGAGCTCGTGAATCTTGAAGGGTTCGAGCCACTAGGAGTCAAATTTGCCATGCATTCCTTTAGGCTCATGTCTCTTATCCCACAATAGGACAAGATCACCAATGCCGAAGTTGTGTTGACGAGCCTTTCTGTCAAAGATTTTCTTCACACACTCCTGATGATAAGTGATCTTATCAACCACTTCAGATCGCTCCTCTTCGAGCTTTGACAGGTACATGATGCGTCTTTCAATGGGATCCTTGAATTGACCATCTTCGACTGTCGATGCAAGCTGCAAGGCAGATAGCTCCAATGTGATAGGTAGAATGACTCTATGCCATACATGATAGCGAAGGGCGAAGTGTCGATGGCTCTCTTTGGTGTGATCCTGTCTGTCCACAAGGCGTCATACAACCTTTTGTGCCATGTGCGTTGATTGTTGTCAACCAATTTGCGGATTATCGTGACTAGATTTTTATGGAGGATTCCGCTTGTCCATTACCCTGAGGGTAATAATCTGAAGAATGAGACAAGGTGATTCCATAGTCAAAATAGAAACCCAATAGTTCTTCCGAGGAAAAACTTGTTGCATTATCTGTCACGATCTTTTCAGGTACCCTGAAGTGCGACAGAATGTTCTCTTTTAGGAAGTCGCACACCACCTCCGAGGTAGCTCGTCTAGTAGGAATAGCCTCAACCCACTTTGTGAAATAATTTGTAGCTGTGAGAACATAGACATGTCCTTTGCTTGAATTAGGGTTGAGAGGCCCAATGAAATCTAACCCCCATTGCTGAAAAGGAGCTTCGATGATGACTGGCTTGAGTGGAATGGCCACCGGCTTAAGTTTTCCAACGAACTGCTGACAGGCTTGGCACTTCTGTACCCACTCATATCCATCCCTAAACATAGTCGGCCAATAGTTCTTTGCTCGCAGGATTTTGAATGCTGTGATCCGTGATGAAAAATGACCACCACAAGCTTTATCATGAAAGCCTTCAAGTAACCTCCGTTGCTGATTCTTGTCAACACATCTCAAAAATCTGCCATCTAGACCTTACTTGTACAACACGTTTTTCCATAGCACATACTTGAGTGCTTTCAGCTTCAGGGTCCTTTTCTATTGCTTATCCAGGTAATCAGGGCATTCCCCATAAGTCAAATAATAGACTATGTCTTTATACCACTCTTTAGCAAAATCAATGAATAGCACCAAAGGGAGCTCTTCTTCATCAATAGAATTGACAGCATCTTTTTCTTTATTACCGTCTTCAGTTATAAGTTGGCAAAGTCCTCGTCCACATATTAACTTTGTAGGCCTGATCTCGAGATCATACTCTTGGACTTTAGCCACCCAATTTCCTCGCTTAGTGCCCATCTCCTGCTGAGTAAGAACACTTTTGACTGTTGGATCAAGTACAAAGACAATAGTGCGTGAATTCAAGATATAAAACTTGAAGTTCTTAATGGCTCTAACAACAACATATGCGTGTTTGTCAATTTGTGAGTAACGCATCTCATGGTCCTTGAAACTGCTGCTCATGAATGCAATTGGGGACTCAGCTTCCTCATTTAGCTTTTGCGTGAGAATGGCAGACATAGTATGCTTTGAAGCATAGCAGTAGACAATGAAGCTTTTGTTGAAGTCTAGACGAACTAAGACGAGGGCTTTGTTGATTGCATCTTTGATTTTCATGAAGGCATTCTTTCCTTCTTCTATCCACTTGAAAACTGAAGTTTTCTTCATCATAGCTAAGATATCTTTCGTGAGCTCTGAGAAGTCAAGAACAAACCTTCGGAGAAAGTTGACTTTGCCGAAGAAAGAATGAACACCAGTTTTGCTTGTTGGCAAAGACAGGTTACAATGGCCTCAACTCAATTATGGTCAATCCTTGTACCTTCTTTAGATACAATGTGGCCAAGCAACTTTCCTTCGTTCATCACAAAGACTGATTTCTTTGGGTTCAAGGAGATGCCGTGAAACCTGCACCTCTCGAACACATAGGTTAAGTGTTGAAAATGCTCATCGCGTCTTTTGGAAAAGACGGTGAGATCATCTAAGTATGCCACTATAACCTTGTCCTTCAAGTCACCAAAAGCTAAATCCATAACTCATTGAAAAGTACTGTCGGCGTTGATGAGGCTGAATGGCATCCACTCGTAAGCGAAAGAACCCCATGGGGTAGTAAATGATGTCTTGTACTGATCTTCAGCTGCAACTGCAATCTGATTGTACCCTGAATATCTATCTAAGAGTGACAGCATCTCTAAGCTAGTGACTATTTGAAGTGTGTGATCCATGATTGGCAAAGGATTATTATCCTTTAGAGATGCCTGATTCAGGTTCCTAAAATCCACGCAAATTCTGATTTCTCCATTCTTTTTGCATACAGGAAAAATGTTTGACACCCAGGTGGAATGATGGATCGGAAAAATGATCTTGGCCATCAACATCTTCTGGCTCTCTGTGTAGATGGTATCTTGTATCTGCATATTGTAATGGCGTTGCTTTTGTTTGAACGGCTTGACTTCTGTTTTGAAGGGAATTGTGTGAGAAAATTCCTTTGGTGTGAAGACTTTCAAATCTTCATAAGACTAGGCAAAGATGTCTTTATATTGTTGAAAAAGTGAGATGAATCTTTCACTTTCCGTAGGAGAACAACACTTGCCTAGATTGACAAGCCGCGATTCGTCAATAGTGCCAATATTCACTTGATGATATTCAGCTGAAGTTCTTTCATGTAAATTGACTTGATCTTGAATGTACCAATCATGTCTATCAAATATATTCTCTAAGGACACTAGGCCCTTAGGAATTTTATTGCCTTTGAGCTGAATGATATCAACTTCATGATCTTTATCTTCGGCACCTTCTGCACTTTCAATCAGAGATTCTCGATAAGGCGAGAGACTTCCTTCAAAGAAGAGACCTCTGAAATGGTCATCCATTCCGAGGAAGTTGACAAATGCTCGTTGTTATTGAAGACTTGCCAATTCTCAGAGTTGTCAGGTACTGCAATCCTATAGATCAACTCGATGGTGAAGGCACTCTGTCAGAAATCTGAGTGCGGCATGAAAAGAGAAGCAGACACTACAACAGCATCTGCTTTGCTATTCTCCATTCTGGTTATGTATTCAATGGCGAAAGCTTCAAACCATTCAATAGCTTCCCAAACACGGTTTATGTAATGTCGGAGGTGATCTTTCTTGACTTGGAATTGTTCCTTGATTTGCTTGACAATCAACTCAGCGTCCCCTTTGACCTTCAGCAACTTGACTCCCATGTAATGAGCATTCTTGAGGCCTAATAAAAGTGCCTGATATTTTGCAGTATTGTTGGTGCAATCAACTGCAGACGATATGCAAAAGGATAGAGTTGTCCCTTAGGTGATATTAGCACCACTCCAGCTCCTGATCTGGCTGTCGAGCAACTACCATCGAACTGCATGGTCCATAGATAGGTAGTGTCTTCTCTATTTGCCTCTGTGCAAATAATGGCTTTGTCTTCTGTCTCACTTTCCGCCATCATCATGTGCTAGGACCTATCTCTTGGTATAGAATTTGTGCCTTTGGATCTTGAGACTTGACAACTGTGAAACGGGACTTACGCTCAAGTTCAAATTTGATCTTACCGCCTTTGACAGGAATGGTTGCCGAGGATCAATCCAAATGAATTTCTGCGCCTAAGTCTTTGCAGAAGCTTCGACTTAGCAACATTCCATAGCTGGTAGGGATGTCCACTACAAGGATAGTCATCATAATTCTTTTCTTGGGGCAAGCTGCCAAGGCTACTTGTGCATCTTTCAATTGTCCAACCAGCGGTACTGACTTTGATTCAAGTGAGTAACATTTGCCTTGGGTCTTTGTGCATGGTAGTCCTAGTGCATTCATCACTTGTAAAGGCATGATGTTGTCAGACTATGATGCAGTTGCTCAATTTGAAGCCTCCTATGTATAGAGATATATAAAATGGCTTAGGCTTCTCTCCTGCTGGTGCAGAAGCTTTGAGGAGGGTAGGCTGGATCGGAGTCTCCTTCCTTACGTACTTGACAATTCTCTCCAACTGATCAGGGTGATCTTGAAGGTACTCAAGTTGAGAAATTTGGACCTTGGTCTTCATAATGGAATCGACAATATCAAAGTTGGCCACAGACGGATCCTAAGTGCTAGCTTGAAAATTTTCTTGAGGTAGTTTGGCCGCCTCTCTAGATTTCTCTTTTGCTTTCAACTTTTCTTCTTCCTCCTTTTGAGCTTTGAGGTGCTGTGCCCGAGTGAAAACTGGCATGGAGTGATTTTCAGTATTGACTGCAAGAGTATATTGGGTAATATTGTCATGGTCTTCTTCGAATATGGGTTTGTATTGGATGAAACCCGTAGCAGAGTCGCCATCAAGGTCATCCATCCCGAGATGAACAACGCTTGAAGTTGAGGGTCCGACATTAGCAAAGCCCATTATTTGGTTCATTCTTTGACTTTTTGGGCACGTTGCTCCATTGTGCTCATTAGTTTCATGGAAGGACCAAAAATACGCTCTCGGTGGAGGAGCTTCAACTATTGGCCTTGCTGGAGGTGCTGGTAACGTTGGCCTATAATTGTTATTATAGGGCTCGAAATTATTCCTTCTATGAGGTGGTTGATATTGTTGTGGGGGCTGTCCCTGCTGCGGCATTTCCCTCTTCATGATCGTAACATCATTGACCACTTTTTGAAGTAGTGGATCTGCAGAGTTCTGGATTAGAGGCCTGATGGAATCCTTCTTCATTTTCCCTGAAGTGATCATGTGATCCTCCATCTCAATGGCGTGCTCTTGCGCATCTGTCAAATCTATCTCATGAGTTGATTTGAGAAGAAAGGAAATTTCAGATGGCAAGTATAAAACTACTCATCAGGATTTCAGGTGAAGGATTCAGAGTGACTGAAAGCCTTGTCACAAGATGATTAAATCTTGCAATGAATTCTCTCATGGGCTTGTTGTGACCTAATCACACATCGCCCCATTGCAAATGGGGACCCCCTCTTTTTTCCTACTTTCTGTCTTTGTTTTGCTTTAGGTTTAGTTTTTCTCTGAGCTTGTAGGGTTTGATAGTGTTGTTTTGTCTAAGTTTCGACAGATTCTCGCTAAGGAGTTCGTATCCTCTCATCCTGATGCATGTCCTGAAGCCCTGAAATTGACTAAGTCTGATGTCCTGAAGTTTGATGTTCTGAGCCCTGAAATTGACTAAGTTTGAAATCTGGTGGATCCTCAAAGATCTAGAATCTGCATGTTAAATCCCATGGATCTGAGACCTATCTCAAACATCCTGGAAGTATATTTCAAAATATTTAAAGTTAATACTTAAATATATTTTTAAATATACTTCCACCTAGGACACTTCAAAATTGGGCGGAAAAAAATGAAGTCTTGGACGTTGAGCGGAAATTTCTCTTGAGCATTCAATATGCACCCAGGGAAAATGGGAAATTTCTTCTACACAGTCAGAATCCGCCCAAGGTATTTGATGTCCAATTTTGGCGAAAGATTGTAAGATTGTAAGGAAGAGAATGTGCTCTTTGACTTAGAAAAAGACTTAGAAAAAAATCACAAACTTTGAAAGTCAAAAATGAGGTTCATGAAGTAGGAGCGCAAATTTCCTCTTCCCATTCAGAATGCGCCCTAGATCAAAACTTCATGACAAGCCATCAAATGCGCTCTAGGCAAATTTCTTCTACCCATTTAGTATGCACCTAGTTAGGGTTGATGATTGAAGGATCCAAACAATGAAGATTTTGTCTCCTAAGTTGAAAATTCAAAAAATACTCTTAAAAGCTTTGAGAAATTTGGGAAGTGAAAGTTGAAGCTGACAAAACTTCAAGGTGGAAACTGAATGACTCCATTCAGTATGCGCTCCAAATGAGGGCAGATCCACACTAGGACATCATATTTTCCTTTGAGAATTTGCAATCTTGATCTTAGAAAAGTCCTCTGAAACTTAAAGAAAATCATCCACAAAGACTTAGAAAATTTTGCAAAGAGTTACAAGTTGCCTGTTAGCGTTTAATTTCGCACCTTTCGGTGAGAAAGAAAAATGGATAGCGTGTACAGTAGGACTGTTCAAATTAGGAGGGGAAGCTCCCTCAACAAGGAAATTAAAAAGACGTTTACAAAATAACCTATCTTTTTGGTTTCTCAGGGCACGAGCACAAGGCAATGAAGCTCTTCTGCAAGGCTATAAGATTTTCTAAAGCATTATAGAAGAAAATAACTAACTCTATCTAAAAACACTTCCTATTCCTTTAAGTAAATCTAGAGCATAAAGAAATCAAAGGAACAACTTGGAGAGTTCAACAAAAAGGAACAATGATAATCTGACAACAATCATTCATACACAAAGTCATGAACAATTCTCACAACCTTCGATAACAAGATAGATCTCAGAAACCATGATGTATATTCTCATTAATCAAAGAGATAAAAACAAATAACACTGCTTGAACAATAAAATGCGAGCAAAAATTAGTCTCAGCATTTACCATTAGAGAGTTTAAGTGTGTAGAATACACTTATTTATACCCTAAAAAGCAAAGATGCAAGGAAATAAAAGGAAGAGTTAACTAACACTCTTCACTCTATATCTAATGCTGCATGGGAAGCATGCAAGCTTATTAGCAATTAAAAATAAAAATATCTTGTGATGCAATTCAGTTAACTGAACTTGCATGTTATTACACAATGAGTTCCAACTCAAAGAAAATTTGCATGATTTACAAAAGCAAAATCCAAAAATAAATTGAACTCTAGATAGCAAAGTCAGTTCTCAAAATAGAAACTGCTTTGGAAATCTCTCCTACTGCCAAAAATAAATCCCTCCTGTAGATAGTGAAAATTTGACTAAGTATGAGAATTGAGAATTTTCTCAAATTCCTCAATCCTAGCCTCATCTGGCATAATCATGGAATCAAGGTGAACCGTCCTCATCTGCAGGTGAATGGCAGCATCCTCTGTGATTTTCGCAAAAACCTCAAAATCTTTTTCAGCCTTGGCAAACTTTGATGCAATTTCTACCAGGACGTACATCTTGTCTATGTGAGGATTGCCACAAAACCTTCCGCGAATTAGCTGAATGAACTCTTCCTACAAAATATGAACAAGGTAATTTACGCCTTCATCACTGAAATACCTACAAGGAATGTTTTGGACAAAATCAATGGCATATTTTTCAATGCCTAGAAGCTTTTCTTTCCATGTAGCTAACTCCATGGCTATATTCTTCGAGGTGTAAACCAAGAAAGAGTACCGATGGGTCCATGAGAAAACCGTGGCTTTCTGCTCTGCCACGTTATAGGCCTCATGCCAAGTGCACGCAATCTAACCATCAGCCTATCATAAACAAGTTCCATGTCTATCATGCATTCTATCATATTCTGAATTCCTAGGAGAATATCCTTGGAATTTGACACCACTGCCGTCAACTTTGCTAGAATGTTAAGACTTTTCGCTATGAAATGCTCCACCCAGTCCTTAGTATGTTTGCCATATACAACCAGCTGACTCAATTGCTTTTGCTCATCAATAGATTCTATCACCTGTGGCAAAAAGAGTGAAGGCGGAGAAGGTGAATGCAAGAGTTGTGAAATATATTGCCGTAGCTGCTTATTTTCTGATTTGAGGGCAGCCTTGTCCTCTCCATCTTTCAATACCCTATTCGTCATAGTATCAGTAGCAGCCTCCAAAATGTTTACTGCTGCCTGTCATGTGCTACGGCCAAAGCTAGTCTTGACAATGTGATAATCTTCGGGCTCAACTTCTTCAGTTGCTTTGTCCTGGGGAGGAATAGCGGTCTCTAGGATTAATTCACCTTCACCAGTCTTTAAAATCCTTGACTGCTTTTTGAGCTTCTTTATTGAGGGCTCTTTGAAAGTTTTGGTTAGTGCACTAAAATCCAGCTAGTAGGATGGCCTTTTCTTTTTCTCCTTAATTGTTGTATGAAGCCAACTTGAAGTAGACTCCTGAAACCTTGGATCTGGATGGTTTTCCTTCTCAATTTCCGGATCTGGCGTGACTTCAACCTTAGGAGGTGCAAAATGTGTATCTAACTCAGGATCAAAATCCAACACTATATTAGGCTCGAACTCCAGATCCACTTCCCTTAATGTGTCCACCTCAACTCCCTGCACGACCTCTGGTTCCCCTACCTCATTAACTCCTGATGAGTTAGGTGGTGTAGAATCGATAGGTATGGGAGACAAGTGAAGCTCAGGTATTCTTTGTGGTGCAGGTAAATTCCCCTCTTCTAAAGAAGTAGATGAAGAAGAAGTAGAAGTAGAAGCTGAAATAGAAGTTGTCAGTGAACTAGGCTCAGTTGGCAGCAAAGGGGTTGCCTCTGTTTGCTGTTGTGCTGGGACTTGAGACTTCTTCTTCTGGGTCACCCTCAAGGGTTCTTCCTCAGCGATGTTGGCTTCTTGGGTCTTTCCACTCACTACCTTGGATTTTAGGCATGGAGTCAAGTGAGTGGGTGAAGGTGGCGGCTCTGCTGTGGATGCCTTGTCCTTAGGTGTAGTTGTCCTCTTATTCCTCTGACTGTTGATGAACATCCAGCTTCGTTTCACTACTCCTTTAGTTCTTTCAGCAATAGAGGTGATTTCTTGGAGTGACCAATCCATTTGTGGCAACGGTTGTACATCAATTCCCTCCTTGATGAATTTTGGGGAGAGAATCGAATCATCCTCGCGCAAGCCTTTGCCATTTTCGTCAAGGAAAACTGGTATCTACTCCAAAGTGAAGCGGCTGAAACTCCTTCGACAAACCTCAAATTCATCTTCACAGTTGACCCAGAAATCTTCCATAGTAGGCACATGAGCAGACTTGCCGCTAAGTCTGGATTTCATCACTTGCTTAGGATCATATGTGCGCTTCTCCTTGTAGGTCTTTAGGCCGAATTTGGACATTTCCTCTCCAATTATTTTTGCATCGGAGGCACTTTTACATTTGAAGACACCCAGCTGAATAGGGAAGTTTACTGCTGTCTTATGCCTGTTGCGTAGAAAGCTATGCACTTCTTCAATCTGACGCAGGAACTCCATGAAGACCACTTCGTCAGAAGGGTACCTTGGTAGCATAGATGGACATGATGTGAACCCGTACACTCGAATGTAGGAGAAGGTAGAAAACTGAATATACCAGTCCGCCCATTCCGAGATCACTGCTCTAGCCTCCTCTGATACTCTGACATGCATTTGGTTCTCCACGTCACGCACAGTGAACATTAGAAATGCGTCGTTGACTTGGTGGAAGTGCTTCTAGGACTCTAAAATTTCAAGCTGAGGATATAGACTGGTGATTCTGGTATTTTGTAGAGAGCCTACGAAGTTCAATCCGGCAAAGTGATGCTATTTGGCCACCATGAATACAAGTACGATACCATCCTGAACTCGTGAGTTCGAGTGAACTCTATGATTTGTCGGTGAATGCAGTCGCTTATGAGAGTAGCCCACTCATAAGTTGCACTTCCATTGGCTATCGTGCTGATGACGTAGAACATCCATGTTCTAAAACTTCTCCCTTCAGCTTGGCCTGTAATCCGGTTGAGCATTGTGATCATGATTGCATACTCGTCTTTGAACTGGCCTCGACCCACATTCCTTGGAAGTGTATTCCTTCTTTCCTTTAGCCATTTGTAGGCTATCTTTTGGCATTTATCAGTAGTAGAGGTCCACACTCCGTCACTTTCTTCTAGATCAAGGACGAGTGATTCTTCGAAAAGTGGGATGCCAAGGGCAAACTCTATATCATCAGATTTCAAGCTGGCAATCAATCTTCCATCCTTTGATCTGAGTTCTCTTGATTCAGGATTATAGTGTTGAATGCACGAAAGTACAAATTCAAGACTGGGCAGCAATAGGGAATGATCCGGCTTGAATAAGCCCTGAATTCTTCAAATTTCTCACTGTTGCGTTGCCTGAGCTTATCAATGGCTCCAAGTCGAAACCCTCAGGTGAGACTTGACACAGGTCTATTTCGTTGACCTTGGAATATTCATGTTTGAGCAAGGATTTAGCCTCAATGGTGACTGATGAATATTGCATGATGACTTGGAGGGGTTTTGTTCTGATGCCTTTTTGCCTTGAAAATTGCCAATCTGAACTTCCGTGTGTTCGCTGCCCAAGAAAAACAAGTTTTCTTTTTGCTGTCCAAATTTTAATTTTTTGTGAAAAAAATAAAATTTTGCCCTTGGAAAACGAAAATTTGGAGTTGTACCCTCAAAGATTTGACAGATCTGAGCTCAAACTAGTCCAAGATGAAGGAAGATGCCTTTTGCTGAGGTGGGTATGCGCTAGAAATGAGAAGTTTTGGACATATAGGCCTCAAAAATCACTTTTATTTTGGCTGTAGATGGTGATTTTTGCCTATGAACAGTCATGACCAGCGAAGAAAATCCTTGAAAAATCATCAAAAATGGCTTCCTGGGCATGGGCGCTGCCTCCTGAGTGTACAAATGGACCTTAGAATGATGGAGGATGAAAGAAAAAGTGCCTGGAAGTCATGAATTTGCCTCTTGGATACTTGGCTGGTCTGAAAAGTGTTTTTTAGACCTGCAATAAAAGCTTGAAACCCTCAACAATGGCTGCCAATGCAAAGAAAAGGTCCCCGTGTGAACAAATATGCCTTGGAGTCTGATAGGAAGGTATAGAATGATGCAACAATGTGTAGACTTTGTCATGTATGTGAAGATCTACTCCTTAAAGCCTTTGAATTCGCCCTTTGCAAGCTTTCAATCTTCTATTAATGGCCGCCATGTGTGAAGTGCAGCCTCAATACCCTTCTTTTGCCTTTAGAAAATGATAAAAACTATGCAAGAGATCTCCTTTATAGTGGACGCCACCCTCCTAGGGTTTTCAATGTGCTTTTTCCCAAAAATAAGATGCTCTTATTTTTCGCTTCCATGTACAAATGAAAGAATGAGAGGTGAACCTCTATTTATAGCCTTGAAGGTTGCCAATCTCTCTCCTAGGCGTCAATATTCTCTCTCCTCAACGCCCAACTCATGCAAACTTTGGCGCTTTGAAAAAGGAGTGCAAATGGTCAAATAGTAGCGCCTTTCTCATGTGTCAAATAGGCATGGGAATTGGACAAAATAGGCGCCTTTTGAGATGCCTCAAAATGGCGTGCAATTTGGAGTTTTTAAGCGCCTTTTGGGAGGTGAGAAAATGGCATGGATTTTCCTTGAAATGAGTGCCATTTAGTAGGTGTTAAAAGCGTGAGATTTAGGCAAAATGAGCGCTTATTGTGAAGACATAAAAGGGTGAGATTTGAGGAATATAGGCGCCTTTTGAGAGAGTCAAAAAGGCATGGGATTTAGCTAAATTGAGCGCCTTTTTGAAGGTGATCAAAAGGCGTGGGAAATGCTTGAAAAGGGCGCCTTTTTGAAGATGAAGAAAGGTGTGCCTTTTGCTCAAAATGAGCACCTTTTGCATGGTGACTTGCCTTATACAATTCTTTGTCCTTTGGCCTTTGAAAAACCTTTGATCTTTTCCTTGAGATTGCCACGTTAGCCTTGTGATTGGTTTACCATTTCCATGCTTGTTCATCATGACTTTTGACCTTGTGAGGCTTTGAATTTTGCCTTAGCTTCTTTGACGGAGATTGCTCGGATTACTGCCATTTGCCTCTGCCTCGGGATCTTCTTTTTGCCGTAACTTGTTCGTCTGATGACGGAATGTCTTGAAGTTTGGAAACCAAGCTCATATGATCCAAAGCTCTCATTGAAGCCTCTCCTCCATGAATTATACTTCAAGATGGAGCATATTTTAGCCAAGAACGCCCAAAAATGCCTTAGAAAATTTTCCAAAATTTTAAAATTTTCAAAAATTGAATTTTGATTTGCCAGATGAATTTGCATTGCTTCCCTTGGTTCCTTTATGTCGTTTTGGCCTTCAATTCATCACTTTGACTTTTTTTTTTTTATGTTCTTTTACTGCTCCAGGCCTGATTGGTTGGCCTGAATCTCCCTCCAATTGAGCCTTGCATCACCATCTTTTGATATGTCTTGTACTTGCAGGGTTAGCATAGTAATAACAAGGCTACATGGTGTTTGGGAGGTGTGTTTGGGCACATATACGAAAAATTTCGTATGGGTACAACATTGCCGAATACAAAATGGGGAAATTGAATACACCCTTTCACTATGCGTTCAAGGCAAAGTGTGGAAACTGAATGCTTACATTCAGAACCCGCCCTAGGAACTTGATGATCATTTTGAGCAAGGAAAAGTTGTAAGTTTGAGAAATTTGCAAAGAAGAATTCACATACTTGGAAAATTGAAAGTTCAGGATGCCTAGGAGTGCAAAATTCTCATCACCATTCAATATGCACCCTGAAAGAGGAATCAACCCTTAGAAAATTTCATGCCTAAGTGAGGAGAGCCGAAATTTCCTCTCCTTATGCAATATGCGCCCTAGGACAAGACATCCAATGCCAAAAGGTGGAAATTTCTCGTGATAGTGAAATATGCGCTCAACTAAAGAATGATATTTTTTATGCACAGGAAATTCGCTTGATTCATGGTTGCTAAGTGTCTACGCCAAAGAGTGAAAGGAATTGGAGTTTGACAAAAAAGTGTAAGTATGGAGGGTGGAAATTTCCTACCAATGTTCAATATGTGCCCTATGTCAAGCCCTTAAATGCCAAATGTGGAAATTTCCTTTGCCTATGCAATATGCGCCCAAGACTATCTTTAACATTGTGATCATAAGGCATTTGAGTTTAAAATTGTCTAAGGCATTTGAGAGTTGAGAGGTGTAAGGGAGGAAATTTCACATCCACATTCAGTATGCGCCCTAACAAAAGGTAACATGATCCTTGTAAAAATGTTAAGTCATTCAAACTTCAAGGAGAATTCACCACAAGAGAAGATTTTAAAAGAAAAATCTAAGTAAAAGTGAAAAGTTCTCATACTCATGCAAAAGCCGCCCATGCTTGGGCGCAAATTTCCCATAAACAAGAAATTTCTGACCTTGAAAATTTTTCACCAAAGTATTAGATTCGCATTGCATGTTGAGGAAGTCGGCCTCGAATATGAAAAATTAGAGTTTTTTTGTCATAAGCAGGCCGACCCTCCTGAGGAAAACTCAGAGTGCTATATAAGGAGGATTGAAGTCTTCATTTTACATATTCAAACTCAAAACTGAAAAGGCAGAAAAAAAGGCAGATCAGCTACGAATAAGAGCAGAAAATTGCAAGTGAGATCAAGTCATCAAAAAATCAAGTATTTGCAAATTCTATCATATTTCACAAACTTGATTGTCTTTGTTCTTAAGGCGAGGTGATTGGAAGTTTACATGATTTCATTACATAATTTATCCCACATTCACTAGGCTATTGAAATTGTCATCATCTTGTTTGTTTATCAAGCATCAAACTAAGGTACTTAAGTTTTTTTTTGTAGGTGATGATGGTTTTGCAAAGGAGAACGACAAGTGATAGCACGTGAGGAATTTCTATGGAGGAAGGTGTCACTAGTGATTAAACTCCGAGCATTGCACTTCGTCAAGAGTACATCAAGATCATCATACTTAGAAGAAGGCTTCATTTCCGAAGGAGGAACACCACTTCACCTTGCACGCTTCATGATCCGGGAAGTTCAAGAGTCAAGTCCCACTTACACATTCCAAAGTCATCCATTTCATGCGCCGGAAAGATCAAGAGCAAGCATCATACAATCTACTCCAAGAAGTCATGAACAAAGACATCTCCTACTTTCGTCAACAAGCCTGAATGAAGGAATCTTGCAAGAACAAGATCACATGAGAAGAGAAATGAGCAAAGATCGTCAAGAAATTCATAAATTTCACTAAGGCATGAAAGATAACTTGAAGAATTCCGAAATTCCCAAGTTTTCAAATTTTAGAAGCTAAATTCCATAGTTGAAAATCCAACAATTTGGGAAATATTTCAAGCAATGTGAACGTGATGGAGATCAAACTGGTTCGCTTAATGCCAAGGTGGTGTCTACATGTCATTGATCCTATTATATTTCGCCACCTCATCTGTGCACATTCAACACATGTACATCAAGCAAGAGGTCAAAGAGGATGCCCATGTTGGAGATTCTCAAAGATTCCATTTCAAGCTTATAATCTTGGGAAACGTGCCTTTGTTCCCTCTTCTATGTCTAAAAATAGCAAGTTGTTGTAACCAACTCCTTATGTGGTGTAATCTTGGCCATTGATTTGCAAATCAATCTTGGCCATTCATTGTACTTTGAGGACTATAAAAAGGTTCATTCACCTCATTTGTAATTATTAGAGTTGTTGTAGGAGAGTAGGATAGCAAGTAGAATAGAGGAGACTCTTCGAAGATTGTCAAAGAGAAACTTTGAGAGATTGTTGTAAAGAGACACTTCAAGATTAATGCAAGCTCATTGTTGAATGTTTCATGGTGATCTTGTGATTTTGGAATGTTAACATGATTTCCATTGTCTCCAAAATGATTAAGAATCGTTTCCAAGTAGAGTAGAATTAGAATAAAAGTTCATTGATGTAATAATAATATGTTAAGATATTTGATGAATTCCTTCTTGGTTCATACTTTTCGTGAATTGTCGAAGGCAATTCACTTTGAAAAGTTAACCTGATCCTTCATGTGCTCTAGTTCGATTGTGAAGATTGTTCAAGTTGCGCCAGCTGTGGGTATTTGGATGAATGTTTCACAATATGAAAATCATTGGGTTACCTTAGAAGATTGCACCGACTTCGTGTCATTGTTGGTTCTCATGGTGAAGCGGAGTTTGGTTTTGTGAGGAGTTTGTCTATCATAGCATGTTCATTACTTCATTGTCCTTAGAATAGATCTTTTAACCCTTATCTTTTGCCTTTTCTTTTGTAGCCGGTTAGAAGGAGTTCCATTTCATAATAAAGAGAAAACATATTGAGAGTGGAGCAAGGAGTCAATTCAGCGTAAGTCCCTTTGTGAGTTTTAGCAAATCACATCAACTACTGAGTCTATCCACGTGCAAGTCAAGACCTGACATCAAAGGAATCTTGGAGCATTCTTGTTTGATCACATAGTTCAGCATTCGAGAAGCTTTGTTCAAGAGAGGATAGAATACTTAGTATTTTATTCTGAGTTTGCATGTGCATAAAA
Organism: Cunninghamia lanceolata; assembly: GCA_027924645.1. NCBI lineage: Eukaryota > Viridiplantae > Streptophyta > Pinopsida > Cupressales > Cupressaceae > Cunninghamia > Cunninghamia lanceolata. The sequence goes on along the minus strand of BSBN01000866.1, from coordinate 571,235 downwards.
AACACATCTTTGAGTTGGAGAGTTGTGCAAACAGCAGGTAACTATCTTCAGTAGGCTTGAATCTGGCTAGTAATTTTTCTCTCATAGTTTGCCAATTAGGAATACTGCTGGCCTCCAGATGGTTGAACCAATCTGCTGCATTGCCGGTCAAGGTCTCAACAAAGAGATGAACCGCTGCATCTTCATGGGCTACACTCAAGATAGCGCAAGCCGTAGTGAATGCAGAAATGTGTTCATCTGGATGCTGGCTTCCATCTCTGTGAAACCTCAGAAAATGCTTTCTTGACCCTTTGGGGAGTTCATGGTTGCTGGTGAGAGCTAGAGGACTAATAGCATTTCCCAATGGCAAGGGAGGTGCACGCCTTCCGTTGCCATGATTGTTGTTGTTGTTGCTTTCTGCACCATTATTATTAGCCATGGTTTCTCTTGATGGATCAGATATGTCAGGATTTGTAGAGTATGAGCCTTCACTATTTGGAGGATCCAATGCTTGAAAGAATGGATCAGCAAGTCCGGCTCTCCTTCGTGATCTTGTGTAGACTTTGTAAGCCAGAATTGCTTAATCCCACGCAAGAGGAGGCAACACTAGTCTTCTTGCTGTGAGATCTGCCTTTCTTTCTTCTTCATCAAGTATGGTATCTGCAGATCTCCAATGTGCTGAATTCTTTCTTTCAATGAAGACGAATCTTCTTAAGCTATCAACAATATCTTCTTGCTCATGTTGAACTAAATTCAGATGTGGCTGCAAAATAGGTGCAGTAGGGCGCCAAATAGTCATGTATGCAAAATAGAGCGTTTAGCTCAAAGTAATTTTCTCGTGCCCCATGGTGGGCACCAAAAACTGTTAGCATTTTAATTTGCACCTTTCAGTGCAACACAAAATGGAACAGCGTGTACAATAGAATTGTTCTTCGAATTTCATTTCAGTTTCAAATGTGAGGAGTATTTGGCATTTATAACAGGGTTTCATCATCAACATTGCTTCTTAAACCAAATCGCCACCCTTTGGTGCATGGCCGCTTGAGTTTGGAGTGATTTCTTGGCACTTTTCTTGGCATTTAACATCAGAGTTTTATGACAGCAGCAGATATAGGTTTTATACAGTCATATCAGACCTACAGTTGGCTGTTATAATTGGTTTTCAGTCATATCCAGCTGGGCATTTCATCAATAATTGATAGAGCTTCATCTTCCATTCATACGGCTAGGGTTTGGACATATATTTTGGCATTTTTCGATGTAATTGAAGGTCTTAATTTCAAATCAGATTTGACTGATTGTACTTTCCAACCCTCTTTATTTGTAATCAGCTTTCAAATCAATAAAGAAGATAAGCTATCATTGCCGGGTATGTTCATCTATGTTTATGAGAGTTGTTTGATTGCCTAATATCACTATTTCATGTTCATTTCTTGTAATTTGGATGTATGCTTTGAACCTTTCCATCTACATGATATTATAAACACATTGTTGAAACCAAAAGTTGAAAAACCTAAGTACTTTGCAAGCAAAACAAATCAGAAATTTTCAGACCAGCAAAGGAAAAAATTCAGTTAGAACTAGTCAAAGTTCTTACAGGGCGCCAACATTGAGGATCATTTGTGGTGGTTTTGTTGCATCTTGGGCACCATTTGGAGCAGCAAACCCTAGCCGAATTACAGCAGACCTGAGCGCACTTTTCTGGAGCAGCATCTTGGTGTGATTTATTGTCATTTGCATAAGGGTTTTCATACCCTAACCTAGCGCCATCATTGTGGAATCTTGGAGCATCTTTCCTATATTGTTTGGGTATGTACAAACCTAATTATAGGTCTCATTTATAACAGCAGAGGTCTGAACTTGTGCTGGGCATGTTGCCCTAGATATTTGGATGTAACTTGCATTCTAATTTTATAGCAGCAGAGCTTCATTTCAGATTTGTTTTGATTGACCTACCTTATGTAATTCATGGTGAAATTCATGTTTATGATGCATATCAATATGTAATATCAATTGCCATCAATTTTAGCAGTGTTTGGATGAGTTTCATGTTTGCTGGGATTAATTGTTTAAGAGCAGAAATTTGGATCAGACTTAGGGTTTCAGTAGAAACTAAAATACATAAATTTAGGGCAGAATAAGGAAAAATCAGTCCTAGTAGTTGGGAAAACCTGTAAATCCAGTTTTGTCCAAAATATCCCCATTTGGGATATTACACTTTACAAGTAGGTTATTTTATACAGCATAAGTAAACTATACCATAATTGGATGTGAAGCTTTGGGCATGGTATATTCAGTATGAGTATACAATCCAAGGTACTATTTATTAGAAAAAAAAATTTGCATGCTAACCATCAGGCATTGCTTTATTTAGTGAATTAACCAGTTACACACAGACAAGTTATACTGATTTATTTTTCTTCAAGACTTTAAATTTAATATTGTTGTGTGGTCAGAGAAGCAACTTGTAATAGCTGATCAATTTCAAAGATTAAATAATGTGAACATGCAAACCATTGAAACACAATAGCAATTGCTTTCACAACAAGATTCTCAAAAGAATGTATTTTGAAGTTCCGTGCAGCCTTATGAATGATGGATATTATGCACCTAGATAGTGAGCCAATTGTAGCCTGCCTTAGGTTCTAAATAACCGACAATTAAATGCACTTAGGTAATAGAATTTAACCATAACAGGCTGACTTGAACAAGGAGTGTTTGAGACTAAACAGATACTGTGTAGGGAAACTTCAGCTGCTAACATTAGGCTCTGATTTGGAGGCTAGATAGGCACATCAGACAACTAACATTTATAACTTGTCGTCAACATTTATAAATTCTCTAGCTGATTCTCCTAAACTTCCAACTTACATATCTACCATGTAACTTGTCGTTGTTTCTGTCTTGTGCACACAGATCAGTTCAGATCAGAATATGTTTAACTACTATTAGCATCCATTATGTTGGATTATTGCCATTTATGATGGACAGGGGCAATGGAGGAGCCTTAGAGGAAGAAGAGTTGTATATACAATTGCATCTCCACATCCTAAGGCTTTGTCATGCTGGAGATCAGTAAGTATGTTCTACCTTGATGTTTGTCTTGGTAAATTTAAAATTTCATGACATTATGCATACATGAGAAGTACATGCTTGATAGCTAAATGATGTACAATGTCTATAAGTTTTCTCTTTTTCATGAGCCTTAAATACTGATTCTAGGATGATGATTAAGAATTTGGTATTTTATGTTTGCATGGAGCAAAAATTTTTAGACCTAACTCAGAATGGGTAAACAGAAATGAATTCCAAGTGGCACTGGCCATGTGGGTTGTAGTCCCATGGGAGGTTTGATGATGTTGATATTCCTTTTCCTTGTCATGGGTATCACCAAGAATCTGACCGCTTTTTGTCTGGTGCTTTAGTCATTTTACATAATAATTTCTTATTTTAATGCATGCATGAAGCTAGAGAAAAGGCCCCCCTTCAATGGATGTTTATCTGTTTGTTGAATATGTGTTGAGTCATAGACCAAGAAATTTCATTTCACAGTAATCTACATTATGTGATTTCATCTTGGCCAAGATCGCTAAGGAGATTAGCATTGAAAATGAATGTGATATAGCAAAAGGAAAATCTTACTGCTGTGAAGTTCATCTTCATGCATTGCAATTCTTCGCACAAGGAAGAACATTTGATGTTTCTGTTTTATTGCCAAGGAATTTTGGCTTTCTTGCTATGATGATTCAGGAACTACACTGGCATAAACACTACAATAAGAATCAAGACCGTCATCAATAGACTAGAGCACATTTGCTTCTTTGAAGGATAGAGACATTTCCAGGGAGTTATGCATGTACCATATGTAAAAATACAACTTACCTAACAATTTTCATTGGAAAGCACACGTACTACATTTGATCTACAATGACATATATGATTATAATAATAAGGCTGTTCTTGTTGCATCAGCATTTTAGAGAGGGAACTGTAATATCAATGATTACTTTTTTTCAATAGGCTAGATCAAACTAGACTGTCTGCCAGGCTGAAACATCAGGATGACTTGTGAAAGAACATATGTTTTGCACTGATAATAACGATTTGAAGTAATATCAAGGCTATAAATATCAGTAATTAAACTTCTTGGTTTGTCTTTAAAATATAGAAAGCAAAAGAAAATTTTATGCAGTAAGCTCTTACAAAGAAACAAAGAATAAATTATATCAATGTCCACAAATGACCAGAAATAGGTCAAAGGGACTGGAAAACACATCTGTAAACAATGTAGAAATGATCTCATTTGAACTTTGTACATAGAGACATACATGTTTTTGCCCCCCCACCAGCTGCAGATGAAACAACTCCAAGGCTTGTAATTGACACAGTCAAACCGCCATATACAATACTTTTCAGTAAATCCCAATCTGTTACTACATTTAGATTCTGAACCTCTCCCTTTGATATTTTTGTCAGTTCAGAAACTGATGTGCCTGCATTTGATGGTTGATGATCATCCGTCTGCACAATGTCTATCACAGTTGCAACCCTTCCATCAGCTGGGATAACTATATTTTCAGAATCTGTAGAGATCTCTGAGCTTTGTGAAACAGAATCATCTACTTTGTTTAGCCAAACAGAATCATCCACTTTGCTTTTTGCAAGAGTTGCAGGATCTCGTGTTTCCAAGGAATTGCTTGATTCAATGCTGTCTGGTTTCAATGGTGATATTACCTTCCTTTGTTGGTCATCTGCAGAGTGCAGAATCAAGATCAAATGTCAAACTAGCTAGTAGCAGTCAATTAAGTTCTACTTAAGAGACCTACATTGTTATTTAGCTCTTCTTTTAAATGAAATGAAAATAAAGGCACAAGAAATTTCAATTTGAAGTATTTGGCCAGTATTGCAGGTGGGTGATGGTAACAATTGGCATTCAACACAATATGGCCATAGAAAAGAGGTCTAAATCAAAATAAAATATCCTACAGTAGCTCCATTTTTAAATCTTTTCAAATACAGGAGTCTTCATCAAAGGAAAGCATTTGTCTTCCGCATTAATGAAATATCAATGGAAACCAAAATAGTTTTGGGGCGATTCCTATTAAGAATTCCAAATATTATTATCCTAAGTCCTATTTTATTAATCTTAGAAGGCGAAAGGTTGCACATGATGGTTGGTTTCTCCCAAGAAGTTTAAGGGGAAGCCTATAATCTATAGTTAGGAACATTTGGGTGCAGAGGCATCCTCACCTCTAGCATGAAAGCCAAAGACAATGAAGATCCTTTACCTCCAAAGAACAAATCATATGAAAAGATGGGTGATTAAGGAAGATGAGATACAAAGTACATCCAGTCCAGAAGAGTTGGGAATGAATTTATAAAGTTGATTTGGATGTTGATTTCAACATGTTGAAGAATAGCATGAGCAATTAAGGTAATAGAGACTTGACTAGAGAGGAGGAGGCATTGCCAGAACTAATTCAACAACAAAGGAGGGTGCTGACATCTAGGTAACACTTAGGAAACAAATTTTCCCAAGTCCTGTTATTTCTTTCTTTCCTATTTGTTGAATATTACCACTACTCTTATGCACTTCACTTTGAATGAAAAAAAGTTAGCACCGTCATCTAAGCTAGTTAATTAGTCTCCTTCACATCCCATCCCTAATCCGATGGTGTAAGAGTCTATAGCAATAAACACAAAGAAATCCACAACTACTAATGCAATGAACTTACTGCAGGGATAAGTAACACCATTGATTTCCTTAAGAGTGTAGCCATGCAGTGGATTTTGGATTATTAACATGTTGTGGCTAGATCTCATCAGCTATAGTCACCTGCACACATGGATGTTGACATCAAATGTTAACAAGCAACCTAAGCCAGTGTTGCTCGACCTGCTTGTAGGTCAGCCACATGATGTTGAAATCTCTACACAGCTTGTCCTCAAGTCCAACACAGTACACAATGAGATTCCATGGGTGGAGACTTCCATACAGCTGTCTATTCCTTCTTCCTAGGGTACTATGAAAGCATCGTAGACTGGCACACAATTTGAAGCATATGAACAGGCTGAAAATCAGTTGGCATTTGTTTCATTTCAGGAGAGGAAGGAGAGATTTTGACCCTTTCATTCAGTTGGGAATCCATATGCAACTGTCTTGAAGTGCATTCCAATCGAGTGTATGAGATAGACACTGCAGATATGGCATGGTGACAGCATTGTTTCACAACGTTGACAGACAGAATTCAAGAAGTTAATGATTTTGTAAGCTCCAAGAAAAACACTTTGATGAAGAGTACATCCTAGAAGGCAAATATTGAGATACACACATGTTGAAGAAAATGCAGGAAGGAATATTTACAGCCCAGAATGTCCGGTAAGAATAATTTTAAAGCAAGAATATACAGGATGAGTGTACCCTAACACTGTACATCAGCTGTTTCTCTTGAAAGTCTAGAGTGGTAATACATTACCCTTTATAGTAATTTTCATGTATATCCAGAGAAATATATAATGATTACATCTTTCACCATTACATATTTTATTTTTGTTCACCAATGCTGTTTATAGGTGCAGCAAATTTGTCAATTTCATGTTTAATCTAATTTTCCTGGCACACTTTACAAAGAAAGACTAATGCGAGTCCCAGGTCGAGTCACCCTTGCCGAGACCCGACGAGACTCGCCGAGTCTGCGAGTCCCAGGTCGAGCCACCCCTGTCAAGCCCAGGGGTCTCGGACTTGGACTCGGCCGAGTCTCGGTGACACTCGCCGAGTCTGGCGGACTCGCCGGACTTGCCAAGTCTGGGCGAGTCCCATCAGGCAGACTTAGCCGGCGAAAAAGGGAGTTTAAAGGGAAAAAAAACAAAAAAATTAAATTAACTTGATTTTTTTTTTAACTTGATTAAATTAATGTCAAAGACCAAGATTGTTAGTGAGATTGAATGTCATTGATCTCAACACCAACATGCCTTAGCAAAATACAAGGCACTCGACCTTTATGCTCTCATAATGTTTTTCTTTGACTTAATTAAAAAAAAAAAAAAACACAAGGCAAAAAACATATTCCACGGCCCCTATTGCATTACCATCATTAGGTTTTAAAGACTTCCAAGTCTTTACCACGGGCACCAGGGATTGCAATGATGTTTAAATGAAAAGTCAAAAAACACAATGATGCAAAACAGGTCGAACATGAAAAAGGAAGGTAAACCTAAAAAAGATATCATTTGCATTCTACTCTTTGCTCACTGCCATGCTTGACCGCCGCCATAGAGGAAGGGTTCTGAAGGCAAAAAGGCATAATTTCTGGTCGATTCTGGGTCGATTTGGCCGATTTTCTGAGGAAAAATGCAAGGTATTTTGTATTCTCTGAGGTTTTGGCCCTTTGAAGTCAATTTTTGGCGTTGATTTTGGGCCACTATGGCCGCAATTTTGACTGTTTTTTGATGGATTTTCTGGCTTTTGGTGGTCGACTTCCTTGTATTGCATTTGCTGTGTCTGAGGCCGCCATTTTGACTGGTCACTTGAGGAGAAAAACTGTGATTTCACATTATTTGGCAGAAAAAGAGAGTTAACTCATTTTTGCTGTATATTGCCCTTCGTTTTTCTGAGACTTTCTCCTGCATTTCGCTGGCTGGGGCCGCGATTCTGAGCATTTCTGAGTATATTGTTCTAAAATGAGTTGAAAACCTTTAGATTTTTCCTCTGTATTTGCATGATCTCTCTGTATTTTTTGAGATTACCTGTATATTCACTGTGTTGTGGCACAATTTGAAGAAAATCTGAGTATTTCCTTTTGAAATGAGTTTGAAGAGTTTCATTTTTCTGTATGAGGCTTTCATTTCTTGCTCAAAATGAGCTCCAGCCATGACAAAACTTGGAAAAAGAGAACATCTCTGTGCACTCTGAATTCGAAAATCTGCATTTTTGGTTACAAATGATAACTTTTCTTTGCTCAGAAATACTTCAGCAGTAAAATCAACAGAAAAATATCCCGTGATGTTTTCTTTATTTTCTGAGTTTCCTTGACTGTAGAATGCATTGCCAAAGGCGCAATTTTAATGGTATCTCTGGGTGTTTTGTGAATTTGAAGGCCTTCATTTTCTTTGTATCAGCATTGTTTGAGGTAAAATTGGTTCAAAACCTAAATACTTTCCTTCCACTCCTGCCATTTTCTTCTTGTTTACTGTCTTCACAGTCTACCAGCTTCATAACCACTGTGGGGTATTTCTCTGAGTTTTCATAGATAGACAGTCTTCACATGCTCTTAAGAGAGTCTTCAAAGTAAAACCTTTCAACACTAAATGAATCATGCATTTTTCACTGTATAACAATCTTTTTAACTGTGCTCTTTCTATGCAACTCCAATCACCTCTATTTGCTGCTCCTTTCACAGTACATTACAATCACCATGCTATCATGCTCTTTATCCGTATTATAGACCACTGTCAAGACCTTTTTTGAACCTATACCTTCATCTAGTGCCCCTCATGTGATTGTGACAGACTACTGTGATAGCAACAGGATCTCAGACAGCTTGTCTTAGTTCATCACTGTCATACCTCTGTTTCTTTCTATCCGCTGTCCCCAATCTTTTGTTAGATGTCTCAAGGAAATCACTGTTACTATTGCTGACTGTCACTACAGAGCTCCCCATAAGACTATTGTTACATTGCATTCTTGAAGAAACTCTTTGAAGAACATTATGCAGGTCTGCAATATTCTAATAGATAACTTATGCATTTGACTCCTGAGCTTAAGATAACTGTGCTCGTGTGTAGGGCCTCTGTTTTATCCACTAAGAGCCTCTATCAAGCTTGATTAATGTAGATCTCAGTCAATATTGTCTCCTTCTCCTCTTTTGTGAGGTCAAGAACCAAATTTACTGCTCCTAGCCAAAAGAACATGTTTTGCAAGCTTTGACAAAGATCCCGGGTGAGTGACTGGCAAGTTTTAAGACATATCATCCTTTGAATGGCCATACAAACCTCTATATTGTCTTCAAACAGTGTTATGTTGTCTTGGACCTTGATTTATCATGGTTGTCACTACATGACTGTATCATATATATGCTGCAATAAACTGTTCTTCATGCTGTTCTATTTTCAAGGTATATCTGGACAGTAAAATCATACTTTAATCACAACATGAAGACAGAAAAATACCTTCTATGGCTGCATTTCATTCTTGTGTTTTGCGATATATGACAAAACCATGTGAATAATCCTTCGATGCACTTTATACTTGACTGTCCATTTGATGGCTATATATGCTGTTCAAACTACACATTTGCGTCTCATATGACTGGGGCAGCCAACTGGAAACGTGTATTATTCGTTGGTGACTTTGCATTATCAAGTTGACTGTACCAATCATCTGATTTGTCGATTCCGCCTTGACTGTACTTTGTGGCTCTCTTGATGGCATAATGGATTCCTTATAGCTGTTCTATATGGCAAATTGACTTATCTGTTTCTCATGTTTGTATTGAGATTGAAAACCAATTCTTTCTTGCATCAAAATTAAAGTATGCCAGGCTCGACCCTTGTGGGAGCCCGCTTTACCCCACATACTGCAACATTAAATGAAGTAAACAGCAATGAAACTTTACCTGCATCTGCACATTGGACAAACTTGTTAGACAAAACCATGAGTTTCAGATTTGTTCTTCGTTTTCCTCTGATATATATGGTGACTGTAGACTGATATAATGCGTTATAGGAGTAAATTGTGCATGTAATGATGATGTATATGCAACGATTTGGTATCCTGAGCTTTGACACAATTTTTCTCTTGTCTCTTTGCATGTATTTTGGAACAGCAGGGTGACCTCTACGAAGGCGCTGAAGCTGAAGATGAAGTTGTTCAACTACGGGGGTTCATCATTACAAGGCAATGATGAATCCCTTGTCTTTGTTTATGCTTTCATTTCTATATGCATCATTTCCTTTTATAATGCATTATGGTAGTCATTCCCACAGCTTGTGTGGGGGCATTTCATTTGACATTTATAAATAATGAAAAAGCCTTTCAAAATCTGCAAATGTTGTATGTTTCTTCTTGATTGTAAACAATTGCATTTAATTGAAGTTCTTTTATGGCGTTTTTCTCTTGGCAAAACACTTACTAATAACAGACATGCACCCCTCAAAACTAGAGAACTTAATCGGCCCCACTTAATTGAGCTGAAAAATAAAAATGTGTAACAGGTGCCGTTTTGGGATTTTCAGACTTGGGATGGATTCATCTCATCGAGACCTTTCCGACGAGCTATTGATCTTAGCATTCCGAGTTTATCTTGGCTTTCATTTTAAAGTCCTAAGGTTAATTTAATTATTTAATGGGGACTTTGGAGATAATCAAATGAGGTGACATGAATGAAAGAAATATTTAAAAGTCACTATTGTGAGCTTGGGCGCCCATCCTAGAGGGAAATAAAGTAACTTAAAATATTATTTTCCCTCCCAAAAGCCAACGCTCCTCTTGGAGAACAAATAAAAGATGGAAAAGTGAGCCTCATTCTTATGCTTGAATATTATGATATTGTTGCTTTTGGTTCTATTAGGGTTTCTTGTGGGGTTGAAGGGATTTGAACCTTGGTGGCTCTTGGAGACGAAAACCTCCCTGACTAACAACATTCTATAGATGTGCAATACCATCCAAAGGTGCCTTTGAGGGCAAATACAATCCAGTATTTGCATTGGTGCTTCAATGGAGTTCATATGTTGAGGGTTTGAGGAAGGACATGCTCATTCTTGTGGATTTTCGAAGAGTTCTTCAATGCAGATTTCTGGATAGATTATAGAACATTGTTGTGCATAGATTGAAGGAGTTGGGGACTGTTTTTACATGCCTATGCTGGCCGTACCATTTCAGCCAGGCCGTACCATCAAAGGGAAGCATTTGTGATGACTTTGGCCTCCTTTCTTCACTCCATTCTTGGCGTCCAAGGTTATTAGGACTGTATAGAGGTTTTCAAGGTATTGCAGGCCTGTTTTGGGACTTTCATTGCTGGTTGCTGTCATACCCAGCCGTACCAACTTGGCCTAGGAGGACATGGGGTCCTTGGGACTCTTTTCTCTTGTTTGCAGCCCATTCTATTGCACTTGTTGGGACGTCTAGGGCCTCTTTGTCCATTGTATTCATCTGTATGCACAATACATATCATTCCTTGTGGATTTGAAGGGTTTTCTACACTACCCATTGTTGGTCCAGCTTCAACAGTTGTACGAAGTTGCATATTTTGATATGGGTATGTGATAGTAATTTATTAGATGCTATTTTATGATCTGGGTCTTTCATATTTTCTTCATATCTATTGTATTTTTTCTGGGTTTGAAATATATGCTCTATATGTGATGTTCTAGCAAATACATCGCAAGAAAACTGAAACCCCTTCTGCATCTTCTCTATAGTCTGAAACAACACAATAAAAATTTAAAAATAACACTATTAAGATCTTAATAAGAACCAATAGGTACGACATATTATAGTAGACTCACTGTTTGATATAAGAATTACAGAGATAACAATTACATGAACTGTTGTGTGGAAAACATCTGACTTATGTTGATATTGCAATCATCTTTTGCTGCTCAAATTATGCCATCAAACTGTCTTCGCACACTTCATACTTCACATACCAATGTGTTGCACTCATACATTTCACAAATGACTTTGATCTCCTATAAATACCCTCCGCAACACTTCAAAACATTGAGTAGGTCGGCATCATAAAACCCTTTAGATGAAGCGTGTAATTCTTCAAGGGTCGGCTTCAACTCATACAATATGTCAAGAAAACAAGTTGCGGACCATAGCATCTCATAATGGAATTCAAGGAACATCATTATACACCTTTTAATGTCAAAACAATTGATCAAGATCCACCGCACATAACAAAAGCTAGACTGTCGGCTCAAACTACACAAATACTGCTAACTATTCATCTACACACCACCGGGGAGAATCCAAAAACATCATGCAAACCAGTGTTTCACCAATGTATCTTCTTGACAACATCCATACACCATTCACCTGAAGTATCTCATCATTCTATACATCTGAAAAACAAGGAACATACTGAACTAATGAAAACAGGGCATTCCAGGCATATTGTAACACATCACAACTTAGAATATTGCATTACGGACCACCAAACCATTTGAAACTTCCTAGGAAGGAACTCATACATCATTATGCATATATTCTCAAATCCGCACATCCTCATTTATTACTTTTGGAGAGAATCAAAGACTTGACTTAAGTATGTTGTAGTCCGGAGGACAATCATATGCAATTCTTTACTAACTGACTTAAATGCCTTATGCGGTATCAGAGATAAAAAAGATTTGCATGCGGTTCAAACCTGAGATACATTAGGGCATGTAGAATCTCCGCACAAGCTTCTATAGCTGATATGTATACTTTCCATCTTCCGCAAGTGCTCAAACCTGTGTTCTATAGAGTACATTTGCATCCAGAACTGTCTGTGTTACTTATGTTACTTGAAATCTGACCTTGCAGACCATAAGAACACCCGATACTGTAAGGAAGCATGCATTACACATCTCTGAACATATTCCCAAAACCGCATGGGCACAACTTCTCTTCTGGAGGAATGCGGAGTGTTGTGACCTAATCACACATCACCCCATTGCAAATGGGGACCCCCCTTTTTTGAGTTTTGATGCTTTGCATGAAGTTTTGATGATGTCTTTAGTTTATTGCATGATGAAGTCAGTGGTGTTTGAGTCCTATAGTCCCTTGATGACTTGATCCTGATGTTTGAGATCCTGAAAATGACTAAGTCTGGTATCCTAATCCTGAGAATCCTAAAAATTGGCTAAGTCTGAAATCTGGTGGATCCTTAAAAATCTAGAATCTGCATGTTAAATCCGGTGGATCCGAGACCTATCTCTAAACTTATACTTAAATATATTTTTCAATATACCTTACCCTTTGGGACTTCCATTTCTAGGTGCAAATTTGCTTGAAGACCTTAGGTGTATTTCTCCACTTGCACAACCTCAAAACTCCGCCTAGAACTCCGGGCACCTTTTATCATCTAGACAACCTCAAGATTGCGCCTTGGGAAAGGAGAGCTTAAAACCAAAGCGCCTTGATTGAAATTGATGTTGGGAAGCCTGACACACTACAAATTTGACAAGGAAAAGGCATTTAGGTCTAGGCGCCATTTCATGTTTTACTCAACCACAGAAGTGCGCCTAAGTTGAAGGCATGAAAATAAGCAAGTAAAGTGAGGCGCCCTTCATGCATTAGACTATCCATTTTGGCGCCTTAGCATGAAAGAGATGTTTAAACTAACTCCAAGTTGCGCCTTAGGAAGAAAGAGCATGATATGATATCATTAAGTGGCACCTAAGTTGAACAAAGCTTCCTTGTCTATATCTAGTACTAGGAATCCATAAACTTGAAGTGTTTTCTCCCTTAAGTGTTAGGCGCAATTTCACACTCCAATCATCATCAAATTGCACTTAGAAGATAAATCAAGTTGGGAATCACCAAATTTGGCTTAGTGAAGGTGCTTGAAGTAATGAAATGCCAATCCAACAATAAGTCTCTCTCCTAGAAGTTTTTTGCTTTATAACTGGAGGTCTCATCTGGAACATGAACTTGCAGTAATGAAGAGTCTTGATCAAATCCAAATAATGAACACTGAGACCAATCCTGATGTATGTTCAAGATCCTGAAAATGACTAAGTCTGGTAGCCTGATATCCTGAAACACTGAAAAATTGACTAAGTCTGAAATCTGGTGGATCCTCCAAATTCTATAATCTACATGTTAAATCCGGTGGATTCGAGACCTATCTCCAACTTATACTTAAATATATTTTTCAATATACGTGTCCTCGGGGACTTTCAGTTCTGGGCGCGAATTTGCTCTAGGATCTTAGGCGCATTTTCCTACTTCTGCCAACCCAAATCAGCGCCTAAGATTGAGACTTATATGTGCGCCTAGAGGAAAATCAACTTGGAATCACTCCAAACTATGGCGCCTTGATTGAAACTAAAGTAAGAAACCCTTAAACATCAAAAATTTGACAAAGAAATGATTCAAGAATCTAGGCGCCCTTTGTATGTCCAAATGTTCATCAAATTTTGCCTTAAGTTGAAGTGGATGAGTTTAGGCGCCAGTCCTTGTTGTTCTTGTCATTTTGGGCGCCTTGATGTGAGATGAGGTCTGATGATAGATGGCGCCTAAAGAGATATCTCCCTCTTCAAAATTCTAGGATTGGTCTAAGTCCACAAAAGACACATTATGACTTGGGCGCCTTTCATGTTCAAACCATCAAACAATTGCGCCATTCCTTGTTATTTTTGTCAGTTGGAGCGCCTTGGAGGTTGAAGGTGGTAAGACCTAGGATCTAGTTCCTAATTGAAAGATCATTTACTACGAAGGCAAGGTAAGTCCTTGAACTTATTTGAATGCCAAGGGGCAATCTATCATGTCAAATTGAGTATCATGAAGTAGGACGCCCTTTGTGTTGGAAAACTCATTTTGGGCGCCTAGGAGGAAACTTGATTGCTTAAGTGAGTTTTGGCGTCTAGGATCACAGAGGTATACATTAATCAATTTGAAGGAGAAGGCATGAAGCAAGCCTTAAGGGAAGTAATCCAAATTTGATCAAACATGTTGAATCAAGTCATGAAGTTGGGCGCTATTTTCATCAAAGTCACCTCATTTTGGCGCCTAAGGGAGAAATTGCATTGAAAGACACCTTTTGAATGAATCTCTTAAGGGAAATTGACCTCTTTAAGCTATTACAATTGTTTGAAATCATTTAAAATGACAAGTATGAAGCTATCATGTGTTAGGTGCACTTTGTTCCTCTTTTTACCTATATATGCGCCTAGACTTGGAGAAGGGTTATTTACATGTTTAAAGTGTTTCCTTTGTTATAAAGTGATTAATATTGTTTCTCTTGTCTTGTAGGAACATCAACAAACCTAAGGAGCAAGTGCCTGGAGTCACCTTCATCCAAGGAGTGAAGTCAAGAAATTGTCATTGCAAGAAGAAACATCATGCTAGATCATCCTGTTAGAAAACTTCATCATCAAGTTGCATCATTGAGAGGAGTGTTGGTGAAGCCAAGGAGTCATCTGAAGGACAAGCACCTAAGTCATCTTCAAGTTGCAGAAGAAACACCACTCTAAAGGGTCATATCAAGTTCAACATTCATCATCAAGTTGCATCATGTTCGAAGACATCCATCCACCATACTTCAAGTTCCTTCATCTTCAAGTCTTTGAGAAGGGTCTCCTACTCAATCAAGCATCATCATCTACTCTACTTCATGTTATCATTGATATCTACTCTTACATGAAGGAAGCGTCATCATCATCTCCTACTATACTTCTCTCTATCAAGATGCATCCGAAGAAGATCAATCTACATCCTACAAGAAGAAAGAATCACATTGTTAAACAAATGAGTAACATCTATCATACACATCCAGTTTACAAGAACATGAACAAGGCAAGATCAACAAGATACATCTCAACTGTTCATCATCGAAAGCAATCACGTTTGAAGATATCACAAGATGATACAATTTGGGAATATGCCCACAGAGCAAAGTGATTAAACATTTGAAATCCACGAGTTTGCTGAGGTGGCATCTACGTGGCAGTGACACATCATTATCCAATTATAATCAGCCACATCATATGACTACATTCAATGTATCATTTAATAAGAAAGAAGCCAAAGGGACACCTATGTGGAAGATGCTCTAAAAGATTCCATCTTATCCTTATCTTCTTGGAAAACGTGCCTTCATTGCCTCTCATATGTACTAAAAATAGCAAGTTGTTATAACTATCTACTGAGGTGGCATGATATGAGCCCTTGGCTACATGAATTGATCCTAGCCATTCATTGTATTTTGGACCTCTATATAAAGGCCTTGTTGCCTCATTTGTAAATCATTACATTAGTCATTAATTTTTTAGGAGTAGAATAGAAGAGACTCTCGAAATTCTCTAAGAGGACTTGAAGTTATTGTAAATATTCTCAAGATTAATGCAAAAACATTGGAGTTCATTATTTGGTGTTAAGTATTGTCTTGTGAAATCACATGGTTTCTTGTATCTTGATTGAATGGAGAGATGTTTCAAGTAGATTAGAAGCTCTTTGATGTAATGTATGTTGTACTGAATATTTGATCAACTCCTAACTCATGCTTTTAACATTCATCGCTGGTGAAGCGTTGTGTAAAGCTAGTCTGAGCCTTATAATTTGCATAAGTTCAATTGTGCTTGTTTGAGCTACGCCGTCTTATGGGTGCTTATATGAGCCTTCATGATTTGAAAACCATTCATTTACCTTAGGAGATTGCACCAACTCCATGTAGTTGTGGGCATCAAGTGGAGTTAGGTTAATTAAGGAGTTTGTCTATTCATACATCATCATTGCTTCATTGACCTTAGATTAGCCTTTCTGGACCCTTATCTTTTTGCTTTTTTTTTTATTATTGATACTTCATCCGCACTGAAGGAGGAATAAGCTAAGGAAGTATGAAGAAGTCTAATGTAAGTCCCTTTGTGATTATCAGCAAGATCACATGTAATCACTGAGTTAACCCATCATGAATCATAAATAAGGAACCTTGGAGTTACTTCACTGGATCACATAGTTCAGCCTTTGAAGAGCTTTATTCAAGAGAGAGTGGGATACTCTAGTGTTTTACTCTATTGTTGACCTATCTAAAAACAATTATCAACACGGAGCATTCCAACAAGTCTCCACCATTGTTTTTCACTGTCAAGTCACAGTTCGGAACACTGTTATTGATAACATTCTTTGCCGAAGGTGTAATGAGCTGAAATCTTGGATATAGCATGTTGATATCTAGATAAACTTATCTTTTGAACCGCAAGACTAAATCTTGCACTGCGGAGGAATGTGTCATGTCCCCAATTTTAAGTAACTTAAAATGGTTCTAAATTGTCATTTAATTTTATAAAGTATTTTTACTTTATAAAATTATTAGTTTTATTAAGTTACTTAAGTCATTTAAAAACACTTTATGAATTAAAGTGTTATTGTACACACATTTAAAAAGGGTCATGTAAAAGCATTTAAAATTGTAAGGTGTGATTGTGTACATAAAAACTTTCATTTAATAAAATTAGGGCCTGTCCTAATTGATGAAAGTTTAAAAGGGCTGTTGAGAGTCATTGTTGAGCATGTTTTCAGATGTTTTGTTTTGTGTTTGTCTTTTGTCAAATTGTATTTAGCTGATTGACAAGGTAATGTTCCCTTGCTTTCACTGTACCAAGGTGATGGCCCCTTGGTGAATTGTAGAGGTGAAATCATCTTAGATTTCACAATTGAGCTTCAAGTGTGTCTTTGGTTCGATTGTTGGGTTTTCGATATTTGGTTGGAGACCATTTGTGAGTTTCATTGAAGATCTATGTTTGCAGACATTATTGAAGAATTTGAAGATATATGTAGATTTAATGATATGGTTCATGCTGGGATTTTATTGGCAAATTCATTTTCTTATAAACAAATATAAATTTATATGATTGGATTTGATGTGTTTGGAGTTTTGGAAGGCTCGAAAGCCTTATTTACATCAGCCGTACCTCAGATATATTTAGCGCAGCCTTTATATGCCAATGTCTGATTATAATGAATGAGGTGCACTTATTATAAATTGGTAGAGCCCAGCAACCTTATTTGCCACCTTTATTTCAGAATTAGAAGCTTGCGTGGGATTGTAAGACACAACAGCTGCCAAAATTTTCTGTTCAATGATTATAATAATCTGGAAAAGATCGTGGGTATTAAGGAAATTGCACTTTAAGGAATTGCAAAGGA
This sequence comes from Cunninghamia lanceolata, assembly GCA_027924645.1. NCBI lineage: Eukaryota > Viridiplantae > Streptophyta > Pinopsida > Cupressales > Cupressaceae > Cunninghamia > Cunninghamia lanceolata. Next base: position 553,402 of record BSBN01000866.1, on the reverse strand, counting down.
GAATATGAAATAAGTATAAGGGTAATGTTGTGTAAAATGGAGACAAGATCTGATGCAATTTCCTTGTTAGTGTTTGGTGGGCCCATATTGTTTAAAGGTTGTGAATGTTTAAAGAAGTTTTGAAACATATCAACAGCGCTTGCAAAGGTGAATCAGATTTGTGGTTTTAGAGTTCATATTTATTGTTGCAAATGAGGAGACAATCTCTGACAGGTATTGCTCAGTCAGATTTAAATATTGTTTTCAAAGACTAAGACTTGTTTTCAGATTGGAGAAGGATTACATTTTACTCAAAGCGCAGTTTGCCACACATAGTGGAAGCATAAATCATTGGCAGCGTATTATATTGTTCGTTGGACTCCATTCTGTAATCATTTCAAATTCTTTCTGAGTACCGGCCAGCGATGATTATTGGAGACCAGACTGACCAACATATTTGAAGCAGAAATCTCAGTTGGAGTAGGACAGCGACATCATCCTTAAGGAATTCGGGAATTAAGGAAAGTCTTAAAGTTTGCTACTGCTATCTCCTATTGCTATAACCACAGATTCAAGTGTTTAGGAAAACATTTGTCTTAGAATTCATAAGAGATATGATCTACACAGCTGCCAAAATAAGGTATGTTGATGCTCTTTCTGATTTGTATCAGTAACTTGAATAGTTTATTCAGCTGTCACAGTGTCCTGACATGTAGTATCTGCCATGAGTATCATTATTGATGTATTGCATGAATTGTAAGTAACATCAGAATTCTGAGTAACTGCACTCTTTATTGCTATGATTGTAATCTGAATGCATATTGGAAAGCTAACCAACATCTATCTATTCATATCTTTAATTTGCATAGACATAAGATTCTCACATCGACATATTTGAGCTTGGTTGTTCTATGGTTTGCCAAATCCATGTGAAGAAAAAAGATATCAGACCTAGGTGTGATTGGTAAAATTGCAATACTCAGAAAATTGTTTTTACAAATCAAAGTTTTAGCTTTTATCCTTAGTCAGGGATATTACAGTGGTATCAGAGCCATGATCTTGCCAGCCTAAGGGTAAAATCAGAATTGGTTTCAGTCATCTAACAGGGTACTTCAATGGCTAGAGTTAAAGATGGTAGCATGAAAGAGTTGGAAAGGTTTTTTACTAAGTACAAATGGCAATCACAGCAGTTGTCAGATTATATGGAAAAAGTTGGGTGATGATGGAAAAAATATTTACAACTGAAGGTTTTAAAGTTCTCTCTATGGTAAGCTTGATAAATATGCAGGTGATTCAAATGATTTGCAGCCTATAAGTGATCAAGAAGAGTCACCTATTGAAAACAATGATGAAGAGCTCATGTCAATCCATGATGATTGCAAAGAGGATGTGCAAGATGAAGATAAATCAGCTAAGGTAGATGAAGATATGGTTTCTCAAGTTGAGACTAACATTGATCTTCATGTTGATAAGGAGACAAGTGATGTGAATGATAATGTTCATACATATGATAGCAAATCAGAGATTTCAGTTTGTTATGAAGGGTATATCATTGATAATCAATCATACATGAAAGAGGTCAGCTATGAGATATGTAATTCACATGAAGAAGATAACATAGGTGATGTACAAGAGGAGACACACATTGAATCAGCATTTGATGAAGAAAACACAATAGAATGGCATGATGTCATTACTGATTTGTTTGAGGATAGCAGCATGATGACTCATTATTCTTATGAGGTAATGTCTTTGAATCATGAGGAGGTCAATGATATGATCTCACCTATTGATGACAGCCATATGTCCAATGATAGACATGGAGATATTGATGGTAAGAAGGCTGATTTTGTATACTTTGGCAAAGAAGAGGTAAAGAGATGTGAAAAGATGAATGAAGAATGGATGAAAAGAGCCAAGGAGGCCAAGGGTCGCTGCCAATGCAAAAAAACATCTTCAAGAAGTCAAAGAAAAAGTCAATCTCATCAATATTGCAAGACAAGAAAGGATTGACTACATTAGAAGTCTCTTCATTCCAAAGAAGATGAATTAGGAAATAACAATTGTTCCAATGATGGAGATAAAAAGACTTGTCATTTGGAGGAGATTCCAAACATGAAAGAACAAGTCATGGATGATATGCAAGTATATAAATCAGATTTGCATGATACATTGGTTTCCATTGATGAAGATCAGCCTACTCTTGAGGTGACACAACATCATTTTGATGATGTTCTCTTATTGGAGCATGTGAATGGCTTGATTATTCCATGGTTTGGTCACTACTATTTATTGTTGACTAGTGAAACATGTGGTTTCAGTTTTGGAACAGCAGTGTATGGAAGAGTTTATGATGATGGGAATCCATATTTTCTTGTTGGCAATTGGTTTCATGATGATTCTCTATCTTCATACATTGAAGATGACACTTTGCATGATATTTTCAGATTGCATAGTATTGTTCTAATTCATGACAACTTGGATACATTTGTGTTTGCTACATTGTGCAACAGCGAAAGCGGTCCCAGGATCTTCTTCGTTAGCAGCCTCGAAGAGATGCGGTTGAGCATGCTTGAGGAGCCTCACTGGATTTGGGATCCAAGGATTGATTGAGTTCAATTTTTCTTCCCATTGTTTGGGGACAAGCAATGTTGGGAAGGGAGGGTTGTCATGTCCCCAATTTTAAGTAACTTAAAATGGTTCTAAATTGTTATTTAATTTTATAAAGTATTTTTACTTAATAAAATTATTAGTTTTATTAAGTTACTTAAGTCATTTAAAAACACTTTATGAATTAAAGTGTTATTGTACACACACTTAAAAAGGGTCATGTAAAAGCATTTAAAATTGTAAGGTGTGATTGTGTACATAAAAACTTTTATTTAATAAAATTAGGGCCTGTCCTAATTGATGAAAGTTTAAAAGGGTTGTTGAGAGTCATTGTTGAGCATGTTTTCAGATGTTTTGTTTTGTGTTTGTCTTTTGTCAAATTGTATTCAGCTGATTGACAAGGTGTTGTTCCCTTGCTTTCACTGTACCGAGGTAATGGCCCCTTGGTGAATTGTAGAGATGAAATCGTCTCAGATTTCACAACTGAGCTTCAAGTGTGTCTTTGTTTCGATTGTTGGGTTTTCGATATTTGGTCGGAGACCATTTGTGAGTTTCATTGAAGATCTATGTTTGCAGACATTATTGAAGAATTTGAAGATATATGCAGATTTAATGATATGGTTCATGCTGGGATTTTATTGGCAAATTCATTGTCTTATAAACAAATATAAATTTATATGATTGGATTTGATATGTGTCTGGAGTGTTGGAAGGCTCGAAAGCCTTATTTACATCAGCCGTGCCTCAGATATATTTAGCGCAGCCTTCATATGCCAATGTCTGATTATAATGAATGAGGTGCACTTATTATAAATTGGTAGAGCCCAGCAACCTTATTTGCCACCTTTATTTCAGAATTAGAAGCTTGCGTGGGATTGTAAGACACAACAGCTGCCAAAGTTTTCTGTTCAATGATTATAATAATCTGGAAAGGATCGTGGGTATTAAGGAAATTGCACTTTAAGGAATTGCAAAGGAGAATATGAAATAAGTATAAGGGTAATGTTGTGTAAAATGGAGACAAGATCTGATGCAATTTCCTTGTTAGTGTTTGGTGGGCCCATATTGTTTAAAGGTTGTGAATGTTTAAAGAAGTTTTGAAACATATCAGCAGCGCTTGCAAAGGTGAATCAGATTTGTGGTTTTAGAGTTCATATTTATTGTTGCAAATGAGGAGACAATCTCTGACAGGTATTGCTCAGTCAGATTTAAATATTGTTTTCAAAGACTAAGACTTGTTTTCAGATTGGAGAAGGATTACATTTTGCTCAAAGCGCAGTTTGTCACACATAGTGGAAGCATAAATCATTGGCAGCATATTATATTGTTCGTTGGACTCCATTCTGTAATCATTTCAAATTCTTTCTGAGTACCAGCCAGCAATGATTATTGGAGACCAGACTGACCAACATATTTGAAGCAGAAATCTCAGTTGGAGTAGGACAGCGACATCATCCTTAAGGAATTCGGGAATTAAGGAAAGTCTTAAAGTTTGCTACTGCTATCTCCTATTGCTATAACCACAGATTCAAGTGTTTAGGAAAACATTTATGTCTCAGAATTCATAAGAGATATGATCTGCACAGCTGCCAAAATAGGGTATGTTGATGCTCTTTCTGATTTGTATCAGTAACCTGAATAATTTATTCAGCTGTCACAGTGTCCTGACATGTAGTATCTGCCATGAGTATCATTATTGATGTATTGCATGAATTGTAAGTAACATCAGAATTCTGAGTTACTGCACTCTTTATTGCTATGATTGTAATCTGAATGCATATTGGAAAGCTAACCAACATCTATCTATTCATATCTTTAATTTGCATAGACATAAGATTCTCACATCAACATATTTGAGCTTGGTTGTTCTATGGTTTGACAAATCCATGTGAAGAAAAAAGATATTAGACCTAGGTGTGATTGGTAAAATTGCAATACTCAGAAAATTGTTTATACAAATCAAAGTTTTAGCATTTATCCTTAGTAAGGGATATTACAGAATGTGGACCACAATGTTGTACTATGCCTTAGGATATACACTGTGAAGGCCTTAATCAAACTTCTGCAACTTTTCTCTAAGTGTGGTAATCCAAACTAATAGTATATCATTGTAGATATATAGAAACCATGTTAGAATAGGTTTACACACCTCTGTAACACATTTAGATATTAGGAAGATTACCATTCTTATATTTGGACAATTTTTCTCCATCTGCTAGGTCTTCCAGACTGACCTCCTTTAAGCATGTTGATCCTATGTCTTCAACTGAGTCCAACCATCTCACTCAAATCTTCCATTGTCCATCAGCTTCACCCATCTCTGACCTTAGGTTCACACATATAGGGTTGACATCAATGACAACACATATTGCCAATAGAATGTGTATGACATTTTGTATTGATTTTCTCATATTTAGCTATGTGGTAGAAACATGATTAAAAAGCATGATTTATACACATGTATTTATCATAGTTGTGATTCATTGATTACTTATGAATGATTTTGTGATTGGAGGTTGAAACGCTTACTTTTATGAATAGTCGTTTCCCTTGCATGCCTCGTCATTTCCTTAGCATGTGTAGACCTATGCGGATATGGGGATTTTGACATTGGGTTTTTATAGTTTGGGTTCCTTGGGGTTATTCTTGTTTGCTCAATGAAGAGCCTATATCTGCTCATGTGCTTGGCTAAAGTCATTTTTGTATGACACACAAAACGAGAAAGTTATGTCCTTTCTGTTCATTGTTCTAAACTTTTAATTTTGGACTTGTATTTTAGCTCAGTTGCAAAACTACCCAAGACTTCGAAGTTCCACATGCAAGGCGTCAAGGTTTCAAAGGTCAGAGGCAGGCTTGCAATTTGCAAATGTGCATATCTACTCTGGAGTTTTGAAGTCTCGTAGGCAAGTAGTTGTGGGCTTTTAGAGGTTAGAAGCAAGCTTGCAATTTGCAAATGTGCAAACCCACTCCAAAGTTCTAAGGTTCTGCAAGTAGGTAGTTGTAGACGTTTAGAGGTTGAAAGTAGGCTTGCAATTTGCAAATGTGTCAGCCTGCTCTAGAGTTTCGAAGTTCTACAAGCAGTTGGTTGCGGACTTTCGGAGGTTGCAAGCAAGCTTGCAATTTGCAAATGTGCAAACCTGCTCCAGAGTTCGAAAGTTTTGCACGTAGGTAATTGCAAACTTTTGGAGGTTTGAGGCAGGCTTGCAATTTGCAAATGTGCAAACTTGCTTCAAAGTTCGAAATTTCTGCATTGTTGTTGAACTCCTCCAGTATTCCGATGTTCCACAAAGTTGCAGAACTACATGGGATCTCCGAAATTCTGCAAAGCTATCGAACTAGTTCGGACTTCCGAAGTTCTGTAAAGCTGTAGAATTACATGGGAATTCCGAAGTTCCGCAAAAGCTCCAAACTTTGCTTAAAAGCTCCGCATTTCCACCAGGACTTGTGTTTGAGCTTGTCATGGTGATTTTAACCCATGTTTTTGTAAGTTGTCCACTTGTGTCACCTTGCTTGTTGCATTGGTGAATGTTTGCCTTGTATGTCGTATGATATCATGGTACCTTGTGCGTGTAAGTGTGCAATGTCGCATGTTGATGTGACATTGGTAACACAAAAAAATTATTCGTCCGATTTTTCTCCATTAATGTCTTCAGCAAAAACTTGGGGCATAACACACCTGGGTTACATCTGAGACATACCCAGGTTGTGCCCTAGATGAACCCGAGGTGATCTAGTCATTAGCCCGAGACCCGAATCCATTTACGCCAGGTATGGGGGCCGAGATGACCAAACCAAGTATCATAGCTTTCTCTATATATTTGGCATCCTTTGTAATATTTTCTTATCAATTTATCATACACATATAATTTTTGTATTGCATTCATGTCTCAAATTAAATCAATTCTTGGGACATTCTTTTCCATTTTCAAAGCTTTAACTATATTTTCATGCTCTCTAATTACATTAATAATATCTGCGTGCCATTTCATTTACACAACTTGTCGACTCTTTTTTCTTTGGAAATTAAAATAATATTGGAGGAGTAATTTTGCATTTAACAAACAACCTTTTAAAAGTAAATTTTTCCTTATATCTTGTGATATGTTACTTCAAATCTACTTCTAAGAAATTAATTTGACATTAACATGAAGGACAATTCAAAAATGTTACAAAAGTCTATAGTTCTTCAGCTTTTGAGGTCATGGTAAGATTTTCTGACCTGGTACTTGTAAGCCTGTTGAATATTTAACTGGTTGCAACTTCCCATAAGAATTGCTTTCATCTAAAGCCATTGCCATTTCTTTGTCTGGATCTTCTTTGTTGAGTAAAGGTTCCTTCAGTTTGTCTCCTGAGAAAAACAATTTACAACAGAAACATTTAGATACTTACAATTAAACTTGACACTTGAAATTATATTAAAAGAACATTTACTATGTCTGCTTTCCAAAGTATCTCAGTATCTTGGCAATTAGAGATGCTTTAGTTGAACTTTTCATTCCCTTCCTTCCATATCCTCCCAAAGGCAAGTAGCACTTGCATTCTTGAGCAGTGACACACTCTTATTCAAAATAGCTTAAATATAGAAAATAAATTTGAATGAAATATAAAAATATTATGTGACCATTATTTTTCTTGGGTTCAGTTTGTTACTAGCTTAATAGATATTATAGGATATTCTAGAATATTAAGCAAAGTCATTGTTGTTTAAATATGCTAAATTAGGTAGATTGTTGTACCTACCAATAGTATAAGAGCATATTGTCATTTGTCTCATTGCACATTTGCTATATGGTTTTTGAGTATTTGTCACATTGTAATATTAAGAAAGGACCTTTGCTGTCAAGCTTATATGGTATCAGAGTCAATTTTTTTTTGTGTTGCATCAAGGGTATGTGGAAGGATCGGAGGTGAACACTCTCTTGTCCTCATATAAGATAATGACAGGTGGGAAGGGCAAGGATGCAAGCTTGAACGTGTTTCTGGATTCATTTTTTGATGCAGCAATTCTTAATTTCTTAGAGCAGTATGTTGCAAGAAGCAACAGGTTTGGTTGCTTTTGAAAGGGGGGATATCTTCCATGTGGGAGTTGCACTTCACAAGCCTCATGGCAAACCCAACTGGACTTCCCTCATTTTATCATGTTGTGGTGGCTCACTCTCAATGGAGTTAGTAGCTAATCTTGTGTTTGTGTTGACTGCAGATCCAACCCCACAGAAGGCACACAGACAGCAAAAGTACAAGATATTCACGACAGAATGATACTCAATTTAATAAATTTGTGCACAACAAAGTGTGAGCAAAGTATTGCTGCATGACCGAGCTTTGGAAGATTTTTAGCTTAGAAGGATCATTAATATGCAGGAGGCTTAGTACAATCATCAATGGTTTTTTAGAGGCAACTATGTGTTTCCAAATCTTTTCATTTGGGTATCAAGTGTTATTGTTTTTGCCTTCAAATAAAGTGTATGAATACATACACAAGCTTTTTTGTAACATAAGGATCAATAAAACTCCATATATATATATATATATATATATATATACAGAGAGAGAGAGAGATTTATATAATACATGCTTACAAAGGTAGGCTTATTTATAACGTAAGAATCAATAAAAGTCCAAAGGTCAAGATATAATTGCAATTCTACAATTTTGACTAGAATTATTTTAGTTGAAATTATTTGAGGTTATTGTTTTTGGTCTTGATTCTTATAATATTATTGTCTACTATTGGTGGTTAAAACTATGGTCAATATATAAGTTTTTATTTCACCCAAGTCTCAAAAGTTAAACTGAGAAAACCTACAACTAGTGGACTTCAAAAATACTCACTATTTTTGTGTATCATGACCTTGATCAGATTGTGTTGAGCAAAGAAAAGAGTCTAGTTGATGATCTTACAGATTTTGACAAAACACATAAAGCAGCTTCGCTGCTTCTAGAGTTAGTTGCAGATGAATTAGTACCTAAACAACAGAATGCCAATTGGCCTTGATTACATTGTGTTGAACAAAGAAGAGAGACTAGTTGATGATCCTGCAGATTTTGATAGAAGACATAAAGAAGCTTTACTTCTTCTAAAGTTGTCAGTTGCAGATTAATTAGTCTCTAAAGTATGGAATGCCAATTGAGTGCCAATACTTTAAGAGAACCTGAAGAACAAGTACCAAACATCAGAAGTTAGATGAGCATTGTATCTTAAGAATCTCTTGTTTCCTACTAAGCTGCAAGGAGGATCTGTCTCTGAATATTTGTTCCAATTTGTTGTACCAGATAGGATCAAAAAAGAGCAAGACAAGGAAGATATTTTTCTTTCTCAAGGGTTTTTAACTTCAAAGTCAGAAATCTCCACGAGCATAAATGATGAAGAATCTCAGTTGATGTCAGCAGAAGAGACAAAGATTTGGTCATCAGGGGTTGGTATCTTTGCCCAAGATATCAAAGAAACATCACAGTTAGAGCAAGAACAAGATTTTCTTCATGTTGAAGATAACTCAGCCTTGGAGGCATTCATCAAATCAGGAGACCATGTGGAAGATTCAGTACCAAATCTTGACAATTTTCTACATCACCTAAAGAGCAAGCCCAAGTAGAAGATACGGTGAATTTTCTCTTGCAATATGACTTATCTTCACCATCATCTTTGTTACATACAATACACATTGGTGAAGAAGATAGTTTCAGACCTTTTGAAGTTATCAATAAATCTGTGCAAGAAAAGGATGCTATAGATGCTTTTGTAGTCAAAAACAAACTACACCTTGATCAAACGTGTCAATCAAGGGAATTCTTCTCTACCACTACACTAGGGTCTTGTCAAGTTTATGTTATCTAATGTTTTAAACAAACCTACGTCAACACACCCACTTTGTGCTAATAGAAAAGGAAATGAACTAAACTACCTGCTTAAAGGAAAGAGAATCTAACAAAATGCTGAAAGTGTGCTACAAAAGATAGAATTAAATGATTTCAAGCACATAAATGACAAGGGAGGTTACATAGGGACATCGCACCAAAGAATGAAGCACACTGTGCCGAACGACAGCGTGCTACGGGGACATCTGCGCCAAGTGTTGGCATCCTACAGATCCAGAAAATAAAAAGTGTTAAACTCTACACAGTTTCTCACTACTTGCACAGTACAACACCAGACAAGGAACTAACCCAAAAGAATTCAAATGATACCAGATGTAAAAACAAAGAAGATATTCGAATGAAATAAAAGATTAATGAAAAGAGGGAAGAAACATTTACAAAACCTCTGTGCATTCAAATGCTTCTCCTCTTGAGGTAACTACTGCTAAAGGCAAAGAAAAAAAATGGTTGGGCTGCAAAGGAGCTTGCCTAAGTCAAGCCCGTGCTTTGGTCTTTTGACCTCCACAAGCAACAAGGATAGATAGAAATTTGAAAAGAAGTGTGTGCTCTTACTCCTTAAGTGTATTTAAAAAATAACTAGTAGTGACAATGGAATAAAACTAAAAGTACCTTCCCTAGTCTACGGGGAAGAATACTTAAGTGAATGCAAAGGAAAATGCATGGTGGTCTAAATTTAACACTACTTTATTGTTTAACAACATATATAAGTAAACCATCAATTCAGCTGTCATAAAAAAACAAAATATTGGCACATAAAACCTAAATTGCCGGTTCTAGTTTATATCCTGATTTGGGTTCGTGAATCCAGCCAAAAAAATTAGGGTTGGATTCGTTTTTGCTTTATTTGTAAAAAAAACATATAAAAATCATAAATATAGAAATTTGCACACTAAAAGCAAGAATTAAGTTTACAATACCACATACCATCATATAATAAACAAAACCACCATAAACTCGAATGTCATTGATGTAACTGCCCATTTAATGACTATGTCCCACCTCCTGTCAGTTTCAAGTCATTTAGATATCTTAAGAAAATATTTGTGGTGGCTGTCTTTTAATAAATTTGTAACTACTTTTGTGGCTTAGTGGGGGTTCGCCCATTTTAGTGTGGAGTTTTTATTTATTTGAGGAGTGCATAGCTAAGAAAGGGAGTGAGGTTTTTTTTGAGTTTGTTCTTCTGGTCTGAGAAAAGACCTTTAGGTGAATATATGATGTTCTGCACAGAAAATAAAAAACGATATCTTGCTATGTATCATTCTGGTTGTCAGTTTTTCTATGTTTTTTTACTCTCTAGGTTTTGTTTTGTGTTAAGCATATTTATTTTTCTGCTGTAAGTTCTTCCTGCCATATAGTTTCACTCTTTCAGTCATGCTGTAAGTACTTCCTGTCATATATCTTGGAGAGCAAACATGCAGCAATAGAGGTTTGCATCAGAAAAATCTGCATCAGTTTTTGTATCAGAGCATACCAAGATGCTAGGAGTAGAGAATTCATGAGAGTTCTGAATAGCTCAAAGGAGAGTTTGTTGGAAATATTGTCATTGATGTCAAGAAGGTGCATGAACAAAGATTCATGTCAAAGACCAAGATTGTTGGTGAGATTGAACGTCATTGATATCAAGAAGGTAGTCATAATTGATGAAGAGATGAGAGTACAGGAAATGGTTGTCATTGATGTCAACGTAGCAATATCATTGAAAGCAAGACAAGTAAATATTGTCGTTAATATCAAAGGTGCATGGAAAAGATTGTTGCCAAAGATAAATGAAGAAATTGTTGGAATAAGTAGTCATTAATGTCAAAGCAAAATAAGAATAGTTCTTTAAACATCCCCATTGAAGAAAGATGGTGAAATGGGAGGACCGATGTAGAGATGTCCATATGTTTAAATTAAAGATTTAAACATGATAAATAAGGACAACTATGTGATTGAAGCCGACTCCCTTGAAGAACGATTTTTGAAGAAAGATTAAAGAGGTTCCTGATGCTGGCCAACCACAAGATGATTACGTAGCGCCAAGTTTAATAAAATCCTATTAAAGTTTAAATGAGTTCATATGAAGGCTGACTGCACTAATGCTTGTATTAAGGCTGACTTCATATCAAGGCCAACTACCTTAATGCTGCAAAAATACTCATAAATATGTTAGATGGTAGCGATGAAAATATATAACTCAAGCGATCAGTTTTAAATGAATGTACATTAGTAGGCAGCCAAGATATATTAGAGGAGGCTGACTAAGAGATGGTGAGAGGTGATCAGTTTATAAAGAGTGAAGAATGGTAATTAAAGTGCAGCAAATATTGTTTAGAGGAGGCCGACCATGGTGAGGGAGAGCGCTCCTCACATGAAGACAAAATTGTTTCACTAGAAGACAAAAAATTGTCTTATATACCAATTGAATGATAAGAGAGGTGCGATTAGCAAGAAGAAGGCAGTGGTTAGTGATCAATCATTAAAGGGGTGCGAATGAAGTGGTATGTCTGAAAAATAAGAGTTGTCTCCCTCTCAAAGAGTCGCTACCTTTCATGAGTTAGTTGTTGTTCAAGAATATAAGGACATTTGTGATGTATGGTGAAAAAGTGTAAGTTAAGCAAATGTAATGATTTATTTTCTGAGTTTAGAGCAGATATCAAGGAAGAAAAGGGGCAGAAAAATGAAGAGTGTTTCAGATTCATATCGATGAATTATGCAGCCTATGTATGAAGGATAAAATCAGATTTATATGGACATATGTGAGAATTAAGAGTAGAAATTTGAAGGAAAATATTGTCATATCCATGATCAGTTTTTGTAAAAAGATTATGTATGATTTGGATCAGATTTGTGAGTGGAGAAAATGTGTGATCAGATTTGTGAGGGAAGAAAGTATATGTGTGTGAACCTGATTTGAAAATGAAAACACTTACATCATACAGAATTAGAAGTAGTGATCAGATTGTGAGTAAAGGAGAACGATATCATCCATTGAAGAATTATGTAGTGTCCCCTTATTGAGAAAGGTTGGAAAAACGAATGTTGTTGAGGCTTGGAGAATGGAGTGTTGAATTTTATGGTTTCAACTAATTTTGCTAGCTGAAACGAAGAGGTATTTTGACTTATAGTATTTTTGTACAAATTATTGAAAAGTCAAAATAATAAAATAATATTGCCAAGAGGAAAAATGACCTAGGTGGGAGAAGAGAAAAATAACTTAAAGATGGGAAAAAGGAAATTTGGAGGTGAAAATGAAAATATAATATTTTATTATTAAATATTATATTATTTCCCATGAAAATCGGCACTCAAGGAGAAAATTATACAAAATAATATTTTAACTGTATTTTCTCTCTCCTAGCCGCCACCCTTGGAGGAAAAAAGAAAATAAATAAATAATATTTTCTTTTGGCGGTGGACTTCAAAAATAATAAAAAATGGTTTATTTGGACGCCCAAGTTGAGAAGGATATTGTTGGGATAAGTTGCCATTAACTTGCAATCCTAACCAATTTATGTGTCTCCAAAGTTCTTGGAATGTGTTCCCCAACACAAAGACTTTGAGAGATTAATTCTTTATTAATTACAACACTTTGACTTTTGCATATATGTTCTAAATGGATAATATCAAACTTGGGGGCCAACTTTGAGATGGGAGCCATGAAGACCTTGTTGACTTCTCATAAGTCTTAAGATAGAGTTTGATAACTCATAGTGAGTGGGAGTTAGACTTGGGTCTTATTTTTAGACTTGGAGTTGTGTTTTTTTATATGAGTGGATAATGTTGAGACACCTTGCATGGATATAATGTTGGAGTTAACTGCAGAGATGCATGAATTGGATAATGCTTGCATGAGTTCATAAAAGTTTGCATGGACTTGCATATTTTTGCAAGTCACTTGCATGTTGTTGCATGTTACTTGCATGTACTTGCATTTTGTTGCATGTACTTGCATGTTGTTGCATGTTACTTGCATGTGCTTGCATGTTGCTCATATGAACTTGCATGTTGTTGCATGTGTTTGCATGTTGTTGCATGTCACTCCTATGGACTTGTATAACCTTGCATGTTGTTGCATGTCAGTTATATGACCTTGCATGTTGCATGTTAGTTTTGTGAGATTGCTTGCAGAACACTCCAACTCCAGAAACTTGCATGATAGTACATCTCAGTGTTTCAAGTAATGGGTATCAGTTGCATGTTGTTGCAAATGCTTACATGTCAGTTGCATGTCAATTTTAAGATATTACTTGCAGAACACTCCAACTCTCGAAAGTTGCAGGATGGTACATCTCAGTATTTCAAGTAATGGGTATCAGTTGCATGTTGGATCCGGTGTTTGCATGTCACTTGCATGTACAGAACAAGGTAATTCAGAATAACATTGGGGACATCAATTGTGCAAGTTGTTGCATGAGAATTGGTGTGTGTTGATCACTTCAGTTGACTGAAATAGATTGGGCTAACTTGAGCACCCAATCTTGCGACTTTCAGTTGTTGCTTTTATTTGGAAATATGTTTGATGTTGGCAAAGCTAATTTTAGCATACTTGTGTGCACACATTATGAAGGGGCAGTTAACTCAAAGTTTAGAATTTGTTGGAGTTCAATCTTCTCAATTTAAGTGAGCTTGATTTTTGCATGAGCTTTGGAAGCTATGTTATCAAATGTAATTGATTATATTTTGAGTTTCAAGCTTTTGTTAAGAAGTTCTTGAATTAAAAGAAGTTCTTGAATTTAAAAATTCTTGAATTAAAAAGAGGGTGCTTTTATTTAATTGAAAACCCCATACATTTTCCAAAGAGTTGATTTGAAGAAAAAAGACTTAGAGAAAAAAAACAAGAAGTTTTTGAAGTGCATCAAGGACTTAAAGAAATTTCAAGTATTAAATGTAATCCTTTCAAAGAAGATTTAATACAAGTAGAAAATATCTTTGGGTGTGAAGTTTTTTCCCAAAAGGGTTTCTCCACGTAAATACTGTGCAAGTTATTCTCTTCTCTTCTTTTCTATATTGAATTGAAAGTGCAAATCAATTGTTGAGTATATTGTTACAAGTTAATCTTTATTTCAGCTTTGTTACACAAAATTTTAAAGTTCATAGTAGCAATTCTACCTTTATTTTCAACATTTGGTATCAGAGCTAACGGTTGTGTAGAGTGAGGGATGCCTTTCACTTAAAGTGTTGAAAGTTTTTTGGCTGTCGTGGGAGCTTTGTTTTGTAGGTTTTGCAGATCTGTGAGATTGGAAGCCATTGTATTTTACCTCTCAGATGGATATTGTCAAAAGAATTCTTGTTGGGCTCTTGAGGCTCAAGGTTATGGATCTTTATGGAGTTGATCTTGTGATAGTGATTTGGAACTCCATTTTGACAATATGTGTACATTCTCTTGTTTGGTGGTTTTATTCTTTTACCTTGTGGTCATGTGCAGTGAAAGGGTGTTTATGTTGGATGGTTACTTCTGGTACCTTAATCACATGGAAAAACACTCATTTCTTGGACTACAGTTTGGAGTGCTTATGTTGGGTTCATGGTTTCAGCCCATGGTTACATGAAAGCACTGAATAATTTTATCACTGGTTGTATGGAGGTTGTGGAGTTGGTATTTTTATGATATGGACACTCCTGAACAGCCTGGTTTCTCCTTTCTCATATTCATGCTATTTTAAATATGTAGGTTTTTCGCAGTTTTCCTATTTCAAAAGATTGTGGGTTTGTAGATCTGTGATATTCCATTATTTTCAGATGACATATTCGACGGTGTTTCATTGGTGTGAATATTTGGATGTTTAAGTGGTTTCAGATTTATAGAGATATGGTTTTGCAAGTTTTACATGTTAATCAAAATCTGTGGTTTGTAGATCTGTGGAAAATTGTGTTCAGACACTTTCTGGATGGAAACAATTTCAGATTTGCAAAGCTACTTGTTGGGTTCCTATGATCTATGGTTTCTCCTATGTGGATTTATTTGGCAAATCAGATTTAGAGTTGATTCTGGTGTTTGAGTCTCAGAAATCTACATGTTATACCTGGTTAGATTTGTTTTACATGTTACTGATGTGGGGTTGAATCTATTTTTTCAGTTATTAAAGATTGAAGCACTAATCATGTTCTTTTCTCCTATGAGATGTTGCATGTGTGCAAATCTTGTGAATAAGATGATGAAGGTTCTATTTGGTAGGCCTCTTCTTGGTCACCTTAATTACATTGGTATTTTTGTATTGAGACAAAAGGGTAGTTTGGAGTACCTGATTTAGTTATTCATTGGAATCTATAGCAGTAAAGTTATGTTGCATAAGAAGCTTTTCTCATTTTTAGTGGAGTTTTGGTAATGATGTTGATCATGATACCATGCATAACTTGGTATCACTTTCAGTGGAAGTTTTGTGCAGCTACATAATGTGTTATATCTTCTTTGTTTAAAGCTATTGGTTCTAAACTGTTGTTGTTGCAGTGTTGTGAGCCATGCAAAATCTTTGATTAGAAAGAAGATGGATGATTTTTTGCAATGGTCGCTGGTGTCATAAGAAGCTCTTGGATTATGCCTTTAGTATGTAGTAAGGGTTCATTGACATTTTTGGTTCTATTGACAGAGGATGCTAGATCTTCATGTTTTTTGAAGAGGTGTTGACATCTTGGTTTTCCATGGAGGACTCTTGGAGTTTTCGGTGAGGTGTTGAGTTTATAATTTATCAGTTTTTTATATATGATCCTTGTTTTAGAGGATGTATAGTATTATGTCATGATGCACTCTTGATCATGAGTTAGAGTTTTTTGGCATAATATAGGTGCTCTTAGGAGCAAGATATGTTCATTGGAGCATATGATCTTTTTTTTTTTGTCAAAGATGTTAGATCATGATGTCTTGATATGTTTCTGATTCTATAGTTGGAACTTTGACAATGGTTTGGTTAAGTTCTCTTTGGTTTTGAAGTATTAATCATTTGCTTGGAGCTTCATGATTGTGTAGATTGCATTTTGAAGTTGGCATGGATTGATTGTTGAAAACTCATGGATACTAGAGAGACTTGGGTGAGGCTTGATATCTCTTGAACTTAGAGATATGTGTTGGAAAGATTTATCATTATGAGATGTTAACAAAAGGACCGAGAAGCCTACACTTGGAAATGGATGTGAGTCTATTATAGACCTTATGAGAAGGTTGTCTTTATTATAAGCTTTTATTGCTTGGTGTTATATGCAAGGACAATCTTGTATCCCACTTTTGGTCTACTCGGCAGGTAAATGATCTAATAGGTGTTGCCCACCTAATTATTAGATGCATTCTTTATATGTATCTTGTCTTCTCTTTTACACTAGTCTTGAAAAGGATTGTTGAGAAGTAGATGCATGGGTTTATGGATTTCTGTTGTTCTCATTATTATTTGATCTTGAGCTATGGAACTAGTTCCAAGGATTTGTTTTGGAGAGGTACAGAAATAGTTTGTGGTTTTTGGGCTTATTCCCTTTGTTGTGGGAATGATTGGCTAGTTTGATCTACTTTCAGTGAGAGCTTAACATCTATTGCTGCCATGTTTTCATCATAATTTGGATGTTAGATGTTGATACCTTTTTAGTTTGGGAGTGTTGAAAGAGATCTTACTTTACACAGTTTGGCACAAGTTAGTGTGTATAAAGACATGGTATGATTTTGTAGTTTCTCTTTTTCCTGGTATATTTTCTTCTTCTTGAAGGTTCTCATGTTTATGGAGTTGAGGTTTGCATTGGAGTCAATTGTTATTGTTGTTAACAATAATTTGGTAACTCCTTGATCTCTTTCTTCATTGGTTAAGAGGACTTGGAAGAGTTATTCAGAGATTGGTAAAGAGAGGTGTTTTATGCATATCATTATATGTTTTGACACTATATGGTAAAGGAGTTAGCCACATCCTCTAAGAGAAGTGCTATAGGAGGATTTGTAAATGCCTTGATCTTATTTTTAGATTTGACATTACCCATGCAGTGGGAGTTCTTGGATCTATATGCTCTTTATTGTCACGATATCTTCTTGGTTGTCTCAGTTTGCAGTTTATTGATGTGAAGATGATTTTGCATGTTTCACTATTTGGATTTACAAGTTCTGCAGGTTTAGTGGGCTGTCTTTACCCATTGGTTGCATTGAAGACTTGGATGTGGACTGTCAATATCCACAAATCCATTCAGTGTTATTGCAGATTTTGTTTGTTGACCTTGTCTTTGGTCATTTGTACATTGGCATGTTGCATTGAGATGGGAGGATGGATGATTAGCAAGATTGTTTTATAGGGACTTGATTGCAGTTTTGGGTTGGTATGTTGATGGCATGGAGTTCTACCTATGATGGTTTGTTTACCCTAGTTTTGAGGTATGGATATTTTGGATGAGCTAGCAACTTGTTGTGGTTGCTTTTCCATTTGGTATGAGTGTGGTAGACACTCAGAGTATTATGTTATCATATGATTTGATGCTTGTGTTCATGTTGAGATTGGTGCAAGTTTCAATGACAGTTGATATGTTTCACCTTGGCATGTTTCTTGTTTATCATGGGTGACATGATGTAAGGAGTTCTTGTTTCAGATGATGGTTATCATGGTTGCTTTTACAGGTATCTTGTTGGAGCACAAAAGTATGTTGAAGAATCAATGGTACATTGATGGCTAGGGATGTTTTTCCCTGTAATTTAAAGTTTGAATTATTTCATTTAAAGTTATTGCAATATATAATGTCAAGTGAGAGAATATTGGGATAAGTTGCCATTAACTTGCAATCCTAACCAATTCATGTGTCTCCAAAGTTCTTGGAATGTGTTCCTCAACACATAAAAACTTTGAGAGATTAATTATTTATTAATTACAACACTTTGACTTTTGCATTATGTTCTAAATGGATAATATCAAACTTGGGCGCCCACTTTGAGATGGGAGCCATGAAGACCTTGTTGACTTCTCCTAAGTCTTAAGATAGAGTTTGATAACTCCTAGCGAGTGGGAGTTAGACTTGGGTCTTATTTTTAGATTTGGAGTTGTGTTTTTTTATGTACATGAGTGGATAATGTTGAGACACCTTGCATGGATATAATGTTAGAGTTAACTACAGAGATGCATGAATTGGATAATGCTTACATGAGTTCATAAAAGCTTGCATGGACTTGCATATTTTTGCATGGTGTTGCATGTTACTTGCATGTTGCTTGCATGTACTTGCATGTTACTTGCATGTGCTTGCATGTTGTTGCATGTTGCTCATATGGACTTGCATGTTGTTGCATGTGCTTGCATGTTGTTGCATGTCACTTGCATGTGCTTGCATGTTGTTGCATGCCACTCCTATGGACTTGCATGTTGTTGCATGTCACTCCTATGGACTTGTATGACCTTGCATGTTGTTGCATGTCAGTTTTGTGAGATTGTTTGCAGAACACTCCAATTCCAGAAACTTGCATGATGGTACATCTCAGTGTTTCAAGTAATGGGTATCAGTTGCATGTTGTTACAAATGCTTACATGTCAGTTGCATATCAGTTTTAAGATA
Source organism: Cunninghamia lanceolata (assembly GCA_027924645.1). NCBI lineage: Eukaryota > Viridiplantae > Streptophyta > Pinopsida > Cupressales > Cupressaceae > Cunninghamia > Cunninghamia lanceolata. The sequence goes on along the minus strand of BSBN01000866.1, from coordinate 534,451 downwards.
TTACTTGCAGAACACTCCAACTCTCGAAAGTTGCAGGATGGTACATCTTAGTATTTCAGGTAATGGGTATCAGTTGCATGTTAGATCCGGTGTTTGCATGTCACTTGCATGTACAGAACAAGGTAATTCAGAATAACATTGGGGACATCAATTGTGCAAGTTGTTGCATGAGAATTGGTGTGTTGATCACTTTAGTTGACTGAAATAGATTGGGCTAACTTGAGCACTCAATCTTGGGACTTTCAGTTGTTGCTTTTATTTGGAAATATGTTTGATGTTGGCAAAGCTAATTTTAGCATACTTGTGTGCACACATCATGAAGGGGCAGTTAACTAAAAGTTTGGACTTTGTTTGAGTTCAGTCTTCTCAATTTAAGTGAGCTTGATTTTTGCATGAGCTTTGGAAGCTATGTTATCAAATGTAATTGATTATATTTTGAGTTTCAAGCTCTTGTTAAGAAGTTCTTGAATTAAAAGTTCTTGAATTAAAAAGAGGGTGTTTTTATTTAATTGAAAACCCCATACATTTTTCAGAGAGTTGATTTGAAAAAAAAAGACTTAGAGAAAAAAAGCAAGAAGTTTTTGAAGTGCATCAAGGATTTAAAGAAATGCATGAATTGGATAATGCTTCCATGAGTTCATAAAAGCTTGCATGGACTTGCATGTTGTTGCATGTCACTTGCATGTATTTGCATGTTGTTGTATGTTACTTACATGTGCTTACATGTTGCATGTCACTCCTATGGACTTACATGTTGTTGCATGTCACTCCTATGGACTTGTATGACCTTGCATGTTGTTGCATGTCAGTTATATGACCTTGCATGTTACTTGCATGTGCTTACATGTTGGAGTTAACTACAGAGATGCATGAATTGGATAATGCTTACATGAGTTCATAAAAGCTTGCATGGACTTGCATGTTGTTGCATGTTGTTGCATGTACTTGCATGTTACTTGCATGTGCTTGCATATTGTTGCATGTTGCTCATATGGACTTGCATGTGCTTGCATGTCACTTGCATGTGCTTGCATGTCACTCCTATGGACTTGCATGTTGTTGTATGTCACTCCTATGGACTTGTATGACCTTGCATGTTGTTGCATGTCAGTTATATGACCTTGCATGTTGTTGTATGTCAGTTTTGTGAGATTGCTTGCAGAACACTCTAACTCCAGAAATTTGCATGATAGTACATCTCAGTGTTTCAGGTAATGGGTATCAGTTGCATGTTGTTGCAAATGCTTACATATCAGTTGCATGTCAGTTTTAAGATATTACTTGCAGAACACTCCAACTCTCGAAAGTTGTAGGATGGTACATCTCAGTATTTCAGGTAATGGGTATCAGTTCCATGTTGGATCTGGTGTTTGCATGTCACTTGCATGTACAGAATAAGGTAATTCAGAATAACATTGGGGACATCAATTGTGCAAGTTGTTGCATGAGAATTGGTGTGTGTTGATCACTTCAGTTGACTGAAATAGATTGGGCTAACTTGAGCACCCAATCTTGGGACTTTCAGTTGTTGCTTTTATTTGGAAATATGTTTAATGTTGGCAAAGCTAATTTTAGCATACTTGTGTGCACACATCATGAAGGGGTAGTTAACTAAAAGTTTGGACTTTGTTTGAGTTCAGTCTTCTCAATTTAAGTGAGCTTGATTTTTGCATGAGCTTTGGAAGCTATGTTATCAAATGTAATTGATTATATTTTGAGTTTCAAGCTCTTGTTAAGAAGTTCTTGAATTAAAATGAGGGTGCTTTTATTTAATTGAAAACCCCATACATTTTCCAGAGAGTTGATTTGAAGAAAAAAGACTTAGAGAAAAAAAACAAGAAATTTTTGAAGTGGATCAAGGACTTAGAGAAATTTCAAATATTAAATGTAATCCTTTTAAAGAAGATTTAATACAAGCAGGAAATATCTTTGGGTGTGGAGTTTTTTCCCGAAAGGGTTTCTCCACGTAAATACTGTGCAAGTTCTTCTCTTCTCTTCTCTTCTTTTCTATATGGAATTGAATGTGCAAATCAATTGTTGAGTATATTGTTACAAGTTAATCTTTATTTCAACTTTGCTACACAAAATTTTAAAGTTCATAGCAGCAATTCTACCTTCATTTTTAATAGATATAAGGAGGTCAATTGGATTCATTCTGATATCATTGATCATTTGGCTTTTGCATGTTTTGGAGAGTTTCTCTTAGCTGTAACAAAGTTTCAGCGGTATCTAAGGACAAAAATGTAATGTCCCATTTCTAGTGGAAACACTTAAACCTAAATCTACCTTCAAAGTGATTATCAAAGAGACATTAGAAATGTTAGAGGTCAATAAATTTCAATGATAAGATCAAATAAGAACAATGATATTATAAATATATCATTTCCTTGTTAAATGATTATTCATTTCATGATTGTCATTCACTATTGATGACTATTTTATACTATATTCTATAAGTATATTAAGGCGAATATTAAACATAATTCAAGATTCATATTCTTCCCTCTTATTCTTCATCAAGGAACTAGGCTTTACATGTCAAGGGCGCGTGGAAACTATCCCAGACCCAGCCTTGGGGAACTACGTCCCAGCCTAGGGGTCTTAACACGGGTGGAATTACTATGCCCCTCCCTCACAATACCTAACATTCCTTTAAGGATGAAGTAATAGGAGTAATTAGAAGTATGATCTTGTATTCTAATATTCCTTTGTACTGTTAGGGCGGATATTAAACATATGTCAATATTCATATCTCCCCTCTTGTTCTTCATCAAAAAACTAGGCTTTATGGTGCATGGAGACCATCTCAGACCCAGCCTTGGAGAACTGCGTCCTAGCCTAGGGGCCTATTCACGGATGGAATTACACTGCCCCTCCCCAAAGTACCTAACCATTCCTTTAAGGATGAATCAATAGAGGTGATTGGAAGTATGATCTCTTATGCTAATATCCCCATAATTTATTATTTATCATCATAATGCATGGATAGAGACATTCATATTGATATTTGTCCAATTATAAATAGAGAATATATTTCTATGAACACTCATATGGATTTATACTAAATGCATGCTCATAATACAATATGTACATCTAAACATATATATACAATAACATATTATCCATAATCTACATAAGATGTGTATACAAATCCATAACATACCTGATTGGTTTTGCAGATTACCTTTTCGTCAGTGCTTTGCTTGATACTTGTATATTTCCTTATCTACTTTCTATCCTTGATAGAGTATATTCTTTGTTATAGATGGCAGACCTTCTTTCTATCCTTGTTGTTGTCTTATTATTTGTTTTCTGCCTAATTTCCGATCTTTTTTGTTACCTTTATTCACTTTGTGCAGATCTAAATTTTATTACTGAGTTCTGATTTTTATACCTGTTGTTGATGATGAATGCTGAATTATCTAATGGTTGATCGATGGATTCCTTCCTAAATGCCCATCGATTTCCTTTATACCCTTTTTCTTCCATCAATGGTTGTGATCTATCATCAATCGCTGTCCCCAAGAAGGGACGTATCCTTTAATAAATGGATCGTTGCTAATTTGCAGCCTTTGTCTTATTCATCGTAACCTTCCTTACATAATCGTGTGCCTTAAGAATTGTCTTAAGCTAATTTTGAAGTGATCGCTCCTTAGTTGTATAAGTATATATTGTAATGTACTTATCTATATATATTATTATATTATATTATATATATATATATATTATATGGTAATATATATATATATAAAATTGTTCTATATTATATATTAATAATGTATTATATTATAATTGATAATATTGTATTTATATTTATTATTTATAAATACAATAAATATATATTATATAATAATATCATTCATTAACTATTTTATATATTTAAATTGATCGTATTTCAAGAAAGTAGTTTTATCATGATGCTTAAATCTTTAATTTAAGCAATGCCTTAATATCAGGACATGACAAAAACCCTTGCATAATAGTGATTTGGATGAAAACCCAATTCACCATGGGAGATGGATTGTAAAGACCCTACTACAAATAACTGAAATTTTTGCTCAAATTTTTGATAAAATTTCTTGCTCAAATCAATATAAAACATCAACATATATGAAAGCCATCAAACTCCTTGCATCTCCATTGATTAGAAATGAAATAACATTACATAACTTACTGCTGTCATGAAATTACAGTCACTGTATCAGTCATATCAGACTTGATAACATCATGAAAATAACATCCACATATCATCCAAACCCTAGAAAATCAAAGCACTACCAACGAAGAATGATCAATGGGACAATATGTCACTATTGCAGCCTTGTATGAGAACAAACAATGGACTGATAATAATATATCTACTGCTGCTATGACTTATATATGATGTATAATTGCCCAGAAATGTTGAAGAAGCCAAAACTATGTCAAAACACTCCTTTCAAGCCAAGCGATTGACTCCTAGATGCCAAATTCAGCCTTTATGATGTTCCAAAGGTCTTCAACTCTCATGATCTTCAATCAAATCATGTCTATGAACCCTGAAATGAAATACCCAGCTGGCTGTTACAAAAATCAGAACTTAAATTAATAGCAAACCCTCACAAAATGATACTTTTTGCCAAATCGACTACCTTGGCTCAACTTCACAATGACCAAGGGTTTCAAAGATATCTAATTCACTCCAAATGCTCCACAAAAACCTGTAAATTCAAGCACTAATGGTGAAATCTGAATGATAACACCTCACACAAGGATATGGGGTCATCACCATATCAAACAAGGGGTCATCTCCTTGCAAAACAACTGAAAATCAAAATTCTCAGCTATAACAAAAGTAATAGAATACATACAATAGCATCAATTGTTCCAAATTGATGGTAGAACCCTCTATTTATCCTTCATAAAGCTGAGTGCTCCTCTTCTTGGGCGATTGCATTAAAAATCTCTTCATATGCATCTAAAATCCTCCTTACACTTGATCGATTCATAACAACCTCTTAGGCGATTGAGCATTTGGCATTTAATTTAATATTACTTGCATTTAAAAAGCTTCATTTCTCTTAACCGTCGATTCCTCTTGGCTAGGCGATTGATACATGATCCAATGCATTTTTTCTTGGCAAATGCATCTCCTTATTCCATCAATCCACAATACAAACTCCACAAAATTCGATTAGAGGAAAATGTAATTAAAGATTTCATTTTCCCTTTTATTCCATAATCTATCCAATCAAATGATTGAAAATACAATTTCAATATTGCATTTTCCAAACAACACAATTTTGGCTAACTCAATGAAAATACTATGAAAATACTTAGCCAAAATGCTAGTTGAGCTAACATTCCGATTCTCCATGTATAGAAACAAACCAACATTCCGATTCTCCATGTTGTGAAAACAAGCTCAACTAGAAATCATTACTTAGCTCAAAATGGGGACATTACATGGATTCACTTAGAATTCATCATTGAGCTTATTTGCAAGTTATTGGATGAACTCAAGCTTCAATCAGCTAGGGTTTGAAGAGGATATTTGCAATCAGCTAGGTTTGAAGATTGGTATTCAGATTTGATTCATATTTTGGCATATTTTCATCAATAAATTGATATACAAAGGTTTGGCATTGAAGTGCTTGGCTTTGGAGGACATATTTGTGCTTGGCATCATCATTTAGCAAGCTGGAATTGTGTTTCAGACTTCTACAGATTCATATAAGGGCACATTTTGATGACATTTGGTGATATTTTACACATTGGGCATAATCGCTTCACTCATAGACCTAGCGGCTACACTTTGGAAGCATTTTTGGCACATTACAACTAGGGTTTTGACATCTGATTTTATATTAGCAGCTACAGATTAGAAATCAGACTTCATTTGGCTTGGATTATCATTGGCATTCATCATCAACTAGTTGGCACTTGTTGTGACTTCATGGGAGATTCATGTGTACATGTTTTGGGTCATCTTTGGACTCAATTTGCACTCATATACTTGTCTGATTTTTATATCAGACCTTTGTATTTGTAATCAGCTAACTACTATTGAATAAAGAAGTTAAATTCTCCATCTAGGTATGTTCACTTATGTTTTGTGTTGATATTTGGTTGTACTAGTGAGCTGGTTATTTCATTTTCAATCATCATTTGGTGTTATTTTATTGTTATATTGCAACCTTTCCATCTACACAACATTTCTATCATATTGGTGGAAGCAAAACTTAAAAACCCTAAGTAAATTTGAAGAAAAACAAATTAGAAAATTCAGATCAGCAGGGTTATTTTCAGGACAGAATTAGACAGGGTTCTTATAGTGGTTTCAGAGCTCATTTCTGCATAGTTATGAATCAGAAAATTTATGGTTTTGAACAAGAATCTAGTTAAGGGTTCTTACAAATTCGTATGTTGGTGCCTAAAGTTGGTTGTGAGGGTTGGTTCCTTTAGATTCTACAAGCAGGGATTGGTGTCTCTAGTGCAACGGTGCTCACAAAAGAAGAATTGTAAGAGAAGTAGGTTGGTGCCTATAGAAGAAGAATCAATACATATATAAGCAATGCCGTGGTTTTCTCCCGCAAGGGTTTCCACGTAAAATTGTGTGTTCTCTATGTGTTGCATAATTGTTAGATCTTGTGTGATTGATAATATTGTGGTTGTTAAGTTTTGAAAAGTAAAAGATTGTTATTGATTAACCCCCCCTCTCAGTATGACTATGTGCTCATCAATTGGTATCAGAGCGGGTTCCTTCGAATATAGCCTAACCGCTAAAAGGTAGATCTTAAGAGAGCATATGGGAAAAAGAAAAGGAAATAAGGGAAAAGAAAATACTAAGCAAATAATTGATCAATTAGCACCAATAAAACCAAATACAAGTGATGAGAGAGAAGTAAGCAAAAATGATGAAGTGATAAATGGAACACACATGGTAATAGAAACAAAGATTGATGTTGTGACAAATGGAGACAATCTTGAAAGAGAAGAAATGGTGTTAGAACAGAAATCATCTAAAATAGAGGCAGTGTTCAAAGCATCAAAGGAGATGAAGAATTCAAAGCATGAATCAAGTGATAGCTCCAGTAATGAATCGGATGCAAAGGAAGCCCATGTTGATAGAGAGCTCAAAGAAGAATCCAACATAAACAAAGGTAAGTATAAAAGTTTTAACTATGGCAAAACAAATCATTGTGTTTCTGAATGTGTGCAGGTTCAAAGTAAAGATTCAAAAGAAGATTATGACAAAGATAATGAAGAAATGGATCTTGAGGAGGAACTCCATTATGCATACAATGAAAGAACCTGAAACTAAAGCTACAACTTCAAAAGAACAATGAATCTAATGTAGTGTTGGTACAAAGGCTTGAAGAATCCAAGAAGATAATCATCGAGCTAAAAATTCAGATCGAAGAAGGATACAAGATGAAAGAGGAAGTAAGAATTCAATTAAAGAAAAAGGAAGAGTTGTGAAAGATTAGAATCCGAAATAGTCTCCTTGAGAAAGGAATTGGAAAAAGCAAATGCTCAATCAAATAGGACCCTGAAAAATGAGAAGAGTACGGAAGGTGGTATTGAAGAAAGGTAAAACTCAAATCCCGATGAGTCCAAAATTGGTTACTTAAGGAAAGAATTAGAAAGAACAACTACCAAGCCAGACAGGAGCCTCGAGCTTGAGAAAAGTACTGAGATCTTGGATGATATTATAAATGGGCAAAGGTCATCATGCATAAAGACAAGTCTTGGTTACAAAGCAAAGGAAAATCAACTTTCAAATGAGCCAACAAAGAAAGGCAATGAGGAAAAACCAAAAGGCTATGCAGATGTTCGCAAGAGTTCCATCAATAATGAGAACAAGAGGAAGGAAAACAATATCTAATAGAAAATTAATATTTCTCATAAAGACAACAAGGATAAATTCACAAGATCATTTCCTCCAAGGCAAGTGCAAATGAAGAGGTCTCAACATTCATTTTATGGTTTCTGCTATTCATGTAATAGCTTTGGTCACAAAGCAATAGATTATTGGACACATGCAAGAGATAGAGTAAAGGGGAGCAATGCAAAAGGAGAGAATTATGTTTGTGCTGCCATCAATGAAAAAATGGGAGATTGTTAGAAATGTTGTAATTGATGTCAAGAAGGTGCATGAAAAAAAATTGTTGTCGTTAATGTCAAAGACCAAGATTGTTGGTGAGATTGAACGTCATTGATATCAAGAAGGTTGTAATGACCCCATTTTTGGAATGGTTGCCATTAGAGAGGATTTGGGCTTATCATTCCGCTCCAAGATTCTTGAGGGACATATTGAGCATGAGAGGTGACTTGTTATATTTTGATATGCTTATCTCGGGTCAGACAGTGTAATGTCCCGATATTAAGGCATTGTTTAAATTAAGGATTTAAACGATAGGGTAGAGATTGTGCAATAAACATACATAATATTATTAATATATATTATCTAATATTAAATAATATCATTATCTAAATATTATAATTAAATATAATATATATAATATGATATATTATTATATTATTAAATATAATTAATAAATACAAATATTAAATATTATTATAACAATATATATATAAATATTTATTATATAATATTATATCTATAAATAATATTATAATATATATAATAATAATATATGATTATAAATATAAATAAATACTTAGCAATAATACCAAACAAATGGTAATAGGCTACGATTCATAAAGGCAGCAGCGATTGTTATTATAAGGCTGCGATCACTATAAGGCAGCGGTCCATTAAGGGTGCGATCTCTTTAGGAGATACTCTCCTTTGTAAGAGACGTATCCCTTGGTAAATGAAAAGGGATATGCATAGACAGAATTAAGTCTATCAATGGGCATTCAACATGGTGATTTTAACCCATGTTTTTGTAAGTCGTCCACTTGTGTCACCTTGCTTTTTGCATTTGTGAATGTTTGCCTTGTATGCCGTATGATATCATGGTACCTTGCACGTGTAAGTGTCCAATGTCGCATGTTGATGTGACATTGGTAACGCAAAAAAATTGTTCGTCCGATTTTTCTCCATTAATGTCTTGAGCAAAAACTTGGGGCATTACACACCTTGGTTACATCTGAGACAAACCCGGGTTGTGCCCTAGATGAATCCGAGGTGATCCTGTCGTTAGACCAAAACCCGAACCCATTTAGGTCAGGTATGTGGGCTGAGATGACCAAACCAAGTATCATAGCTTTCTCTATATATTTGGCATCCTTTGTAATACTTTCTTATCAATTATCATACACAAATAATTTTTGTATTGCATTTATGTCTCAAATTAAATCAATTCTTGGGACATTCTTTTCCATTTTCAAAGCTTTAACTATATTTTCATGCTCTCTAATTACATTAATAATATCTGCGTGCCATTTCATTTACACAACTTGTCGACTCTTTTTTCTTTGGAAATTAAAATAATATTGGAGTAATTTTGCATTCAACAAAAAACCTTTTAAAAGTAAAATTTTCCTTATATCTTGTGATATGTTACTTCAAATCTACTTCTAAGAAATTAATTTGACATTAACATGAAGGATAATTCAAAAATGTTACAGAAGTCTATAGTTCTTCAGCTTTTGAGGTCATGGTAAGATTTTCTGACCTGGTACTTGTAAGCCTGTTGAATATTTAACTGGTTGTGACTTCCCATAAGAATTGCTTTCATCTAAAGCTATTGCCATTTCTTTGTCAGGATCTTCTTTGTTGAGTAAAGGTTCCTTCAGTCTGTCTCCTGAGAAAAAAAAATTACAACAGAAACATTTAGATACTCACAATTAAACTCGGCACTTGAAATTATATTAAAAGAACATTTACTATGTCTGCTTTCCAAAGTATCTCGGTATCTTGGCAATTAGAGATGCTTTAGTTGAACTTTTCGTTCCCTTCCTTCCATATCCTCCCAAAGGTAAGTAGCACTTGCATTCTTGAGGAGTGACAGACTCTTATTCAAAATATCTTAAATATAGAAAATAAATTTGAATGAAATATAAAAATATTATGTGACCATTATTTTTCTTGGGTTCAGTTTGTCACTAGCTTAATAGATATTATAGGATATTCTAGAATATTAAGCAAACTCATAGTTGTTTAATTATGCTAAATTAGGTAGATTGTTGTACCTACCAAGAGTGTAAGAGCATATTGTCATTTGTCTCGTTGCACATTTGTTATATGCTTTTTGAGCATTTGTCACATTATATAGTTGCACTATTGTAATATTAAGAAAGGACCTTTGTTGTCAAGCTTATATGGTATCAGAGTCAGTTATTTTTTGTGTTGCATCAAGGGTATGTGGAAGGATCGGAGGTGAACACTCTCTTGTCTCAATATAAGCTAATGACAGTGGGAAGGGCAAGGATGCAAGCTTGAACGTGTTTCCGGATTCATTATTTTTATGCAGCAATTCTTAGAGCCATATGTTGCAAGAAGCAACAGGTTTGGTTGCTTTTGAAAGGGGGGAAATCTTTCATGTGTGAGTTGCACTTCACACCCCTCATGCCAAACCCAACTGGACTTCCCTCATTTTATCACGTTGTGGTGGCTCACTCTCAATGGAGTTAGTAGCTAATCTTGCGTTTGTGTTGACTGCAGATCCAACCCCACAGAAGGCACACAGACAGCAAAAGTACAAGATATTCATGACAGAGTGATCCTCAATTTAATAACTTTGTGCACAACAAAGTGTGAGCAAAGTATTGCTGCATGACCAAGCTTTGGAAGATTTTTGGCTTAGAAGGATCACTAATAGGCAGGGGGCTTAGTGCAATCATCAATGGTTTTTTTGGGGCAACTATGTGTTTCCAAATCTTTTTATTTGGGTATCAAGTGTTATTGTTTTTGCCTTCAAATAAAGTGTATGAATACACACACAAGCTTTTTTGTAACATAAGGATCAATAAAAGTCCATATCCATATATACACACTGTTAGGCGTACCTTACATAGTTTAGTACCTTTTGGTAAAATATGTTTTGTTTAGTTGTTTCGGAAAGTATGTTTATGTTTGTTAGTTTCGGTAAGTAGTTACTCCCGATCGGTACGTTGGCTGGCGACGGTTGGCAACCGTCGGACAAACTATATATGTACTTGTCACGCCATTGTATGGACATGGAGTTTTGGGATTATGATTGTACTTGCTATTCTAAGTTAATATATGCAGTTGATGTTCTGAGTACCAATTCTGTTTATTATTCTCGTACAATGTAATTTATTCTAGTACACTGTGACAGTGCAAGTATTTTTCCTGTTTACTTTGTATGGAAACAATTAGACTCCTTAGGCAGTAAACATTTTGGTGCCGTTGCCGAAGCGAATCCGGTGAACATCCAAACGGGAAGATGGCAGCATAATGGGGCAACCGGTCGACATTGACGAGGAAGTACAAAATAGGGAAGTACAAAATAGAAGGCACGTAGAGGAAATAGTACAAGAAATTCAAGAGTAACGCGAGGGAAGCGTTAAAGAAGAAAATGAACCAAAAAGCCGAGAAGTTGAAGTAACTCAGGAATTGGTCAAACTGTGGTTATTATCAGTCGGACAATACGTGCGAGACGAATCCATCCGCAGAGAGGTTCTAGAGGAGGTTATTTCAGAAAATCTACGTGTCAATAGCGAGGTGGACAACCTTTTGAACCGCACTCGACTTCTGGCAAGGAACCTGATAACCTTCGAAGACCTTCGAGAAGAAAGAGAGGGAATTGCGATGGCAACAAATACTCAGGAGGTATGAAGAACGTTTGAAACAAGAGGAGGAGGAACGTGACGCCGATCGCCGTCGCAAACCGTACAACTAATAAGGGTAAGCATAATTAATGCCCATACAGCTTAATAAGGACAAGAATAAAATACCAGTTGGGCAGGAAACACCAGAAGAAATAGTGAGAAGATCATTAAGACTAAAGGAACAAGAAGAACGCAGAAAAAGATTAAAACATATTATTGAAAAAGAAAATGCACGACATGAAGAAGTAGACCAAGGGGTTGATGAACAGAATTTTAGAACACTAATAACAAATAGAGGAAAAGAAAATGAGAAGAAACTGACAAAAGAACTAGAGGACAGTATACGTCGTATTGTGCCATTGTCTATTTCAGACGAAAGGCCGAGGAACAGAGGACCTGAGCCCGAGACCCCTGTGCAGAGGGAGAACCAAGGAGAACCGGAGGTGACTCGAAGTGTAGAGGACGCCGAGAACGGAAGTGGGAAGGAACCGTACGTGGCCGGCAGTGTCAGGAAGACACCGGAACGACACGGCAGAACCAGTCCAATCGGGTCAAAGACACAAAGAGGGTACCCTGGGAAAAAGATGGTGACCCCAGCGAGTGAAAGGCAGAAGTTGCCGAAATTCATGGGGAACGGGTTAGAGGATCCTGCTCGGCACTGTAAAACTTGTGAAACCATACGGGTTGCAAATGGACAAGAAGACGAAGACTACTGGGTAAAAGTGTTCCCAGCGACGCTAAGAGGTATCGCCATTGACTGGTATACGGACCTAGGGGCAGCACAGAAAACCTCATGGGATGAATTGAGAAAAACCTTCGAGAATGAGTTTAAACTTCTAAGAGATGACAATGAGATCGTAGCGGAAATCTACAATACCAAACAAGGAAAGAATGAAAATGTAAGGGCATATAACAGAAGGCTCAAAGAATTACTCAGAAAACTGGAAACTCAACCAGCCGATGGACTGAAAAAGAGATGGTTCATCGAAGGGTTATGTTGGTGATTGTTTTTAGACAAGTCAACAATAGAGTAAAACACTAGAGTATCCCACTCTCTCTTGAATAAAGCTCTTCAAAGGCTGAACTATGTGATCCAGTGAAGTAACTCCAAGGTTCCCTTTCTTATGATTTGCAATGGATAACTCAGTGATTACATGTGATCTTGCTGATAATCACAAAGGGACTTACGCAGACTTCTTCATACACTTAGCTTATTTCTCCTTCAGTGTGGATGATGTATGTACAAGGCATCAATGATAAAAAAAAGTAAAAGGGGAAGAGTTTAGGAAACTAATCTAAGGTCAATGAAGCAATAATGATGTATGAATAGACAAACTCTTTGATTAACCTAACTTCATTTCGCCAAGGATGTCTACAACTACATGAAGTTGGTGCAATCTCCTAAGGTTACGCGAATAGTTTTCAAATTATGAAGGCTCATACAAGCACCCATCCAATAGCGCAGCTCAAACAAGCATCCACAATTGAACTTAAGAAAATAAGGCTCAGACTAGCTTTACACAACACTTCACCAACGATGAATGTTAAAAGCATGAGCTAGGAGTTGATCAAATATTCAATACAACATGCATTACATCAAAGAGCTTCTAATCTACTTTTAATCTAATTTGAAACACCTCTCCATTTCATCAAAATACAGGAAACCATGTAACCCCACAAGACAACACTTAACACCAAACAATGCTCCAATGTCTTTGCATTAATCTTGAGAATTATTTACAACAATTTCAAGTCCTCTCAGAGAATTTCGAGAGTCTCTCCTATTCTACTCCTACAAAACTATTACCTACAATCTACTGATTTTACAAATGAGGCAACAAGGCCTTTATATAGAGGTCCAGAATACAATGAATGGCTTAGATCAATTCATGTAGCCAAGGGCTTAGATCATGCCACCTCACAGGTAGTTACAACAAACTGCTATTTTTAGTACAAAAGAGAGAGGCAATGAAGGCACACTTTCCAATGTGATAAGATAAGATGGAATCATTTAAAACATCTTCCACATAGGCGTCCCTTTGGCTTCTTTTATTAAATGATACATTGAATGCATTTAAAATAATGCGGCTAATATGATTGGATGATGATAGGTACTCGCCACATAGGTGCCACCTCAGCATATTCCCAAATTGTATCATCTTTGTATGATGTCTTCAATATGATTGCTCTTGATGATGAACACTTGAGATGTATCTTGTTGATCTTACCTTGTTCATTGTAAGTAGGATATGTATGATGCTTGTAGCTTCATTTGATTAACTCTATGATGTTTCTTCTCTTATAGATAGTGTTGATGTTGATCTTCTTCGATGCATCTTCATGAAGAGTAGATGATGATGATAATGATGTGGTTTCCTTCATGAATCGAAGTAGGAGATCTCTCTTGGACTCGAAGTTTCAAGAGGAACTTGAAGTTGAATAGATGAATGTCTTCAATGTAGAAGTTGATGAAGTAGTCCTTCACGATGATCTTTGAAGTGGCCCTTTGGAGTATAGTAGATGACCTCTCAAGGAGACTTTGAAGCTCAATGAGTGAAGTGTCCTCGAACATAATTCAGATGTGGAAGTATACTTGAACTTGATGTGATAATGTCATGGATGTAGGAGACTTGAGGTGTGATCCTTTAGAGTGGTGTTCCCTCTGCAACTTGAAGGTGAATTAGGTACTTGCTCATGATGATCTTGAAGTACTCTTTAGATCAGCTACATGATGACTCCTACTTGAAGATGACTCCAAGCTTCTCACTCAAAGGTGACTCCTCCTACAACTCCTATCCTTTATTGATGTTCCTACAAAACAAGATAAACAATATATCAATATAACAAAGCAAACACTCTAAACATGCAAATAACTTGTCATCAAGTTTAGGTGCACATATAGGTAAAAAGAAGATCAAAAGGCACCTAACCTAAATTAGTCCCACATTCATAACTTTAAATGATTTTAAACAATTGTAAGGACTTAAAGAAGTCAATCTCACTTAAGAGGTTCATTCAAAAGATGTCTTTCAATGCAATTCCTTCCTTAGGCGCCAAAATGAAGTGGGAGTGACAAGCAAAGGCGCCTAGATTCACACTAGTCTTTCAAACCTTATAACCCCTTTCCTTCCTTCAAGGCGCCCAGAATGATGATATAAGTGACCACAAAACCTTCAATCAATCTCCACAACATGTTCCTTTCCTCAGGGCGCTCAAGGTGACTGAAGGCATAAGGTGTGCCTAAACTTACACACCTCAATTCAAGGCGCAATCTAATGATCATTTGAACATGAAAAAGGGTGCCTAACTCATAATGTGGGTTTTGGAGACTTTAGATCAATCCTAGAGTCTTAAGGAAGGAGACATCTCTTTAGGCGCCATCCACAATTGACTTAGACCTCACCTCCCATCAAGGCGCCCAAAACTGGTGGCTACACATGCAAAATGTGCCTAAAATTGAAGGATGAATTGGCGCCTAGCTCAAGTTGTCCTAATTTTGTCAATTTTCAATACCTAAGGCCTTCCATCTTCAACATCAATCAAGGCGCCATCTCTTGGAGTGTTTGAAAGTTGATTTTCTTCTAGGCGCACTTATGAGTCTCAACCTAAGGCGCTGATGTGGGTTAGCAGAGGTGGAAAAACGCGCCCAAGATCCTAGAGCAAATTTGCGCCTAGATTTGGAAGTCCCAGTGCATAAGGTATATTGAAAAATATATTTAAGTTAAGAATATACTTTAAATATTTTTCAACATACCTTTCAGGATGTTTGAGATAGGTCTTAGATCCACTGGATTTAACATGTCGATTATAGAATTTGGAGGATCCACCAGATTTCAGACTTAGTCAATTTTTCAGTGTTTTAGGATTTCAGGGTACCAGACTTAGTCATTTTCAGGATCTCAAACCCCAGGATTGGAGTCAGTTTAAACATACCATTATTTGGATGGAATTTGATTAAGACTCTTCATTATTGCAAGTTCATATTCCAGGTGAGACTTCCAGGTATTTCATTACTTCAAGCATCTTCTCTAAGCCAAATTTGGTGATTTCCAACTTGATTTCTCTTCTAGGTGCAATTCGATGATGATTGGAGTGTGAAATTGCACCTAACACTTAAATAACATCCAATTTCATGCTAAGGTGCCAAAAGGGATAGTCTAATGCATGAAGGGCGCCTAGCTTAAATTTGCTCATTTTTGACATTTGAAGTTGTTTACACCCTTGTGAGACTGGATCATCCTTAGACGCCCATTTTGAGATTGTTAATCCACACTATTGCCAAAGCACCTAAATGACAAAAGCGACAAGAAATGGCGCATAAACTCATTCACTTCAACCTAAGGCGCACATTTGATGATCATCTGAACATGCAAAGGCGCCTAGATTCTTCCTTCACTTCTTTGTCAAATTTCTTGATGTTTAAGGCCCTTTATATCAATTCCAATAAAGGCGCCATCTTTTGGAGTGGTTGAAAGTTGATTTTCCTCTAGGCGCACATGTAAGTCTCCACCTAAGGCGCACTTTTGGGTCTCTACAAGTGGGAAAATGCGGCCAAGGTCTTCAAGCAAATTCGCGCCCAAAACCAAAAGTCCCCAAGGTCAGGTATATTGAATTTCTTATACTTTAAATATTTTTCAACATACCTTTCAGGATGTTTGAGATAGGTCTCAGATCCACCGGATTTAACATGCAGATTCTAGATTTTTGAGGATCCACCAGATTTTAGACTTAGCCAATTTTCAGGATCTTCAGGATCAGGATACCAGACTTAGTCATTTTCAGGGTCTCAAACATTAGGATTAGGTCATCAAGGGACTACAAGACTCAAACACCACTGACTTCATCATGAAATAGCTCTAAGACAGCATCAAAACTCAAAAAAAAAGGGGGGGTCCCCATTTGCAATAGGGTGATGTGTGATTTGGTCACAACAGGTTAGTCTCGTCGTTGAGGAAAAAGATGAAAGTCGTACCCCCATCTTCGTACGCTGAAGCGTACAATCAGGCAATGGATATAGAAAGTGAGAACAAAACATCCTACCGACGTAAGAGAAGAACTGAAGACGATGACAGTACGGGGGATGACAGCAGTGAAGGCGAGTCAAAAACCATTCAGGCATTGAGAAGAGACATGATCCGCATGATGAAAGAACTAAAAACTGATAAAGAGACAACTCAAGAAAGCCGAGAATTATGGTGCACCGAGTGCAACGGGGAAGGTCACGTAAAAGCAAACTGCCCAAGAAAGTTATTTTGTGATATCTGTCAGGTCATGGGACATTAAATCAAGGAATGCCCATTTAACCTGAAAGCAAGAAGTACCCAAGTGTTGTTCACACAGGGAGAATCATCAACTCCGCCGATGACACCCCCGAAGCCTCCGAACAGTCTGAATGCATCCCCTGGAGGATACCGGAATAACAAAAGGATTAATAATAACAGCCCGAGAAACAGGCTGCAGTATGACAGCAAAGGGCGACCTATGATACAGTGTCGGCAGTGCAACGAGTGGGGACACTTTGCAAGAGAATGCCCGAAGCAAAAAGGGGTGAACATGATCAGTTTCAAGGAGGATGATGAAGAGATCCTGGCGGTCACCCGAGCACAAGGGAAAAAAGCGATGTATCTAAATCCCTGTACTGAGGAGAGACTTCAAGAGGCTAGGAAAGAAGTAGAGATGGCAATGGAAACGGAAGGAAAGAACAGAAGAACAACTACCGCATGACCAGAGTCGGGCAAAAGTATCGTGAATCAGGTGCTGCAAACCACTGTATCGGTCAAGATAGCGGATCTTCTACAAAGCATGCCGCAACTGAGGGTGGCGATCTCAAAGGTGATGGAAGGGAATTCAAAAGGGCAAACAAACGATGAAGATGTCATAGTGGAGCCACCACTGGAAGGAGAACAAGTTGTTGATCCAAGACTGTTGGCCATTAACAATGGCAAGAATCCAACTGTTGTACACATGGAAATCGGTGAATGTCACCTGACGAACACAATAATCAACGGTGGATTGGGAGTGAATGTGCTGACAGAAGATACGTGGAAGTGCTTGGGGAAA
Source organism: Cunninghamia lanceolata (assembly GCA_027924645.1). NCBI lineage: Eukaryota > Viridiplantae > Streptophyta > Pinopsida > Cupressales > Cupressaceae > Cunninghamia > Cunninghamia lanceolata. Next base: position 516,646 of record BSBN01000866.1, on the reverse strand, counting down.
CCTACACTATGGCCACAAAATTTTCAGTTATTGGGAGCAGACCAGCACGAAATTAAAGCACTGGGAGTGCTAATGGCTCAGAAAGTAAGGATTGGCACCCAACTTTTTCGATTAAACTTTGTAGTCATAACAGCACAAAATGCATCGTACGATGCATTACTTGGCCGAGGGTGGCTGATAGTCGCCAAAGCCAACCATTACTGGAAAAAGAACACATTGTCGATAGAGAATAAAGGCAAGAAGATTGTCATAGACCTGAGAACACAGGCTGTGAGTGAGGAACTAGCATCAGATTCTGACTCAAACAGAGGGGAGTTAGTTGGTAGAGGGCCAATGGAACCTGACGAGGAGGGAATATTGAAACTACAAGAATGTTCTGAGGACGAAACTGATTCAATGAGTGGGCTTTTCCATTGGCAGATGGAGGACTATGAGTTCTTCAAGCCGGAATGTAACATGATCTCCATCAAGGAAATCGGCGAGACCTCTCGAGGGAATGAAGACACAAAACATGACAAATCGGAAGGAGACGACGACCAACATACTTTCCCAACTGCCTTCAGGGAATATAGAGAAGGGATCGCCGAGATAGACAGTACACCTGCTCACGACTTTGGAGCCGAGGGAAAGATCAAATACGAGGAACCATCCATGGAGAAGCTAAACCTGGGTGAAGAAAGTAACCCTCGAGTAACACTGGCAGGAGATGATTGGGATCCCGTCCTCAAAATAGCGGCATTCAGGATCTTTATGGAGTATAAGGAGGTGTTTGCTTGGACGTACAAGGACTTGAAAGGAATCCCTCCAGAACTATGTGTTCATAGGATTCCCCTGGTACCTGGAGCACGTCCTGTGAGGAAACGACCATACAGAATGAATAAGAATTATGTGGCCAAAGTCGAGGAGATAGAGAAGATGTTGGAGGCCAGAATCATATTCAAAGTAAAAACGAGCGAATGGGTCTCTCCCATCGTCATATCACTCAAAAAAGAGGGGGGGCAGATCAGAATATGTGTGGATTTCATATGCCTAAATGCAGTTACTATCAAGGATCCATTTCCCATTCTGTTTACAGACTCAATTCTGGAAGAAGTAGCCGGCCATGAGATATATTCATTCATGGATGGATTCTCGGGGTACAACCAAATTAGTATTGCGGAAGAGGATAAACTGAAGACGACATTTGTGGTTGAGGGCGGCATCTATGCATACAACCGGATGTCGTTCGGTCTCTATAATGCACCGGCAACCTTTCAAAGGATTATCTTGCACATTTTTGACAAAATGTCAATAGGGAATTTTAAGGCATTTTTGGATGATTGGTCGATCTATAGCGATCAACAAACACATTTGAAGGCACTTGCTGAATGCATGGAGCGTTGCAGAGCCGCACAGTTGGCACTGAATCCGAAAAAGTGTCGATTCATGGTGCCTCAAGGGAAGTTATTGGGTCACATTGTATGCAAGGCAGGACTAAAAGCAGACCCTGATAAGATACGGGTGATCGTGGAGATGGAAGCTCCGAGTGATATTACAGGAGTAAAATCATTCCTTGGTCATGTCGGATATTACAGACGGTTCATCAAGAATTTTGCCAAGATCTCTTGCCCACTCGACATGCTGACAAGGGAGTCCAATTCGTATGGTCTGATGAACACCAGAAGGCGTTCGAGGAACTAAAGAACAGGTTGATCAGTGCACCCATACTGGCATACCCGAACTAGGATAAAGAGTTCCATGTGCACGTCAATGCCTCAAATTTTGCAATCGGGGCCACATTGGCACAGGTGGGAACCCATGGTCTGGACCACCCGGTGTATTTCGCCGGCAGGTTACTTTCGAAGGCAGAAAAGAGTTATAGCACAACCGAGAGGGAGGCTCTCGGAATGGTGTACTCAGTGCAAAAATTTCGGCACTACTTGCTGGCAACACCATTCACATTCTACGTCGACCATCAAGCACTCATGTACTTGGTGAATAAACCGATCATCCAAGGGAGAATCAGTCAATGGCTACTTCTCTTGCAGGAATTCACTTTCACCATCATAGTGCGACCGGGGAAGAGTCATGTAATAGCAGACCAGCTGTCACGCATCAGGTCAGGGGAACCGGCCAAAGGGGTAAATGAAGACTTCCCCGACGCTCATCTCTTCCAGATCGTAGCACTGCCATCATGGTACGAGAAGATTCGTGAATACTTGTCGACGTCCACATTCCCTCAGGGAATGTCTTCAAATGAGAGAAGGATTGCACTGAAAAGCAAGACATTTCAGCTTATTAATGGGTTGCTCTATAAGATGGGACCAGATCATATCCTGAGGAGATGTGTCATGGAAGAAGTAAGGGGTGTGCTAGAAGAAGCACATGAAGGACTCGCAGGCGGGCACATGGGTCTGGATGCCACAGCTAAAAAAATTTTGCTAGCCGGACTATGATGGCCAACACTGTATGCAGATGCCAAAGAATGGGTATTGGAGTGCGACACATGCCAGAGAGTAGGGAAACCACTGAGAAGGGACTATATGCCCCTGTGGCCAACCCAGCCTCAAGAACTTTTCGAGAGGTGGGGACTAGATTTTGTGGGACCATTGAAGGTCAGCCAACTGCATCAGTGTCGATACATAGTGGTAGCCACCGAGTATTTGATGAAATGGGCAGAGGCAAGAGCACTGGAGGACAATACTGCCTTGAGCACTGCGAGGTTCATCTATGAACAGATAGTAACAAGGTACGGCATACCCATACAATTGACGAGTGATCGCAGGGGACACTTCGTCAACCATGTAATCAGATTGATGACAATGGAGTTCAAGATCTTTCATACACTGTCAAGTCCGTACTATCCAAGGGCGAATGGGCAGGCAGAATCAACAAACAAAGTGCTCATTTCGATAATCCACAAGTCGTGCGGTATCGAAGGATCCGACTGGGAAGAGCGGTTACCAGCAGTGTTATGGGCTTACCGAACCACTTATAAGGTAACGACTGGACACACTCCTTTCCAGTTGATGTATGGGCAAGAAGCGGTAGTACCAGCAGAATACTTGGTTCCCAGTCTAAGAATCGCAGTGTAGAACAGACTAGGAGATACAGAGAGTCTAGAAGAAAGACTATTCCAGTTGAATAAGTTGGACGAGAAACGAATTTTGGCCCAATGGTTGACGGAAATTATGCAGAAACGCCGGAAGTATTGGCACGATAAACACGTACGAAGAATGGAATTCCGGTCGGGGCAGTTAGTACTCAAATATAACGGTCGTAACGAAATCAAACCTGGGAAGTTCAAAGTTCGGTGGTTAGGACCGTTCAGAATACGGGAATTGATGGATAATGGGGCTATAAAATTAGACAATCTAGATGGAAGCCCAATCAAAGAAGCAGTGAACGGGTCGAAACTGAAGATTTATAAAGAGAGAAGAGAAACCATACAAATCAATATGCTCGGAATCGCAATAACAAAACAGGGCATGAAGGAGGAAAGAGGCAAACAACACGAGGAGGTAGAAAACAAAGTTGACGGGATGGTATTTTCAAGTACTCAGTTTGAACCAGTAACTAGGTTCTTTGTACCAAGGCCAATGCGGATGGAAGCCCACGAAGGCCTAATCGACGAAGACTATGGTGGTAAATGGATTAATGAGAATCACCCAGAAGAAGAGGAAGAAGACTGGAACAATTGGATAAAAGAATGCAACCAAGTACAGGACAGATTTGAGTTCCTACTACCAAAGGAAGTCCGGGACCCACCAAAAAGGAAGTATTTGGCAGAAGCAATGTTCATTGTGGAAAGATCACCCTATTGTGATGAAGTTTGGGAGCTGAGGAGGAAAAATTGGCCAGTCGAACCATCTCACATATAGCTTCCAAGGAGTTGGATCTGGAAGGCAAAGTACAGATGCAAGGATGTGAATGTGAGGATGAACGACGACGAGAAAACATTTCAATGGGTCCAGGAGCCAATGGGGTGGAATTTGACATGAGTGAGATCAATCCGCGACATTTGACCGGATATGGGAATTGGAAGAAATTAATAAACGCTGCTCGAACGATTGCCTGAGGCAGAAGGGTTATATAAACTGCATCTTCCGCCAACTGACGGAAATCGAGATCCTAGACAATGACAAGGAGAGAGAAAACTAGGAAAGCGAATGGAAGATAGCAGAGTTCGAGGAATTTAAAACTGTCAAGTTAGGGGGAAGGGGGAAAAGTAAGGTCGAGTAAGAGTCAAAACCAAAAAAAAATAAAAATAAATTAAAAAAAAAAGAGAAATAAACCATACGACCTAAAAGAGATATTACAAAGTGAAAAAAAGGGGGATTCCAGATCAGAACTAATTGCATCTTCCAAAGGTCGTACAAAACCCAGTCAATTGCCACCGTACGGATCTGAACTCTCAAAACCGTACGCCCAGTACTTTCCGCCATCGCCGTACATAGCTGCAAAGAGGTCGTACGAAAGTCCAAGGAAGGGCCATACAAATTCAAAAGGGCTTTGCCATACGGTTCATCAAGGCCGTACGAGTACTCTACCGTACGAAGTGAATAAACCCCCCACCGTACACCTTCTACTATTGCCGTACGGATTCTCATAGTGCGAGTTCTTTGTGCTGTACGGATTTTTCCTAGTACAGTTCCTGCTGGCCGTACGATATCTCTGGTGCGAGTTGTCTCTGGCCGTACGAATCCCTTTGCAAACCGTACTCTGCTCCTATCGTACGGATTTCTCTAAGCTCCCTACTGGCCGTACGAAATCCTCTACTGCCGTACGGATCCCCTGTCAATATACGAAATGCAATCTTAAGGCCGTACAATCCAGGAGTCAAATCAACAGAAAAGAGAACATAACCGACATAACTGTATTCCGACTGAGCAGTGTAAAAGAGGTTAGAATGTCATTTTCACTAGCGAACAGGGTCACCAGAGCACAAGGCAGAGGAAAGCAAATTCAGATATCAGGACAGGCTAAAGAGAGAAAAATGGCAGCAAAGTTAATTATTGAAGAAAAGCCAACACAGACACCACAACTCGACATGGGTTCATCAGCACAGAAGAAGCAGCCGAAAGGGAAAGGGAAAGAAAAGGAAAAAATCACAGTGGATTCCTTGCAGTGGGAAAGCCTCACGGCGAACGAGTGTAAACAATAGTGGAATAGTCATGCTGACGATCATATCCTCTCAAGATTGCATTACAGAAGGCACAGGTGGATAAGGTAATACAAATGCCCTATTTTAATTTCAGAGTTTGAGGCAATTCTGAAAAGCATAGTGGCAAATTACAACCCCTGAGCAAAACATACCATCATCAAATTCATGAATGTATCGGTCAAAATCACATTCTCACCACAGGATTTTGAGAGAGTGATGGGTGTACCACGCCAAGGATTTACAGTCGGCAAACAAAAAATGACTGCAAGGCACAAGGACAGCATAATGGCAAAAGTTTGTAGACCAGACTTGAGTGAGAAAGAAAAGACCCAGTTGAAGGCTGCAGGAAACAAAGACTTCGACGAGATCACTTGGCAAATGAAGAGTGGCGGTGCATAATGGATGTAATCAGAGGGCGGCTGACGGGAGCCTCACGCTCATCAGATATTCCATTTTGGATGTCGAATTATATGATTGGTCTTAGCCAGGGTACAATGTATAACTGGGCAGCAGTTCTCTCCGACAGGATTCACGAGTTCCTGAAGATGACTCACAAGTCATTCTACATGACTCAGCAGGCCATTGCGTTGTTCTTGGACGCCATCTGCACTCACGTCCCCTCATTGGCACGAGCTCCATTTCAGCCAGATGAGCGTTATGACCCCACATGGCCAACGGTCTTCAAATGGACAAACCTGAAGGCCCCTGCTCAAGCTGGGAAGGGAGATGAGTCAACGAGCAACAAAAAGAGAAAACAACAGGAGTTACCTGAGTCTTCGTCAAAAGCACCATATAGTGCACAAGGTGCCGAGGAGGATTGCATCGAGGCCTCGTCAGCCTCAGCCACTCTTGGCAACCCCGCCAGCCCCAGTCCTATAGTACCAACAGGAGAGAAGAGATGGGATGTTGTACTGGGGAAGAAGCATGCACACTTACACTTAGACACACGCACTCAGGCGGAGATTCCCGTTCAGCTTAATACCACTCACGTTTCATGGGGTTAGATCATGAGGATGAAGGGAGATGACACCATACCAGTTCCTCTTCCATCAGGGCAGATTACTCCGTTTGAGACTAGGTCTCCAAAGAGCATGGCACATGTGGACAGCTCAGTACAGGTAGATACTTGGCTTCAGCTACTGGGCATGCCTTCAGAGTTGGCAGACATTCCTCCACTAAGCCCCACTAGATCTCACTTACCGCCACCTGCACTTGAAGGTGAGATGGTACAGCCAGAGGAGGAGAAAACAGTTGATGTACCAAAAGATGCTATAATGATTAGTGACTCTGAAGCTGAGGAAGGAACAGACACAGACAGCTCAGAAGAGGAAGGCACCAATACCAGTATGACAGGCAATGCTGATGACACAGAGGATAATTCTCACTCGGTTGAGCCAGCTGGGTTGAAAGTACACATGTGTAAGCCAGATGAGAGTGACCCACTGGGCACCATTCTCAGGTATGCACAGGATTTAGGGTCTATGGGAGCCATCCTTCAGAGGGTGTCTGATATTGCTGCCAGGGTCAATCCCTAATACTCTTCGCCAATAGTACATGCAGAGGTACAAAGAATTGAACATTTCGCCAAGAATGCTGAGACAGAGTTCGTAAGAGTATTTTGGAATAAGGGTTGGCCAAACGTGATTACTGAGGAGATGCAGAGGGCATGGAAACCAGAGAGACCAGACTTTGGAGTTGGAGATGCCGACAACGAGATACTGGCAGCCCTTCATAGCATTGAGGAGCAGTTCCGAGCATTATATTATGCTAGACAGGAGGATTTTCAGAAGAAAGCACAATGCAACAAAAAATTGGAGGCTGCAGTTATGAGTAAGCAGCTGAGGGAGAAAATTGATGAGCAACAGGGGCACTTCCAACGGTAGCTGGCACAGGAAGCCGAGCTCACACAGTTAGAAAGGAACAAGGCTGATGCACTCAGAGTAGAACTAGAAGCCACAAAGAAGGAGTTGGTTGAATCTCAGGCAACACAGGAAAAAACAAAACAGCAGTTGGTCGAGGCTGCCCAGATGGTACGTCTCACCAGAGACAAGCATATCATTGCCACGACACATCTGAAGCAAAGGACTGAGGAGGTTTACAGGCTTCGGCGATTAGTTCAACCTCAGCAGGAGGCTCCTGGTTCAGCACGGACGGCATCCACACCTTCAGGGACGTCTACTGACCCTCGTTCTTCCTAGTTATTTTTGGGATCTTGTTTGTGGTCGTCTGGAAGATGACAAGTTTTTTGCGGAGGATGATGTTAGGCGTACTTTACATAGTTTAGTACCTTTTGGTAAAATATGTTTTGTTTAGTTGTTTCGGGAAGTATGTTTATGTTTGTTAGTTTCGGTAAGTAGTTACTCCCAATCGGTACGTTGGTTGGCGACGGTTGGCAACCGTCGGACAAACTATATATGTACTTGTCACGCCATTGTATGGACATGGAGTTTTTGGATTATGATTGTACTTGCTGTTCTAAGTTAATATATGCAGTTGATGTTCTGAGTACCAATTCTGTTTATTATTCTCGTACAATGTAATTTATTCTAGTACACTGTGACAGTGCAAGTATCTTCCCTGTTTACTTTGTATGGAAACAATTAGACTCCTTAGGCAGTAAACACACACACACACACAGATTTATTTAATACATGCTTACAAAGGTAAGCTTATTTGCAACGTAAGAATCAATAAAAGTCCAAAGGTCAAGATATAATTGCAATTGTATAATTTTGAATAGAATTATTTTAGTTGAAATTATTTGAGGTTATTGTTTTTGGTCTTGATTCTTATAATATTATTGTCTACTATTGGTGGTTAAAACTTAAAACTATGGTCAATATACAAGTTTTAATTTCACCCAAGTCTCAAAAGATAAACCGAGAAAACCTACAACTAGTGGAGTTCAAAAATACTCACTATTTGTATGTATCACAACCTTGATCAGATTGTGTTGAGCAAAGAAAAGAGTCTAGTTGATGATCTTACAGATTTTGACAAAACACATAGAGAAGCTTCACTGCTTCTAGAGTTGTCAGTAGCAGACGAATTAGTACCTAAACAACAGAATGCCAATTGGCCTTGATTATATTGTGTTGTGTAAGATACCTCACTATACTTACCAAATTTTTGCTAACTTTTTCTTACTTCTTACTTCAATTACTCAATATCTAACATGAATGAAATCAACATGTATTGAACAAACAATGAAGTTGAGATATCTTATTACAATTGTCAATACAACTTCTTATTACAATCAATAGATGCTCAATAGCATCAATGTTCAGCTTAATACAATGATAGGCCTTGGCACCTAGATTGAACAATGATTGTCTTCAAACTACAAGTGACTTGACTTCAAGTTGCTAGTGTCTTCAAGATGCAAGTAACTTCAAGCTGCAAGTAACGACTTCAATCCTGCACAATGATGATAACTGAATGTTAACACCTCTCAAAAGATAACGAAGCATCACCTTATCAAGGTTGAGGGAGTATCTCCCCAACAAGCATGAAATGAGCATAAAGCTTGAAGTGACTCACTCCTCCTTTTATAGTGCTTCTCCACAAGAGGCAAAGAGGCAACCAAGGCACGTTTTCCAATGAGCATATCCTAGAGGAATATTTCATTGGGTGACTCACTCCTGAGTTGGAAGCCTCATCTGGTACACCTCCCAAAGTCATTCTAGGACCCACTGCTTGCATGCTTACTCCTCAAGTCTAGGCGCTAGAATGATGCTCTACAGGTGAGGAAGTGCGCCAAACATCACAGTTGATTGTTTCATGGTTAGGCACTGAAACAGGATCACAAAGATGTGAAAATGCGCCTTAGGAAGGTGTCTCAAGCTTAGGCGCCAATCTGGGGTTGTAAGAGCATGGATATGCACCTAGCTCACTTGGTGAGGTTTTGATGACTCCGAATGCTTGAAAACACTTGTCAACATTCAATGAAGACTCCCTGACTTGGATTGAAGACTCATCAAGGTTAGGCGCTCAAATGGGGGTTTCTTGAGTCTGGGCGCAAGTTGGAGGTTGAAGAGGTGGAGATTTGCGCCTAGCTTACTTAGGCGCACATTTGAGGTGGTAAGAATGCAAACTGGCGCCTAGGTTTACTTAGGCAATTTTATGATTCCAAACTCAAGTTGAGACTCGCAGATGCTCAGTTTGAGATCCAACACGCTCGTTATCATTGATCTCTACCTTCACAAGTTAGGCGCACTTTTGAGGTTGTATAGAGACCAAAGTGCGCCTAAGACAATTGATCATAGTTGCTCCATTCTGAGGCGCTAGTTTGAAGTTGTGTAGATGAAGAACAACGCCTTGACTTCCTTGAGATAGTTTCACCAAGTTCAAACCTTGACGAAGACTCCAATTGGTCCTTGTGAGTGATGAAACTCTTCATTCTGACCCTAGGCGCACATTTTGGTAGCTGGGAGTGATGAAGTGCGCCTAAATCATCTGGATGCCTTTTCTAACTTGTCTGAGCCATGAACTATTCCTGTTGATCCCAGGCTCCAATCTAGACCCTGAGTGATGTTTCCCTCACTTAGGCGTACTTTTGTGCTTCTAGAGACTGGAAAGTGCGCCCTGACCAGGAAATGCATTTACTTTGTCAAATTTCACTATTCAAAGCCTCTCGTTCATCCTCATGAACTTCCCGACTCAACATCCTTCATTTGACAAGCCAAACTTAGTACATTGTACACGAACCTCATCACAGAAGTACTTGATAAAGGTCTTGGCCTGCATTTGCAAAACTACAAGAGTCAGTTAGCCAAAACCAAATTCATTCCCTCATCATACGTATTAGCCCTCGAGAATGATGAATAGGCTAATCCGTGTTCATTGTTGACTAGGCCGGAAATGGGGAGATGACAGTCTCCCCTTCCCGGGATTGCTTGTCCTCAAGCAATCGAAGGTTAGGATGCTATAAAATCTTTTCTCCTTCCCATGTAGCATCCTCTATCGGCAAGCCTCTCCATCTAACCAAATATTCCCTAAAGACTCGGCTACGCAATTTGCGTTCTCTCGTATCAATGATGCCATCTGGCTTTAGAATCAACATTCCTTCTTCATCAAGAGGCGGAAGATCAGGAGAGGAAACCACATTCTGACCCAATGCCTTTTTGAGTCATGATACATGAAATACATTATGAATGCGGCTACCTGCTGGCAATTCCAACTCATAAGCCACTTCACCAACTCTCCTTACAATTTTGTATGGCCCATAAAACCTTGGCTTGAGTTTTTCTGCACCACTCATCTTCAAAGAACTTTGTCTATACGGCTGTAGACGTAAGAAAACCAAGTCAGTCACTTCAAAAGATCTTTCCACTCAATGTCTATCTGCATACACCTTTTGTTGATTCTGAGCATGCTGAATGTTATCCTTAAGAACTCTAAGGATATCCTGTGTGTCTTGCATTAACTCCTTAGCTCGAGGAGCTCTACTATCATCGAAAGCCAAATCAACAAAGGAAGAGCATCATATCCATACAATGCTCTAAATGGAGTCATGCCAATAGACATGTGATAGGTGGTATTGTAACAATACTCACCAAGGTATAACCATTTTACCCATGCACGTTGATGCCCAGCAACATATTGTGAAGGTATCCCTCAATCCACTTATTCACAATCTCTGTTTGACCATCCGTCTGAGGGTGATAACTAGTGCGAGGTGTTAGCTCAGTGCCTATAAGTCGGAATAGTTCATTCCAAAACATGCCAATGAATCAACTATCCCGATCACTCACAATTGTCTTTGGAAGGCCATGCAAACAGAATACTTCTCTGAAAAATAATTCTGCAATCTGGGGTTGTAAGAGCATGGATATGCGCCTAGCTCACTTGGTGAGGTTTTGATGACTCCGAATGCTTGAAAACACTTGTCAACATTCAATGAAGACTCCCTAACTTGGATTGAAGACTCATCAAGGTTAGGCGCTCAAATGGGGGTTTCTTGAGTCTGGGCGCAAGTTGGAGGTTGAAGAGGTGGAGATTTGCGCCTAGCTTACTTAGGCGCACATTTGAGGTGGTAAGAGTGCAAACTGGCGCCTAGGTTTACTTAGGCAATTTTATGATTCCAAACTAAAGTTGAGACTCACAGATGCTCAGTTTGAGATCCAAAATGCTCATTATCATTGATCTCTACCTTCACAAGTTAGGCACACTTTTGAGGTTGTATAGAGACCAAAGTGCGCCTAAGACAATTGATCACAATTGCTCCATTCTGAGGCGCTAGTTTGAAGTTGTGTAGATGAAGAACAACGCCTTGACTTCCTTGAGACAGTTTCACCAAGTTCAAACCTTGACGAAGACTCCAATTGGTCCTTGTGAGTGATGAAACTCTTCATTCTGACCCTAGGCACACATTTTGGTAGCTGGGAGTGATGAAGTGCGCCTAAATCATTTGGATGCATTTTCTAACTTGTCTGAGCCATGAACTCTTCATGTTGATCCCAGGCTCCAATCTAGACCCTAAGTGATGTTTCCCTCACTTAGGCGCACTTTTGTGCTTCTGGAGACTGGAAAGTGCAGCCTGACCAGGAAATGCATTTACTTTGTCAAATTTCACTGTTCAAAGCCTCTCGTTTGTCCTCATGAACTTCCCGACTCAACATCCTTCATTTGACAAGCCAGACTTAGTCCATTGTACACAAACCTCATCACAGAAGTACTTGATAAACGTCTTGGCCTGCATTTGCAAAACTACAAGAGTCAATTAGCCAAAACCGAATTCATTCCCTCATCATACGTATTAGCCCACGGGAATGATGAATAGGCTAATCCGTGTTCATTGTTGACTAGGCCAGAAACGAGGACATGACATGTTGAACAAAGAAGAGAGACTAGTTGATGATCCTGCAGATTTTGATAGAAGACATAAAGAAGCTTTACTTCTTCTAAAGTTGTTAGTTGCAGACAAATTAGTCTGTGAAGTATGGCATGCCAATTGAGTGCCAATACTTTGGGAGAACTTGAAGAACAAGTACCAAACATCAGAAGTTAGATGAGCATTGTATCTTAAGAATCTCTTGTTTCCTACTAAGCTGCAAGGAGGACCTGTCTCTGAATACTTGTTCCAATTTGTTGTACCAGATAGGATCAAAGAAGAGCAAGACAAGGAAGATATTTTTCTTTCTCAAGGGTTTTCAACTTCAAAGTCAGAAATTTGCACACGCATAAATGATGAAGAATCTCAATTGATGTCAGCAGAAGAGACAAAGATTTGGTCATCAGGGGTTGGTATCTTTGCTCAAGATATCAAAGAAGCATCACAGTTAGAGCAAGAACAAGATTTTCTTCATATTGAAGATAACTCAGCCTTGGAGGCATTCATCAAATCAGGAGACCATGTGGAAGATTCAGTAGCAAATCTTGACAGTTTTCTACATCACCTAAAGAGCAAGCCTTAAGTAGAAGATATGGTGAATTTTCTCTTGCACTATGACTTATCTTCACCATCACCTTCGTTACATACAATACACATTGGTGAAGAAGATAGTTTCAGACCTTTTGAGGTTATCAATGAATCTGTGCAAGAAAAGGATGCTATAGATATTTTTTGTAGTGAAAACAGAAAACTACACCTTGATCAAACACGTCAATCAAGGGAATTCTTCTCTACCACTACACTAGGGTCTTGTCAAGTTTATGTTATCTAATGTTTTAAACAAACCTATGTCAACACACCCACTTTGTGCTAATAGAAAAGGAAATGAACTAAACTAATTGCTTAAAGGAAAAAGAGAGTCTAACAAAATGCTGAAAGTATGCTACAAAAGATAGAATTAAATGATTTCAACCACATAAATGACAAGGGAGGTTACAGAGCATAGTTCCACGGAGTTTCCTGATGGCGGGACGGGGGGATGGGGGACAGGGGGCCTAAATTTGGGGACGGCGGTGGGGTGGCGGCGGGGGAACAGTGCAAATACATATAGTACTTGAAAATTAGTTATAAAAAGATGTATAAGGAATTTGTATATTGCATTGAACATTAACAAATGAACATTTAAGTTTTTAACAATGAAGTTTCAAGTTTGATTGTTTGATGTTTGAACCATTGAACATTGAACATTGAAAATGAAAAATTGAAAATCAAAATATCGAACATTGTTATGTTGTTTGAACGGTGAACCATTGAACCAAAATGACTGTTTGAAGTTTTGATTTTTGAACCATTGAACCAATGAACATTGAACATTGAACATTGAAATTTTGAAAATGAAAATGAAAATATCGAATCGACGAAGAGTTTTCAAATTTTCATTATAATGATTCAAAATATTGTGAACTGCTGGGGTTAGGGTTTGGAGCAGAAAATTATAGCAGTAGACCTAAAGCGCCCTCCTTTGGAGACACCATTCATGCATGTATTATCATTTGGTATGTAATTGTTGCTAGTTCAATTCGTCATGTGTGAGGCTTGTGGCATTGACCCTAGCCATATGGATTTGTAATAGAAGACTGCATATATATATTCAGATTTGTTACAGCAGACCTAATTATTCAGATTTGGCGATTCATATCATGGTTGTTCATTTGTATTTTGTGGTGTAATTTCTTCTCTTTGTTTGGGCAAACCATATGTGGCACTTCCTTGATGCTTTGGTGTAATGTTTCTGGAGTTCTTTCATATATTTGCAATCTGAAATATAAAATCAGAATCAGAGTTAGGGTTAGGGCAGAGTTATAAAGTGCAGAAATTCAGACCAAAACTAGGGTTTTGGTGTAGTATCCATTTGGGATATTACAAGCGTGAGCTTGCCACGTCTTTAATCTTTCACCTTTGCCCCTATGAGGACGTTCGGGTTGTTAGGGAAGTGTAGTTTGTTATTATTATTATTATTATTATTATTATTAAATGGCTCACACGGTAGGTGACTCCCAAATGGTGGTATCGATGGGCGTTCGTGACACCTTTGGGCCAAGTGGTGGTATTGTCAGGTGAGCATGAAACCTTTGGGCCTATGGCAGTGGAGAATGATTATCCAGCACCCTAGACGTAATGTTTTCCCCTCCTCCGCTAGGGTAGATGATTGGGCTAGATTAGCGACCGGGCTCGACGTCGCTATTCGCAAAGTATATCATGAGGCATAAACATGGTTAAAGTATAAGTATGCTAAAGTATGTGGAAACATATTTGAATATATGTACTTGTTCATTATTATTGATTATGATTATGATATTGCTAATCCTAATGATTATGAAAGAATATATGTATTTGTAAGTGTTGTTAGTGTTTGAGTGTAGGATTCCAACTCGGAATTACATTATTCAAAGAGATATTTATATTGAAAGGTGGTAACCCTAACCCCAAGTCATAATCATAATTCTAGGGCACCTTTGGGAAGGGGACATCACAGGCCTCTAGGCCCCCCACTTCCTCTACTTCGAGTAGAGTGCCACTGCCTACATCTTCAGGCACACCACATACTTTTTTTATACCAAGAAACACACCAGGAGCACAGACATCATTGGCGGCTACAGGATGGAATAGGGGGGTGCATTAACATGCCGACATGGCATGTGCAGGCTTTTGGTACTTCAATAACATTCCATTCGATATGGCGAGTAGTCCCTATTGGCACAGTTTGGTTACCGCATTGACAGTTGCGGGAAAAGGCTACAAGCCACCTTCTCGCAAAGACTTGAGTGGGAGCTTAGTCAATTTAAATTTTATGCTAAGTTTATCATTTATGTTCTTTAATTTAAATTAATTTATGTTGAATTTAAGCTATTTTTTGTTTAAAAATTAAAATTTTGTACTTATTTTACTTTGTACTTGTAGGTTGCTCACAAATGCAACCGAAAGGGCAGTGCAAGTAGTGGAAGATCAAAAGAAAGAATGGAAGAAACATGGCTGCACCATTCTTTCTGATGGGTGGACGGATGGGAAAAACCACACCATCCTTAATTTTTTGGTTTCTTCAAAAGGTGAAGTTGTGTTTTTGAAATCGGTGGATGCCTCCACCAAAATAAAAAATGTAGAAACATTGTGTACATTGTTGGAGGAAGTTGTCATGGAGGTGGGGATAGATAATGTGGTGCAAGTCATCACGGATTATGCAGCAGCATATGTGGCAGCTGGGAGATTGCTTGGGGATAGACATCCTACACTTTTTTGGTCATCTTGTGCGGCACATTGCCTTGACCTTCTTTTGGAGGACATAGGCAAATTTGATTGGGTGGCACCGATTGTAAATGATGCAAGGAGCATCACAAAATTTATCTACAATCACCCTTGGGTTCTTAGTTTGATGAGAGATCATACACAAGGGAAAGAGTTGGTGAGATCAGGTGCCACAAGGTTTGCAACGGTTTTCCTAACGTTGCAAAGCATTATTGGTTTGTTGAATGCTTTGAAACAAATGTTTGTGAGTCCACCATGGCTAGAATCATCATATGCTATTGTCTCTGAAAATTCAGTCCAGAATGATCTGATTGTTAAATGGGCAGTATCTGGTTTAATACACATGAAAACATAAGCCGCAATAACAGTTTAATGGTGGTTTGTTCCTCTTAGTTTTTGGAGTTTTTGATTTATGGTAGGGTTGGTCCGTACCTTTGGCAAGAGGCAGCATTTTCAGAGATAATTTCCATCAGCAGGCTTCATGTTCAACACTTATAGATATATCAGATTTGTCAATAAAGGATTGACTTGTGGGTGTTGCAGGTGATCTTTATGAGGCATGTCTTCTACATTTGCACTTGATCAAACCCTTTATTTACTTCTGAATATGGTGTTACATTTCCTAAGTTTTGTAATCATCTTTTAATCTTGCAAACTCACTAAAGTACCCCTGGATGGTTCAACCGCCAGTGTGGAGGAATTGAATCTTCCTTTCTATCTTTCTACCCACTAGATAAGTGGTGAATACTCACTGAATAAGTGGATGCTTTGTATCTTTCATCTTTGCTCTCTTACCCACTGAAAGTGGCAAATTCCCACAACATTGTGGATGCCTGCTCAAGCAGATGAATGTTTATTAATTGCACAATCTTATAAATTGTAAACCAAAGCACATTATGCTCTCACCTCGCCCAGTTGGGATCTTGGTGATCAAAAGTGTGGAGGTATTTTAGTTGTGATAACATCATAACATTGATTATCATTGTTCAATATTTTGGAAAAAAATTTGGGGTTGTATGTTACACAAAATCATTCCCTTACCATAATTATTAGCCTACGGGAATGGTGAATAGGCTAATCATCAACCCCACATGTGATCACTCCAGAAATGGGGACATGACAAATTCTGGTACCGCCTCAAGCAAATGTGCTTCCTTCATCCTTTTCTTTGAGAATAATAACAGGTATCATGAAAGTTAAAGGCAATGAAGAAGTAAGGAAAGGAAAGGGTAAAGAAAAGGTAACAGATGATATAGATATAGCCCCAAAGGTTGGCAAGTTGAAATTAGGTGCTAAGAAGAGTGTTAGGATTTCCTATTATTCAACATAGTCACAAACCACAAATTATGTCTTGCACTCCTAATTTCCTTCTCCCGCTTCTCCTCCTTCTAGGTCCTCTTCCCCATCACCAATTAGACCATACACACAGTTTAACATACCTATGAATGTTTCCTTAACATCCATTCTACAGGAATCTCTTATTTCACCTCTCATTCCATCCCCACCCCATTCCCGAATTCCACCATCTCCCATTCATACCATTCCTTCTCCTAAATTACCCTCATCATTGATATCCCTTCTGCTATTAGAAATTCCCCAAAAATGTAGGATAAAGGAAAAGAAGCACCAAAGTGGGTGAGATCTATGGTCAACAAAAAGAGGATAACTCCATTGTAATGTCCCCATTTCCATAATGGTCACATTTCATTTGAGTGTTTAGCCTTTTCACTATTCCCATGGGCTAAATCGCATTCTAAGGGAATGATTTGTGGTTGAGATAGGACCTTGGAGGCTTGGAGAATAGAAAGTTGGCTCAACTAGCTTTATTTCACTTGTATTTTTGGCTAATGGTATTTTATAATATTTTTATAAAGCCAAAAATAATATTATATTAAGCCAAGGCAAAATTGAAGGATGGAAAAAGCGAAAGTTGGACAACTCAAAGATGGAATTTGGGAAAATTGAAAAAGCAAATAAAATATAATATTTTAATTATATTTTATTATTTAGTTGTGTCCAAGGAAATCGACGCCCACATGAAGGAGGGAAAAATAATAAAAAATAATATTATTTCAATACAAATCGGCGCCCATGGAGAAAAGGGAAAATTATAATAAAATAATATTATTTTATTTGTGGTGAGGCGTCCAAAGTGGAGAAATAAGGAAAATATTTAATAAATATCAAATTAAAGATTTGATATTTTTTTTTTTTAAATGCGCCTGGTAAACTTTTTAACGTGACTGGCAACGCTGGTGCGACACGCCCTCCAGCTCCACGCGAATGCTTTTGCCCGGAGCAATGAACTGGTGAGGCCACAACACGAGGGACCTCATCCCCTAGGAAGAACACTTCAAACCCGTGAGCTCGTTGGCCCAGCGAAGGCGTAAAGCCTTGCAAGCTCGTTGGCCCAGCAGGGGTTTGAACTCTGGTGGCCGCCACTACAACCGAGCGATTTAACCACCGAACCATGCCGTCATCGGCAAATTAAAGATTTGATATTGACGGCGGACTTTAAAATTGATTATATTTTGTCTAATTGGGTCACCCAAGTGGAAAAATATAAAAGGACATCATTTGGAGCAATTTCTCATATCTTGATCATTTGGTATTTGTTAGCATTTAGATTCGCACCTTTCGGTGCAACTCAAAACGAAATAGCGTGTACAGTAAGACTGTTCTTCAAATTAGGAGGGGAAGCTCCCTCAGACGAGAAATTTTAAAAAGACAATACAATTAACCTATCTTTTTGTTTTCTCAAGGCACGAGCACAAGGCAATTCAAGCTCTTCTGTAATCCTAAAGAATTTTTCTGAGTATTGCAAAAGAATAACTAATCTAAAAGCATACTTTTGATTTCTCTAAGTAAATCCAAAGCTCAAAGAAATCAAAGGAACATTGGCGATTTGATTTGAAGGAAAACACTAAGAACAAAGGAAGATCAAAGACAAATGTTTAAGCATAAAGTCATAAACACTTGCTCTCAATCTCAACAACACAAAGCTTCCACAAAGATAATGCATGTATTCATTCTCAAAGTAATAAACTACGCAACACAGTTGAACAATAATATGTGAGCAATAAAAGCTTCAACATTTACCATTAAGAAATTAAGAGTGTAGAATACACTTATTTATACCCTAAAACAAAAGGTGCAAGGAAATAAAAAGGAAGAGTTAACTAATACTCTTCAACCTAACCCTAATGTTGCACGCAAGCATGCGAGCTTATTAGCATTTAAAAATATAAAATAAGTCTCATGCAATTCAGTTAACTGAACTTGCATGTTATTACAATTTGAGTTCCACAAAAAGATATTTTACATGATTTCCAAAACAAATCTAAAAATAAATTTATCTTTGAAAAGCAAAGTCAGTTCTCCAAATAGAAATTGCTTTGGAAATCCCTCCAGCTGCCCAAAATAGACTCTCCTGCAAATACCGAAAAATGGCTAAGTCTGAGAATTGAGATTTCTTCCCAATTCATTAACTTTAGCCTCATCTAGTATAATGATGGAATCAAGGTGAACAGTCTTCATCTGCAAGATGACACTTGCATCTTCAATTGTCTTCAATAGATCCGTATACTCCTTTTCAGCCTTATCAAATTTTACTGTGATTTCGGCCAAAAGGTACATCTTTGCTACATGAGGATCTCCCCAAAACCTCTCACGGATCAGCTGTATAAACTCATTCTGCAAGTCATGTACAAGGCAATTTACGCCTTCGTCAGAGAAGTACCTACAAGGGATGCGCTGGATGAAATCAATCACATACTTCTCAACATTGAGAAGTTTCTCCTTCCACGTAGCCAACTCTGAGGCTATGTCCTTTGAGATATGAATCAAAAAGGAATACTGATGTGTCCACAAAAAGACTGTGGATCTATGCTCTGCTGTCATTCTGCAAGTCATGTACAAGGCAATTTACGCCTTTATCAGAGAAGTACCTAAAAGGGATGCGTTGGATGAAATCAATCACATACTTCTCAACATTGAGAAGTTTCTCCTTCCACACAGCCAACTCTGAGGCTGTCCTTTGAGATATGAATCAAAAAGGAATACTAATGTGTCCACAAAAAGACTGTGGATCTATGCTCTGCTGTCATGGGCCTCAACCCAAGGGCTTGCAATCTCACCAAAAGCCTATTATAGATAGGCGCCTAGTCGCTGTCCCACATTAGAAAATGCAAAATTGAGCCTCTTTTGGCTCGCTGTCCCGAAAAATTTAGAGCTTTTTCTTCACTGTCCAACTCAGAATTTCTTCGAAAAAGTATACAATTTGCCTTGAAAAATAAAATTTCTGAGTTTTTCCCTTCAATTTGGCCCCTAGAAATGGATGCAAATGTCGATTTGAAGTGTTTTTAGGTGTTGGGAAAGCACAAAAACACTAAAAATGACACTTTTAGGTCAAAAACGTGCCCTAGAAGGTGGCTGGATCTGCTCAAAAATGAAGAAAAAGTTGATGAAAAGTCTGATTTTTGACCTTTTCAATGCTGCCCTAGCAATATATGATGGATCTCCTTCAAAAATCTCTTGAAATTCAGCATCTAGATGCTCCAAAACAATAAAAACCACCTTCTTTCAAGCTGGGTCTGCACAAAAATGGATGTTTTTCCTTGAAATATCTTCAAAAATCACCTCTATATGGCTGGGAATGAACAAAAATGTCTTCTTCTTCGCTGTAGCTAAGCAAAACTAGCTCCAATCTTCAAAAATATAAGCCTCTATGGCAATAATGCCTTCACAAATGAAGCGTTGGTCTTATAAACCCTCAAATCTGTTTTTATACTAAAAATAAGAGTACTTTTATTTGCCCTAGGCATGCAGAATTGGAGAGTGAAGTGAGAAGTGAAGTTCATATGCTTTTTATAGCCTTCAAAGTCATGAACAATCCTATGAGGTGGCGCTCCTTGGCTTGGTCGGCCAAGTCTAAATATAGACTTTGAGCTTTGTTTTTTGTGCCACTTTCCTTGTAGCATCGGCACCCTCTAAGTGGCGCCTTTTTCCCTTGGCTCACGCGCCTTGGGAAAAGTGCGCCACCTTGGGTGGCAAAATTTCCTTTGCCTTTTCTTTAATTTTTTGGCGTCTTTTTCCTTTGAGGAGCACTCCAAAAATTTTGCCTTTAGAAAAAAATTTGATTAAAAACACTCAGCTTTTTCTGCCTTTGACATTTTGGTCTTTTTCGCTTTTGGAGTGTTTTGTCCTTGGAGCGCGCTCTAAGGTGTAAGTGCTCCAAATGCACTTGGAAGCACTTTTGATCTCACCTTGGATGCCTCCATACCTTAGAATTTTTACCTTCATTTGGAGCGTTTTGACGTTGGAGCACGCTTCACTTTAAAAGTGCTCTTTTCTTCATGCCTTAGGCATTTTTTCGACTTTGGAGCGCTTTGGAGTTGGAGCGTGCTCCATGAGAAAAGTGCTCTTTTGACTTGCACTTTTGAAGTGAATTTCAAAGCGATCCTTCATCAGTTGGCGCATAGATGTTCCTTGCATTGGAAATTTTCTCCCTCTTCCTAGGCGCATTTTTCCCTTGGCATACGCGCCTTGGGAAAAGTGTGCTACTTTTGTGCCTTTGAAAATATTTTTAAAAAATTTTGATTTTTCAATTTGATTTTTGAGTTGCCAGGTCTCTCCTCTGCACCTTTCGCCATTCCTTTGCAGTGTTTTGGTCTTCAATTCGACACCTTTGACCTCCGCATCTCGATGATCTTTCATAGCCTGTGGCCATTTTGACTTTTTGAAACTTCTCTTCATTCTGGCCTTCCTTCAATCTGCTTTGATATATCTTGTACCTGCAGGGTTAGAAAATAATGACAAGGTGACACGGTTCTTGAGAGGTGTGTTTTGACATCACTTTTAGGGTGTTTGTATGCATAGACGAAAAATTTCGTATGGGTACAACAGTATTTTTGCATATTGAGTATTTGCTCTTGGCTGAAAGTGATTTTCAGTTTGTTCAAAGAGACGATCCCTTGAATTATTGTGGTTTGGATGAAAACCCAATCCACCATGGAGATGGATTCATGTGGAGTTCATCATGGAGCTTAACCGGAGGATTTTCATGGAGTTTTTTGCTTCAATCAGCTGGGGTTTGATAAAGATATTTGCAATTAGCTAGGGTTGGAATTTGATATTCAGATTTGGCTTTCGTTTTGATACATTTTCATCAATAAATTGCTTGAAGGGGGTTTATGCTTGGATTGCTTGGCAAAGGAAGGTGTTTTTGGTAATTCCCATCATTCATGCATGGTCTGAAATTTATAACAGCAATCTGCAATTTGATATCAGCTACAGATCTAAGGATTTTTTGGCATCTACATTGAGGTTTCATCATCTATTTTGCCTCCAAACCCTAATCGCTTCATTTTGGTGCATGGCCACTTGGATTTGGAGGATTTATTTGGCATTTGGCACTAGGGTTTCATGACCAGCAACGGGTACAGGTTTATAACAGCAATCAGTCCTTGTATTTGCCTCCTATTCTTCATCAACAATCATCTATAGCAAGGCGTCTACCATTGGGTGTTATAATAATTGCATTGTGTTAGGGTTTGATAACTTTTTGAGGCATTTTTGTACATCATTGAAGGTCTGATTTGAAATGAGTCATGGCTGATATGTAACCAGCACTCATCTATGTATTTGATTCATGTCATTTCATGATCCGGGTATGTGAATAAAGAAACCAATTTCATATCTTCAATTTGAAATTGCATTTCCAGCTGTTCTATCTATTTTTATGGTTATCATTTGTTGTCATATGAAAGTTATATTTGAACCTTTCCATCTTCATATCATAAACTGCATGCATATAAAAACAAATCTTCAAAATCATAAGTAAATCAACAGGAAAACAAATCAGAAAATTCAGGACAGCGAAGGGTAAATTTGGTTTAGATAAGATAGGGATCTTACATCCACCTTCTTACCAAACCAACTTTTCTACAATCTATTCCATTATTTCATAATTAGAGCCAAAGAACCCCAAGAAACAATCTAGGGTGAAGAGAACTATAGATGGTCATTTGATTATGGAGACTGCTATTCCCCCACAATAGAAAACTACCCAGGATGTTGAACTAGCAAACTTTCAAATAGTCAAGACTGATTTGGGAGTTAGTACATGCCACAATGAGGTAGTCACTGAAAATATCAAGGAAAGAGTCCTCAAGGAAGGAGATGACAAAGCAGCCTTGAAGGCTGAAAATGAAATCATACAACTCCATGGGTTCATTGCTCGCCTCTTGCAGCCTATTCCTAGCCCTACAAGATTTGTGCCTCAAATTCTTCAATCTACTAATGAGCAAAGGCAAGTAGATCAATTAGTTGCACATGGAAAAAATACTAAGCAGTGAATTGATGAGATATATTAGCAGGGTAATTAGATCAACTAGTCACACATGGAAAAAATACTAAGCAGTGAATTGATGATATATTTTAGCAAGGTAATTAAATCAACTAGTCACACATGGAAAAAATACTAAGCAATGAATTGATGAGATATATCAGCAGGGTGTTGGGAAAGTTATATGTTTGATAGCAAAAGCAAAAGAAGTAAAATATGAAATTTCAAAAATGGAAAAAAATATGGCTGATAAGCTTCCAGTTTATGAAAAAATTGCAGAAAAGCTTAAACTTACCAACACCGTAGAATTAACTAAACAACAAGAAAAACAAGTTTTTACATGTAAAGGTGAATGCAATTTTTTTGTGAGGGTGCTTGATGAGGCCATTTCTATTTTGTGTGAACAAAAAAATACATTGACCAAAGTAGAAAAGCTTGTTTTTGTTCCCTAACTACTATCCCTTGTAAGTTTTCTAATGAGAATGGTGTGACAATTGATCTCAATGAGGTACAGGGTGAAGGTGAGTTTCAGTGGTTGGTAAAGGACAAATTTAGAAAAGCCCAATAGGTGAGCAACATGTATGATTTGGCAAGAATCACTATACACATATAGAAAGGTGAGGAACAATCAATGGAATTAGAAGCATCGATGTCAGAGGCTGGATATGGACTACAGATGCAAATTTTGCAGAAAGACTTAATGGTAGTGCCTAATGAATCCAAAGTCGATGAGTTTCTTCAAAGTATCTAGGATGTTGCTTCTGTGCCAACCCTATCAAGTGGGGTTGCTAGGTAACTTTTTAGCTACCACTATTTTTGGCTGGATGTGCTTTTTGAGGTTTCTCCTATTCTTGGAGTCTGTAATGTCCCCTTCTAGCAAGCCAAATTTTTCGCAACCTTGCAAACAAATTCAACTTGTAAAAGAGAACATTAGTATTCGATTTTTGTTATCTAATCATATTAACCACAAGATGTATTAAATCAAGTCTTATGATCATAAGCTATAAGCATTCTATCTTTCACAATATCCATTATACATGTTTCATGATTCCAATTGGGAGAGATATACTTGGGTCTACATGTTCATCAAACCACTTGCCCAACGAGAGAGGGTTTATAAGGGAGCAATCATGGGTTCCATAGCCCATCCCGTGTCCTGGAGAGGTACTTGTTGATGTGTTTTCCTTGCACAGACAACGCAGCATAAAATACTCGTGTATTTTATCCTCTCTTGAACAAAATCACTCAGATGCTGAACTTCGTGATCAACTAAGTAGACTCCAAGGTTCCTTATCTTTACTTCTCGATTTGGGATAGCTTGTTGGGCAAAGATGTGATTCGTTGTTTCATACAAAGGGGCTTACACTTTAGTGTTCGACAGCAAGAAAATACCGTTTACACTCATATAGGTTATAACAATCGCTTCGAGGCTACACATTGTGATAAACTTATGATACAGCAATTCAGCTCTTGGTCCTACTTCTAACAATGTTCTTCAAAAAAATGCAAAAGACATGGGTTTAGAAAGAATATCTAATCTAAGTGCAAGCTATCATCATCAATTCCTGGAAATCTCAACCACGCTTTGCTTCGCCATGAGACAACGACTCCACAAAAGTGATGCAATCTTCCAAGGATAAGCTAAAGGTTTTCAAATTACTCTATGAGCAATTGAAGTGACGCTTGTGATGTGTTCAGACTAACCTTACACTACAACTTGCCAGCGAAAAATCATAAAAGGTATGAACATAAAGAGATTTCACCAAGCAGTTGAAAGACAATGACTTCCACGAACTAAAGCTAACAAACTTTGAAAGAAATAAACTAAGTTAAAACATCGAATGCGAGTGAGTACTTAGCAACCATGCAACTTGCAAAGAGAACACAATATCACCATGAATGGCTCAACAATGAACTTGTATTAATCTCAACAATGTCCTAGCAACAGCTCTAATTAGCTCAAAACTCCTTATACAAAATGAAGAGGAATGAGGCTTATATAGCCCTCAAAATACAATGAATGG
Source organism: Cunninghamia lanceolata (assembly GCA_027924645.1). Lineage (NCBI taxonomy): Eukaryota > Viridiplantae > Streptophyta > Pinopsida > Cupressales > Cupressaceae > Cunninghamia > Cunninghamia lanceolata. Next base: position 491,999 of record BSBN01000866.1, on the reverse strand, counting down.
CCAAGATCAATTTGGATTTGATGGCCAAGATCAATTTGGATTCGATGGCCCAGATCATGCCACATCAAAGGTGGTTACAACAACTTTCTATTATTAGAGATATACAAGAAGCAATAAAGGAACATCTTCCAAGGTGACACCTTGATGCCTATGTGGACTGCCCACGTGGCATTTATTTCTTATGTTTGTTCTTTTCGACCAATGCCACGAACTTTGGAACAACCTTCGCCATGTCAGCAACTGGTACACTTGGCGCGTTCCGAATGGTTCCTTCTGCCTTCTTCACATCTCGTGTATGCTCATCAATTGTCCTCTCCCACTCAGCTATACCAACCTGCTTACCACCAACGAATGAGATCAAGGAGTAGATGTTGTTCAGCTATTCACCAGAAATGAAGTGAGTAGAGTTGAAGTAATGAGAATGTATGCAATTCTTCACGTCATGGAACGTAACCTCTCCTGTGAGACCACACATATCATCCATTACACCAACTATCTTATTATGAGCTCTCTGAAGCATGCTATCTACTCGAACACAATCCATTTTAACTTTGTCAAGAAGCTGCTCTCTTATGTCCATAGTGAAGTACCCAGTAGAGAAATCATACGATGAACCTTCTTCAACTACCCCTTCCTCTATCAATGCTGATAGTGGAATGTTCATCAAATCTTCCAAGTGTGGCATGTATTCTCTCTTGACATCATTGAACTTGGAACATGCTACTGAAACTACTTGAAGTCTTTCCAACAACTGAGCAACGGTTTCATACTTTTGGATAAGTTCATCAATGAATGTATCTATTTGATTTCTAACTCTTCCTATCCAGCTTTTCAGTTCTTGGGACTGTGATCTCATACACTCTAACTGAGCAATGGATTCTTGTGAAAGCATGGGAGGTGGAGTAGATGTCCCTTCACGCTGTCGAATTGGATTCATCAACTGCTGGATATATTGCTTGAAGGTGAGGTTTTCTTTCTCCAATCGATTTCCTCTTTCCCTTTCACGCCTCAATCTTTCTTTGACCACTGAAACCGATTCCTCCAACTCTTCAAACTCTTGTTCTTCTGTTGTTGGTCCCAAATCTATAGTGGTCACATCGTAGTCTTCAGGAGCAATATCATCAATTGTTTTATCTACCTTCGGCGCTGCAATATGTACTTTCCTGGACCCAGAACTGTCTCTTGTAATCTTGGAGAATCTAGTCACCTTCTCCTTTCCTTTGTCTAGCCTGGTTCTGCCTAACAACTCTTGTATATTAACCTCTGGCGCTACTTCCACGATTGAAGTCTTCTTTACTCTCTTCCTCAACCATTCTGGCAAGGCAGACAAATCTTCTTGAATGTCTTGTTCTTGAGCTCTAACTCCTAATTCCGGTGACGATGCTTCCTCATCAGACGATTCAATGTGCATATCTATTTCATGTGCAACATCTTCTTGATCTTTGAAGGGACTTGATTGGACTTCTTCGGCGAGAACCTCATGCATGTTTGCTTGACCTAATGCCTGTGGAGCTCCTTGGTTTTCTCTTTCTTCATTCTCCATGACTGATGTCGCATTCATATCTTGAGAAGGACCACCTTGTCTAGAAGTACTAATCTCATGTTCTAAACTCAACTTTGTTTTCTTCCGACTACTTTCTCCATGTGAGTCGTCTAGATGCTTCCTCTTGCCAAGTTGAGCTTCTACTCCGAAGCTTACACTATATCCACTAGACTCACTGCGGTGTTTACTGCTAGATTCACTATCATCCACTTCTTGTGATTGTTGTGAGTCGTCTCCTCCCATCAAGTCGTATGTTAGGTCCTTGTTTGCATTCTCGAGCTTCTGAACTTGCCGATCTACATACTTCTTTGTGATATGTATGACTCGCTGTATCCAATCATCATGGCCAACTTCTCTTTCAGCCCAATTGATAGTGATAGGTCCTTGTCAAACATCCTTTGCACGAGAAACTTTTCATTCTCGAACATCTCTTCTCTCTAATGTGCTCATCATCATCTGCATCTGCCCAATAATCCTCTTGATGCTCTCGGTGTCTAAACCTCTTCCCAAATGCCTTCCGAATCGTGTTGAATGGATCAAAGTGGTCTCGATTCATGTCATGAAGCACAAGATTGTAAGCTTGGAGTTCATATTCTGAATGTTGTGCAGCTTGCAGTGTTGGGCAAGTCTCCAACTTTCCAACTCCTATTGGGAAACTGATTCCGGCTTTCTTCTTGTCTTTCTGAATTTTGTCCCAAGCCAACAGTTGCCTCATCACCTCTAGTAGTACCATCTTGTCGGTAGGATACCTCGGCAAGCAGTAAGGATAAGATGAAAATCCTTGTATCCTCAAGTAGGTGAACTTCGGAAATTGGATGTACAATCATCCAAATTTGCCAATCAATCTCTTTGCATCCTTCGATAACCTCTTATGCATATCTCCTTGAAGCTTCCTTACGATGAACATGAAGAATGCATCATTCACGCGCTTGTAGTGGGCTATGGACTTTAGCTGCAATTGCGGGTAGCAATCATACACGCTGAATTGTCCGGGGCCATATCCTATATCACCTCTGCAATTCAAACCATCATACTTTCCAAACATTGCAAGGGTATAGATGACATATGAGCTCATGTAGAAGGACTTAGTCTCCTTTAGCTTGATCATCTGCTCATGAATATTGTTGCTTATGATGCCAGCCCAATCAATCATCACCTCACCCTTGACGATCTCTTGCATGAATACGAACATCCACACATCGAATGTTGACGACTATTGACAACCCATGATTCTGTTCAAGAAGATCACCATATAGCCATACTCTATGATGAAATCTGATTTATGAAGTTTCTTCGGCAACTTGCTATGATGACTCCTTGGTTGCTTTACCCAATTGGCATTTATCTCTTGCTTACAATCACTTATTGCACCTTCAAACACCTTTTGAGTTTGCTCTCGAGTGTAGACAGTGACCTTCCTATGCTTCAGGATGTTGAATGTTTCAGCGATGGCCTCCCTCCTCAAGTGAGCTAAGACTTCTCCATCGGATGTCTCAATGCATCTAGTCTCTTGGTTGTAATGACTAGCGCATTCCCACATAAGCTCGGCACTCGGCAAGGCGAGCGGAAAGCATGCGGCTTGGACGATTCCATTGCGAAGCATCTCATGGATGACCTTGGAGTGGGTTGGCTTGTAGAGCTCTCTCTTGATCTCCTCCATGTCAACAGGATAAATATGCACAAGAGGGAGAAGAATAAAGCTTTAATATATTTTTAGACATTTCATATTACCATGTAGCATTTGTATGTCATTGGCAAATGTAACATTTTATGTTGACATTGTATGTTTTAAGATCTCTTTTCCCGAGGCCAGTATTTGGCATCATGGACAACAGCAGGCAGTTGGGTTATGTGCAGGATTAAATCAAATGTGTCGTATTATCTGATGTTTTGCTGTCTTAAGCAAAACAGGTGCTGTATGATTAATTAGGGTTTCTGCCGTTAATCTTGAAACAAACAAAATCCTGAAAATAGAGGAGAGGAGTGAACAAAACGGAGAGAGGTGGTCGAAAAGAGAAGTTCTTCCATTTTCCTGATAAAAAATGATCAATTGTATGTAGCTGAAAGGAAGGAATAGAAATTCTGTCAATTAAGTTTCAAAATTTCGGAGTTTGGTGTGAATTTTCTGTATATCGAATTTGTTTGTATATTATCGGTTGCATTTAATTTAATTCTCTCATTGCCGAGATGCATGGTTAAATCCATTCCAATGGTGGATTTCTGTGAAATCAGTGGAATGGACTTGTAAAATAGTTTTCCATTTTTTTGTTTCGTTCTTTTGTTTGATGAGCATGGCAGAATAGAAATTGTGGAATTCGTCGCAGAGGAAGTTATTGGCAGGAAGTTCAAATGTACATTTGATGTATATATATCAATTGTATGCAGAGACAGTCTGTGAATATATCGCATTTGTATGCGAGCAACTTCCTGTGTATATCCTATGACGAAATGCATGTGTAAGAGTCCATTCGGGCAAGATTCATGATCATTCGCTGAATATACAATTCTTGTGTATATTGCTAATGTATCCGAGTATATTCTGTGTGTATCCCAGAATTGCATGTAAAGGTCTGCCGTTTGTGTATATCGCTAAAGTATATGCTGTGTTAAACCTTGTGTATGTCAAGATTTTCTGAGGAAATACATTTCCTGTGTATACATCAATTGTATGTCGCAGACAGTGTATGTGTATATCACTATTGTATGTGAGTGTCAGTTTGTGAGTATACTGCAATTGTATATCGCTGTTGTATGTTGTGAAGATGCGATGAAAATATACATTTCATAAGATACAAAGGAGGACCGGCCGAGGTGGTAGTGAGTTTGTATGTTGGGTTGTTTTTGGCTTGCAGATACAAGGGATGATCAATAATAGCCGGTGACGAGGACCGACAACAGGGAGTTGTCAATTGCATGTTCCTATTGTATGTAACATAAGTGTTTTGAAACATACAAAGGTTCGTGATACAAGTGTTAACCGGCCGCAGCAGGTAAGAACCTTTCAGTCCACCAGGAAAAGCAAGTCAATAAATGTATGTCGGAATATACATTTAAACATACATTTCAAAAGATACAATGGGTGACAACTGAAAGTGTCACCGATAGAGAGTTTATCGGTATAAGTCTTATCATCAGAAGGTGAGAAGAAAGCTACGCTGATGATAGGAAGTCTGAGTGATAGTGATAAGTCATCGGTGTGAGTGGTGCATCAGTGGGAGAATTCTTGAGTGAACCGATGGTATAAGGTGTGGCTGATGTATAGAAGATTTCGGTGAGACATTTGTATGTTCTTGCCGATATTGATAAAAAGAACTATTGTGTGTGTGTTTCCGCTGTGTTTTCGCTCTGCATCATAGTGGTATCGATTTCGGTGAGACATTTGTATGTTCTTGCCGATATTGATAAAAAGAACTATTGTGTGTGTGTTTCCGCTGTGTTTTCGCTCTGCATCATAGTGGTATCAGAGCGAAGGAATGTTCTTTGGGTAGAAGAAGAAGACAAGATGTCAGAAGGAGAAGGTTCAGAAAGGTACCCAGCAAAGATGACCAATGCTGAGTTGGCAGTCTTAGTGAGAAAACAAATGGCAGAGAGCAAAGCAGTTCGGGCTCAGAATCAGGCATTGAAAGATGAGTTAGAGAAGTTGAGGGATAGAGTAGAGAAGGGTGAAGAAGACTCTGGTAAACGAGAAGATGGGGATGAAGAGGAGATCCCTAAGCAGGAAGAGATAGAGGTTCCTGCAAACCAGAGACCCTTACTTAATGCCCTCAAATCCATGGAGAGAACTCCATGGATATGAAGATAGACCTGCCAGTGTTTGCAAGAAAAATGGAACCTGATTCAGTGATAGAGTGGATAGACTCCTTGAATAATTTCTTTGAGACAGAGGAAATACCAGACCACCAAAGAGTGAAGATGGCTCAATCCAAAATGAAAGGAGCTGCACTAACTTGGTGGAATTTCATCCAAGATGACAAAGTGAAAGAAAGACAACATAGAGTTGCTACTTGGAAGAAGATGACGGCTTTAATGAAGGAAGCCTATGTTCCATTGGATTACAATATCCAATTACATAAGAGGAAACAAAATTTGAAGCAAAAGGAGCTAGATGTCAGCTCATACACAGAAGAGTTCATGAAACCATGTGTAAAAACAAAGGTAAAAGAGGGTGAAGAAGAGAAGGTAGCCAGGTACCTCAATGGATTGAGGTTTAACATCCAAGAAGACCTAAATCTGCATAATCCAGATACAGTTCAGAAATGCTACCAATTGGCACTCAAAGTGGAAGAAAACTTAAAGAGAAGGCATGAGCAGAACAACAGAAGTAGAGGAAGACAGCAAAGAGGAGGAAGAAGTCCTTTCAGAGGCAAGGGATTTGGATACCAAGGTGAATCCAATCAAGAGAACAACAAAGGAGATAGCAGTCAACATCAAGGGGGAAGTTATAATCAAAGAGGAAATTTTAGGGGCAGAAGACCACCATTTAGAGGAAGATCTCAGGGCAGAGGACCTATCAGATGTTACAACTGCAATCAAGAAGGCCACATAGCCAGCAAATGTCCAGCAAAGGCAACAAGTTCAATAGGAGAAAAGAGGATCAATCTGATCCAAGAATCTGATTGTCAAAGTGTAGCAAACTCAAGCACTAATCAAAGTATGAATGCTCCTGACAGTTATGGATATCCTGAGAGAGGAGAATCTTTGATGATTAGAAGAGCAATGACCACCATGAAGGTGCCCAACAAAGAACCCCCACAAAGGAAGTCTCTCTTCAGAACTACTTGCAAGGCAGGAGGAAAGGTATGTAAAGTTCTAATTGACTCTGGATCCACTGAAAATTTTGTGTCTTTTGAAATGGTAGATAAGCTTAAACTTAGAAGACTGCCACATCCTTGCCCATACAAGGTCTCATGGCTCAACCAAGGTCAGCAAACAGTTGTAGAAGAACAGGCTTCGGTGGAATTTCAAATTCGACCATATAAGGATAGGTTATTGTTTGACATTGCCAAGATGGATGCTTGTCATCTCCTATTTGGAAGACCATGGCAGTATGATTTGAAAGCATATCATGATGGAGTCAGAAACACATATTCAATCACCAAGAATGGTAAGGTGATAGAGTTGCTACCATTAATGGAGAATGAGGTGGAATCAAAAGGAAAAGAGGTTAAGGTGATGATGGTAGAAAACAAACAATTCATGAAAGGGATAGTAGAAGGAGCAGTCGTATATGCTCTAATTCCATGCCTAAAAGTGAACAAGGAACAACAACAAGAAGTTAAGGGAGAGAAGAGGCAGAGGTGCATAGATCCTGCTGTCCAAGAACAATTGGACAAGTACAAAGGTATCATCTCTGATGGAATACCAAGTTCCCTACCACCTATAAGAGACATCAGTCATTGCATAGATCTGATCCTAGGATCTACACTTCCAAACAAAGCAGCCTACAAGCTTACCCCAGAACAGAATGCAGAGGTAGCAAGGCAGATTGAGGAATTGTTGGAAACAGGCCTAATTGGCAAAAGTTTAAGTCCATGTGCAGTACCGGCTGTACTAGCACCAAAGAAGGAAGGCACTTGGAGACTTTGTACTGATTCAAGGGCTATCAACAAGATAACAATCAGGTATAGGTTTCCAATCCCTAGGATAGAAGATTTGCTTGATTGCTTGGGGGGTGCGAAATATTTCACCAAAATAGATTTAAAGAGTGGCTATCATCAGATTAGGATTAGGCCAAGAGATGAATGGAAAACTGCATTTAAGACCAATGAGGGATTATATGAGTGGAAGGTCATGCCTTTTGGTTTGTCCAACGCCCCTAGTACCTTTATGAGATTAATGAATGAGGTCTTGAGGGAATTCATAGGTAAATTTGTCATAGTGTATTTAGATGACATCCTGATTTTCAGTAATACAAGGGGAGAACACCTCAACCATATAGACTTAGTCCTCAAAAGGTTACATGAAGAGCAGCTAATGATCAACTTAACAAAGTGTTTGTTCATGCACGAAGAGATCATCTACTTGGGATTTGTTATCTCACATAACAAGCTGAAAATGGATCAAGAGAAGGTAAGTGTCATATTGTCTTGGCCAACTCCTAAAACTTTGAATGATGTTAGAAGTTTCCATGGGTTAGCAACCTTCTATAGGAAGTTTATAAAGGGATTTAGTCATGTTTGTGCACCCATGCTTGACACTATAAAAGGAGGACAAAAGTGTAGGTTCACTTGGACAAAGGAGGCAGATAATTCATTTGAAACATTGAAGAAGAAGGTGGCAGAACAGCCAGTTCTTACACTTCCTAACTTCAACAAGATTTTCCAGGTAGAATGCGATGCCAGCCACATGGCAATTGGAGCAGTAATCAGTCAAGAAGGTAGGCCGATTGCATTTTTCAGTGAGAAACTAAATGATGCAAAGAAGAGATACTCATCATATGATTTGGAGATGTATGCTCTAGTACAGTCACTTAAAAAGTGGAGGCATTACTTAATGCCCAAAGAATTCATAGTGTTCACAGATAATCAGGCCCTTAGTTTTATAAACAGTCAAGAAAAGTTGAACCATAGGCATATGAAGTGGGTTGAAACTTTACAAGCTTTCACCTTTACACTCAAGCACAAGAAAGGGGTCAATAACAAAGTAGCAGATGCTTTGAGCAAGAGGGTTCTAACCATCAATCAGATCCAATTAGAGAGTGTTGGGATTGATTCTTTGAAGACAATGTATGACAATGATGAAGACTTTGGAGAGATCTACAAGGTATGTACTTCTTTTGGTGACAAGTATCATGTTGAGTTCTCCGAATTTCTAATCCAAGATGGATTACTTTTTAAGGGGGGACAGTTATGTATTCCAAGGTGTTCTATGAGACTGAATATCATTCAGGAGAAGCATTGTGGGGCCATGGCAGGGCATTTTGGTCTGGATAAAACTCTTGATCTTGTGAAAAGGCATTACTATTGGCCCAAGCTGCAGTCAGATGTGAAAAGATTTGTGGAAGCATGTGTGATATGTCAGAAAGCAAAAGGGAGATCCACAAATGCAGGTTTATATCAGCCACTACCCATTCCTTTTAGGCCATGGGAGAGCATAAGCATGGATTTTGTACTAGGATTGCCTAGGACAAGGAAAGGATATGATAGTGTTTTTATTGTAGTAGATAGATTCAGTAAAATGGCACATTTCTTGCCATGCAAAACCACTTGTGATGCTTCATATGTTGCAGACCTGTTTTTCAAGGAAATAGTGAGGATACATGGATTGCCATTGAACATAGTCTCAGACAGAGATGTAAAATTTATTGGCCATTTTTGGAGGACTCTTTGGAAGAAGCTTGGCACCAATTTGTCCTTCTCATCAGCCTACCATCCTCAAACAGATGGGCAGACTGAAGTTGTCAACCGTTCATTAGGAAATTTGTTAAGGTGTTTGACAAGGCAGCATGGAGAGAAGTGGGATAACATCCTACCACAAGTAGAATTTTCCTATAATGACACCATCAATAGGAGTACAGGGAAGTCACCTTTTCAGGTTGTATATGGTATTCATCCAAGAGGTATTTTGGAATTGAGAGATCTACCTACAGGAGAGCCCATTAGTGCAAATGGAGAAGCTTTTGCATCAGCCATTAAAGAAGTGCATGATCAAGTGAAGAACCAACTCCAACAAACTACAGGGAAGTACAAAACATATGCTGACAAGAAAAAGAGGGATGTACAATTTGATGTTGGAGATTTGGTGTGGGTAAATCTGAAGGAGAGGCTCCCAAAAGGTAAATATACCAAGCTAATGCAAAGGAAGATTGGACCATGTCAGATTTTGAAGAAGTGTGGACAGAATGCTTACGAGATCCAACTTCCTCCTGATCTTGGATTATCACCCATTTTCAATGTATGTGATTTAACGCCATACAAGAAGCATGCAGATGCAAAACAGGGACCATTGCAGGATGCAGTAGATGATGATATTCCTAAGCATGATCCCCAAAATTGAAAAAGATATTAGAATCAAGAGTGATAAAGAAGACAAGGAACAAAGAGTACATGGAGTATTTGGTGGCATGGCAAGGGCAACCTAATTCAGAGGCAGTTTGGATCAATAAAGATCAGATCACAAACACTGGTGCAGACTTTCAAACTCTGATCTCAAGTGGGCTTGAGATCTCTTCTTCCGGGGAGTATGGTGCAGGAGCACCCCTTCAACAGGATAAATATGCACAAGAGGGAGAAGAATAAGGCTTTAATATATTTTTAGACATTTCATATTACCATGTAGCATTTGTATGTCATTGGCAAATGTAACATTTTATGTTGATATTGTATGTTTTAACATCTCTTTTCTCGAGGCCAATATTTGGCATCATAGACAACAACAGGCAATTGGGTTATGTGCAGGATTAAATCAAATGTGTCGTATTATTTGATGTTTTGCTGTCTTAAGCAAAACAAGTGCCGTATGATTAATTAGGGTTTCTGCCGTTAACCTTGAAACAAACAAAATCCCGAAAATAGAGGAGAGGAGTGAACAAAATGGAGAGAGGTGGTCGAAAAGAGAAGTTCTTCCATTTTCCTAATAAAAAATGATCAATTGTATGTAGCTGAAAGGAAGAAATAGAAATTCTGTCAATTAAGTTTCAAAATTTTGGAGTTTGGTGTGAATTTTCTGTATATCGAATTTGTTTGTATATTATCGGTTGCATTTAATTTAATTCTCTTGTTGTCGAGATGCATGGTTAAATCCATTCCACTGGTGGATTTCTGTGAAATCAGTGGAATGGACTTGTAAAATAGTTTTCCATTTTTTTGTTTCGTTCTTTTGTTCGATGAGCATTGCAGAATAGAAATTGTGGAATTCATCGCAGAGGAAGTTATCGGCGGGAAGTTCAAATGTACATTTGATGTATATACATCAATTGTATGCGGAGACAGTCTGTGAATATATCGCATTTGTATGCGAGCAACTTCCTGTGTATATCCTGTGACGAAATGCATGTGTAAGAGTCCATTCGGGTAAGATTCATGATCATTCGCTGAATATACAATTCCTGTGTATATTGCTAATGTATCCGAGCATATTCTGTGTGTATCCCACAATTGCATGTAAAGGTCCGCCGTTTGTGTATATCGCTAAAGTATATGCTGTGTTAAACCTTGTGTATGTCGAGATTTTATGAGGAAATACATTTCCTGTGTATACATCAATTGTATGTCGCAGACAGTGTATGTGTATATCACTATTGTATGCAAGTGTCAGTTTATGAGTATACTGCAATTGTATATCGCTGTTGTATGTTGTGAAGATGCGATGAAAATATACATTTCATAAGATACAAAGGAGGACCGGCCGAGGTGGTAGTGAGTTTGTATGTTGGGTTGTTTTTGGCCTGCAGATACAAGGGATGACCGATAACAGCCAGTGACGAGGACCGACGACAGGGAGTTGTCAATTGCATGTTCCTATTGTATGTAACAAATGTGTGTTGAAACATACAAAGGTTCGTGATACAAGTGTTAACTGGCCGCAGCAGGTAAGAACCTTTCAGTCCACCAGGAAAAGCAAGTCAATAAATGTATGTCGGAATATACATTTAAACATACATTTCAAAAGATACAATGGGTGACAACTGAAAGTGTCACCGATAGAGAGTTTATCGGTATGAGTCTTATCATCGGAAGGTGAGAAGAAAGCTATGCCGATGATAGGAAGTCTGAGCAATAGTGATAAGTCATCGGTGTGAGTGGTGCATCAGTGGGAGAATTCTTGAGTGAACCGATGGTATAAGGTGTGGCCGATGTATAGAAGATTTCGGTGAGACATTTGTATGCTCTTGCCGATATTGATTAAAAGAACTATTGTGTGTGTGTTTCCGCTGTGTTTTCGCTCTGCATCATAGTGGTATCGATTTCAGTGAGACATTTGTATGTTCTTGCCGATATTGATAAAAAGAACTATTGTGTGTGTGTTTCCGCTGTGTTTTCGCTCTGCATCAATGCGGCTTGGACGATTCCATTGCGAAGCATCTCATGGATGACCTTGGAGTGGGTTGGCTTGTAGAGCTCTCTCTTGATCTCCTCCATGTCAACGTGACCCAAGTTGGTGTCACTCACGTTCCTCCACTTGGACATGATCTTCATCTCCGGCATGGCTCCTTGCTTATCACTCTTTATCAAGGCTTGCCTTTCTTTCGCATTCATCCTCTACCTCTTCCTACAAGAGAAGAAAACATATGTCACTAGGCTGATGTGACACTTTAAATAAGGATTTTCTAATATTTATTTTATCTCCTCATGCATGTGGGACAAAAAAATAATTAATTTCAGAACAACATACCTTAGAAAAATCAGATTTTAGGAATAAAATCAGAATTTTGGAAAAATTTGATCTTGGAAAATACTTGAATTTTTGACCTTTTCCCTTTGAAAGCTGCTGCTCCTTGCTGCTTTGCTGCAAATCAGAATTAGAATTGTATTTGTTTTGATTTAAAATGCAGATCTAAACCTTCTTTTATATCAAACACTGCCCCTCTTTAAAGCAGGTCAGCCTAGTGTGAGATGGTCGGCCTAGTTAGAAGAAATTCAGTGTTTTTTGAACATTTTCCATGCTCACATGCCAATAGCGCCCTAGTTGGGCAGGTTTGGAGGGTGCAAGTGGAGAATTTCATGTGAAGAGGTGACATTGTCTGAATGAAGGTCTCAAAACTGCCTAGGAAGGACGGGATTCATGGAGGTGTAAGGATTTTCCATGAATTAGACAATTTTTACTTGGTTTTAACAACTTCAAGGCTCCTCACTTGTGTTATGGATAGTTCAACCTCCTTTAATGCTATGTGAAACTCTTAGAGCATGGGCAGATTTAGAGTGAATGTATGGAGTGTTTCATGTGAAAGAGGTGCATAAAGGTGGGAGTCTCTTGACAAGATAGTCATGAGGGTGTTTATGGATTACTTGACTTAGCTCATTCATCTCCCCATGAAGACCTTCTATCGAACACCCTTAAGACTCAAATAATGCATCATGGATACTAAGTGATGATGTTATCCACCTATCATGATGAAAACCGCCTCGGAAGGGCGGGTTTGGATAGCTAGTAAGGAGTTTGCTATGTGGACACTTCTCTATCTTAACCTTGACACTCCTCTTCCACCTCCATGACTTAATGACTTTCAAACTTCCTTCTCCTAGAAGGACCTTAATTATCTCATCTCCTAAGTGTGATCTGAACTTGCAAGTTATCCATGTGTTTGTGCCTTCTTCTCTCCTAGGCGGGTTTGAGGTTGATGTGTGGAGAGATGATGTGCAGGACATGGAAGAATCCAAGACCCCCTCCTGAGGCCTCCCAAGAAGGGCAGGTTTGAGAGCATGGTGTGGATTCTTTCTCTAAAACATCTTTTCCTAACCTTGATGATCTCCCAAACTTGTCTTTGCATAACTTAATGTTGATGAATGATTGATTGAGGTCAGAAGACAAGTTTGGAATGTTTGATGAACTTATCCTTATGTCATGGTAGAATCTGCCTATGCTAAGCGGCCTTGAAGATGTTGTATGGAGTGGCCAATGTAACCCCTTGCTTGCCTTAACAACTTTCACTTTTCATTGATTGACCTTACAACTTACCTCTAATGGATGAATGAATTGAAGAGGCATGTGTGGAGTGATCAACAGTCAATTTCAATGCTCACCCTACAAACTTTCATCACATTATACTTGAGCGGATCTAGAGGTGATAGGTGGATGAAGTGTTGTGGTGGACATGTAGTTCAAGCATGGAGATGAAGGCCGCCTAGCAAGGTTGGGTTTAAGGGAGGTATGTGGATTTTCATCACTTAATGTTCATTCCTCTCTTCATGAAGACCCTTCTCTTGAACTTGTCTAAGACTTAGCCATTTTGAGATGTTTATGAAGTGAGAAGGCAAACTTGGAGATGTTAGGTGATGATGTTCATCTACATTGGTGAAATCCGCCTAAGAAGGGCGGGATTGGAGGTGTTACTTGGATTTTGCAACTTAGAACATCTTTCACCCCTCTAGGCCTGATTGTCATACCTATGAAGTGCTTTATGTTCATCAATTCACTAATCTCTCCTTGCAAATTGCAGTGTTCTTCACTTTGAGCGGCTTAGGAGGCAGTATGTGGACTATTACATATGGGACAAGAGACATTCCATGGACACCTCTTAAGGCCGCCCAAGTAGGGAGGGTTTAGAGGTTACCTTTGGACTATCCCTCAAAATGCCACAAAAGACATTCAATCTTATGCACTTTCATCTAATCTACATGACCCCATTTGTACTTCAACTCAAAACATTGCAAATTGGATACGTTTTCTCCTTGAGCGGGTTTAAGTGTGTTGTCTGGAGAGTGTGATGTGAAGGAGGTGACATAGTTCAAGCATGGAGCTCAAGGCCGCCTAGCATGGGCGGGTTTGGAGGAGATGTCTGGATTTTGTCACTTAGATCCCTCTCCTCATGAAGATGTCTCTCTCCTTCCTTAAGACTTAGTCAATTTTTCAAACTTCCCTCATTTTGAATGATCCTCTCAAGGATGTGAGGCATCATGATGAGTAGTTGCATTGCTTTAACATTAAAATTCCAAGCTGACCTCTCTAGGCCGCCCAACTAGGGCGGATTTGAGAGTAGGTTGTGGATTTTCAACACTTAGAAATGTTTTCATGCCTTAAAACTTAACTATCTCCTCTCCTTCTGATATCATCTTGATCATTCTCATCAAACAAACTTTGTATTTTACATTGTTCTTCATCTTGGGTGGGTTTTGAGTAAGTGTTTGGAGTATATCATGTGTCAGGTGACATAGTCCACAAGGTCTTCTTGAGGCCGCCCAGGTAGGGCGGCTTTAGGGGTAACCCTTGGACTTTACCGTAAAACTCACTTGGTTCTCTCAAACCTTCAAGTTTCCTGTTCTCTCTCAGATTTGCACCCTTGCTGAGTTGTAAAACTTGGCAATCTAGAGAAACATGGGATATTTCAAGGTCTGTGGGTCGCCTGTGTTGGAAAGAACCTCCGGAGAAGGCCGGCTTCCTATTGATACTCCACCTATAATGCTTATATTAAAGTCTTTGCAGAGAAAAGGGTAAGAAGGATTGCATTAAAATGAAACATACTATCTAAGGTGATGCACCAAAAAGATCATCCGAGACTACACAAAACTGACACACTACAGAACCAGTAATAACGAGACTCCCTTACACAACCCAGCAAATCATAATCCTTGCATCATTACTTTGTAAGGAGGCTAAATAACAACAGTCCTACAAAGGAGAAAGAGGTTTTCTCACTACTCAAAACTGATTGTTATTCCTTGCACATCTCACAACCTGCAAAAATATGTATCCCTGCATAAAGGCACCAACATGAAATACAACTCCAAGGACAAAGAACATCACAAAGATCTGTACTAACACTAAAGACACACAATATCAAAAGAAATGGGAAGGTATAAATTGCTTATTACTACTAAAAAGGGTGTTACAATGCTGTATATCTCTGAAAATAGGTTACAAGACTGTTCACTTCTGCAAAAGAACTCAAAAAATTACAATGTACAGAGTAGTGAATAGCAAGAACTCCCTCAATAATGAACAAGGAAGAAGACTATATACTTCCCAAACAGCTGTAAACAGATAAACATGAACCACCTCCATTTTCATGGATGTCATAAATATCCCCAAAATATTGGTTCAAGTTCTCCAAAAATGGGTTCCCAATGCAGAAATAGTCAAGGCATGCCATCAGCTATCATAAAGGCACCTGAAAATGTCTTTGAATACCTTTAAATGATCTTTAAGGCCACTGAAATAAGTCAAACTGTGCAATAACTCCCCTCCAGCACCATAAATGTCTGATATTTCCCAATAAATGACATAAATACACATTTTCTGCATTTAATTAACATTTGACTAAGAGGTTTATAATTACACCACCTTAGTTAATGTTTTACAACCCAAATTTATACAAACCTATGCATAAAAATGGCATTTATGACATAACATTTAATTCCATCTCAAGATTATGCAAAAAATGACAAAAACAGCATCTTCATAGCTCCCAAGCAAAATGACATGACTCCGCACTCGCATCATATCTCGCATCTCATAGCATCATAACAAAACGTTCTCACAACTCCTAGCCATTTCCATTTTCGCATACACTTCTATCAACATGTCCCTACAAGGTTTGATGCAACACATTTCGAAAACAACCCTTATGACTCCCATATACACATCACCATGCCTTAGCTTCCACCTCTCTTCAATATCACCTTGCAACTCCATCATGAACATGCCTTAGCAAAATATAACATTCGGCCTTGTGTTTCTCCTAATGCATTTCGCCTTGGAAAAGAAATAAAAGGCAGAAAAATATGCCACAGCCCTATTTGCATTATCACTAGGTTTTTTTTTTTAAGACTTCAGCAAGTCTTCACGGGGACAAAAGATTGCAATGATGTTTAAAAATAAAAGTCAAAACACACCATCGAATGCAAATGGAGATTAGGTCTATTCCACCAAAAAGGAGGAAAACAACCTAAAAATCATTTCATTTGCATTTGTGTGTTAGCTGTGAGAACTTGGTCGCCGCCATGCCTGTAGGGTTTGGAAGGCAGAAATGGACGATTTGCATCCATTCTGGGTCGATTCTGAGGCGAAATGTAAGGTTAGTGGTCTTCTCCTCAGTTTTCAAACTTTTGTTGTATATCTGAGTGGATTTTGCGCCTTTTTGGCTGCGAACTTGATTGTTTATTGATGTATCTTCTATGGTTTCTCCGTGGCCGACCATCTTCATTGCACTTGCTGTGTTGAGGCCGTTCTTGGAACACGAATCCCTCCATTCTCTGTTGTTTTAATGCATGCTTCTTCACTGATTTCGACAGAACTGCACAGGTAAGACACTTCACAGCTGGAAATTGGCATTTGTATATTTTCTGTTGTTAAATATGGCACTACAGGCCGCAAATTTACTGGTTTTGAGTATTTGTTTTTGAGTATTTGTGTGAAATAAGTTCCAGGGGTTTAGCTTTTTCTTTGTATCTGCATTCCTTTGGCTCCAAACGAGCCCCGGCCTTGACAAAAAAACTTGAAACAATGACATATATAAGACATCCGTGCCTATAGAACTCAAAAACTGCATTTCTGTCAGTTCTGGGCATTTTTTTGAATCTTTTGACTGTGTATTTAGCTGCCAAAGGCTGTGACCTGAGTGGTTTTGTGAGCATTTGCTTAAAAAATGAGTTGAAACTTTAGATCTTTCCTATTTTCTACATTTCTTGGCTGTGAACAAGCCCCAGCCTTAACAAAAAAACTTGAAAAAATGACATATATGTCTTGCTGCAACTTGAAATCTCTATTTTCTAGGTGGCTGTAGCATGATCTTGAAAATCTGCATTTTTTGTTGTTCTGTCAGAGGGTTCTATGTATCTTGCTTGAAAATCTGTATTATTCTGGCTTCTCTATGTGGGTTCTTTTTAAGACAAATGGAGATAGCTTTCATATCTGTTTCACTCAGATTTTCTTAGAAACCTTCACTCCATTTTGTACCTTTGTGATAGCAGTTGCACTTCCTCCTATTTCATCCTTACTTTTGCTTCCAAATGAGGTATTCTTGCTTTCATCTTTAACTGTTTTTTGTAGAATTGCAAGAGATGGTTTTCTCCTTGCAAAAGTTGGAACTTTGTGAATGTAAGGTCTACCTTCTGTAGCTATTGCTGCAGAGAATAATTTATCTGGTTCTACTTCTTCATTTGATATGGCAAAAGAGCCCTTAGTTGGGCTATCAGAACCCTGAATCTTGTTAGCATATTGCTCTTATCGCTTGCAATATATTTTTTGATCTGTACTATCTAAGCTTTTATCCATATTATCTGTAGTAAAAGGATGTGGTCTTAGAACAGCAATAATTTCTTTCGGTAGTTCAAAACCTGCTTGAACTGTGACTCCTGAATAGATTGCACTTGGCTTCCAGTCTGAGGTGGAATCTGAATTTGTTTTTGTCCTTGTTGTTCTAATGTAGATATTCTTCTGATGTTGTGCTTGTAACAGCTCTTTCTGTTTTATTGCTTGGTGGTGATGTAGAGCATTGGCATTCAATTGTATAGGATTTAAATTGTTTTGTTGTGAAGTGCTGATCCTAACCTGCTGTAAAGAGTTGCTATTTTGTTGAATGGTAGAATTGTTTTGCTGAAGGGCATAACTATTATTATTATGTTGAAGTGAGCTAACTGAACTCTGCTGACTGTCAAGGGTGACTTGACTGCTCATACAATGCCCGATAATCTGCTCTTTCATCTGTCCTATAAATCTTGACAAGGCATTAGAAACCTATTCACTGTCACAGATACTTCTTTAACCTTTATCTTCTCATAGGTCTCTGTCAGTCATTAAAATGAATATTCAAGCTTCTATGAAGGTGATGCAAACCTTATTGAAAGTCTATACAGTCATTAGAATCTTTAACAAAACTCTTGCTGGCCATGTTTCATCAGTCATTATCTCATGTAACTACAAGGATTTTAAAACTCTGTATGCTGTCCATTATTTTTGCACCTTAACATTTGTCTTTTAACCCACTGTCATCCCTGTACCCTGTATGATAGACCTTCTAAAACTAAAGCAGAATGCCTCAACCACTATACTCATCATCTTTTTAAAGTAAGGAGCAATACCCTTTATTTCATGAATGCTACTCTTTATGACTTGTTACAGTTGCTCTTAAACAATGGCTGTTCCTCATGATGATTTGTGACTGTCCTTTGCCAGATGGGTCATTTCTGATACACATTTCTTTTCTCCTTCTTAGCTGCTCCATTGTGCCTTGCTGTCCTTTGTCCTTTATGACTGTGTATGATCATGTGGACTGCACTTGGCTTCCTGTCCTACAATGACTGAAACCTCTTGACATCTAACTGCTGTCCATTTATTATGATAGTATACTGTTCCATATATGCTATGACAGCACTTATTGTTGTTCATCTCTTTCTATGACTGTCTTTTTGCTACTGTGCTTGAAACCAGTTTGCTTCTCTATCTTTCAATAGTTGACTATTGTTAGCATGCAGTCACTCTGAGCACAAGATGTTTCTAATTTACCTCTGACGAATGGATTTATTGGACAATCATTTAACTATTCTGAACTATCTGATGCTACGGTCAATGAGATGATTATCCCTACTCCTTATTGCATATACCACTGTCTTCTTGTTGTAGCACTCATGCACTTCCTGTGACTTTGCATCTTTGTTTCTGGAAGTTCTCTTATGACTGTCTTCACCTTCCTGGTAGTTTGTCTTGCATTTGTATATTGCATATGAGGTGTTCTATAAGGATTATGAGTTGGGCTCAACCCTTGTGGGAGCCACATTTCCTCCACTCATAATGTAAGTGATGAATTAAACAGAAACATAATTACATTTGTAGCTGCACATGAAGCAAACTTGTTAGAAAATAAATGCATGTTTTGGATGTGTTTGATGACTGATTGTTCTCTAGGACATCCAAGGTATACATTTCTTGTTTAATGCAAGTTGAGGATCAGTTTATACATGTATGGTATTTGTTCATGTATGGTTTGTGACCATTCATTGCTTAGAGCATTGCTCTAACACCATTGTTTTTGCCAGATGCAGGAACCAGGGACGATATGAAGCTAGGAAGGACAAAGATGACTCGGGGCGACAGGATAACACGCCAAAGCTAGAACTAGTCATTCTCAGGCAATGATTGGCCTCTAACCCTACATGCACATTACTTTATTTACTTATTCATGTATAGATTGTTCTTCTATTTCATTGAATAAAGCAGTTAACCTCACGGCTTGTGTGAGCTGATGATCATTTTACATTCAATAAAGATTATTTATTTTTTGGAAAGGATTTTGGATAAACCCTTCTTATGTTACATGCACTTGGATAAATGCAGTAAACTAATAAACATAATCTCCTGAATTATTTTCATTTATGCACTTGAATGTAATGTATGGAGGACTAGATGAGATGTACCTTACAAGTTTTGAATCAAAACTTTACCTGAATGTGCCGTAGTGAAATTTAGGTAACATCTTTGCCGACATCTGCTATATGTTTGCTTGCTAAACATCAAGTCAGTTGCCTGAAGCTGAGCCATTGGGCATAGAGTCACACATACTTGACAAAACTTGAAAAACACCTCCTTCCATTGTTGCAACTCACCTCAGACTGCCAACTCTTCTAATCCATCAAGTGCATGGGTATGGTTGGTGATAGTGAACCAACAAAATCACTGTCATTAATGATATGCATCTACTTGATGTGTTAGAAGGGGATAACCAACAAGAACACCTCCTTAGCAAACTGTTGTGATTTACTACAGCTCTATGAGGGGGATAGGCGTGATGTGCGACAATGAATACATGTATTCACTGTTTCATATGATGGCTGTCTATTCATACAACTGTAGTACATTACAACAGTTTCAAACCTTGCACAACCAGACCCAAGAACAACTAACTAACCTGTGCAAAAACGCACTTAGGGAAATGAAAATTGCCTCTAATCTAGTGTGCAGCAGCACTTATTTAACATCAAAAAACTTAACCTACCCTACGTCTAACCAGCAGAGGTGGTGCTCAAACATGATCATTTACTGTTCTTTGAAATAGCTTCCTGTCCTCAACAATTTACAATATATCACATGCTCATAAACAGCAGAGGTGGTGCTCAAACATGATCATTTACTGGTTCTTTGAAATAGCTTCCTGTCCTCAACAATTTACAATATATCACATGCTCATAAGCAGCCTCAAGGAGGTGAATAATTGACAAAAGTATTACCAACTGCTGGAATGAGCTTTGGAGAAGGAAAACAAGTCCACCTACCTCGTGATTTTGATCATGCTTGCTGTTGTTCTGAGGCATATAAGCAAATTGGACATGGTGCTCCTTGGTTTCAATCTTCTCCTCGAGTGCAAGCATGACTGAAAACACCTTGTTAGGCTTGATTTGGGCTAGATGTCTGATAGGACATCCGTTTGAACTAACGAACCTTAACCTCTCTTTGCTGGCTTCTTGCTCATGTATTGCCGATTCCTCATCTTGCTGATTGGAATGCCCCATTTGCAGTGTAAGATTTCCTTCCTCCAAAGATGTTTCACCTTCTATCACAATTTCAATCTGATGTGGAAGAGTTGGTTCACATGAATGAAAAGGAGGAATGCTTGCCTCTTTGATTTGAACAGGCTGATTGCATGTTGCTGGCTCATATGACGCTAGCTTATCATTGATGTTAGAGCAAAAAACCTCAATGATCCCTGAAAACATGTTCTCATCTAACTCATGACTTTGCATTAAATCTAGATGAGCTTTGTCATTCTCATGAAGCATCCTTTCCTCATGTTCATTTTCATCTTTCAGCTGCTCCAAGACTTGATTATCACATTGATTGTCTTCTGTCAGTGACTCATCAGATTGTTTAACCTTTTCCTGCTCATTCAGCTCGATAAAAGAAGGGAGTTCATCGAATAAAAACATGAAATCATTGCCTTTGATACCCTTTTCAAGCCTCTCAACCTGCTGTCCTGACTGATCATGTTCATTTTCTTCTTGCAAGATGCCTAATTTTTCCTCTTCCTTATCACATATAGGTTCATGAAAAGCAGGTTCTTCTTTTATCTCAGGAAACTCATTCTTTTGTCCACTAAACCAGCTATCTTGATAGACAATAGGTTCACCTAGACAAAGACGGATAGTAAAAGGACAGGAAGGCTGATCCGACAAGGAAACCTGAGGAATTGGCTTGGTCTCTTGCAGACATATAGGCTGTTCTTGTTCAAGTATAGGTTCTTTCAATGGATGAGACCCTCTAAAACTTGGAATATTCAATTTAGGAGACTTAGGAGACTCACCTTGCTTGAAGCTTGGTATTCTGAACTTGGAAACCTCTTCTTCAAAGAATGGATTTGGAAAAGAAATAGCTGATTGAGTTTCCAACCTTTGAAATGGAGCCAACAAAAGCCTCTTTTGCTCTTCTTCTGCTAGCTGGATGCTAGAGCATGGTTTCGTTTGTATGTTTGGTGGAGGGTCTTCACATGGTGAAAAATATGGCCCTTTCCAACTTGGAACCTTAAAGGTAGAAGGCTGCCTAAAACCTGAAATTTCAAACATTGGAGAAGGTTCATTGCTTGGCTCAGCTTGATCTATAGTGTGGATTTGCATGAGATTAGGAAGAGGAGAAGGGTTTTGGACCTTAAGCTCTCGAACCTGAGCTATTAATTGTCTTATTTGCTCTTCCTTGGCAGCAATCTGCCTACTCAAGCATTCCTCTTCATACATTCGTGCCTCCACCTCTCTTTGATGAATATGAGCTTGATATGCAAGCTCCTCCTGATGCATACTATACTCCTGCTCTGTTGTGACAGCCTCTAATTTCCTTTGCAAGTCTATCACTACCTCCCTGATACTGATGTTGTTAACGTCTTGAGGCTGATTCAGAGGGTAGCTATGCTGGTCACAAGCAAAATGAACTTCTTGCAAATGGCTATAAGCATGGATAGGTTGCCAGGAAAGCTGAGCAGGGGTGGGAGGGTGGCAAGCATGATAATTATGCTGATAATCCGCTGTTGGTGGGCTATTCGGGACAAAACCAGCAGCATATTCTACTTGGTATGGCTGATAAGAAGTGGCATAACCAGGATTTTCATGAAATGGAGGGTTATAAAACCTATCTTCACTAAAAGAAAACATTATGCAGCATCAAATCAACTGAAAATTCACGAAATGTTTACAAGGATAAAAATCAAATCTGATTTTTGTAAAATAAGTACATACCAGCACTTGTCTTCTTGAAACCAGTGGTTATTTATTTCCAGAGTCGCCAGGTGTGTAGAGAAAATGCCTCCAGAAGGCTGAAACTACCGCTGTACACAACAAACAGCAGTAACAAAAAGTATAAATTGGACTGAGAATCCTTTTCATAGTCCCACCGGGCGTGCCAAAAACTATTGTCTCTCAAATTTGCACCCTTGCTGAGTTGTAAAACTTGGCAATCTGGAGAAACATGGGATATTTCCAGGTCTGTGGGTCACCTGTGTTGGAAAGAACCTCCGGAGAAGGCCGGCTTCCTATTGATACTCCACCTATAATGCTTATACTAAAGTCTTTGCAGAGAAAAGGGTAAGAAGGATTGCATTAAAATGAAACCTACTATCTAAGGTGATGCGCCAAAAAGATCATCTGAGACTACACAAAACTGACACACTACAGAACCAGTAATAACGAGACTCCCTTACACAACCCAGCAAATCATAATCCTTGCATCATTACTTTGTAAGGAGGCTAAATAACAACAGTCCTACAAAGGAGAAAGAGGTTTTCTCACTACTCAAAACTGATTGTTATTCCTTGCACATCTCACAACCTCCAAAATATGTATCCCTGCATAAAGGCACCAACATGAAATACAGCTCCAAGGACAAATAACATCACAAAGATCTGTACTAACACTAAACACACACAATATCAAAAGAAATGGGAAGGTATTAACTGCTTATTACTGCTAAAAAGGGTGTTACAATGCTGTATATCTCTGAAAATGGGTTACCGGACTATTCACTTCTGCAAAAGAACTCAAAAACCTACAATGTACAGAGTAGTGAATAGCAAGAACTCCCTCAATAATGAACAGAGAAGAAGACTATATACTTCCAAAACAATTGTAAACAGATAAACATGAACCACCTCCATTTTCGTGGATGTCATAAATATCCACAACATATCTGTTTAAAGTTCTCCAAAAAAGGGTTCCCAATGCAGAAATAGTCAAGGCATGCCATCAGCTATCATAAAGGCACCTGAAAAGGTCTTTGAATGCCTTTAAATGATCTTTAAGGCCACTGAAATAAGTCAAATTGTGCAATAACTCCCCTACAGCATCATAAATGTCTGATATTTCCCAATAAATGACATAAATACACATTTTCTGCATTTAATTAACATTTGACTAAGAGGTTTATAATTACACCACCTTAGTTAATGTTTTACAACCCAAATTTATACAAACCTATGCAGAAAAATGACATTTATGACATAACATTTAATTCCATCTCAAGATTATGCAAAAAATGATAAAAACAGCATCTTCATAGCTCCCAGGCAAAATGACATGACTCCGCACTCGCATCATATCTCGCATCTCATAGCATCATAACAAAACGTTCTCACAACTCCTAGCCATCTCCATTTTCGCATACACTTCTATCAACATGTCCCTACAAGGTTTGATGCAACACATTTCGAAAACAACCCTTATGACTCCCATATACACATCACCATGCCTTAACTTCCACCTCTCTTCAATATCACCTTGCAACTCCATCATGAACATGCCTTAGCAAAATATAACATTCGGCCTTGTGTTTCTCCTAATGTATTTCGCCTTGGAAAAGAAATAAAAGGCAGAAAAATATGCCACGGCCCTATTTCCATTATCACTAGGTTTTTTTTTTTTGAAGACTTCAGCAAGTCTTCACCATGGGCACAAAAAATTGCAATGATGTTTAAAAATAAAAGTCAAAACACACCATCGAATGCAAATGGAGATTAGGTCTATTCACCAAATAGGAGGAAAACAACCTAAAAATCATTTCATTTGCATTTGTTTGTTAGCTATGAGAACTTGGCCGCCGCCATGCCTATAGGGTTTGGAAGGCAGAAATGGACGATTTGCATCCATTCTGGGTCGATTCGGAGGCGAAATGTAAGGTAAGTGGTCTTCTCCTCAGTTTTCAAACTTTTGTTGTATACCTGGGCGGATTTTGTGCCTTTCTGGCTACGAACATGATTGTTTCTTGATGTATCTTCTGTGGTTTCTCCATGGCCGACCATCTTCATTGCACTTGCTGTGTTGAGGCCGTTCTTGGAACACGAATCCCTCCATTCTCTGTTGTTTTAATGCATGCTTCTTCACTGATTTCGACAGAACTGCACAGGTAAGACACTTCACAGCTGGAAACTGGCATTTGTATATTTTCTACTGTTAAGTATGGCACTACAGGCCGCGAATTTACTGGTTTTGAGTATTTGTTTTTGAGTATTTGTGTGAAATAACTTCTAGGGGTTTAGCTTTTTCTTTGTATCTGCATTCCTTTGGCTCCAAACGAGCCCCAGCCTTGACAAAAAAACTTGAAACAATGACATATATAAGACATCTGTGCCTATTGAACTCAAAAACTGCATTTCTGTCAGTTCTGGGCATTTTTTTGAATCTTTTGACTGTGTATTTCGCTGCCAAAGGCTGTGACCTGAGTGGTTTTGTGAGCATTTGCTTAAAAAATGAGTTGAAACTTTAGATCTTTCCTATTTTCTGCATTTCTTTGGCTGTGAACAAGCCCCAGCCTTGACAAAAAAACTTGAAAAAATGACATCTATGTCTTGCTGCAACTTGAAATCTCTATTTTCTGGGTGGCTGTAGCATGATCTTGAAAATCTGCATTTTTTGTTGTTCTGTCAGAGGGTTCTATGTATCTTGCTTGAAAATCTGTATTATTCTAGCTTCTCTATGTGGGTTCTTTTTAAGACAAATGGAGATAGCTTTCATATCTATTTCACTCAGATTTTCTTAGAAACCTTCACTCCATTTTGTACCTTTGTGATAGCAGTTGCACTTCCTCCTATTTCATCCTTACTTTTGCTTCCAAATGAGGTATTCTTGCTTTCAGCTTTAACTGTTTTTTGTAGAATTGCAGGAGATGGTTTTCTCCTTGCAAAAGTTGGAACTTTGTGAATGTAAGGTCTACCTTCTGTAGCTATTGCTGCAGAGAATAATTTATCTGGTTCTACTTCATTTGATATGGCAGAAGAGCCCTTAGTTGGGCCATCAAAACCCTGAATCTTGTTAGCAGATTGCTCTTATCTCTTGCAATATATTTTTTGATCTATACTATCTAAGCATTTATCCATATTATTTGCAGTAAAAGGATGTGGTCTTACTACAGCAATAATTTCTTTCAGTAGTTCAAAACCTACTTGAACTGTGCCTCCTGAATAGATTGCACTTGGCTTCCAGTCTGAGGTGGAATCCGAATTTGTTGTTGTCCTTGTTGTTCTAATGCAAATATTCTTCTGATGTTGTGCTTGTAACAGCTCTTTCTGTTTTATTGCTTGGTGGTGATGTAGAGCATTGGCATTCAATTGTATAGGATTTAAATTGTTTTGTTGTGAAGTGCTGATCCTAACCTGCTGTAAAGAGTTGCTATTCTGTTGAATGGCAGAATTGTTTTGCTGAAGGGCATAACTATTATTATTATGTTGAAGTGAGCTAACTGAACTCTGCTGACTGTCAAGGGTGACTTGACTGCTCATACAATGCCTAATAATCTGCTCTTTCATCTGTCCTATAAATCTTGACAGGGCATTAGAAACCTATTCACTGTCATAGATACTTCTTTAACCTTTATCTTCTCATAGGTCTCTGTCAGTCATTAAAATGAATATTCAAGCTTCTATGAAGGTGATGCAAACCTTATTGAAAGTCTATACAGTCATTAGAATCTTTAACAAAACTCTTGCTGGCCATGTTTCATCAATCATTATCTCATGTAACTGCAGGGATTTTAAAACTCTGTATGCTGTCCATTATTTTTGCACCTTAACATTTGTCTTTTAACCCACTGTCATCCCTGTACCCTATATGATAGACCTTCTAAAACTGAAGCAGAATGCCTCAACCACTATACTCATCATCTTTTTAAAGTAAGGAGCAATACCCTTTAGTTCATGAATGCTACTCTATGACTTGTTACAGTTGCTCTTAAAAAATGGTTGTTCCTAATGATGATTTGTGACTGTCCTTTGCCAGATGGAACATTTCTGATACACATTTATTTTCTCCTTCTTAGCTGCTCCATTGTGCCTTGCTATCCTTTGTCCTTTATGACTGTATGATCATGTGGACTGCACTTGGCTTCCTGTCCTACAATGACTGAAACCTCTTGACATTTAACTGCTGTCCATTTATTATGACAGTATACTGTTCCATATATGCTATGACAGCACTTATTGCTGTTCATCTCTTTCTATGACTGTCTTTTTGCTACTGTGCTTGAAACTAGTTTGCTGCTCTATCTTTCGATAGTTGACTGTTGTTAGCATGCAGTCACTCTGAGCACAAGATGTTTCTAATTTACCTCTGACGAATGGATTTATTGGACAGTCATTTAACTATTCTGAACTATCTGATACTACGGTCAATGAGATGATTATCCCTATTCCTTATTGCATATACCACTATCTTCTTGTTGTAGCACTCATGCACTCCCTGTGACTTTGCATCTTTGTTTCTGTAAGTTCTCTTATCACTGTCTTCACCTTCCTGGCAGTTTGTCTTGCATTTGTATATTGCATATGAGGTGTTCTATAAGGATTATGAGCTGGGCTCAACCCTTGTGGGAGCCACATTTCCTCCACTCATAATGTAAGTGATGAATTAAACAGAAACATAATTACATCTGTATCTGCACATGACGCAAACTTGTTAGAAAATAAATGCATGTTTTGGATGTGTTTGATGACTGATTGTTCTCTAGGACATCCAAGGTATACATTTTTTGTTTAATGCAAGTTGAGGATCAGTTTATACATGTATGGTATTTGTTCATGTATGGTTTGTTTAGAGCATTGCTCTAACACCATTGTTCTTGCCAGGTGCAGGAACCAGGGATGATATGAAGCTAGGAAGGACAAAGACGACTCGGGGCGACAGGACAACATGCCAAAGCTAGAACCAGTCATTCTCAGGCAATGACTGGCCTCTGACCCTACATGCACATTACTTTATTTACTTATTCATGTATAGATTGTTCTTCTATTTCATTGAATAAGGCAGTTAACCTCACGGCTTGTGTGAGATGATGATCATTTTACATTCAATAAAGATTATTTATTTTTTGGAAAGGATTTTGGATAAACCCTTCTTATGTTACATGCACTTGGATAAATGCAGTAAACTAATAAACATAATCTCCTGAATTATTTTCATTTATGCACTTGAATGTAATGTATGAAGTACCAGATGAGATGTACCTTACAAGTTTTGAATCAAAACTCTACCTGAATGAGCCGTAGTGAAATTTAGGTAACATTTCCATTGAAATGTCATCACCTTCTAATGCTTGGCACTTGAAACACTTTATAAATTTTATCTCTTTTCTCCTAAGGCGGTTTTGAAGGCACTGTCTGGAGCATTTGATGTGGGAGGTGACATAGTCCACAAGAGCCTCTTGAGGCCGCTCAAGTAGGGTGCGTTTAAGGGTGACCTTTGGATTTTCATTCAAAACTTACTTAATGCCTTCAAAAAACCTTCAAGTTTCCATCAAACTTTATCACCTTCTAATGTTTTGTGTTGAAACACTTCAAAAATTGCTCAATTTCTCCTAGGGCGGGATTGGAGGCTGTGTCTGGAGAGTGTCATGAGGTAGTGAAGACATCATCCATGTCTGTATGCTAAAGCCGCCCAGATAGGGCGGGTTGAGGAGTGACCTTTGGATTTGAACTTGAAACTTACTTGGACTCAATCCTTGCCTACAAACCATCACATCTTAGTACTCTATGCATGCAAAAACTTCAATACTTAACCATTTTCCTTGCAGAGCGGTTTTGAGAGTAGTGTGTGGAGAGATTGATGTGGCAGGAGACAGTGTCCATCAACACCCTGTGAAACCGCCTAGAATGGGCGGGTTTGGACATGACCCTTGGATTTTCATATTCAATTGATCTCAACTTGATCACCTCACCTTCTGAGTGTCTCTTCCTTCATCTTCCATCAAGTAAACTTGCAAATCATGCCATCTAAACCCCTGAGCGGTCCTGGAGGCAGCAGGTGGAGAGTTTCATGTGACAAGGGACAGAATCCAAGACCCCCTCTTGAGGCCGCCCAGGTAGGGGGGTTTGGAGGTGACCTCTGGATTTTTCCTTGAAATGCATCAAAACCCTTTCAAATGCATGAAATCTCCTTGTAAGTTCAATATCTTCAATCACTTTGAGCTTATAACACTTCAAACTTGACAAATTACTCCTAAGGCAAGTTGATGAGTCTCCCGGAAGTGTCGACACCATCAAGAAGAACTCTGTGAGGTCGCCTAAGTAGAGTGGGCTAAGAAGCAAAGCTTGGATCATACCTTTTGGAAGTCTGAAAACTCATCAATTCTAGGTCCAAGACTCTTACAAGCTTTCATATCAATCCCTATATGGAGACTCTGACCAAGGAGATGTACCTTGTTTACTCCTGTCTTGATCACTCAAAGTGTTCTATGAGACATTCTAAGGTATGACATATATCTGACTTATCTAGTGTCCCTTTCTGCATGTGCTTTGAACCAGAACTGAGGCTAAGACTCGAAAACCAAACTAAACTTAAGCAAAAATTAGGGGGTCTCCATTTGCAATGGGGCGATGTGTGATGAGGTCACAACAGTACTCTAGACCAACACGAGACAAGGGCCTATCCATTATCTTGATGGTTCTCTTGACCAACACAAGACAACGGAGATTTATCTCAAGGGTACTCTAGACCACTTGAAATAAGGATTTATCGGTCTTTAGCCGGAAGGTACTCTTTGACCAACTTTGGCATCAACCATGATATCAGTCTTTAGCCGGATGGTACTCATCAACCATGATTATACCCCATTGCCTACCCTTATCCCTTCATCTCGATCTATGGGTTTGGTTGATATACCATGAGCCTCTACTTCTCATCCTTATTCATCATGATTAACTTAAGTACTCATTCTAGTCATTTAATCCATGCCTTAGTGTCTTAGGCTATGATAATTTGTATTATTATCCATCCATGTATTCTATTTACTTAATCAACAAGCTTTCTAATCATTTCCAAAGTTCATATGATTCGATTTCCAATTTATATATATTCATCGTTGATTCCTTATGCATAACCATATTTATTTATCATATTAATCTATTCTTTCTATGCATATTCATGATCACATATCTAAGATCAATCTATTATTCTATGTACATTCTTTCATGGTTAACATCAATCATTAATCATAAACACAATCATTTATCTTTGTAAGTCTATCTATGTTTATGGAAATGTGAACATTACTTCTAATGCATATATGAATTGATAATACAGTCAGCAAGATATATTTCCTTATCCTTATTATTATCAGTACTCAGCATATGTTATTCATAAAGACAAAGCATAACATATATCAGGATTGGAATTAGCATACATTATTCATAGAAGACAAAGCATAACATATATGTCAGATTTTGGCATTATATGGGGAAAGAGCATTGTACCTTTAAACAGCTGTCACAATTCGATGTAATCAATCTGCTGTGATAACTTCAATTCGCTGGATAAGATGAATATAATTCTGAGTGATATCAATGCCCGATCTGGTATAGATGTTGTTCTTGTGTTAGATGGATGGCTGTTGCTCTTGTATTGGCTGAGTTGATTATACTTTGCTGCCTTCACAAATGAAATATTGAATGATATAGATGGTTCGATTTGCAAAGATTGGAATTCGCTGCTGCCTATCGAATGATAGATATGATTTGAATTGCTAAGATGATTCCAATGGGTAAGATGATATGGTTCGATGGTTGTAAGTGATGAGATCTGATTCCTATAATAAATATTTGCAGATTGATTGCTTTGGTGGGAGAATGAATTGCTTGATTGAGGAGATGGTAATCATTGCTGAGTTCGTTCCAGAGATGATGGATGATGAAGGATTGCTGATAATTCCCTAATGTCCCCCTATCAAATGAGTTTCTTCCTCCTTATATCTTTCATGTGGCCTTTCAATAGTCACCGCTCTTCTTTATACAATCAGCGCTGCCTTTAATATTAATGATTCCTCTATTTATGAATCGCTGTTTATGATTATTGATTTGTTTTACTCTATGTAGGCGGTGGTAGTTAGTAAATAATAAAAGGAAGAGATAGGTATTTAAGCGTTGCCTTCTATGCATTTTCCACGATTCCTTCTTATAACCGGGATCTTATGATATGCATTATTTATTATAATATAATAATATATATTATGATACTATTAATTAATAATATCTATATTATTGATATTTATATTTATAATATTATTATAATCATCTATAATATATTTATTATATTATTATAATAAATGGTTATAATAATATTTCTTATTTATATTTATATTTAGATAATTATAATCATAATATTATCTCATGATAATTATGATTATAATAGTATTAAATTGCTATTATTTATATTTTTAAAATATTCATATAATAATATTATTATTATTTTAATAATACACATATTATTACGAATTGACATTTTACGAAGGCACTTTCGCCGTTTTCTTTATCATGATGTTTAAATCTTTAATTAAACAATGCCTTAATATGGGGACATGACTCAGTCCTATTTTAGATCGCTTATTTCAATTTTCAAGAGATGCAAGGTTTTGGATCATTACTTATAGGAATTTATTTTAGTTATACTTATCTTATCAGAAATTTGTTTCTGATATTATATTGTATTTACTTGGACAAAACTGTATTTTGGGCTTGCTTTGTGTGTAAGCAAACTATTCTTAGCTTAAAGTTCTAGTTAGCTTTTTATTTAATTTTTTCATGCAATGTTTTGTAAAATATTATAAACAAGTGTCATTTGCATTTAGATTTTCAATAGTAATTTTAGCCTACTCGCTGCTGAGATTGTTGTTCAAAGAGTTTTCTGATTTTCATATTCAATTATCTTGTGAGTTAAGTGTAATTTAGTAAATATTGCAAGCTTTGTATTGAATTATTTATTTAAGGAAGTTTTGTAGCTTTGTATGCAACTCTTCATATTTAATTTGTAGTAATTCCATGTTTAATTCAATCCAATCACATTATACTTGTTATTTTCAATCTCTGTGTTTAGCTGAAAAGTGCAAGCAGTCATTAGTTGTTTTAGGTTTTTTTCTGCATTAGATAGAAAACATAAAATCTCTCATCTACTGGAGACGTGTTGAATCGTCTTGTGCCCTTGCCTAAGAAAAAATAGATAGGTTTTAATTTAAGTTTGTTTGTACTGCATACTTAAATCCCTGCTAGTTCTAGGTTTTTATAAATTTCAATCAAAGGAGACATCATTTCCTTCACGCTTCTCAAAAGGCAGCTTCCCCTCACAATTGGAAGAAATGTTTCACCTTATGCTATTCCATGTTATGTTGCACTAAAAGGTGCATATTTAAAATGCTAATAGTGTTGCTGAGTATGTTAAGCATCTCTTTTTTGCACAGTAAACCTGGATATGGAAGACATCTCAGCTATGAGAGACAACTGGGACAGGTACACCATTATTGAAAAACATGGTGTGTGTGTGTGTGTGCGCGCACGCGTGCAAATTACAGATATAGCATATAGTTTATCAGCACAAGCTACAACCGTGGAGTACCCCTCAATCAATTGATAAAATTCCCATGTACATAGACCTCTTAATGTCTTCTCATCTCTTTTTACTAGTAACACTTGGCACTTTGATGAGAAGATTTTAGTAAATTTTCAAGCAAAAATTTGACAGTTGCATGTTCATTAGTATGTTTCTTTGGTTCTTTTAACTCTTGTCAACCAATTATTAGCACTAAAGAAAAAAAATCAATGTAATTTTTATCATATATCTAAGGAACTTCTAAATGAAGTTTCTCAATTTTCAACGGACACTTTTAGGAGACAAATAGATGCTAGGAAATGCCATCTAAAGACTCCTAATGTTTGGAGACATTCCATATGTGTCTCCAAGACAAAGAACTATTTTTCTATCGTGTCCCTTTATTTTCAGAGGGATCACCTATTGGAGTTGGCTAGCCTATCCTACTCCCGTAGGCTAAGCCGAAGGGCTCAAAGAATGACCTAATTGGCGAGTTTTGATACTTAGCCAATTTTGTAGGGCAAAATGATTATGGAGGATGACTTGGCATAATTTTGTGGTATTTTTGATGTAGTCGTCACTAATAAAATAATTTTCCTTAAGGTGGAGCAACCCAATTGGAGAATGGAAAATGAAGGAAAATATGGAAATTGCCTTTGGAAAAATAAAGAATAATTTATGGTGTTTTCCCTTGAAGAGGACGACTTCATTTCAGGTCAAAAATATGTTATTTCATGTGCCTAAGTGGTTCGCCCTTGGAGGATGGAAAGATGGAAAAAAATAATATAAAAATAAATAAGCTTTTTTCCTTGTGTTTGGGCGCCAAAAGGAGGTCGGCCTAGGAGAGAAGACATAAAAAGAAAATAAAAAGAAATAGCTCTATGAGGTCGGCCAGCTTGATGAAAGGGAAAAAGCATGTATAAATATAAGTTGTTTGAAGGCATTTTCATCATCATTCATTCACATCGCAACTTGCATTTGGAGTTTTACTCTTGATTGCACTTTAGGGCAGCATATTCAAAGGACGAAAACCCTTGAGAATATTAGGTGGATTGGAGGAAAATCCAATCTCATCTTGGAAGTGAATTCACACGAAGTTCACACTTGCACTTCATTGGAATTTGAAGATTTCAAGCATTCAAGCCACATCATTTTGGAGCAACATTTGAAGATCATTTTTGAAGCAGATTTGAGAGCCACCTTTGGAGGAGTTTTTGGAAAAAGATTGACTAGGGTTCATGCCCTAGGTTGAGCGCCACTTCCCTAGGAGGGCGAATTCATTATTTTGAGTCATATTTGCTATTCCATGGTATGTATAAACCTAATTTAGGTTGAACATTATAGCGCAGAAATCTGAGCTATGTTTGTATTGTTTGAGCCAGAGTTCCAAGACTCACCCAGACTCACCCAGACTCGGCGAGTCCCGGGTCGAGTCACCCCTACCGAGTCCAAGGGCTCAGACTCGAACTCAGCCGAGTCCCGACGAGACTCGCCAACGCTAGCGGACTCGCTGGACTCGCCGGACTCGCCGAGTCTGGGCGAGTCCCGTAAAGCAGACTCGACCAACGAAAAAGGAAGTTCAAAAGGGAAAAAAAATTAAGTTAAAACTTGATTTTTTTTTAACTTATATTACCTCTACATCCCTAAAAGCAACTTCATTTCATTTTGTTGCCAAAATACAAGGAGAAAAGAGAGTTGTGAGGAAAAATAAAAGTGCATTGTAGGGCAACCAGTAAGGAGGTAGACCAAAAATGCTCCAAGGAGTATGTTTGAGCACATACACTCCAAGAGGCACAATAGACTGTCCGTGGAGAGATTGAATGATCTAGTGTATGTTCATTACAACCTTCGTCTTAGACACAGACATATTTTAAACCATGACTCCACCCCGATCACGCTAGAGGAGGTTGATCCACAATCTGAGTGGATCACTGAGGCTAGGGATCTTGTCTTTAGTGAGGAGGACCTTGATTGGGTTGACCAGGCAAATAGAGAGGCTAAAGTTGTAGCCATGGCAAAGGAGGAGGATAGAGCACGAGCAGACACAGGCACAGTTGATGTTGGTGAGGGTGGCATGGAGTCACAGGCAGAGATTATGGTTGCTGCATCATTCAAGACCTACCATTTACACATTCGTAGGAAGTCGAAGGATGCAGGCTCCTCTGAGCCATAGACTTCTAGTTATTGTTTTAATATTTCATATTTGTTTGGAACATTTGATGCCATGGATTTCATATTCCATGAGTTTTGCATACATTTCACTATATTTATATATCTAAGTGTGTTATTTTTGAAATAACATTGACTAGTTCTAACTGAATTTTTTCTTTGCTGGTCAAAAAATTTATGATTTGTTTTGCTTGCAAAGTACTTAGGTTTTTCAACTTTTGTTTTCAACAATGTGTTTATAATATCATGTAGATGGAAAGGTTCAAAGCATACGTCCAAATTACAAGAAATGAACATGAAATAGTGATATTGGGCAATCAAACAATTCTCATTCATAGATGAACATACCCGGCAATGATAGCTTATCTTCTATATTGATTTGAAAGCTGATTACAAATCAAGAGCGCTGGAAAGTACAATCAGTCACGTCTGATTTGAAATTCAGACCTTCAATTACATCCAAAAATGCCAAAATATATGTCCAAACCCTAGCCATATGAATGGAAGATAAAGCTCTATCAATTATTGATGAAATGCCCAGCTGGATGTAACTGAAAACCAGTTATAACAGCCAACTGTAGATCTGATATGACTGTATAAAACCTGTATCTGCTGCTGTCATAAAACCCTGATGTTAAATGCCAAGAAGTCACTCCAAACTCAAGCAGCCATAAACCAAAGGGTGGCGATTTGGCTTAAGAAGCAATGTTGATTATGAAACCCTATTATAAATGCCAAATACTCATCAGATCTGAAACTGAAATGAAATTGAAGACTGCTGTTACAAAAATCAGACCGTGTATGAATGAAGAAAATCATCAAAAACCATCTCCTTTGCCAAGCGATCCATGTCTAAACCCTCTCCAAGATTTTATTCATGAAAATACTTCAAAATCAAAGCCAAATCTGATTATCAAACTCCATAGCTAGCTGAAAATAAAGATCTCTGTCAGACCCTAGCTTGAAATGAAGCAAAAACACCATCAAGTATCACCAATAAAGCCCAATGATGAACTCCATATGAATTCACCTCTCATGGCGGATTGGGCACATCACCAAACCACAATAAATCAAGGGAACACCACCTTGAATCAACTGAAATTCACTTTCAGCCAAGAGCAATATGCAAAATGCAAAGTTTACCAAAAGCAAAAAATGTCAAAAATGATGCCAAAATCCTCTTTTTAAACCATCTCTCCAAGGGCGACCCAATTAGATGAAATGTAGACAATTTTCAAATCCACCAATAATATCAAATCTTTAATTTCATATTTTCAAATGTTTTTCACCTTTAGACACCATCATTTAAAAAACAATAAAATAATAATATTTTATTATTTTTCCTTCTTCCTCCCTAGGCGCCGATTTCTCCTTGGAGAAATAATATTTTATTATTATTTTTTGCCTTCTCCTTGAGCGCCGATTTTTAATTGGCAAACTAATAATTTTTAATTATTTTTTTCCTCTCCTTGGGCATCGCCTTTTTTGCCAATAAAATAATTTTTTATTATTATTTTATTTTTTCCTTTTCTCCTTGGCATCGATTTTATCTTTGGAAAAATAAATAAATAAAATATAAACAAAAATTGTCTTTTTATTTATTTTCCCACTTTCAACTCTCCAAGCCCTTGAATTTTGCCTTGGCTAAAATATCATTATTTTTGGCTTTTATAAAAATATTATAAAATGTTGCTAGCCAAAAATACAAATAAAATCAAATGTTGAGCCAACTTTCTAGTTTCCAAACCTTCAAGGTACTAGCTCAACCCAAATCATTCCCTTACCAATAGAGTTAGTCTACGGGAATGGTGAATAGGCCAACAAACTCCATCATAGATGATCACTCCGAAAATGGGGACATGACAGTCCTCCCTTCCTGAGATTGCTTGTCCTCAAGCAATCGTAGATTAGGATGCTGTAGAATCTGCTCTCCTTCCCAATTAGCATCCTCCAATGGCAAACCTCTCCATCTCACCAAATATTCTCTAATCACCCGACTACATAACTTGCACTCCCTCATGTCCAAGATACTATCAGGCACCAATATCAACATATCTTCCTCATCAAGAGGTGGAAGATCTGGAGAAGAAACAAAATGTTGTCCCAATGCTTTTTTGAGGCATGACACATGAAATACATTGTGAATCCGGCTACCTACTGGCAAATCAAGCTCATATGCTACCTCTCCAACTCTCACAATCCTGTAGGGACCATAAAACATGGGCTTGAGTTTTTTTGCACCACTCTTCTTCAATGTACTCTGTCTGTAACGCTGTAGGCGCAAAAATACCAAGTCACCAACATCAAATGTCCTCTCAACACGGTTATATCAGCGTACATATTCTGCTGATTCTGCACCTGCTGAATATTATCCTTAAGTGGCTTAAGGATGTCCTATGTATCCTGCATCAACTCCTTGTCTCTAGGAGCTCTACTATCATCAAAGGCTAAATCCATGAAAGATAATGCATCACATCCATACAAAGCCCTAAATGGAGACATGTCAATCGACATATGCTAGATGGTATTGTAACAATACTCGCCAAGATGTAACCACCTAATCCGAGCACGCTGCTGCCCCACAACATAATTGTGAAGAATCAAGATAACCCTCAACCCACATATTCACTATCTCAATCTATCCATCCGTTTGGGGGTGATAACTAGTGCTCAGTGTCAACTAAGTACTAGCTAATCGAAATAGCTCCTGCCAAAACAAACTGAGAAATCTGTTGTCCCGATCACTGACAATGGTCTTTGGAAGGCCATGCAAACGAAACACCTCTGTAAAGAACTCTGCAACCTACAGTGCTGAATAATCTAATGAAATAGCATAGAAGTGTGCATATTTGGTCAATCTATCAACAAACACATATATGCAATCCCTGCCCTGTACCTTCGAAAGACCTGTAATGAAATCCATGGAGATACTTTCCCACTTCTACTCAGGAATAGGCAATGGCTAAAGTAGACCTACGGGAAAAGTATGCTCAGACTTGTTCTGCTGACAAGTCAAACACTCTCTAACATGATGCAACACATCATCCTTGAGACCGTGCCATGCAAATCTCTCTCTAATCCGTCTATAGGTTTTGAAAAAACCTGGATGCCCTACTAGAGGTGTGTCATGAATGGCTCTCAATATCTGTTGCTTAGGTTTTGATTCAAGTACTGAGAATATACTGTCCTTATAATATATCACATCATCAACAACCTTATATCTATCATTTTGAATCAATCCATCCATGATCTCGCACGCAAAAGTACACTTGGAATACTCAACTAAAAGTTGAGATTTTCAATCAGCTGAAATCTCACTCAAAGAGCAAATAGTAGGCCTCTTGGAAAGTGCATCCGCTACAATGTTTTTCTTACCCTTCACAAACTGGATGTCAAAATCATATGCCTGTATCTTAGAGACCCATTTTTGTTGTCTCTCGTTCAAATCCTTTTGCTCTAAGAAGTATTTCAAACTATTGTGGTCGGTCCTAACCACAAACTTCACACCTACCAATTACTGACAAAACTTTGCCAAAGCATGCATAGTGGCAAGCATCTCCTTGTCATAGGTGGAATATAGACGCTCAACATCCCTCAATTTCTTGCTCTCAAATGCAATGGGATGCCTATTCTGCATCAAAATAGCCACAATACCATCACCTGATGCATCACACTCAAGTACAAAGGACTGTGTAAAATCTGGTAGTGCCAAAACTGGAGTGGTACTCATCACCTCCTTAAATCGATCAAAAACCATCTGTGCCTCGTTTCACCAAAGGAATGCCCCCTTCTTAGTGAGATTTGTAAGTGGTGCTGCTAACTGTGAAAAGCCTCTAACAAACCTCCTGTAATAACTGCATAGACCCAAGAAACCTCTCAACTCAGAAATGTTCCTTGGAGTAGGACAAGCTTGAATAGCTTTGATCTTCTGTAATGTGTCGTACCTGTTGGTTCTTTTTAAAGATCTTAATAGTGTTATTTAAATTTTTTAATGTGTTCTTTCAGACTAGACAGAAGATGTAGAAGGGGTTTCAGTTTTCTTGAGATGTGTTTGTTTTCTTGCCAGAATACATAGAGAATATAACATGCAAGTGAAACCCAGAAAAAGTATAATAGATATGAAAAAAATATGAAAGACCTAGATCATAGAATCACCAAATATGAATTACTATTACATACCCATATGGAAATTTGCAACTTCGTACATGTGTTGAAGCTGGACCAGCAACTGGGTAGCATAGAATTCACTCAAATCTCCAATACAATGAAAGTATTTGGCATTTAGAGAAATACAATGCAAAGAGACCCTAGACACCACCAACAAGATAAATATAATAGCTATTCACAATAGAAATTGAGTCCCAAGGGGCCCACGATTCTCCAAGCAAGATGTACAGCCTAGCATGAAGGTACACAACACATAAATCACCAAAACTCAGGTCTGCAATCAGCTGTAACTTACTACACACATATTCTGCCTCTAGACGCCCAGATTGAAGGCCAAAGCAGCCCCACAAATGCAAGAGAATCCCTATGAAGAGGTATGGCCAGGCCACAAGGAAGTACGGCCAGCCAAGGAGGTATTTTGCAGCTCAAACTCACTCTCCAAGCTGCACTTAAACTGTTGTAAAATCCCTTCCACTCTATCGCCAAACAATCTGCAGGATGTGATCAATGTCTCCTCAAAACCCTTAACAAAATGAATCCCATTGAAGCTTCATTGCAAACACTGTATGTATTTGCCAATCTAGCACCTTTGGACGATCTTTCACGCCTGTAGAATGCTGTCACTAACGGAGGTTTTCGTCTCCAAAAGCCACCAAAGTTCAAATCCCTTCAAAGCCTCAAGAAACCCTAGCAGAGCCAAAAGCAACAATTTCATAATATTCAAGCATACCAAATGACTCCCATTCACCTCTTTTTATAATTCCACAAGAGGGGTCCATGCACTTTGAAGGGAAATATTTCTTTTAATTTCACTTTTAATATTTCCCAAGGTGAGCGCTCCATAAAATGACTTAAGTGACTTTTAAATAATTTATTTTTCATCACTGAACCATTAAAACCCAAAGTCAAATATTAAATAATAATATTAATTTACGGACTTTAAAACGGAGGCCCAAATGAACTAGGAATTAAGTGATCTATAGCTCGTCGGAAAGGTCTCGACGAGATGCATCCACTCCAAGTCTGAAAATCCTGAAATGGCACCAAACCCGAATTTACTAAAAAGAGCAAGTCCAGGCCCAAAGTTCAAAATCTCCTAGAAAGAAATCACTGCAAACCATCTGATATCACTAAGCTCAATGCAACCCCTGGGATGGCCAACGGTTGACTGCCAAGTCACCAAAACAGCGCTAGACTAACACTTACTATAAATAGCAATGTTCTCCGAGGACCAAAGAGAACAAACCCTGAAAAACCCAGAAAGATTATCGCCATGCAAACACTTACTATAAATAGTAAGTACGGACAAGTTGTCCGAAATCTCTCTGGAAAGTGTCATACAGCTCCACTAGATCTGCCAATACAACCTCCAATCAACAGACTGAACCAAACTAGAACCAAAAATGATCCCAGGGTCCCAAGTTATTCTTAGAATAGAACCTCCACGCCAACGCTGCACTACTTTGATAAAAACTGTAAAAACATCGTGCCACAACATTCTCCTCTCCTGCAACCTAGGAAGGTAATCATCATCAAAGCCCAAGCTGAGACACCTATAAGGATTGAGACTTATACCATGAAACATCTCCTCCTAAAGCATCCCAGTAAGGTCCATAACTGCAATCCATGTACCAAACATGATCCTGAGAAACTAGACGAAATATCTACTCAACCCAAAACCATACTCCTCAACATACCTCCTCAAGGTGTCATGCAAAGTCATAACTGTAGATGCGGACTCCTCCAATCTTCTTGC
The DNA here is from genome assembly GCA_027924645.1 of Cunninghamia lanceolata. Lineage (NCBI taxonomy): Eukaryota > Viridiplantae > Streptophyta > Pinopsida > Cupressales > Cupressaceae > Cunninghamia > Cunninghamia lanceolata. The sequence goes on along the minus strand of BSBN01000866.1, from coordinate 451,956 downwards.
AAATAGGTAAGTAATCCTTTGCAAGAGTTCAACAGACTCACCAACATAACACCGCATGGATCTAACATGTCTCCTCTGGGCTAATCCGATACAACCATGAAGACTTGCGAAAATGCTTACTATCCCAACTCCAAGGGTCACTAAATGATGAACCAAAGTATGCGGAAGTTCGCTATACTAAACCAACACCGAGAGTAAACTATCAAAGTTTACATCACAAACCCTCATAAGATGAACTCTCTGAGTTAGGAAGGTCTGAAGTAAACAATAATGTTTGTTGTTCAAAACCAAAATCAGTGACATACAATCTGATTTTAGTGCTCTACACAAAGGATAACAGCAGCACCAATGAATTTCCCAAGTATAAGCATGCATGAAAAACTTTTTGTTGCACCAAAATGACTCATAAGTGGCTGGGAAACACCTCCAAGCAATCTCCCACTGAAATCTATTACTTCCCTGACAAAGAAAGAAGTGCCAACTCCCTTCAATGAGAGCAAACCAAAAAATGAATTGGCTGACCTGCCACCAGACAACAAGCTCAAAACAGAAAGACTGATCCAATCTTTGCCAAGGAACACACCGAATAGTGAACAATCGTTCACTGACCCAATCCTTAAAATTTCTCTCCAATCCATTTGTAGATGAACAAATGGAATAACTAGATGGCTGGCAAGGGAAGGAACAACATTATTAAATCTGAAATTTAGATCCTTATCCCTCCAAAGATCACACTTATGACTCCCAATATTCTCTGACAATTCTTGTTGAGAACTCCAAGCATGGATACCCAACCAAGAATGATCTCCCAAAATCAATACATCCCATGGCAGAAATGCATCACCAATTACATATGAGAAGTATGCAATACTACTTATGACTCCCAATATTCTCTGAAATTTGAAATGCAAGGGAAGGAACAACATTATTAAATTTGAAATTTAGATCCTTATCCCTCCAAAGATCACACTTATGACTCCCAATATTCTCTGACAATTCTTGTTGAGGACTCCAAGCATGGATACCCAACCAAGAATGATCTCCCAAAATCAATACATCCCATGACAGAAATGCATCACCAATTACATATGAGAAGTATGCAATACTACTCACCAACTCAACTAAGGTATGAAATGACACACTTGTTGGCCAGCTCCAAAACTCAAGGCTAAACCTCATGCAAGAATGAAGAAACTCATAATAAATACCAACAAGGAAATGATTCTCAATTGAAATCATTAATTTGCATACCCAAATTACCTTCCAATTCCTCATGTAGCAAGGAATGATGATGCCGCCTCCTGTCATATCATCTCAAATGCAAACTTTGTCTGTCTCCTTACTTGCACATTTCATATTCAGTGGTCTCCTGAGAGGGTAACCAAACTCCTCATAAAGTGAACCTGAATCAAAAACAAGTTGAGTACCACACTCCAACTCAGATTCTGAATCTTCTCCCAGATCCCATACCTTGCTATTTTCACCAAGTGCAATGCTACAATCATGAGTAGTCCCAACATTCAAGTCAAGAGGTGGATTGTCATACACCATATCAACACCCATCTCTAACAATGGATTATCAGCAATCAGCACAAACGATATTTTCCAACCATGTTCATGCAAAGAAAATAAACTACTGCTATGATGAATACTAAAATCAGAACCTTCATTCTTGTCATCAATGACTCCAAGGCTATCCCAAATCACCTGTGCCTCTTCCTTATCATCTTCAACAGTGAGCAGTGGATCCAAATCAACAAGGTCACTAGGACTCTGCTCAAGATCAGCTACATACAATGTGAAATCAGATTTGTTTTCATGATCAAAAACAATACCATCCATACGACCCTCCATGCATAGATGTGGGGATGAAGATAGAACAGCACTACAGGCAAAAGGGAATTCATCCCAAACAAGACACTTGTCATACTTTGGTGCCAACACCACTGGATCCCAAATGCTAAAAGGTTGATTTCTCTATTTAGAAAGAATATGCTCCTCATGAACGGTTGCCTTTGTTAATAAATCACTCTCCAACTCCCTAGTACTATCATCAACACTGAAATAAGATAAGGAATCATCATTGATAGCTGTTTTGAAAACCTCATCCTCTTTGCCTTCAACAAACCCATCATTTGAAGGTATATCAATGATCTCAACTATCCCAACATTTTCACTAGTGTTATCAGCATCATTGGGAAACTCTAATTGTGTATTCAAGTCTGTTGTTTTGTTACTTTTATTGCATGCATCCTTATCTTTCATAGCTACATGCATAACTAAAGAATCATCCTGAAGCCCTGTCACATAGTCCTCATGAGCCAAGGCACCATATCCATCCAAATGTTCAGCCATAACCCTCTTCATTGTCCTGCTTCTCACTATCCAAGAAAGGTTTTAATTTCTTTTCACATTGATCAATCACCCTTCTAGCTAATCTCCCTTTAACTAATGGAATTCCAAGAATCCCCTTCTTCCTGTTAGCTGATAGGATAGAAAAAAGAGACTGTGACACATCTTCACTCTCATTAATAGTCAAAACCATAATGCTTTGCATGACTGCAATAACATCATCATCATGTTCTATCCTGACTGAAGTAAAGAAATGGTGAAACATGTTGTAGATCAAATAATACGATCCCAAATCCAACATAATGTTACTCAATCTGATTTCTGCAAATGTTTTAAGTATAGCAACCCTTCTAGGAAAATGAGAGCATGTTATATCATCAATATCCCAAAAACTATCCACCACTAGTTGAATTACATCTTTCATTGTGTTATCATTGTATGGAGTAGTAGGAGCTGTAATTCTCATAATTTCACTTAAACAAGAAGCAACATGAAGTCTCACATCATTATCTTTGTGTCCCAAAAATTTTCTCTTACCCAAGGAAGTCACCAAAGGTTTCATATTTCTTTGCATTCCCTAAGAAGGTGATTGATTCACCAGGTATAAACATCCCTCAACTTCCTCCAAAGTACTGAGAAGAACATCTTTTGGCTGATCAAGATCCTCACCTGCATGGTAAAGCTTTACTCCTACCCTAACATCCATGAATTCTGCAAATGAGATTAAAGCATGAAACTCTACTCCCATTGCTTGGTATTCCTTCAAAATTTCTTCTTTTGTGAGTGGTTTCATGATTTGCAATCCACTACTGAATCTGCACCTGCAAAGGGGTCTATATGCTGAGGAATCTCAATATCTGGTTGAGACCTGTTTCGTCTGAAATAATACTGATGTGTACCAGGGTGCATGTCATGTTTAACCTCACAAGATAGCAAGATACACTGCTCTGATACCACTGTAATGTGCTGTACCTGTTGGTTCTTTTTAAAGATCTTAATAGTGTTATTTAAATTTTTTAATGTGTTCTTTCAAACTAGACAAAAGATGCAGAAGGGGTTTCAGTTTTCTTGAGATGTGTTTGTTTTCTTGCCAGAATGCATAGAGAATATAACATACAAGTGAAACCCAGAAAAAGTATAATAGATATGAAGAAAATATAAGAGACCCAGATCATAGAATCACCAAATATGAATTACTATTATATACACATATGGAAATTTGTAACTTCATACATGTGATGAAGCTGGACCAGCAACTAGGTAGCATAGAATTCACTCAAATCTCCAATACAATGAAAATATTTGGCATTTAGAGAAATACAATGCATAAGAGACCCTAGACACCACCAACAAGAGGAATATAATACTTGTTCACAATAGAAATTGAGTCCCAAGGACCCCACGATTCTCCAGGCAAGATGTACGGCCTAGCATGAAGGTGCACAACACATAAATCACCAAAACTCAGGTCTGCAATCAGCTATAACTTACTGCACACATATTCTACCTCTAGACGCCTAGATTGAAGGCCAAAGCAGTCCCACAAATGCAAGAGAATCCCTATGAAGAGGTACAACCAGGCCACAAGGAAGTACGACCAGCCAAGGAGGTATTTTGCAACTCAAACTCACTCTCCAAGTTGTACTTAAACTCCTGCAAAATCCCTTCCACTCTATTTCGAAACAATCTGCAAGATGTGATCAATATCTCCTCAAAACCCTTAACAAAATGAATCCCATTAAAGCTCCATTGCAAACATTGTATGTATTTGCCAATCTAGCACCTTTGGACGGTCTTTCACACATGTAGATTGCTGTCACTAATGGAGGTTTTCGTCTCCAAAAGCCACCAAGGTTCAAATCCCTTCAAACCCTCAAGAAAGCCTAGCAGAGCCAAAAGCAACAATTTCATAATTTTCAAGCATACCAAATGACTCCCATTCACCTCTTTTTATAATTCCACAAGAGGGGTCCATGCACTTTGGAGGGAAATATTTCTTTTAATTTCACTTTTAATATTTCCCAAGGTGAGCGCTCCATAAAATGACGTGACTTATAAATATTTTATTTTTCATCACTTAACCATTAAAACTCAAAGTCCAATATTAAATAATAATATTAATTTACGGACTTTAAAACGGTGGCCCAAATGAACTCGGAATTTAGTGATCTATAGCTCGTCATAAAGGTCTCAACGAGACACATCCACTCTAAGTCTGAAAATCCCAAAACGGTACCAAACCCGAATTTACTAAAAATAGCAAGTCCGAGCCCAAAGTCAGAAATCCCCTGGAAAGAATCACTACAAACCATTTGATATCACTAAGCTCAATGCAACACCTGGAATGGCCAACGGTTGACTACCAAGTCACCAAAACAGCGCCAGACTGACACTTACTATAAATAGTAGTGTTCTCCGAGGACCAAAGAGAACAAACCTAGAAAAACCCAGAAAGATTATCGCCATGCAAGCACTTACTATAAATAGTAAGTACGGACAAGTTGTCCGAACTCTCTCTAGAAAGTGTCATACAACTCCACTAGATCACCCGAACACCCTGGTGACATCAAAATACTTCTCTACTTATGCTGTCACCAACCCAGAAAGTCAGCTTTGACTGAGCTGCAAGAGAACTCAAAAATGGGGACATTACATCTTCTCCTCATGAACTCTAACTCCATTGGCACTAATCACATGCCCCAAATAAAGAATCTCCTCCATCCTGAACTCACATTTGGAATCCATAGCATACAATGATTGGGCCTCCATAACACCAAGTACCTCATCAAGATGTTGAAGATGCTCCTCCCATGTCTTACTACATATCAATATGTCATCAAAGAAAACCAATAGAAACATACGCAACTGTTTGTTGAACACATGATTCATGCAAGACTGAAATGTAGCAGATGCATTAGTAAGACCAAAGGGCATGACAAGAAACTCAGTGTCCATAATGGCATCAGAATGTTGTCTTATGTATATCCTCCTCACGGACATGAATCTGATGATAGCCTGAACAAAGATCAATCTTAGAAAAATACATGGCCCCATCTAGCTCATCAAGTAGCTCATCGATCCTGGTTATAGGGTACCTATTTTTGATTGTCTCCTTGTTCAGTGCTCTATAGTCAATACACATCCGCATAGTCCCATCCTTCTTCTTCACCAAAACAACCGAAGAAGAAAATGGACTAGATGAAGAAAGAATGTGTCCCATATCAATCAACTTCTTAATAGTGTACTCAATCTCTATCTTGAAGTGCTGAGGATGTCGATATGGTGGAATATTGATAGGCTTGGTGCCCTCTAACTCAATCACATACTCAAATCTACAATCTGGTGGTCTACCTGGAGGAATGTTGCCAAACACCTTACCATGCTTATCCAATACCGATTGGATATCTACATCATATTGTGGACCTTCGGAAGAAGATTTGGAAGATACAAAAACCTAGGTTGCCCATACAATATCATCATGACAAAACAAAGTCTCCATACGCCTAGATGATACAACCCTGGGTCGTCCATCTGAAAGTGCTCTCAATACAATCTTCTTCCCATCATGTATAAACTCTAGCTCCATCTTTTGAAAGTCCTGAATGTAGCGACCAAGAGACAATAGCCACTGGACTCCCAAAACAATGTCTATCTCACCAAGTCCAACCATGTAGAAATCATCAGTCAATGTATAATCACCTATCTAAATGATAAGCTGAGATACCTTCTTCTGATAACTCATGTTAAATCCATCTGCAACTGTCACTGTGAAACCTGCAAAGTCCTCAGCCTGTAAACCATGCCTCATGACTAATCCCTCATCAATTAAATTATGTGTGGCCCCACTATCAACCAAATAGGTGACTCGCTGTCCCTTAAGTACCCCTCTCACACGAAAAGGATGATACCTAGGTACTCCTGAAATAGATGCAATAGTAACTGGACCTGTAGTACCTGTATCATGTGTTGCATGTGCCGGTTCCCAGGCCGAATCCGGGTGCGGTCCGATGCGCCTGTGGGTCCGGCCACAAGAGCCCAGGTGCGTCCGGGCTCGAACTCGGGGCCCAAAAAGCTCACCCATGGCAACCCCGGCCCACACCCAGGCATTAAAATGCCCAAAATGAATTTTTTTTTAAATTTCTTTAACATTTTAAGTCACTTTTATAATTTTTTATTTCATCTAAAATGCAAAAGTAACCCTAAAAACACATTATAAACACAAACACAAAGCCATTTCAACTCATTTGTTTGCAAAACACAAAAACTCTCCATTGTGGCTGAACTCAAATATTTGATTGTGATTGAAGAAAGAAGCTTGAAAATTGAATCTTGAAGGTTGGAAATCTATTGCACCACCATTCCTACACATTTGCAATGGTTTAGAGGCTGCCAAGAAGATCAGAGGAGATTTTTGCAAAGAGGTAGGTTTTTTTTTCATTTTTGAACAAACAAATTCTTTTCAACTTGTTTTTTTTAATCTTAGTTTATATGAATCATAAATGTATCACCATGCTTTTGTTTTTGTTTTGAATGTTTTCATTGTTTTGTTTACAAAACTTATTGCCACACCCACAGGAATCACAATGGCAGCTAGTTCTAGCTCTGTATCCCAATCAAAGTTCAAAATCGATCCACACTCACCTCTTTGGAGGCATGTTGAAATGATACAACAACAGCCAGGTGGTGGGGGTTACCTTTGGAAATGCAAAGGTTGTGATGTGCAATATAATAGTTCATATAGTCGGGTGAAAGCCCATTTGTGTAACATCTCTAGGATGGGGATCAAAGCTTGCCTAGGAAAGAATAAAAAACCTATACCACCAGAGCAAGTGATGGCATATATCATGGAGCAACAAGCAGCAGATGAAGCAACAGACCGTAAATCATTAGCAAACTTGTCAAAGAAAAGAGGTAGAACTCAAGGAATGGAGCCTCCATCTATTCCCACTGTTGTGGTAGAGAGCCACCCATTTTTTGTCACTCCTCAAGAGCAACCCACAAGCACTACAAACAAGAGACCAAAGGGACCTTTGGAAACATCATTTCAAAATGAGGCTCGAGATATTGCTGACCAACATATAGCTAGATGCATTTATGCAAATGGTTTGTCATTCAATGTTGTTCGCTCACCATATTGGAAAGAGATGGTGACAAAAATTAATGAGGCTCCAAAAGGGTATAAGGGCCCAAGTTAAGAGAAGGTGTGTGGCACCTTATTGGAAAATTAGGTCAAGAGTATAGAAGATGCATTGAAGCCCATAAGGGATTCATGGAGTGAGACAGGGGTGTCGATTGTCTCTGATGGATGGAAAGATGTAAAAAATCAGCCTTTGATCAATGTCATTGCAGTGTCCCCTAAAGGGGCAATGTTTTTGAGTGCTGTGGATTGTGAGGTGCAGGTGAAGGATGGAGAATTTATTGCTAAGATCCTCATTGCAGCCATTGAGGATGTCGGACCTCGTAATGTTGTTCAAGTGATAACAAACAACACAAAAAATTGTAGAGTTGTCGGGTTGTTAGTTGAGGAACGGTATTCACATATCTTTTGGACACCTTGTGTTGTCCACTCTCTCAATTTAATGCTACAAAAAATTGAGAGAAAAAATGATTGGATTAGAAAGTTGTACGCAAAGGCCGAGGAGATACAAATGTTCATCACCAACCACCACATGTCCCAAAGCATATTTAGATCATTTTCTACATTGGAGTTATTGAAGGTAAGTGAAGCAATATATTTTTTAAATTTTTTCTATGCTTTAATTTCACATATTCTAATTCTTCTTAAAGTTTGTTTTTAATTTTTTAATGTTTAAATTTTAATTATTGTACTTTTTATTTTTGATATTTCAATAGGTTGCCGAGACCCGTTTTGCCTCAAAAACAATTGCCTTGAGACGACTTGTGAAGGTCAAACAGGGTATTATCAGCATGGTAACAAGCACTAATTGGTATGTATGGAGGCAAAGCAACACTGAGAGGGCAGCAAATGTTAAGGAGATGATCCTAAATGACTATTGATGAGATCGTGTGCAGTATCTCCTTAGTTTCACCTAGCCCATTTTGAGCATGATTCATTATACTAACATTGGACAAGCCTTGCATGGGGGAGATATATGATGGCATTGATTCAATGATAGAGAAGATAAAGACCATCATAAATGAGAAGGAGAAAGATCCTCAAGAAATTCTCTTCAACCAAAAGCATGAAATTATTGAGGCTAGATGGAACACAATGACAACCCCACTGCATCTTCTTGCATTTGCATTGACTCCAAAATATTATAGTGTTGAGATTCTTACGGTGCCAAATAGGATTCCGCTGTGGAGAGATTTAGAAGTGTCTGAAGGGTACAAGGCAGCATTTCGTAGACTCTGAAATGTCCCCCATCTAGCCCATGTGACCAGTGGATGGAGATTAGCCTATCATGGGACTCCCATAGGCTAATAGTAGTGTTTACGGGGTCAATTTGGAGACTTACTATTTATAGTAAGTCAGGACAGAGTTCCTTGCTATTTATAGCAGGGTAGATGTGGAGGACCATTGCACGAGATTCATGGTTTCGATTTATCCAGAGCATTATTTGATGAAATATAAGTTAAATTAAAGATTTAACTTATATTATTATTAAGGGGGTAAAGTGACTTAGGTTTTACAACTTTTGCTTTCAACAATGTGTTTATAATATCATATAGATAAAAAGGTTCAAAGCATACATCCAAATTACAAGAAATGAACATGAAATAGTGATACTAGACAATCAAACAACTCTCATAAACATAGATGAACATACCCGGCAATGATAGCTTATCTTCTTTATTAATTTGAAAGCTAATTACAAATGAAGAGAGCTGGAAAGTACAATCAGTCAAGTCTGATTTGAAATTCAGACCTTCAATTACATCCAAAAATTCCAAAATATATGTCCAAACCCTAGCCGTATGAATGGAAGATGAAGCTCTATCAATTATTGATGAAATACCTAACTTGATATGACTGAAAACCAATTATAACAGCCAACTGTAGGTCTGATATGATTGTATAAAACCTGTATCTGCTGCTGTCATAAAACCCTGATGTTAAATGCCAAGAAAAGTGCCAAGAAATCACTCCAAACTCAAGAGGCCATGCACCAAAGGGTGGCGATTTGGTTTAAGAAGCAATGTTGATGATGAAACCCTATTATAAATGCCAAATACTCCTCAGATCTGAAACTGAAATGAAATTGCAAACTGCTGTTACAAAAATTAGACCATGTATGAATGAAGAAAATCATCAAAAACCATCTCCTTTGCCAAGCGATCCATGTCTAAACCCTCTCCAAGCTTTTATTCATGAAAATACATCAAAATCAAAGCCAAATCTAATTACCAAACTCCATAGCTAGCTGAAAATAAAGATCTCTATCAAACCCTAGCTTGAAATGAAGCAAAAACACCATCAAGAATCACCAATAAAGCCCAATGATGAACTCCATATTAATTCACCTCTCATGGTGGATTGGGCACATCACCAAACCATAATAAATCAAGGGAACACCACCTTGAATCAACTGAAATTCACTTCAGCCAAGAGCAATATGCAAAATGCAAAGTTTACATAAGCAAAAGATGTCAAAAATGATGCCAAAATCCTCTTTTTAAACCATCTCTCCAAGGGTGACCCAATTAGATGAAATGTAGACAATTTTCAAATCCACCAATAATATCAAATCTTTAATTTCATATTTTTAAATGCTTTTCACCTTTAGATGCCATCATTTAAAAAACAATAAAATAATAATATTTTATTATTTTTCCTTCTTCCTCCCTAGGTGCCGATTTCTCCTTGGAGAAATAATATTTTTTTATTATTTTTTGGCTTCTCCTTGAGTGTCGATTTTTAATTGGCAAAATAATAATTTTTAATTATTTTTTTTCCTCTCTCCTTGGGTGTCACTTTTTTTGCCAATAAAATAATTTTTTATTATTATTTATTTTTTCCTTTTCTCCTTGGCATCGATTTTATCCTTGGAAAAATAAATAAATAAAATATAAACAAAAATTGCCTTTTTATTTATTTTCCCACTTTCAAGTCTCGAAGCCTTTGAATTTTGCCTCGGCTAAAATATCAATATTTTTGGCTTTTATAAAAATATCATATAATGTTGCTAGCCAAAAAATACAAATAAAATCAAATGTTGAGCCAACTTTCTAGTTTCCAAGCCTTCAAGGTACTAGCTCAACCCAAATCATTCCCTTACGAATAGAATTAGCCTACGGGAATGGTGAATAGGCCAACAAACTCCATCATAGATGATCACTCCAGAAATGGGGACATGACAATTTCCTTCAGCAGCTCAATTACAATTTGCGTTTATACTTACGCGATCTATGTATACTTGTGCATGTGATCAAATTAGCTTCTATTTGATGATGTTATTGTGTCTTTAAGGTTTATTTAATAAAAGGTGCATGAAACAAGATTTAAATCCTTAAAAATGTCTAAATTTCTTGGGTTTTTCACTTTGCCAAGTCTGCGCTGAGTCACCCTCGCCGAGTCTGCGCCAAGTCCGAGTCTCAGAACTATGGTTTGAGCCCATGAATTTGGTGTAATTCCATCCAGATTTGGAGCAGCATACTTGTTTAATCAGAAATCAGATTTGTTTGCACATGTTTTGCCTTTGGATGGTTGGTTTTCGTGGTGGATATCTTTGTTGATGATTCTACATGTTTGGCATATGTTTTATAAATGTTTGGAGCATGTTTATTGGCTTCTTTAAGTATTTATGCTTCTGAAAATAAAATCAGAATTTAGCCCTATGGTTTAGGGCAGAAAACTAAATCAGAAAAGTGCAGAAAAATAAATCAGAGTTTAGAGTTTTGAGCAGAAATCTAAAGTGCAGAAAATTAGGGCAGAATTCAAAAATTTAATTCTAGAATTTTAGGGCAGATCCCATTGGGGATATTACATTTTCCAATATAGGAGACAAGTGCCATGGGTCAAGATACAGTCTCCAAACAACTATGCTTTTTCAGCTCCCATTTGTTGTTTACATATGGAAAGTATTATGCATAATTTGTTTATAAAGCAACTAGCAACATGGGATGGCATTTACTCTAGTTCTATTACTTAATATTTGAAACAAAATTGCTATGCTTTGGCTTGTTTCTTCTAGTGAGATATTTTGGTTTCTCTAGACATACATCTACTTGCGAGTTTTCCAAATTAAGATGATGAACGATACTGGCTTCATTACGTAAGTAAGTCATGCCATTGTCTCTTTGGAGGCAATATTGCAGATGGCTGTCCCTGTTGAGGACATTAAGCATTTTCTAGAAAACAGATGCCCAAACAACTGGAAAAAGCATGGTAAAGGTAGTGAAAAGGTCATGTCCTGATATTAAGGCATTGTTTAAATTAAAGATTTAAACAGTACGATAAAAGGCGATGAAGTTGCCCTCGTGAAATACGGCATTTTTTGATAAACGATAATTGTGTATATTGAATATACATATATAAATATAAATATTAAATTAAATATTATTAATATATAATATAATATATTTATTTAGTTAAATATATTATAAAAATAATTATTAATACAAACATAAATATTATATTATTATTATTATATAATAATATAATTAATATTAAATATCATTATCAATAAATACTAAATATTATATAAGATAAGCGAATATCACATAAGAGGCAGCGCTTAAGGCTGTGTTCTATAGGATATGAAGGCAATCTCATAGTATATAAAATAGTAAATAATACATAAAGCATTCTTATTAATATAAGGGTAATCACTGCTCATTAACAATCACGTCTCCTGGGAAGAATCATAACCGGTGGGCAAGTTAAAAAGTATAAATAGGAATCGGGATACCATAAGGGGGGAAGGAATATATTACAGCTTCACAGTTTGAGTTATTGATATGGTCGGAGACAACTAAAGTAACTATGATCGAAGTTTGTTGAAGCGATAGAAGTCACTAACGCCGATCTGCATATCCTTGAAAGTGGTGTTCATTATTATCTGGGTCAGTTCATTGAAGCACCCACACCACACGAAGGTGACGGAGCCATAGCGTGGAGTCCAAGGTTGGATCACTGAGTTAAGTCCACACGTAAGCATCGACTCCACCATAGATCGTGATTCATCGGAGGATAAGGTGGAGACCAGTGGAGTGGATCGCGATCACATTATCAGGGGATAAAGAGATCAACACAACCGACGGGTTGGAAGCTAGTTTAGATAGCAAAGAAGGCCGTCACGTAGAAAGTCAACTTGGAGGCCGTAAGATGTGATAAAGCGACATTATCAAAAACTAGAGAGTTGCAATATATTTAGTCACCGATCTGAGGTTGGAAGATCGCTAGGAACCATTAACGTCAAGGATAGAAGGTGGCCGATTCAAGGAAACATACGTCTGGTTCTAAGTTCCATGCCATCACCTTCCTGTACAGTGGCGTTGGGAACAACAAATCACTGAGATCATAGTCTATATCATTTCCAAGCATCGAAGTTTGCCAGATCAAACTAAGGAATGCCTCATCGCATTATCTTCTCTTTCCACTTGGAAACATTGCACAGTAAATCTGAATAGTTTTCATATAGTTCATAGTTGATGCTATCTATGTAATTTGCAATCCATACTATAAACCAAAGTGGAAGGCTGCCGTATCTATTTGTTGTCGATTTGTATATGGATAGTGCATAGATTTTGTGTCGGAGACGTTTGTATTTGCAAACTAGATCAGTTTATCTGCATAATTGAAAGAGTTCAAACAATATCACATCAAACACCAAGATCGGGACATTACAAGTGGTATCAGAGCTATCGTCCTGCCATCCTGTGAAGCAATTTTATGTAAGCATATACAAGGAGGACTCGCAACAACTTAGAAGTACAAATGAACGAGGTGAGAGCCTTTATGGAAACAACTACCAAGAACATGATGGACCAAAATGAAAGATACGCAAAAGCTACTCAAAAACTTTTGCAAACATTGCAAACTATAAGAGGCGATCTATTATGAATGGCATGTGCCACATTAGATCGAGGGTACCTTATATGAATGGCATGTGCCACATGAGTCCGGGGCGACCTCATATGAATGGCATGCGCCACATGAGGCCGAGGCGATCTATTATGAATGGCATGCGCCACATAAGGACAATAACAAACTTCATATGAATGGCATGCACCACATGAGTCCGGGGTGACCTCATATGAATGGCATGCGCCACATGAGGCCGAGGCGATCTATTATGAATGGCATGTGCCACATTAGATCGAGGGTACCTTATATGAATGGCATGCGCCACATAAGGACAATAATAGACTTCATATGAATGGCATGCGCCACGAGTCCGGGGCGACCTCATATGAATGGCATGTGCCACATGAGGCCGAGGCGATCTATTATGAATGGCATATGCCACATCAGATCGAGGGTACCTTATATGTGGCATGTGCCACATAAGGACAATAACGGGCTTCATATGAATGGCATGCGCCACATGAGTCCAGGGCGACCTCATATGAATGGCATGCGCCACATGAGGCCGGGGCGATCTATTATGAATGGCATGAGCCACATTAGATCGAGGGTACCTTATATGAATGGCATGCATCACATAAGGACAATAACGGACTTCATATGAATGGCATGCGCCACATGAGTCCGGGGCGACCTCATATGAATGGCATGCGCCACATGAGGCTGAGGCGATCTATTATGAATGGCATGCTCCACAATAGATTGAGGGTACCTTATATGAATGGCATGCGCCACATAATGACAATAACTGACTTCATATGAATGGCATGCACCACATGAGTCCGGGGCGACCTCATATGAATGGTATGCGCCACATGAGGCCGAGGCGATCTATTATGAATGGCATGCGCCACATTAGATCGAGGGTGCCTTATATGAATGGTACGCACCACATAAGGACAATAACGAACTTCATATGAATGGCAGGCGCCACATGAGTCCGAGGCGACCTCATATGAATGGCATGCGCCACATGAGGCCGAGGCGATCTATTATGAATGGCATGTGCCACATTAGATCGAGGGTACCTTATATGAATGGCATGCGCCACATAAGGATAATAACAGACTTCATATGAATGGTATGCGCCACATGAGTCCAGGGCGACCTCATATGAATGGCATGCGCCACATGAGGCCAAGGTGATCTATTATGAATGGCATGCGCCACATTAGATCGAAGGTACCTTATATGAATGGCATGCACCACATAAGGACAACAACGGACTTCATATGAATGGCATGCGCCACATGAGTCCGTGGCGACATCATATGAATGACATGCGCCACATGAGGCCGAGGCGATCTATTATGAATGGCATGCGCCACATTAGATCGAGGGTACCTTATATGAATGGCATGCGCCACATTAGGACAATAACGAACTTCATATGAATGGCATGTGCCACATGAGTCTGGGGCGACCTCATATGAACGGCATGCGCCACATGAGGCTGAGGCGATCTATTATGAATGGCATGCGCCACATTAGATCGAGGGTACCTTATATGAATGGCATACGCCACATAAGGACAATAATGGACTTCATATGAATGGCATGCGCCACATGAGTCCGAGGCGACCTCATATGAATGGCATGCGCCACATGAGGCCGAGGCGATCTATTATGAATGGCATGCGCCACATTAGATCGAGAGTACCTTATATGAATCGCATACGCCACATAAGGACAACGAAACTCCATATGAATGGCATGCGCCACATGGGGACTAGGGAGGGATGGTATAACCACCCTGAGACCTAGGAAGAATGCCCTTCATCATGCTCTTGATGTGATAGGTAGGAAGTGTGCCCTCCATCACATTCTTGAACCTTGAAGGTGGACATAAGAGGTGATAGGTAGGAAGTGTGCCCTCCATCATGCTCTAACTTGCAAGTATTTCTATGATCGACTTGAGGTGAAGAAATCAGTATATCCTACAGAGAGACATTAGGGAAGTATAAAAAATAAAAATTTAATTTCATTAATCACAAGACCCATGAACCAAATTCATTTCTTCCAAGAATCTCTTTTGAATTCTTCTCTTGATTTAAGTAACATAAAACCAATACATATATTATGGGCCCATAACCCACAAATTCCCAGGATCATTCTTCATCACTTAATAATCATCTATAACACCATATTTCCTCAATCATATTGCTATCAAAGCTTACCAAATCTTCTTTAATCATCATATAGTCAAGAACATGACTCTTCTCAGTTTTGAGGTCAATAACATATCAAAAGATAAAATTACAAGATGACAAGTACAAGACTGAATCTCGTAATCAACGATCAAGATGTCTTCATCATTCATCTATGATTATCCAAAACATCAAACCAATACTTACCTACACTTCTCAAAATCATTTTATCTTCACTCAAGCATGTTCATTCTGAATCAAAACCATGACTTCATCTCAACTCATCGGAAGGTAGACGTTAAAAGTGTAAAGTAATGAAAGAACTCGTTGCGATTGCTTGAGGACAAGCAATCTTGGGCGGGGTGGACTGTCATGTCCCGATATTAAGGCATTGTTTAAATTAAAGATTTAAACAGTATGATAAAAGGCAATGAAGTTGCCCTCGTGAAATACGGCATTTAATGATAAATGATAATTGTGTATATTGAATATACATATATAAATATAAATATTAAATTAAATATTATTAAAATATAATATAATATATTTATTTAGTTAAATATATTATAAAAATAATTATTAATACAAACATAAATATTATATTATTATTATATAATAATAATATAATTAATATAAAATATCATTATCAATAAATACTAAATATTATATAAGATCAGTGAATATCACGTAAGAGGCAATGCTTAAGGCTATGTTCTATAAGATACGAAGGCAGTCTCATAGTATATAAAATAGTAAATAATACATAAAGCATTCTCATTAATAGTCACGTCTCCTGGGAAGAATCATAATCGGTGGGCAAGTTAAAAAGTATAAATAGGAATCGGGATGTAATGTCCCAAATTATGAGCTAAGTGTGATTTTGAGCTACATGGGAAATGCAATATTGGAATTGTATTTTCAATTATGAGGTTGGTTTTGATTTTTAATGATTGCATATGATTCATAGCTGGCCGCCAAACATGAAGGAAGGATATATTAAATGCAACATTTATTTATTAAATGATTGCATTGGATCGATGGAATATGAGGTCGATTGGGTTTGTGGAAATTAAATAATTGCATTTAATTTGATATTGAGCTTTGAAAATATTTTAAATGCAAATTTTATTATTAAATATTTGCATTGGAGCGGTTGAGGGTTTTTATTAAATGCAAATATCATCATTTAATGCATGCACATGAGGTAGTTGTGGATTGAAGCAAGAATAGAGGAGCATTTTAAATGCAAGTTCATAAATTAAATGCCAAGTTGGTTATGTCAAGGATCAAGATTTTAAATGCTTTGAAGGTTATTAAATGCTTGCATTTGGATAGATTGGTTTATTTAATGCAATCGCCCAATCATTGCAAGTACTAGTTGGAGGTTAGAAGGATTTTAAATGCATTTCAAACACAAAATTAAATGCATGTAGCTAATTGCCCAAGCAAAGAGGAAGATTTTAAATGATTGCAATCTCAAAATTCAATGCAAGTGTCAAAGGCCAAGCTTAAGGAGGATCGATCCATAGAGGAGTAAAATTCATTTAAAATAATTGAAGATTGTTTTAAATGAAAGCATTTCAAGTGAAGATCATTCAATATTGTTCCATTTCCTTAATTTCTATTGATGGATTTCAAAATGCATTCCAAAATTGCCAAGAGGATGGACATCAAAGCTTGAGGAGTTTAAATAGATGACTTGAGCTTCATTTTGCAATGAATTATGCTATGGTATGTTTTCTTTTATTATTGTTTATGACTGAAAATTCTGATTTTCTAGTTATTTTTCAAGGAGATGTTCCCTTGAGTGTTGTGGTGATGATCCCATAACAATTTGTGAGATGTTGTCATACAGATTTCATCATTGGATTACATTTGCAGGTTATTTGAAGAAGTTTGGAAGTGACATTGATATCTAATTGAAGCTCTTGGTGAAGAGGATTGACTACCAAGGTAGTTGAGTGAATTTGAAACACATTCTAGATGGTATTTTCATATTTTGCAGGGTCTGATTTTGCAACAGCAGGGTTCTGATTTTTATAACAGCAACTTTACATTGGAATTTTAGGGCTTTTTAGGTGAATTTGATCAAGGGTTTGAAGATTGAAGAGTGGTTCTTGATAGAAGACATTCCTATGCATCCATAGAATGCATTGGGAGGAGTTATTTCATGATATTTCATTGTAAACCCTTGGCTGGGCAAACAGTACACTTTCAGCAGTCATATCAGCATACAGAAAGTTGACATCAGAATTTTATTGAAGCTCTTTCAAGGGTGTTTTGTGTCCATTTGATAGCCATCATCATTCTAGAGGCTTTGGGCTATAGTTGTATGCAAAGTTTGATGTATTTGGGCTTCCAATTGATTTGTAATTAAGTCTGATATAAAATCAGACATGGACTGAAATAAATTCCAGCCACTTGACATTTCATGTTTCATTTTCATATATGCAAAGTTGATGTGAGTTTGATGTGCTACAATTCCTTAATCATTTGGTGAAGCTATTTAATTGACGTGTGCAAGAAATCTTATCTAAATGTGCAAAAAAATTCAGTCATTTCTAGAAGGGTCTTTTACAGTGGTATCAGAGCTATATACAGAATCATAGCCAATATCCATTAGGGATATTACACGGGATACCATAAGGGGGGAAGGAATATATTACAGCTTCACAGTTTGAGTTATTGATATGGTCGGAGACAACTAAAGTAACTATGATCGAAGTTTGTTGAAGCGATAGAAGTCACTAACGCCGATCTGCATATCCTTGAAAGTGGTGTTCATTATTATCCGGGTCAGTTCATTGAAGCACCCACACCACACGAAGGTGACGGAGCCATAGCGTGGAGTCCAAGGTTGGATCACTGAGTTAAGTCCACACCTAAGCATCAACTCCACCATAGATCGTGATTCATCGGAGGATAAGGTGGAGACAAGTGGAGTGGATCGCGATCACATTATCGGGGGATAAAGAGATCAACACAACCGACGGGTTGGAAGCTAGTTTAGATAGCAGAGAAGGCCGTCACGTAGAAAGTCAACTTGGAGGCCGTAAGATGTGATAGAGCGACATTATCAAAAACTAGAGAGTTGCAATATATTTAGTCACCGATCTGAGGTTGGAAGATCGCTAGGAACCATTAACGTCAAGGATAGAAGGTGGCCGATTCAAGGAAACATACGTCTGGTTCTAAGTTCCATGCCATCACCTTCTTGTGGATATGTTCCTTTCATTGAGTATGTTCACTATGGGAACGAATCATATTGAGGTATTCTCCTAATGTTGATGATATGACTCTTCACTTACTATCATAATTCTACTGGGGAGCCAACCATTTGGAGTCACAAATATGGAGAATTGCTATTGAGTGTGGAGAGAGGTAATATTGTTTCGTGTGGATGCCATTTGGACATAAGGGATACTTCCATTCATGCCAAAAGCAGTATAAGGGAGCATTGTATACGGGTCTATTTGAGGATTGAACACTACTCCTTGGGCGCTTGGAAGATAGCTTGGAGAAAAGACAAAAGACAAATCCACATATTCAATTTGAATTCCTTGGTGCCTAGAGCACATCTGCCTAGGTCGGCCTGGGAAAAAGGCAAGCAAACTTCCTATTTGGGCGCCAAGACTTGCACAAGGTAGGTCGGCCTGCATTATGGAGAAATTAATAAATAAAAAGAAGCATTTTATGCTAGGTCGGCCAGAAATAAAGGGAGTTAAGTCATGTATTAATAGAAGACCATTTGGTTGCATTTGCATCATCATTCACTCATTCATTCAATCAACTTTGGGAGTTTATCTCTTAAGGAGGCTTGAGGCGAAAATCTCAAATCTTAGAAGGAGTTGGACGAAACCCTAGCTTCTTCTCTTGGAGGATTCCGTGACGGGAGTTCACATGTACTTCATGGATTTTGAAGCAGAATTATATATCCGATTTGAAGATCATTTTCAGGCTTTCTTTCGTGTGATATTGCTTATCCTTGTGGAGAAGTCAGCCCAAGCTTTGGAGCGCCTTCATTGGAGGAGAGCGCGATGTTTTGAGATGGTTTTGTGGAAGGTTTAATGCTGATCTAGGGTTTGAGCAGAGCAGATTTATTGCAGCAGCAGAGCAGCCTCTTTTCCTTCATGTTAGGAGGTTAGATTGCATTGTTTTCAATATTAAGTTTAGGACAGAACTTGCTGGGTTTGTTCCTCATGCATGCCCGTATCCATCATTGTATTTGAAGGCCTTTTTGTAATCAGATTATTGCAGCAGACTTATTTATTTATTTCAGTCATGTATGTTGGTCAAATGAAGATGATTTGTTGATCATATGTTGACTAAATGCAAGCGCAATATTGTTGATCATGTGTATGGTGAAATAATGATATTTTAAGATGTTTTATGGGTCGCCCTAGTTGTTATTTCAAGTCTGATTTTTACTTCTGAAGTTAGGGTTTGAGTAAAAAATTAAAGTGCAGAAATTAGGGCAGAATTCAAATTAGGGTAAATCAGAAAATTATAAGCAAGGTTTCATCTGGAAAGCCCGTAAATCCAAACTTGTCCAAAATATCCCCATTTGGGATATTACAGAGAGTAATGATCTGTTATAAACATATATGAGGTTCAAAAGGATAAACAGGGGGATGTTATTAAATATTGAAATGACTAGTCAAGATCTGACACCCTTGAACGATCTTGGGATGAATGGAACTGGAATGGACAAAATTTCTAGCAGCAATAATGAGGAGGTGTCTAGTTCTACAAGCACCAGCATGGCAAAGGCCACTTCTTGGGGAATACTGGATTGGCATGGAGAGACCTGAGGGGCCCTTGAATGTATTAGTTAGGATTGTGAACCATAGTGGAGATCATCAGCATCCAAGAATAGTGTAAGTAGAACTGTGTACAATGTACAGCTGGGTAAGAGGCCCACTGAGTTTAATGGTAAACTGTGAAATAATCGGTGGTACCATGGTGGCAATACTATTGCCTGAAGTCTCTTTGTGGGGATAAAAAATAGAGCTTTCCCTCTCATGTTGTACCTTTGTTCTGTTAGAGTGGAGTGGGAGATTTTCTTGCAGGCTTGGCAAAGGAAAGAGGCTCATGGTTTCTATAGCATGTGAAGCAGCAAGGCCTCAAACAGAAGTGATTACTAGTTCTGAGTTTACCAAGAATAACAGCACTTTGAAGTGAATAAAAGGCCAGGGTCAATAAAGACTACTTTCAGAATAATTAGATAATCCATTAACATGCTCTTTTTCTATCTGATCAAATTATTTTTTGGGAGAGAGACAATTTACCAACTAAAAATTCGTTCACAACACTATCTTGATGGACTTGTTCATCACAGTATCAAATTTAGAAGTGTTAAGGGCCACTGATTTCCTTCCAACCCAGCATGGCTGTTGGATGAATATACATGCATAAGCAAGGCAAACTATGGAATATAATATATATTTTTATCATCTACTGCTTTTTACAAAGTCTTGTTATGGAAAAATTAAAAGAATCTCAAGAGTTATGAAAATATTTAGCTTTGTAAGACCTTTTAAAATTATTTTAGCATCATTATCATGCACGCTATCTTCTCTGAAGACATGCTGAAAACATCACATTGTATCTGAGAGACATTTTACATAACAAAAACAATTTAAATTTAACTTCTAATTATGGTAGGCAAAAACTTACTTGGTTTACTGTGGCCCCAAGGATAACGAAAAGGAAAGCAATAAAAGCTATCTTTCTCTTTATCTACCAACATTCCTGACTCGTGATCATTCTCAGATGTGTATTGCTCTGCCAAACTGTTGTTGCCACTTTCTGATTTGGTTTGAAAAGGTTTAAGACCTGGCACCACTTGTCAATTTACAAGAGAAATTAGATAAAAGAGGCAAGATTTTAAAATAGGATACTTCCAGCAAAGAATATGTTGATTGACAGATGTTTGTAGTTGTTGGAATGAGACTCCTCATTGCACTGTACATGGGCATTTTCATAAATAGAAACTATAATTTCTCAAATTTGCTAGAACATGAAGAAATTCTAACAAGGCAACTGCTGTCCTAATATTGAATTAAATAAATTCCAGACTATTGCAACAATCACACAACAATTAAAATTCCAACAGCGAAAGTGAAAACAAGTACACAGATAATTTACACCTTTAAATCAGTTTTTCATTTCTTCATAAATGTAAAGTCCCCTTCTAGTAAGCCAAAATTTTCGCAACCTTACAAACAATTTCAACTTGTAAAAGAGCACATTAGTATTCAATTCCCTTTAATACTTGACCATAACCATATGTAATTGCTTCATAATCATAACTATATGCATTTTTTCTATTTCACAAGTCCATTGTCCATATTTCATGATCTCCCTTGGATGAGATAACCTTAGGCCTATTGTTAATCATACCTTCCACGTTATGAGAGATGACTCATTAGAAGGCAATGTCATACCAACTATCATGGGTCCTATTATTATTCCTTTGGTTATTAAACCAAAGGCCCATCATTGTTCCTTCGTTTCGTCAATCGAAGGCCCATTATCATTCCTTGATTCGTCAACCAAGGCCCATTATTATTCCTTCAATATTTAAATCGAAGGCCCATTATTACATCCTTTGATTCGTCAATCAAAGGCCCATTATTATTCCTTGATTCATCAATCAAGGCCCATTATTATTCCTTGATTCATCAATCAAGGCCCATTATTATTGGTCTCGGGGATGATTTCTCACTACCATGAGCCATACCCATGGTTGGTCAATTACTGTCCTAACTATCAACCTCATTTCCATAGTGTTGGGCAGATTAGCAACAAGGCCACTTTCTCATCCCTAGGATTTCATGACCATGCCCATAACCATCTATAGAGACCCATTCCATTATCCTATCCATAATGTATAAATAATGTCAAGTTTATATCCATGCCATAGTTTTACTTGCATTACTATATCTTGGCTTGATTTAATTCTATTACTAATGCTGCTATACTTTATTTGATATTTTCCTTTGCTGACTGTTGGCTTGTATTTCTTGCAGACCTTCCTCTTCTACCGATACCTTTTTTCCTTCCATATTATATCCCCCATATCTCTATGAAGGGACATATCTTTTTCTAAAGATGATGTCTTTTCCCTAACCGTTGCCTTTGTTCTTTTAATACACATAGCTTTTATTACTATTAGTGCTGCCTTAATACATTCTTCTTAGGTTGCAGCCCCTTTAAACTATAATCGCGGCTGCCAATAATTATAATCCTTGTTCTCTAATTTTTAAGAACTGATTCCTTAATAGTATATGCCTCATGATGTGGGATCGCAGCCTTTGAGGCTACCGCTGCCTTCTATTAGTTATGTTCCTATTCATATTAATAACCATTCAATTTAATATTTTATATTCATAGTAATAATTATATTTATTATTATATATTTTAATGTATGATCATTACTTATATTTGTTATTTATATTTATCTTAAATAATAATATTAAATTGTCAATGTTTATATATATATATATATATGTATTTATAATTACATTTATATTTGTTATAAATATAATATATCTTAAAATATATATTATATTCGAATTATATTAAAATAATAATAATGTTTACTATTATTTCTTAAATATACGATTATTCAATTTGATTTCGTTGTTCCATCATGATGTTTAAAGCTTTAATTTAAACAAGGCCTTAATATCGGGACATCACAGTCCACCCCGCCTAAAATTGCTTGTCCTCAAGCAATTATAACTATGATACCTCTAAAACCATCGATCTCCTCGAAGAATTGTTGTTAGTATTCTCATCTTAGTTCCATTGCCCTCATTGTTCTTTAAGATCATAAGGTTGATGATATTCCCTAAATGACAAATATTCTTTTGGTTCATGTGTTTGTATTTTCCGATATCTCTCAACAAGCATTGGTAACTAATGATAAGTTTTCTCTTGTCCTTAGAGAGAGGGACCCAAAAGACATCTTGATCCTTGATCTTAATCATGAATGAAGGGTTACTCTAAAGTGCTTAAGAGAAGAAGACCCTTGGATGAAATGATCTATGTAGAAAAATAAGAGAAAGTTTACTTAGATCAATGTTGTAAGTTACAAGGTAGATCATATGATATGGACTAGATTATTTCATCATTGTTTCAATGAGTGAGTACATTTGATCTCGTTTAAGTTTGATGAATATATCCTATTATAAATTTCCACATTTCTTTTAAGATCTTTCTCCCCATTTGTGGGTTCCTAGTTGTCTTTATTATGTCCCCTCAAATTTGTTGTTTTGGATTTTAAGAGATTGACCCTCCTAGGTTGTTGATATGATACCTTAGTGGTCTTAAATCTCAATTGAATTCTTTAATGATGTTTTGGATATCTTTCTTAGATGAAATGCTCTTCCCTTTTTCACCTCATGGTCGAATGGTGGTGAGTGATCTCCTCAGGATGTTAAATATGGAAGTGATTACATCAATTTGTAGGTTACATGCATTGCCATTTAATTACATAATAAAATTGAAGTAGACAACCAAGTAGCTCAAGAATGCGAGCAACCAACTCAAGCAAGTAGGCAAGTAGCTCAAGTAGACAAGCAAGTAGCTCAATCAAGTAGGCAAGTAGCTCAAGTAGCTCAAGCAAGTAGGTAAGTAGCTCAAGTAGACAAGCAAGTAGGCAAGTAGCTCAAGTAGACAAGCAAGTAGCTCAAGCAAATAGACAAGTAGCTCAAATAGACAAGCAAGTAGCTCAAGCAAGTAGACAAGTAGCTCAAGTAGACAGGCAAGTAACTCAAGTAAGTAGGCAAGTAGCTCAAGTAGACAAGCAAGTAGCTCAAAGTCATAGAGTATACACTCGAATACAAATACAAGTCAGAGTATACACTCAAATGCTCAATTATCACTCACAGAATGGCAGGAGGATAGCTCTTATACCACTTGTAATGTCCCCTTCTAGTAAGCCAAAATTTTCGCAACCTTACAAACAATTTCAACTTGTAAAAGAGCACATTAGTATTCAATTCCCTTTAATACTTGACCATAACCATATGTAATTGCTTCATAATCATATCTATATGCATTTTTTCTATTTCACGAGTCCATTGTCCATATTTCATGATCTCCCGTGGATGAGATAACCTTAGGCCTATTGTTAATCATACCTTCCACCTTATGAGAGATGACTCATTAGGAGGCAATGTCATACCAACTATCATGGGTCCTATTATTATTCCTTTGGTTATTAAACCAAAGGCCCATCATTATTCCTTCGATTCGTCAATCGAAGGCCCATTATCATTCCTTGATTCGTCAACCAAGGCACATTATTATTCCTTCGATATTTAAATCGAAGGCCCATTATTACATCCTTTGATTCGTCAATCAAAGGCCCGTTATTATTCCTTGATTCGTCAATCAAGGCCCATTATTATTGGTCTCAAGGATGATTTCTCACCACCACAAGCCATACCCATGGTTGTTCAATTACTGTCCTAAGTTCCTAACTATCAACCTCATTTCCATAGTATTGGGCAGATTAGCAACAAGGCCACTTTCTCATCCCTAGGATTTCATGACCATGCCCATAACCATCTATAGAGACCCATTCCATTATCCTATCCGTAATGTATAAATAATATCAAGTTTATATCCATGCCATAGTTTTACTTGCATTACTATATCTTGGCTTGATTTAATTCTATTACTAATGCTGCTATACTTTATTTGATATTTCCTTTGCTGACTGTTGGCTTGTATTTCTTGCAGACTTTCCTCTTCTACCGATACCTTCTTTCCTTCCATATTATATCCCCCATATCTCTATGAAGGGATATCTTTTTCTAAAGATGATGTCTTTTCCCTAACCGTTGCCTTTGTTCTTTTAATACACATAGCTTTTATTAATATTAGTGCTGCCTTAATACATTCTTCTTAGGTTGCAGCCCCTCTAAACTATAATCGCGGCTGCCAATAATTATAATCCTTGTTCTCTAATTTTTAAGAATCGATTCCTTAATAGTATATGCCTCATGATGTGGGATCGCAGCCTTTGAGGCTACCACTGCCTTCTATTAGTTATGTTCCTATTCATATTAATAACCATTCAATTTATTATTTTATATTCATAGTAATAATTATATTTATTATTATATATTTTAATATATGATCATTACTTATATTACTTATATTTGTTATTGATATTTATCTTATATAGTATTATTAAATTGTCAATGTTTATATATATATATATATATATATATATATATATATATATATATATATAATTACATTTATATTTGTTATAAATATAATATATCTTAAAATATATATTATATTCCAATTATATATCTTAAAATATATATTATATTCCAATTATATTAAAATAATAATATTGTTTAATATTATTTCTTAAATATATGATTATTCAATTTGACTTCATTGTTTCATCACGATGTTTAAATCTTTAATTTAAACAAGGCCTTAATATCGGGACATCAAAAAAACTTACAAAGAAACCTCTACAAATTGTTCCTGACAGCTGCACAAAATTATATCACTGTGTTTGATCACACTTGATCATTGAGTTATTATTCTTCTATCTTGCACCTATCTTTATACTATTTAGCTAAAAATCTAATCTTCAAAAAGCTTCTTATCTCTCGCAAGAGATTACTACGAAAATAAATATAAATCATTAGTGTATATCTACACTTTATTAAACTTAATTAGCTAAATAAAAGAATTTCACTTTACCACTTAAGTGAATGCAAAATAGAATTAACACAAACCACTTGCACGTTCACATTGAACCTACGCAAAAATTCTGAACTGAGCTAGAAAACTCAACACTCCCCCTTAGCAAGGAAGGAATTTTGCTCCAACTCAAGTTTGTCTCTGAAAGCTTCAAACTTCCCTTTTGCTAGGGGCTTGGTCAAAATATCAACTACCTGTTGATCAACCGCTTCCTGGAAGCTAAAAGGCTTTAAATCTATGATGTTGCTTATCAATGCCATGTACTTAGGAAATTTCTTCAGAGGTCTACTCTCCCTAAATGTGCTCCTAGGAGCCTCAACATGCTTCTAAGCATCTCTCAATGTTTGTGTGAACCATCGAGGTCTCCTATGTCATGTCCCCTTTTTCGAGCTAAGGGTATTAATTTTTATACTACAATACATATAATATACTAAGAGAGTTCATTTCATTTACTGTAGTACATATCATATGTTGGAGTGAAGTTATATACTGCAATACATACCATATACTGAGGTGAAGTTATATACTGCAGTACATACCATATATTGGGGTGATTTTATATATTGCAGTACATTCAATAAATTAATAATTTAACTTAAGTTGCCGAAAGTAACTTTATTTTATTAAAGCAACTTATGTTACATTATTAAAAAGTGTTTTTAAATGAGGACCTAAATTGGTGTTATAAAGTGTCGCTAGGCATGGGGTACAAAGTGATATTATTTTAAAAGGTCTTTAAGTCAGTTTATTTTATTATTGGAGGGAAAAGGTGAAAATTGAAAATAATATTTTATTTCCTCAAAAGTGCCTATAAAAGTAGTAGTGCATAGAATAAGGATTCCTGCTTATTATTCATTTTTATGCTTTGAAGAATGAATGTGAGTTCTTATTTTGCCCGAGGACAAAAACCCTTTGGCAAGATGGTTACAAAGACAAAAACTCTCTTGGCCATTTGAGTAATTCCACTCTAGGATTGCCTGGGTGTTGAATAGTTGTGAGATTTTCAGTCTTCTCAGTTGGTTTTGGTGGTGTATTTGAGTTCCCGATTTTGGGTTTGCAAAATATTATATCAATTAATTTTGTTGTTGTGAGGTTGAATCATTTTCTAACATCTGATTTCAGTATATTGTTAATACCACAAATTTTCTATAGTACTTTGGAGTTGTTTTGAAGTCAAGCTTATTACTTTTTGCTGACTGGTCGTACCTTTCCAAGAAGAGCCATACAAATTTGAATGAGTCAAAGAGTTGCCATACATTTGAGAAAAGGACAAAATAGTGCGTTGTTGGTTGTCATACGTACACCTTGGGAAGGAGACAAGGTCTAACAAATTATATATTTTGCTTGTCGTACTATTTCTTTTTCCTAGTCATAGCTTGAGAGGATTAATATAAGTGTCGTACATTTTCCAAACTCCACTTACTTTTGAGTGGAGTAATTTAATAGTGTATGCAGACAAAACAATTTGCATCGCACTGTTTTTAAGGTTTGAAGGAAGTCGTACACTTCAAATCTATCTACGGTTCTGTAACATACACTGTTCCGGCTAGGTAATCTGTATCAATTTTTTTTGTGTTTTCTGAATGTTGTTGTTTAGGGTTTCATGTGCATGTTTTTGCATGTAGGGTTTTTTGTATTGAACATATAGAATATAAAGCATATAAACGAAACCCAGAAAATCTAAAACAAATATCAACAAAATATCAAATACCCAGTTTATATTATGGCAAAATATGAATTACAGTAACATACCCATGTGCAAGATTACAACTTGGTATTTGTGCTATATCCAGACCAGCAATGAAGTCACCAAAGAACACCTCCTAAACTGCTGCAATGAAGGATTTCTTGCATACAATGAATGGTAGATGATTCAAGAACCCTAAGTGACCAGATTGCTAGTAATGGCAGCTGCAAATCAATTAGAACTCATTCCACCAATACCCACGTCCCCTCTTGAGCAGTACGGCCAGGCTAGTGCATAAATCAGCATCAATCCAATGAATAATAGCTACTTTAACCTCTATTTCTTATCAGCAAATATCTGCATCATAATGGCGACCTCAGACAAGGGTAATAACTCCATGAAACCTCCAAAAATCTGTGCTATTTGATGGTACGACTCCTTGGTGTTGTACGGCCAGCATGTGGAACTGTATGGCCCAGCAAAGAAGGTAATCTCAGCACTCTAAACACCTCAAATCTGAGCTGTATTCTCCATCTTCAAATATCACCATAAATCTGCATCAAAAGATCTCCATTATCTGCTCAAAACTTCACCAAAATGTATCATTCGAAAGCCCAAATGAAGCTCCTGAGTGAAACCTCCAAATCCTTTCTTGATGTGGTCTCACACACAAAGAAAGGTGACTATGCAGAGGTTTTCGTCTCAGCAAGTCAATCTCCAAACCCTTGAAGCCAAGCTCCAAAGCAATACACGAGAATATCAAAACCAATGAGTGAATAATAATCCAAGCATATGCAAAATGAACTTCACTTTGCTCTTTTATTTCTCCTCTTGTCCCAACGCCCAAGAAAGTGCATATTTTATTATTTCATTTTATGACTTCATGTCCCTTATATCACCTTGGGCGCCCAACTCCTAGTCATACAACTTAAAGTTGTGACTTAACTTTATAATATAAAGTCACTTTAAAACATAAGTCACTTTACCCTTACAAAATTAATATAAGTTAAATCTTTAATTTAACTTATATTTCAACAAATAATGCTTCGGGTATTTCGACACCACCAATCTCGTGCTAGATCTTCTGCATCTGCCCTACTAAAAATAGCAAGTCGCTCCAACCTGACTTAATATAAATAGTAAGTCTCCAATTAGACCCCCTAACCACTGTCATTAGCCTACGGGAGTCCAATGATAGGCTAATCTCCCTCATCTGATCACATGGGCTAAATAGGGGACATTACAGGTTCCTTCTAACAACTGTACCAATTTGGAGATCTGTTGCAACTGATTGGTTAGTGATTTTTGCTTTATACTCAATCAGACATCACTCCTGACTACCGTACAATTTCAGCAGTAATTTGAGGTTTACTTGGAGGGTCGTACATGTATCAACTAAGTTCTTCAATTCTGTAACAACCAGTAATAATCAAATTCCAGTCAGTTTTCAAAGAGTTTTCAGTCAGTTGGCCTTGGCCACTCAATGTGGGGTCGAAAGTATTATTTATTGATGCTTTTTAAACTAACCTTGCTACTGCAGCTTGATTGTACCATTGAAATTAATTATATTTCAGTTTGCTACTATTGGTTCTTTCAGAGATAATGTATTCGGTAGTTTCAATTTCATGTTTATTGTAAATTTGGATGGTTTTCTGCCAGATAGTAATGTGCATTTAAACTAGATTGTAAATCTGGATGATCTAACTACCAGATAGTTTCTTGCATTGCTTTTAATTTTCAACCCAATTTGGAATCAATCAGGTATGAATTGTCATCAATCATTTTGGCTTGATCAGACCTGCTTGTTATCTTCCAATGGCTTTGTACACATATGCATACTTATCCGCCGAAGAGATGTTGATTTGGGCCAGCTATGCCACTTGCATGCTCTAGTTGGCTATACCACCTTTTTACTTCTTTAGCATTGTAATCATTTAGTTTGTGTTTCCGAACACTGCATGCTCTCATCTTGCCCACATTGGGATCTAGGTGATCAGAAAGTGGTAGGGCTTGCATTTGCATCATTTATATATTGGAAAATTTCAAAAAAAATTCAGTTGGGTTATTACATCCTAACAGAAATGGAAGGGGTTGATGTCTCTTCTAAATATTGTTGTTTTGAACTGGAAACAACCGGTACCTTTGGAGACAAAGACTCGACCTTCAGAGCTTCCTACTACTCATCCTCTGTTATTGGAATGAATTAATGAGACTTCCTAGATGCAAATTTCTCCTCAAACTTTACATCCCTACTCACTATAACTTTCCTTTGTTCTAAAATATAGACCTTATAGGCCTTGGAAGTTTCACTGTAACTCACATATATACCCTTCCTGCTAGAAGGTTCCAATTTGGTCCTCTTCTCTACAGGTACATGAATATAAACTAGACAACCAAAGATGCAGAAATGACTCACCTTTGGCTTCACACTAGTGAATGCTTCCTCTGGTGTCTTGTCCTCCAAGATCCTATGAGAACACCTGTTTTGGATGTATACTATTGTGTTGCATGCTTCTACCCAGGGAAACATTGAAAGGTCCTAATCATGAATCATGGCCTTAGCAGCCCCTATTATAGAACAATTCTTCCATTCTGCAACCCCGTTCTATTGTGGGTTGTACAGAACAGTTAGCTCCCTCTTTATCCCTACCTCCTTTCAGAAACCCTCTAACTCCTTGGAGGTCCGCATTATCTGATCTCAAAACTTTGATCTCCTTCCCTATCTGGTTCTCAATTAGAGCTTTGAACTCCTGAAACCTGCTAAAGACCTCATCCTTGGTCTTTAAAAAATAGATGCAAGTCTTGCGAGAGAAATGATCAATAAAGGAAACGTAATACATGCTTCTCGAAATTGATGCTTCTGACATCGGTCCACAAACATCTGAATGCACTAATTCTAAAATCTTTTTAGACCTATGCTCACTACTTGGGAAAGCAACCTTGGCAAGCTTGCTAAGTGTGCATCCTCTACAAACTCCTTGTTGTTCAATACTTAACTCTGGAAGACCTGTGACAATCTCCTCAAAATAGGCAACAATTAGTGATACAGATGCCCCATTCTCTTGTGCCATAACTCACATAGATTGTCACTGTTATGAACTAGAGCTAAAATGTAATGTCCCCTTCTTAGCCCAGACAGACAGATGGAGTGATTAGCCTATTCTAAGGTTCCCGTAGGCTAATGGAGATGGTTAGGGAACCTAATTGGGTACATTTTACTAGGACTTACTATTTATAGTAAGTTAGACAGGAGGATTACCGGGGAAGTTTACCTGACTTTCCATATTTAGCACTGCCATTTGGAGTACCTAGCACATTGTACTTGGCTTTCGAGATGGCCACGGAGTTAAGTGTCGAGATATAAGTTAAATTAAATATTTAACTTATAATAGTTTAAATGGCATGGTTACTTTATTTTATAAAGTGACTAATATTGGTTGACATAAGTTGTGTTAAAAGTAAAGTGCTAGGAGTGGGCGCCCCTCTATGAGGATTCATTGTACTCAAAAGAATTAAAATAAAATAAATAAAAGAATTCCAAGTTGGGCGTTGAGAGTGAGGAGTAAAAAGGAAAAGTTGTGAAGGCATTGATTCATTCATTCACTCTTGCAAAAAATACTTTGTCGTGAGCTTGAAGCTTTGGCTTTGTGGTTGTACTAGGGTTTTGCAGAGATGAAAACCTCTGTAGAATCACTCTCTTTGTGTTTGAAAGACAACATCAGGAGGGTTGCTGGGAGTCTCATCCAGGGGCTTCACATTGTGCTTCGATTGATGCATTCTTGAGGAGATTTCACAATGATATTGTTCAGATTTTTATGAGCAGCCGATGGCAAACATATCAGGGGCAGACTTGTGAGATTTCTTTGTCATTTTACATCATTCTCAAGGCTGGTCGTACACCATACAGGTCGTACCATTTGCAGTTGTGTTAGTCATTGTTGTGGATAGCATTTATTTCACTGTGGAGGTCGATTTGGAAGGGTTTCTGTATATCAGAAGTGCAAATTGGAAGTTCGTATCATATCAGGGACTCTTAGCAAATTTTATACATTGTGGCAGCTCACTAACTGGCCATACAGCAACAAGAGAAACATGGAAGTCTTGTAGCTGATTCGCCTATCATTTGGGTCTTCATTTTCCTTCATGGTGGACACCTAGGGCTTCAAATATCATTGTAACTCTTTGTGCAAAGAAGAACATTCATTCCTTGGCATTTGGAAGTGATTTCCATTATCCATATTGTTGGTCCATGTACAATAGAAATACAAAGTTGAAGAAAATGAAATGTGTATGTCACTATAATTGATTTTGAGCAATTCTATGGTCTGGGTCTTTGTTATTTTATGCATATCTGTTGTGTATTTTTTTGGTTTTGTTGCAAGCATTATATTTCATTGTCAAACTACAAACATCATATGCAAAAATTATAAACAAACCCTAAGCACATTCAATAGTGAAACCAGAAACAGAAAACACAAAAAAATATTGGCATAAAACCCCTACAGGACAGTGTATATTACAGTGGTATCAGAGCATAGATAATCTTGCCATCCTGTGAGGTCAGTTGAAACATGCAAAGTGGATATTAAGTAATGCAGCGGAGTACACATCAATACTACCTCAGGAGAAACAAGTCACAGCTAGATCTTGCAGTACCCCCGCACATAGATCCAGTACCCCCGCACATAGATCCTTTTGCAAGTGCCGATACAGTAATAGTACCAGTGGAGGAAATGGGTGATAGAGACCGTGAAGAACCTAGCACCCGTGACATTCTAAATGACTTGGCTAGGGGACAGCGGGAAATGCAGCATAACCTTAACCGTGTGATGGAAATGATGGCCAATCATGTTTTTGGGAATCCTGGAAACAATAGCAACAACAATAATGACAGGAACCGGAACAATAATGGGGGAAACAATGGTGACAGGAACAGGTACAGAGAAAAGGAAGATAGGAGAAATGATGGAGAAGCATCAGTTAATAACAAAGGGGTCACTCAGCATACAGCTTATGACAGACCTGGTATACCCACCTTTACCCTGCAGAACGATGCACCAGAACCTGATCCTACATAGCTTGAGTTCCAGGACGTTATCATCAGGGATTGGTGAGCTTCCAGTGAGGAGTTTAGAGCTGAGATGTCATTCTATGAGTATTCAGACCTAAGGATGAAACATAGACCCAAAGGGGGTGGTAGACAGCAGAGTTACGAGTTGCAGAAGAAGGTAAACAAGCTGAATATTCCTTATTTCAATGGGTCAGGGAAGACCACAGGCAGAGCATGGGTACAAAAGCTAGATAGCTTCCTGCAGCTTAGCCCTATGCCAGAGGAGGCCATTACATATGCAACCCTGCATCTCGACGGCATTGCCCATGAGTGGTGGCAGCATGGGAAGGTGACTTGACCATGACCAGATTACATCTTATGCAGAGTATACCAGATGACTGATAGACTGTAATAACCTGTACCTATTGTTCTTTTGATTTATCTTTATTTAATGGTTTTTTTTTTTTACTTTTTCTGTGATCTTTCAAAACTAGATAGAAGATGCAGAAGGGGGTTTTCGTTTTCTTGAGACGGGTATGCCAAAATACAAAGAAAGATAACATGCAACTAAAACCCAGAAAATCTATGATAGATATGAACGAAATAATCAAGACCCAGTTCATAGAATGGCATAAAATGAATTATCATCACATACCCATTTCAAAATAAGCATCTTCGAATTTCTGTTGTTGACGGACCAGCAACATGAACATGGAGTTTTGCATTAAATATATCAGCAAATGCGAGAGAAACAATCTACAATCAGTAGCATAGGCCCATAGGCCAAAATCGACCCAAAAGCAAAGAACAGCTCCAAACAAGCCCCCGGAAAGGCTGCCAAAGTGGTACGGCCAGTAAGGAAAGTAGGGCTAGCAAGAAAGGAGGTAAAACAAACCCAAACCCTCCTCAAATCTGCAGATAAATCAGTCCTTTCAATGATCTCATAGCTGCAGCAAAAAACTATGAAGATGTAACATGAATCCTCTCCAAAACTCCGTCAAAGTGTAGCAAACTAAAGCACAATTATAGCCACTGTGTATGGCTGCCCAAAAATCCCCTTGGGTGATCTTTCACACCTGCAAAAGATTGATAGCAATGGTGGTTTTCATCACCAAAATCCCTGGCTGGAAGAAATCCCCCAAACCCTCATTTGCAAAGCAAAGTTTCATAAAATGTAATATCAAGAATGAATAAAATGAACTTCAAATGCCCTTTTATAATTCTCAATTTGCATTTGACTTTCATTTCATTTAATTTACTTTCATTTCCCACCTTTCATTCTTTTAATTTTGGTGCACAACTTTATAAAATAAAGTATACTTTAAAAGTCACTTATATCTCCCCTTTTAAAATGACACTTTAACTTATATTATAAAGTATACTTTAAAATCACTTATATCCCCTTTATAATAAAGTCCCATATCAAATAAACATTAATAATTTACGGACTTTAAAACGGAGGCTCAAAACACATCGGAATCCTGAGATCTATAGACCATTGGAAAGGTCTCACCGAAACGCTTCACATCCAACTCTAAGATTCCTAAAACGGACAGAAACCCTAACTTACTAAAAATAGTATGGACCAAAAGTCCGAAATCGCCTGGAAAGACATCACCGCAAACCATCTGATATCACTAAGCTCAATGCGACATCTAAGATAGCCAATGGTTGTCTGCCAAGTCACCAAAACAATGTCAGACTGACACTTACTATAAATAGCAGTGTTCTCCGAGGACCAAAGAGAACAAACCTAGAAAAACCCAGAAAGATTGTCTCCATGCAAGCACTTACTATAAATAGTAAGTACGGACAAGTTGTCTGAAATCTCTCTGGAAAGTGTCATACAGCTCCACTGGATCACCTGAACACATTGGTGACATCAAAATACTCCTCTGATCAGGGTGTCACCAACCCAGAAAGTCAGTTCCAACTGCGCTGCAAGAGGACCCGAAAATGGGGACATTACAGTCCGCCCTTCCCAAAGATTGCTTGTCCTCAAGCAATGCCAATACAACCTCTAATCAACCCACTAATCCAAAATGGAATCAAGAATGATCCCAGGGTCCCAAATCAATCTATGGACATATCCATCATATTGTCGCTGCGCTACTCTGATAAAAACTGTTAATCCATAGCACCAAGTCTGCGCTCTCCTCCAATAACCCCATAATGTAATCATCATCATCATCCAAACTGAAATATCTGCAAGGGCTAAAATCTATATCATGAAAAGTCTCCTGCCAAGGTGCCATAGTGAGGTCCATATCTGAAATCCCACTGCCTAACTCGATCCTAGTCGACAAAAAAAATAATCTACTCATCCCCAAAGAATAACCCTCAGCATAATCCCTCACAGCATCCCGGAAGTGATGCCAATCAGTCCAAGATCGGAAGCCGATAACAATAGTGCCATCCCTGGAATCATACATCCTGACAATGCCATCCAGATCATAGACTGTTAACCCCTCATCGACACCTAATCTCCAAGTGTCATCATGCCCATATCGAGCATACCAACTCATCCAATCCACTGCAACCATCACAGTAACATCTGTAGATATGTCCAACATCTCGAACTAATTGCAGTAACCATCACTCATACTGGTGGAAGCTAAAAATAATGGCCCTAACTCAGTAAATCCTCACACAACCTGCTGCCAAGAAGCCTGTAAGTACTCAAAGTCCATATACCTATAAATTGAGGTTGCCATAATCAACGCTGAAATACTAGGGCAGCATCTGTCATAAAAAATTACCCCAGAAAGCATAGGAAATGTAAATGTGGGAATGACCAAAGGAACTCCAATAACCACATTACCTCTACTAATCAACACCATCTGAGAATTATTCCACTGCTGGGCTGGACGTATAGGCCAATTCATTTGCATACTATCTTTCAATGTCCCATGTAGGCTAATCGGAAAGTGGACAGCGATACCAACTCTGAAGTTTTGCCCACCACTCCAATTTTGAATCAACATCACACCCCAAGTAACTGTACCTGGATCCCAAATCACCCTGTCATCACATCCGACAAACATGAAGAGTTGGAAGCATCCCAAAATGCTAATGACACAAAACCAATCTCCAACTCCTGTAGATCTCCCATGGAGGTGAAGAATACCCAACATAGGTGCAAGAAAGTGTATAACAACTTCTTCCAAGTTGCTAATATAAAGCAGAACAGCAACCTCGTGACTGAAAATCAGACCTATGTGGATGCGCCTAACACAGCCAAGGCCATAGGATGATAGAGTATCAACCCTATGCCACTCTCCAAAGGTGAGGAGATGATGCAAATCTCCTGCAAACTCCCGAACAGCCGTTGTCCTCCCAAAGTTATGTAAGAAACCCATGTTCCAAAAAGTAGAACAGCCATCTCCTATCAATGTAGGGAGTAGATTCTCACGACCTCTACGCCCAACACCATAGTCCAACCACAAAGCAAACATTAGTGCCTCAAAACCACAAATCATAGTAATATCTCCATACCTCGGCTCAAAAGTCAGCTGCCATCTAAAAGTATGCCCATCAAATGCAAGTGTTTCCATGCTATGCATCACAAAACTCTAAACTAGAGGAACTACATACCCTACTAAAGAGTCATCAACAAAATGAGACTCATCACAAGCAAACTCCTCAAGTGCTCCACAAATGATCAAAGGCCAAACCAAATCTGCACCACCCATATCTCCATCTACATATGTAGTCATAACACTAGTGGCTGATCCACAAAGTGTATGCTCCAAAATGCCATTCAAGTGTATGATACGACTATTCAAATGGCTCTCCAAAAGAAGTGACACCAACTGCCGATGAGAACAAACAAAGAATTTTGAATCATACTTCAAACCTGATTGCTCCACATCCAAATCACAAGTGCCAATCTTAGAAGATTCTTCTTCTTCATTCTCTTCATGCGAAGTGGCTGTTATTAATGAAAGAATAGAACTGTTGTCATGAATCAAAAAATCTAATCTACTGTCACATCTTATCATGCCATCCTCTAGCTCCTCAATCGCATCCTCTTCCTTGGCTCCATGTTCTCCTACAAGTGCAGATCCAAAAGGTGGTCCTAACTGAAAATCACTTGCCTCCAATTTGAATCGGACCTCTATCCCTTTGGCTGCCCTGTCCTGGTATTGTGAAGGTAGGGGACTGCCGTTACATAGAAAATCAATCCTTACCTCCATGTCTCCACTCTTTGTCAACCTCCAACCAAACTTATCCCCATGCTCTTCCCATTCTTGAAGAGCCCTTCAAGTGCTCAAAGAATCCGCTGTATCCTTAAGCTCAAGGGTGAGCTTGTCTACCTATTCTTCTTCTCTTTTCAAAGCATCTGAGTATATCTCACCAAGTGTGAGGAGATGATCTCTATCAGCAAGTAAGTGTAGGTAGTTTGACTTCACTCCCACCAAAGCCTTCTTGAGTTCGTGCAGGTCATCAAGAGATATACCACCTCCAGAACCTTCACGTTCCCTTAGAACCTTCCAACACAAATCTGCCATCAACTTATGAATATCATCAAAGTGTCTAATGGCTGCAATAACCTGGTCTTCATTGACCTTCAGTTGTCCTGTTAAATCAAATGATAGGACTCCTGAGACCTATCAGCCTCATCCAAATTTTCTGATTTGAAATCAGCATCATGCAATACAAAATCAGATTTGTTATCAGCGTTCATAACCATACCGCCAATGCCACCAATGCCGTCAATGCCATCCTTCATGCATAACTATGGAGATGAGGTTAGATTAGCACTATAGTCAAAAGGAAATTCATCCCAAATCGAATCCTCGTCATACTTAGGTGCCATCACACCCGGATCCCAAGTGCTAAAAGGCTGATTGCTCTGTTCGGAAAAAATGTGCTCACTGTACTCCTCATGATTGGTTGCCTCTGTGAATAAATCACTCTCCAACACCATAGTACTGGCATCATGACTGTCACTCCCCTGCATAGGCTTAGTTTGGTTTTCAAACCAAACACCAACTGTGTCAACATCTTTGAAATTGAATGTTGAGTCGTCATCATCAACTGATTTGAAGGTGTCAACATAACTGCTCACAATATACCCATCATTAGTTCCTGACCCATGAGGTGTATCACACTGATATCCAATCTCATCACCTGCTGCAACATCCGTCCCATGATTGAAAATTGCACTCTCAAATTACAATTCCTTCTCGAATGTAGCTGCGATAGATGACTGATTTTTATCTTCCCCACGATCACCTGTAGGCTGCGAGTCACAAACCAGAACTTCTTCCTGCTCTAACCCTTCTTCAAGGGTAACTTCTGAATTTCTATCTTGACCATTCAAGTTCTCATGCTCTACTGGTGTGTAAACTGGAAAGGCTACCAAACAATCTTCTGATTTTTGAACATTCTTCTCTTCAAAAAAAGAATCAATGCTCTCATTAACCTTTACAGCATCTTCTCTTGAACTTGATTCCCTTTGTTTACGTCTTGCAATCATCCGTAAATATGTCTCTTTCATGTCTAGTTCCCTCATCAGATGATATAGTTCTTGCATCAACTCATATATAGACTTGTCGGTATACATCTTTTAACTCTGCTCCTAACAACTGCAATTTCTGATTGTAACTAAAAAAACTGTGGCAAATGTTACAACTTCAACAGGCTGGCAGGAAAACCAGCTCTGATACCACTGTAATAACCTGTGCCTGTTGTTCTTTTGATTTATCTTTATTTAATGTTATATTTATTTTTTTTACTTTTTCTGTGATCTTTCAGAACTAGATAGAAGATGCAGAAGGGGGTTTTCGTTTTCTTGAGATGGGTATGCTAGAATACAAAGAAAAATAATATGCAACTAAAACCCAGAAAATCTATGATAGATATGAACGAAATAATCAAGACCCAGTTCATAGAATGGCATAAAATGAATTATCATCACATACCCATTTCAAAATAAGCATCTTTGAATTTCTGTTGTTGACGGACCAGCAACATGAACATGGAGTTTTGCATTAAATATATCAGCAAATGCGAGAGAAACAATCTACAATCAGTAGCATAGGCCTGTAGGCCAAAATCGACCCAAAAGCAAAGAAGAACAACTCCAAACAAACCCCCGGAAAGGCTGCCAAAGTGGTACGGCCAGCAAGGAAAGTAGGGCCAGCAAGAAAGGAGGTAAAACAAACCCAAACCCTCCTCAAATCTGCAGATAAATCAGTCTTTTCAATGATCTCTTAGCTGCAGCAAAAAACTGTGAAGATGTAACATGAATCCTCTCCAAAACTCCGTCAAAGTGTAGCAAACTGAAGCACAATTACAGCCACTGTGTATGGCTGCCCAAAAATCCCCTTGGGTGATCTTTCACACCTACAGAAGATTGATACCAATGGTGGTTTTCGTCACCAAAGCCCTGGCTGAAAGAAATCCCCCAAACCCTCATTTGCAGAGCAAAGTTTCATAAAATGTAACATCAAGAATGAATAAAATAAACTTCAAATGCCCTTTTATAATTCTCAATTTGCATTTGACTTTCATTTCATTTAATTTACTTTCATTTCCCACCTTTCATTCTTTTAATTTTGGTGCACAATTTTATAAAATAAAGTATACTTTAAAAGTCACTTATATCTCCCCTTTTAAAATGACACTTTAACTTATATTATAAAGTATACTTTAAAATCACTTATATCCCCTTTATAATAAAGTCCCATATCAAATAAACATTAATAATTTACGGACTTTAAAACGGAGGCTCAAAACACATCGGAATCCCGAGATCTATAGACCATTGGAAAGGTTTCGCCGAAACGCTTCACATCCAACTCTGAGATTCCCAAAACAGACAGAAACCCTAACTTACTAAAAATAGTATGGCCCAAAGTCCGAAATCACCTGGAAAGACATCACTACAAACCATCTAATATCACTAAGCTCAATGCAACATCTGAGATAGCCAATGGCTGTCTGCCAAGTCACCAAAACAATGCCAGACTGACACTTACTATAAATAGCAGTGTTCTCCGAGGACCAAAGAGAACAAACCTAGAAAGATTATCGCCATGCAAGCACTTACTATAAATAGTAAGTACGGACAAGTTGTTCGAAATCTCTCCAGAAAGTGTCATACAGCTCCACTGGATCACTTGAACACATTGGTGACATCGAAATACTCCTCTGATCAGGTTGTCACCAACCCAGAAAGTCAGCTCCAACTGCGCTACAAGAGGACCTAGAAATGGGGACATTACATAGATAGGTTTGATAAGGACTCTGAATTGCAGTTCAAGGAATTGGCACAATTAAAACAGTGGGGTTCAGTAGAGAGTTATATATCAGAGTTCCAGAAGCTGTCGGTCATGGTGACAGATATTTCAGAACGCGGGTTGATGGTACTTTTTATTGACGGACTCACAGATCCCTTACGAGGTTGGATTAAGGGCCTCAACCCAACTTCTCTACATGAGACCATGAAAAAGGCCAGGGATATGGAATCTTCTTCATCTAGATGCAAATTCCAGTCCAAGGGATTCCCATATAAAAAGGATAAGGACAAGAAACCATTTCAACGGGATACCAATCAACCTAGAGAGAAGACAAATCAACTGAACAATGATCAGCTTAATGAGTACAGAAGGAAGAAGCTTTGCTTCCACTGTAGGGAACCATGGGATCCTTCACATAGATGCCTTAACAAGGCAAAGGCAAAACAGATAGAGTATTTTTCTGTTGAAGAATCCAATTCAAAAAAATCGGATCAGCCATCAGATAGGGCAGATAGCGATGATGAAAATGCATCCCAGGGTAGCAGTGATAGTGAAGGAGTGATTCTAGCTTCCAGAAAGTTGGCTCTTTCAGAGTCAGACGAGTCCTAGGTGGACAACGCATCATCACCCTTATCGATACTAGTGTAACACATAATTTCATTGATGAGGGGTTGGTGGCCAAACGAGGGCTCAAGATTGAGGAGTTTGAAGGCTTCAAGGTAATGGTAGCAAATGGCTTCAAAGTTCAAACTCACTTGTACCAGAAAGATTTCTGGATTGAGCATACGGCTTGGGGAGTACGAGCTCAAAGATGATTTCTATGTTGTGGGTATAAGTGATACAGATGTGGTGTTAGGAATGCACAACGATTCATGTTGAAGAGTTCGGCTCTGTTTCGGCCTGCATTCTGGGCATTGTAATCTCATTTGGCATTGTCAAGGAAGCCGAACATGCTGGCAGATCTTTAGGCGGCAGATTGGCATCACAGACCGTCACCTCTTTGCCAAACATTCCACTTTGTAGGGCAGCGACCAGCAATAGGAAGGTGTGGCAGCATTGGTTGGCATTGTATTCAATATTCTATCTGTTGCAAGTATGAATAGTAAGTGTTGTCATTGATGTCAACACCTAAGGCCAGCGTCTAAGGAAATTATTTGTATGAGTTTGAGCAAGTGTCTGAGAAGAATAGTGAAGTGTTTTGCTCCGCATATCCTGTAGATTGAATATCTTTGTCTGTGGTTTGAAAGTTATGCTAATGGATGTTTGTAGTTGCTATGTTTCAAGTTTGAGCCTCCGGTGTGAAGATTTGAGTGAGTTTTGTTCACCAGAGTAAAAACTATTTTTCTGAGTATTCAATGGTGACAAGGAGAATGTATTCTGCTCCGCATTTAAGTTTTATAGTCTACAGTTCTGAGATTAAGTTTGGAATGATGTTATGTGTCTTCACTTCAAATGGTTCGTGATTTGGTGCTCCACAAGCGATCTTTCCTTTATGACAGTGGTTGACAGTAATATTTAAGTGCTCCGGTTTGAAGAATCTTCTGATAGAATGTTTGGGGATTGTGCGGAAGTTCTTGGTGATTGTAATGTGCTTGTGGATGTCTCTAGATCGTGTTCCTGCTTTATGATTGGTCCACAAAGTGTAATTCGGATCGTGGATGAAACGTGTTCCAAAAGGTCTTAGTGTTAACACTAGTTTTGGCCGACTTGGTTGTTTTCACTACTTGCGATTATGCTTCGGAGTTTGTGATAGCGTGTTGTTGCGTGGGAGATTGCATTTGAGTCCCAGCTAAGGCGTGGTGTGGTCCACATTCATTCCTTTCCTTCACAAATCTGTTTAGGTCCAGACCTATTCTAATGTATGTATGTATGCCGACCATGGAGATTGTTCCAATAGTTGATGATTGTAATGCTAACCTTGATATACATTCCAAGGTTGATGAATTGTATAAATACATGTAATAAAGTCATAAATCAGGAATGATGTTGCGAAGATGCGAAGATAAGTGCGAAGTATAAAAGCAGAGCAGAGTAGAGGAGTTTTATTGCACTTCAATGGAACTGAACCTTGGCATGGTGTAGATGCTACTATCTCAATTCACCAACTTCTGGCAGTGAGCCTCTTATCTTGGCAGTGAGCCCCTTCTTTTGCAGTGAGCATTCTGGGCAGTGAGCCTTGTTGTAAATTTTGATATATCATTTATATTGTGAGTTAATCCTCACCGTGGTTTTTCCCTCATTGGGTTTTCCATGTAAAAATCTGGAGTCTCATGTGTTGAATGTGTGAATGTGCTTAAGTTTCTGATTTCATGCTTTCATGGTTAAATCATATTAATAGTGATTAAGTGGTTGATGTGTTGATGTTTATAAGAAGTTAAGTTTTGGTTACAACTGATTCACCCCCCCCCCCTCTCAGTTGTCTCGTGCATTTCAACACTATCACTTTTTGAAGACACTTAGCCACCCTTCTACATCGGCAACCAGCATTGGCATCACACATTGTGATTTCTATCATCATCAACATTGAATGTCGAAGGGTGTGAGAGGTCCGCTCATTTGTTGGTTACATCACTCGGTATGTACTAGTTGATATTCAGATCTGAATTGTTTCAGTCATTGCACATGATTGTATGATCTCATTGGATCCACAAATTTGATGTAATAGCATTCTCTATA
Source organism: Cunninghamia lanceolata (assembly GCA_027924645.1). NCBI lineage: Eukaryota > Viridiplantae > Streptophyta > Pinopsida > Cupressales > Cupressaceae > Cunninghamia > Cunninghamia lanceolata. The sequence goes on along the minus strand of BSBN01000866.1, from coordinate 409,007 downwards.
ATGCAAATTTGTAGCAGCAGATTGTTAACTCAGAAATCATATTTGTTTCTTCTATATTTTTCATCTTGATGTCAAATAGTGTTGAAGGAGTTCATGATTTGATTTCATCATCATAAGGAATTATTATTGCTATGTATTTTGAGCAATTTGCATGCATATGTATTCGCTGTCCATCATTGTTTGAATCAGGAAAAGAGAATCAGATCTAGGGTTTTGAAAAGGAAATTGAAGTGCAGTCCTAGGGTTTCATGAATGAAAATTGAAATTCAGAAAATTTTGGTCGAAACCTAGTTCGGCACATGTCATACATTGACTTGCATCTTTTGCCAAAACACATGCTACTATGAATTCACAACCATATCAATCCCTAAAATAATCGGCCATGTCAACTTGCATCTTTAGATAATACACATGCCGCTCCAAATTCAGAACAATGTTTAAATCCCTGAATTGGATGGCTAATTAGGAGTTGTGGGCTTCTCTCATAAGCTGAATTCTTCTCTCTTGGGGTAGACAAAACTTGTTCAGTTTGTACAAAATCCCTTTGCAGTAATTATCAGATGCCCTTTCCACTTCATGCTCCTTTGGACCTTGAAATTGCTGATGCACCTCCCCAAAATCAGCATCTTGTGCAAATTACTCCTACACCTCATGAACGAATGGTTCAGATTGCATTATTGCGAATAAGTTGAACTCCTTCCATCTTGAGGTAGACAAAACTTGTTCAGCTTGTACCAAAGCCCTTTGCAGTAATAATCAGATTTCCCTTCCACTTCATGCTCCTTTGGACCTTGCAATTGCTGATGCTCATCCTCAAATCAGCATTCTGCGTACATTACTCCTACAACTCATGAACGAATGGTTGAGATTGCAGTTTTAACATAATAGACCTAGAAAGCATATTGGCTACCTTGATTTTCATGCACTTCTTGTACTTAATCACCAAGTGGAATTGTTGAATAAACCACATCCATTTGAAAGTATGTGCTTATTGCAATTTATTTTGTATATACAAATATTATAGCAATGGATTATAGTTGTGGACCACAGTTTCCTTCCTCATTAAGTAATGCTTCCACTTCTTCACCATTTGGGTGGTCTATGAGGTTGTATTAGCATGGCTTCTTACACTAACGCACGCAACTCCTAGTCGTATGGCCAGTTAATGACTTCCCCCAAAAATGAATTGGAATAATAACTTACCAGCCTTTCTACTTGCATTAGCACCACTCCCATTGCATACCTCAATGTGTCTAACTCTGTCTCAAATAATGGTTGCAATTTTGTAAAACCAAAACCGAAACTGAGCATTGTTGACTTAATACTTGAGTTCCTCAAAAGCAACTTGCTGAGTTTTATCCCAAGTAAAAGACTTGCAACTTGTCATAAGAGCATGCAGAGGGTCTAAAATTTTGGAGAAAAGAGGCAATAAACTTAAAAGATATTGAACAGCACCATGAACTTGAAGCTTCTTTCTTCAGTGACATTGGAGAGCTTAGCCCATCTTAAAATAGCCTCAATCATTTACAGATCAATCCTCATCTCTCCTTCACCAACCATATAGTCTAGAATAGACCAATGATTTCCTTGCAGATCCAAATTTATTCAAGTTGAATAGCAATCACTTCTTCTTTAAAGTCTCCAATACTTGATGCAAATGATGCATCTTCCCATATATTGTTGAAAACAAGAATGTTATCCAGTTACATGACACATGAATAGATGCCTGCTCAGAGCACACCATTCGTCAACCTTGTAAATTTATCACGTCTATTACATAATCAGAATGGTGAAAAAGCCATTGATACAACTCTCTAAGACTACAATAACCCAACTTATAGACTAACTTCAGAAAGTCCTTAGCATCTTGGAATTGATCAACTAAATCATCAATCTGAGGTAGACGTGCCTATTTTTCATAGAGATCTTGTTGAGAGCTCTATGTTTAATGCAAAGCCTTCAAGTATAATCCTTCTTGGCACTAAAACAGTAAGCAATCATTACTTGTCACGTTATTAAATTCTCCAGGATACATCATTGAAGACCATCTTTCAAAAGAAAGGTGGTTACTGACAGAATTTAGCATTCTGAAACCTTTTATCATAGGATAGTCTACTGTTAAATTCTCAAGTACCATGTAATTGTACAATCTTAACAAAGGCTGTCTTAAGCCACAATAAAATGATTCAGAAACCCCACATTGCAAACATGTCTAAAGTTCAGCATTTCAGCATTTCTCTCAGTTCAATTCATTGGTTTCAAATAAATGGTCACCAACATAATCAGTCATAACATGGAGATGAAACTATCACATATGTCCTGCTCAATAAGAGAAGCAAATATGCACTTTAGATTAAAAAAATTGCTAGGTATATTGTTTTCAATAAAACAGTGAACTTCAATCTACTAAAAATATATTTGAGCATCCTCATATGAATTGAAGATGACATTCACTTACAAGAGGAAGATGTTGCAACATAACTATTTTTCTCAGACATGAAGTCCAGCTTAGCCAGAAAATCTATTTGGTTTTCATAAATTTGCAAAACTATCTTTAAAACCTTTAAAGGACACAGCAGTCCTACTGTGGACCAGAAGCAAATGTCCTCAGAGAATCTTTGTCTGTAAATATGGACCAGATAAAGCAAACCAATTAGAAGATTCTAAGGGACAAACAAAGTTAAGAAGAAAATATTTTCTTCACAAAGTCTCTGTTTCTCTTTGGTGTTCTATCAGCTTATTCTACTAAAAATGAATAGACAAACAAGAATATCTCTTTAAATAAATTTTAAAATAAAAGGGGGGTCCTCTCTAGAATCCCTTTAATAGTATTCCATTTACTGAAGAGAAGACGAAACACATGAACATCCATTCTACAGGTGATTTCTAATCATCATAGATGAATTTTTTTATTTATTTAAGAACATTGAGGGGAGGGAATATTATATCTGGAGAAAAAAGTATAACACATTTTCTATCTACTAAAAAGAACGATAGCAAATTGGAACTGTACTTAAATCAGAGCAAAAAAGGTAAAATCATGAACTTCTGATATCTTTATTCAAGATGGGGTTCAAGATAGTTTATTTCTCGCAATCTAGATAGAAAAACAAAACTTACAGTTAAAAATTTCTAGCACTAACCATTATGTATATTGCAGTGTCTTTGTAGCCATTGGTGATTCAAATTCTTGTTTAATTAGTATTAACTTCTAAATGAGAATAAGGTTCAACTTACATAGTTTTTCTTTATCTTGATACATGAAATAAGTTGCTTTTACCAAATCATTTGTATATATTTGCACATGACATGCCCATTATTGATTTTACATGCTTTCATATTTCATAATGCATAAAAAATATATGAATTTTCTGATTTGAATGCCAAAAGAATTGTACCTCTTCCGATGATAAAGGAAAAGCATGCCAAGCATCCATAAGCTACAGTGTCTTGTTCAATGGGCATCTCTGGCCTGTTGATCTGATCTTCAGTTATTTCATATTCCTCTTCTGATACAGCTGCTGGCACATCATTACTATCTTCTGAAACTTGACTTGTCCGCTTCCTTTTACGTAAAATAAAACGTTTAGTAATGCATGATCCGCAATTGGGGCAAACTATGTAATGTGACTGCTGTTCCTTCAGAATATTGGCGATATCTTCTACTTTTCCTTCTAATGCACTTTTCTCAAGTATCCTAATCTGGTTTTCTCTCAGTTGTTTCTCATCTTTTGGCCTTACTAATCCATCTTGTGATTTCTGTAAGACAATTTTGGAGGCACCATTCCAATGCTGATGCTCTTTAATCCCTGCATTTTCTCTTTTCTCTTGCACTTCATTGCTTGCAAGCTCTCCAATTCTCACAGTAGCAGTACTTCCAATCTCAGAAAACACACGTGTATCAAGAAAAGCACTTTTTCCATTTTTTATGTTTTCTATTTGATTAAACTTTCCTGTAACAGAGGATTGAGTTACATAAGCCCCAGTGGAAGTTTCTGAAACCATATAATTGCTTTGCAAAATGCCTTCTGCAGGAGGCCATTTCTGATCATTTTTCATCTCTGTCATGGTTTGGTTCACCATCTCAGACATTACTGATTCAGTTTCTTTACTTTCATAATCAATAGTTTTGATTCCTCTGTGCAAAGTTGCATTGATTTGAGAACCTGCAATCATATCTCAATTTATAAATTGTATATAATATTAGACACAAACACCACTCTTTCAATCATCTTTGATTTCTAAAAATCTATGGGGATTGATTTCTCAGCACAATATTCCGAGCTGCAACCACATATTTGACAATATATAAATTAGATATGTTAGATGATAGGAACAAACGGCAATCTTTCAATCATCTTGAATTTCAAAGGTATATGGAGATTGTTTTGTTGAAAGAGGGAAGATATTATGAATGTCTTTTATTTGTCAGGTGCCATACACCAATTTTTCAGCAATATGACACCTAGTTACAAGCATTCCACTTTTGGAGGGGAGTCAGAATTTGCAAGTAAACTAAAAGAATTAAGATAAATTAGCAACCTTCATATTTTATGCAAGATTGGCATGCACAGTCATGAACGAACTACTAGAATGAAGCACAATGCCAGAGTAAAATAACATGGTTTCGAAAAGATAATTCAATCCCTAATCTTGTAGAAAAGTAAATCTTAACAATCAAAAAATATATCCATTTAACAATGCATCATGTGAAATGTCGGATTTTATCTTACCCATCTGAAATTCGTGCTTGATAGGAAAGACCTGCTCAAACAATGCTTTCTCATTATTCATCCCTTCATAATGTTCTTTGTGTTTCTGTATGATGTCTACTCCGGGTTTTATTGCTGCGTAGACCCAGCTGCAGTGGCGACATTTCCATAGACCTACAAATTAAATGTCAAACTGAAGCTTGTTATCTTTGAATGTTAATCTAGTCCAGCATAAAACTTAAAGCAAGGAAGTAAATTTTATACCATGATCGCTCATAAAAATATATGGTATAATCTCATCAGCACAAACCATGGTCACTAGGAAATGTGGGATACAAATATGGTTATGGGGACATCAGTTGGAAACTATGTGTGAAGTATATGAATAAGGGTATGGCTACATTACATTTTACTTTAAGTATAATAACCAAGAAATTTGGGTACAGGTACTGTATTCCTACCCTTGAACCAGAATTTCCTAGTGACCATGGAACAAAATAAGCAGAATACTGGCTTATCAGTTGTCTTCGGGTATTTAGATGACTAAGCAAATTGTCCAGCAAGATAATCTTAACATGGGGAACAAGACAAAACATCCAGACTCAGTGTAAACTGCAGCACAAACAACCTAAGTAGATTCCTACTCAGTTTCCATCTTTCTTCATAGGTAAGAAAATAAGAGGACAAACTCGGCACAATTGGTATATAGAAGTTATAGATTTTATAAAAATCATCTTCAGGAATGCCCTTGTTCTATTTTTGTTCATTTTATTACTTTATTAATTATAATACTTTTAATTGTTTATAATTTTTATGTTCCCTTCTTTTGCAGTTCACAGAGCCTTTAAGTGTCCTCTTTCAAGCAATGTTTGTGTAAGGCAACTAAGATGACATTCCAGCTAGGTAAGAGTCTATTAAGGGGATACTTTTAAGTTTAAAACATTTCCTTTTTAACATTAATGTTGAAACTTGAAGTTGAACAATGCGATTGAGTTCTTTTTTTTTTCATTCCAGGGGCATGGTAGGAGAGGTTTGGTGCTAAGGTGCCAAATATTCAAAGGATCGCAATTAGTGCCTTGAGTGTCATGACCCGATATTAAGGCATTGTTTAAATTAAAGATTTAAACATTACGATAAGATAGAGAAGTCGTTTTGATAAAGATCATATATATATAATAATATTTAATAAACATATGTAACAGTAAATAAGATTATATAATATACTTATTGATAATAAATTAGCATTATTATTATCTTCATCAAATATAAATATATTATTGAATATAATATGTATTATATAAATAATATATTAATAATCAATATTATTATATAATAATATATATCATAGTTATCAATATAAATATGATCATAATATAATGCTAATATAGAAATGAAAATAATTATAACTATAATAGTAACTTTATTAAGACAAAGAAAAGTTACGTATAATAAAAGTAACTTTATTAGAACATGATAGGGAATGATTAAAAGAGCAATTATGTATTATATTAAGGAGCATATGCCATATGAAGGGTTTCAAGTAATGAGCACTTAACATTTGAATTGGTAATTCTCATGTGGTACGATTATCTTTGAAGGAATATAATCATTAAAGAGGTGCGATAATTAAGAAAGAGCTGCTGTGAAAGGATATGTCTCTTGTTGAATCGTCTCCCACAGAAAACTATATTAGAGGAATCTTCAATCACTCATCGGACAGAAAGGCATTTTGAACTTACAATTACACAGCAGCGATCACCTCAAACACATCAGCAAATATTTCTTTCAACTCTTAAATTCATTTCCCTTATCTATAACTCTCTCTTCTGTTCATTATTTAATCCTTACATTAAATCAAGCAATTGGCATTCTCATCGGTCTATACGAAGAACATCTTCTGTCTGCAATATCCAATCAAGAATATATTCTAATAGCAGATACAAGCCATAGCATTAATCTTGACAGTAAATAAGGATTACCACTGACTTTCTATCTGCAAGACAGAAAATCACAGTCCAGTTCTATAACAGCAAGTAAGCATCATTACAATATTTTTCTTTATATACTTCTGATTGGGCTGTCATAATCCTACAGGTATGAAGGTTATTTATATTTCTTGCTTGTCATTCATAAATGTATCCTTATGATAGCACTGATTTATATGTAGTCATCACTAACAATGTAATGTGTAGATAGTCATATTCAATTACTCATAATGATGTATCTTGTATGCAATGGTCCATATCCATATGTGATTTATTAACCCCATATGTGAGAATGAGTGAAAAGTGCCAAGAGGCCATTCATGGGTATTTAGAAGCCTTTGTCACATGAGGTATAAGGTACCCATAGTGCAAGGATAGTGATGTAATGACCTTGATTACTTTGATATAAGGCATCATAAGAGTACCAAGGAGTCTCATAGAGGCCTTGACTCTAAAGGTATTAAGGATACCACTTGAGTCTAAGGATAGGAGACATTAGAGCCCCATGGTGGATAGCGGCAACTCTCGTCTCATCTCCCAAATGCTGTTAATTAATGACATATGAAAAGATAGCAAGTATGCAATATCTATTGATAAAGATCATGAGTTAATAATAGATCATATGAAATGTCATGATAGAGAATATGCAAGGCATATTGATAATGATCATGAGAGTAACATGTGAAATATTAATGATATGCAAGGCATATGGATAGTGATCATAAGAATAACATGTGAAATATGAATGATAGATAATGTGCATTGAAAGCAATCATAAGATCAGCAATAGTGATATGCATTGAAAGTAATCATAGATTGATGATAGTAATGAATTGATAGTAATCAATGATGAACTAAAGTTATGAGTTGGCATTTGATCGTAGAAATGATAAAAGCAATGTGATTATGTAAATTATATATGTGGCTTTAAATGCAAAAATGTACTAATGTTCTTTTTTTACAAGTTAAAATTTGTGAACAAGGTAAAGAGGTTTTGATTTGGGACAAGGGGACGTTACAATTGGTATAAAGCCATCATCCTGCCATCCTGTGTGTACTATGTGTGCCTTACATGCATTCATGTGTATACTTGTGATTTATGTGAATTCAAGTGTATTCAAAGATTTACTTTGTAACATATGTTAAGGTGAATACTTTGTGTATTGCATGTACTCACATGTGTATACTTGGTGACCTTGGAACAATGGACGGGTCCACAGTGTAGTATGGGATGCACCAAATCCCCTTTCCAATTGTCTGATAGTATACTTATATGTATTAATGCAAATTATGTAATCGTGTATATACTCTATAACTTATGTTTGTATGTGTGGATATGCCCCGTGTATTTATGTTTCATGTGTATACTCCATGCTATACATCTATAGTACTTCATACTTCTTGTCTGTATGTATATTCTTGTGTGCATTTACGCTTCCTATCTGTGTAACCTTGTGTATTACTTGTATTCTTGCTTTAACTTCCTTACCTTACTTGTTGCTCTGTGTGTAATTACATTTATTTTTGTGTGTGTTTACATCATGCTTTATATTTGTGTTCATGTGTGTTTTGCATATATTACGTCTTCTCTGTGTAATCTTGTGTATTTCCGTGCATTGTTTCTTACTTGCATGCTCCTATATGCTTCTTGCCTTGATTAGCCACTTGGACATTTATATGTGTGTTTGATGTGTATACCTCATTGAGTGTATTTGTATGTATAACTCATGTCATAATTCTTCATGTGTACTCAAGTAAGATGCTCCATGTCTACATGTGTATGCTTATACCTTCTTACTACATGCTTCATAAGTAGTCATGCTTGTGCCCTCATGCTTGGTGTGTATTAGTGTATTCCTATATGTATATGAACGCTTCAAGGGAAAGTGTATTCGCTAAAGTTTATGACTATGAACTTGTAATTGTATTATATTTGAAATTTGTATACTCTATGCTTTGCATTCAAGTATGATTATGAATTTGAGTGCATACTCTATGACTTGCACTTGTATGCTTTGTATACTTTGTACGCATGTGTGGTGGATGCTCTATAAAGCTGTGATACACGGGGACGCGTCCCCTGCTCCTCCAGCCCCGTCCCCGTCCCCTGTGGCGTTTCCAGGATGGGGGGATGGCAGGGGACATCCCCTAGGCGTCCCCGAAAAACCAGAAAATGACGAAACGGCTCGGGGATGGCTATTTTTTTTAGGGGACGGCAAAATTGAAAAGGGGGACATCTAGCCATCCCCGATACAGTCGGGGATGTCCTAGCTCGACCGTACCGGGGACGGCCAAGCGTCCCCAACGGACAACAACAAAAAAAAACGCCCAGAATTAAAAGCACTGTGCTTATCTGGAGGTTTATGAAGTGCTTGAAACAAAATGGAGGCATTCTTCCTTCTTGAATGCAATTTCCTTTGACCTAGAGCGCTCATCTTTTTCCCTAGGTGTGATTTTATTCCCCTTGGACGCATTATTTTCCTTCACGTTTTCTGGCGCGAGCTTTACAAAACCCTCGTGATTTCCTCTTGTTTGTGACGTTTTCTTCTTGCATACAAGCACATATGTTTTTGATGAGGGCGTTTTATCCTTCTTGGAGCGCCTTGAGTAGAGACGTTTGAACTTCTCAGGCGCGTTTTCCTCCTCATTTGCACACTTATATGCTTTTGAAAGGCATATGAAACCTCTACAGGGCGCGAACTTGCCTTTGGAAGCATGTTTTCTTCTATGGCTAAGCGCTTTTGGCCTTTTTAAAACAAAAATTTTATTGTTTTGCTTTTGATATGAAAGCCTTTGTAAAGGCGCTTCACAAAGATGTGTGGAAAAGGTGCCTTAAGTGCTTTTTATTATCTTTTTATTTTTAAAGGCTTTTAATTTGGTGTGCTCAATTCCTATGAGATGCCTTAATAAAAACTCTTTATTTTTATTTTTTTATAATTTTGGATTTTTTAACAATAACACTTAACTAAAATTGCAATTTCAATATTAGCTATGTTTTATTAAATTATTAGTTTACTCATTAATGTTCATTGCAATGTTTATGACTATATATTATCTCTATTTCATATTGATATTTTGAAAAATTCATATATATAATAAATATATATATATATATATTTTAAAAAATTCATATATCGCCGTCCCCCCGCCGTCCCCAAAAATTCGGACTGCCCTCCCCGAAACGCGTCCCCTACCGTCCCCGAAACGTCGTAAAACATAGCTATAAAGTGAATTTGTGTCAAGTGTATGCTCTAACATGTATTTGTATTCGAGTGTACTTGTATTCGAATGAACGCTCTATGAACATGTATCTGTATTCGAGTATACTTGTATTTGTATTTGAATATATGTGCCATGGCTTGTACTTACTTGTATTCGAGTGTGTACTCAATGATTGTACTTGTATGTAAATGAATACTCTATGACTTGTATGCTCTATGCCTTTGCAATCGTATGACTTTGCAATTGTATTCCAAGTGTTTACTCTATGACTTTGTGTGTGCATTTGAGTGCATACTTATGATTGTATTTTGAGTGTATACTCTATGCCTTGTAATTGAATTTGAGTGTATACTCCATGATTGTATTTGTATTGAGTGTATACTCTATGATTGCATTTGTAATTGAGTGTACGCTCCATAACTTGTATTGGTATGACTTGTACTTGTATGCTCTATAACTTGTATTTACAATTGTATGAAGTTTAAATGGTATGACTTGCATTCATATGCGCATGCCGGTATGATTGTGTGTGACTTGTCTTCAAGTGTGAATGTGTATTCAAATGCATACTCCCTGTCTTGTATTTGAAGGTGTACTTTGTGACTTGTATTTGTATGTATGCAAATGAAGACTCTATGACTTGTATATTCTATGACTTGTGATTGTATGCTCTACGCAATTGCAAATTGTATGACTTTGTAATTGTATTTGAAGATTGAGTGTATGTGTATACTCTATGACTTTGCAATTGTATGAAATTATATGACTTGTAATTGCAACTATATGAAGTGTATTCAAGTGCATGCTCTGTGAACATGTATGTTCTATGAATACGTATTTATATGCAAGTCTATACTCTCTGATTTGTATGCAAGTGTGTACTTTCTGACTTGAAATTGGTGTTCGAGTAAATACCCTATGAATTGTATTTGTATTCAAGTGAATGTTATGACCCGAATGTGAATGTATACTCTATGGTTACTTGAGTGTATACTCTATTCTTGTATTTAAATGCTTGTATTTGTATTTGAGTATATAGTTTATGACCTTGTGTATTCACTTGTATATTTTATGACTTTGTATATTCGAGTGTATTCTCCATGACTTTGTGTGTTCAAATGTATAATACATGATTTATGTATGTACTCCATAACTTATGCACATTTTTTCGTGCATATACTTTGTATGCTTCATGCTTTGTGTATCAAGTGAGCGCTATGTGTCTTATGCACATATGTGTATTTCATACTACGTTCATGCTTCATAAACTTCCTGTATCATAAGCTTTGTGTATGCTTCATGTACTATGCATATTTATGATTTGTGTTTCATATATAATGGTGTGCAAGGATCTTCTCCCTTCTAATAATCTTATCTATTGTAAATTAATTCCACGCCATCCTATCACCATTATTAAACACTTCTAAGATTTGTGAAATAATCAAAGTCTTACTTGAATTTACCTTCTCCATAATATCATTAGATTCATCTTTCCAAATTTTCAAAATGTCTCATCACTTATTGGAATATGGGAATCTCAATACTCTCATCGAAAATATTTTCATTGTCCAAACCCATGCCCTCATCTATGATACTTGCATCCCATCATTATTACACCAAACAAATGTTCTTTTGGTCCCAAATTTTCTTTTTTGAAGTCACAATCACTTACACCTCATTCAAGCATGTTCATAATAATACTCATTCTGGATCAAATACGACCCCGTCTCAACACGTTGGAAGGGAGACATTAGAGTGCAAGATAATGAAAGAACTCATGATTGCTTGAGGACAAACAATCTCAAGTGGGGAGGGCTGTCATGACCCGATATTAAGGCATTGTTTAAATTAAAGATTTAAACATTACGATAAGATAGAGAAGTCGTTTTGATGAAGATCATATATATATATATAATAAACATACGTAACGGTAAATAAGATTATATAATATACTTATTGATAATAAATTAGCATTATTATTATCTTCATCAAATATAAATATATTATTGAATATAATATGTATTATATAAATAATATATTAATAATCAATATTATTATATAATAATATATATCATAGTTATCAATATAAATATGATCATAATATAATGCTAATATAGAAATGAAAATAATTATAACTATAATAGTAACTTTATTAAGACAAAGAAAAGTTACGTATAATAAAAGTAACTTTATTAGAACATGATAGGGAATGATTAAAAGAGCAATTACGTATTATATTAAGGAGCATATGCCATACAAAGGGTTTCAAGTAATGAGCACTTAACATTTGAATTGGTAATTCTCATGTGGTACGATTATCTTTGAAGGAATATAATCATTAAAGAGGTGCGATAATTAAGAAAGAGCTGCTGTGAAAGGATATGTCTCTTGTTGAATCGTCTCCCACAGAAAACTATATTAGAGGAATCTTCAATCACTCATCGGACAGAAAGGCATTTTGAACTTACAATTACACAACAGCGATCACCTCAAACACATCAGCAAATATTTCTTTTAACTCTTAAATTCATTTCCCTTATCTATAACTCTCTCTTCTGTTCATTATTTAATCCTTACATTAAATCAAGCAATTGGCATTCTCATCGGTCTATACGAAGAACATCTTCTGTCTGCAATATCCAATCAAGAATATATTCTAATAGCAGATACAAGCCATAGCATTAATCTTGATAGTAAATAAGGATTACCATTGACTTTCTACCTTCAAGAGTCTTGCAGAAAATCACAGTCCGGTTCTATAACAGCAAGTAAGCATCCTTACAATATTTTTCTTTATATACTTCTGATCGGGCTGTCATAATCCTACAGGTATGAAGGTTATTTATATTTCTTGCTTGTCATTCATCAATGTATCATTATGATAGCACTAATTTATATGCAGTCATCACTAACAATGTAATGTGTAGATAGTCATATTCAATTACTCATAATGATGTATCTTGTATGCAATGGTCCATATCCATATGTGATTTATTAACTCCATATGTGAGAATGAGTGAAAAGTGCCAAGAGGCCATTCATGGGTATTTAGAGGCCTTTGTCACATGAGGTATAAGGTACCCATAGTGCAAAGGATATTTATCACATAGAGGCCTTGTCACATGAGGTATAAGGTACCCATAGTGCAAGGATAGTGATGTAATGACATTGGTTACTTTGATGTAAGGCATCATAAGAGTACCAAGGAGTCTCATAAAGGCCTTGACTCTAAAGGTATTAAGGATACCACTTGAGTCTAAGGATAGGAGACATTAGAGCCTCATGGTGGATAACGGCAGCTCTCATCTCATCTCCCATATGCTGTTAATAAATGACATATGAAAGATAACAAGTATGCAATATCTATTGATAAAGATCATGAGTTAATAATAGAACATGTGAAATGTCATGATAGAGAATATGCAAGGCATATTGATAATGATCATGAGAGTAACATGTGAAATATTAATGATATGCAAGGCATATGGATAGTGATCATAAGAATAACATGTGAAATATGAATGATAGATAATGTGCATTGAAAGCAATCATAAGATCAGCAATAGTGATATGCATTGAAAGTAATCATAGATTGATGATAGTAATGAATTGATAGTAATCAATGATGAACTAAAGTTATGAGTTGGCATTTGATCGTAGAAATGATATAAGCAATGTGATTATGTAAATTATATATGTGGCTTTAAATGCAAAAATGTACTAATGTTCTCTTTTTACAAGTTGAAATTTGTGAACAAGGTAAAGAGGTTTTGATTTGTGACAAGGGGACATTACATTGAGCCAGCCATGCAACACTTTAGGATACAAGCACAATTGGAGTATGTTTTAGCACATACACTCCAAGAGGTAGGATAAGTTGTTGGCGCAAAGGTTGAATGATCTTTATGTTCATTACAACCTTAGCCTCCATCCCAAGAAAATCTTGGGCACCAACTGGTCTCTCATCACTTTAAAGGAGGTTGAGCCACACTCAAATTGGATCACTGAGGCTAAGGATCACATCTTCACTGAGGAGGACATTGCATGGATTGATCGGGCAAAAGTAGAGGTAGAGGTAGTAGCCATGACAGAGGAGGATAGAGCACAAGCAGACCCCTCAAATGTTGGTGTTGCTAATACACAAGCAAATATCACGGTTGTATCATTATCGAGAACCTATCTTAAATGCCAACACAAGATTTGTCGTATAGCCACGAAGTTGAGACAAGTGATACAAGCTCCTTTGAGCCATAGTTATACTTTTAGTTTTGATATTTTGTTTTGATGCCATACATTTCTAATGAGCACAAGCTTATACCGAGGGGGGGAGGGGTTGAATCAATATAAGGCAATCTTTTACTTTTTCAAACTTAACAACCACGGAAGATCTAACAATTATGCAACACAGGAAGAACACGAGATTTACATGGAAACCCTGTAGGAGAAAACCACGACAAAATATTGCTTATATATTGATCTTCTTTGTAGGCACCAACCTACTTCTCTTACAAGTTTTCTTTTGTAGGCACCAACCTACTAGAGACGTCAATCCCCACTTGTAGATTTTGTGAGCACCAACCCACTAGAGACACCAATCCCCGCTTGTAGAATTTGTAGGCACCAACCCACTGGAGACGCCAATCCCCACAACTGAGCACCAACTCCGCATGAGACACCAATCTCTTATTTTGATAGGCACCAACCTCCAAATTCTTCAATAGATGATTTTGTCTTCACAAGATCAGAATGTAGATACACTTTCCCTCTCAAATCTGATCACAAATCTGACTCTAAATGATGTAATTCTTTCCTTCACAAGTTTGATTACAAACCTGATTTAAATGATGCAATGTCCTACAATATCCCAAAATGGGATATTTTGGACAATTTTGGATTTACAGACTTTCCAAAATATTTAACTTTGGATTTATGCTCAAACCCTAAATTCTGAATTTTCTGAACTTAAAATCAAACTTCAATAAACACATAGGGCAGCCCGTAAAACATATAAAATCATCATAATTTCAACATCCACATGAATAACAGCAATATGCTTGCATTCCACAACCAATTATGCAACAAATCCACTTCAATTATCCAATACAAATGACTGAAAATAATTTTAGAAGTCTGCTGCTACAAAATCTGAATATAACAAGTCTTCAAATACATCCAAAGTCTTGGGCAAATATGACAAACATGCCCAACAACATTCTAACCCTAAAGGTTGTACATACCAAAATACAATGAAATAGACCTCCAAAATGATGACAAATTACCTTCAATGAATGCTGCTCCAATTTCAGAAGTCTGCTGCTGCAAAATCTCAATATAACAAGTCTTCAAATACATCCAAAGTCTTGGGCAAATATGACAAACATGCCCAACAACATCCTAACCCTAAAGGTTGTACATACCAAAATACAATGAAATAGACCTCCGAAATGATGACAAATTACCTTCAATGAATGCTGCTCCAATTAGAGCATGAAACCCTAACTCTAGCCTCTTCAAGCTCCAAGGAAATCTACTCCAAACTAGTGCGCTCAGGTCTGCTCTATTTGCTGCTCCAAGAAATGATAACAAAGTCGCCAAAATGCCAACAAACCTCCAACAAAATGATCCTCCAATGATGGTGTTCCAAGGAAGGGATGAAACCCTAGGCAAATGATGATATATATGCCAATGGAATCTCCATGAATGAGAGCGAATCAGGCCTGCAATGCTGCTGTTCCAGAATTATGCTCTTCTCCAACCCTAATCAGCAATACAACCTCCAAAAATCGCCTCTCGATGAAATCGCTCCTCCTCTATGAAGTGGTCGCTCCAAATCTAGGGTAAACCCTAGGCAATAATGCATCAATCCACGCCAAGAGAGGTCTTCAAATAATGATCTTCAAATCTGATTTCTCAATCTGCTCTTCTTCTCCACAAAATGCCAATGAAGTGCAAGTGAATTCCCATCACGGAATCCTCCAAAAGAAAGAGCTAGGGTTTCGTCCAACTCCTCCTTAGAAACTTAAGGTTTTTGTCTCAAGCTCCTTGTCCAAGAGATAAACTCCAAATGATGAATGAATACACATTCTAAGAGTCCCATCCTTTTTCTTCACTAGAACCACTGATGATGCAAATGGACTCTTGCTAGGCCTAATGTGACCCATTTCGAGAAGCTCTTTGATAGCTTTCTCGATCTCATCCTTATACCTCTTCGGGTGCCTGTATGGTGTGGTAATCACTAGTTTTGCACCCTCCTCCAACTCAATCACGTGCTCAATACCCCTGTCAGGGGGTTTACCTGGTGAAATGTCACTAAACACTTTGGTGTGTTTAGTCAAGAGAGCCTGTATGTCAGGTGGGTACTCCCGTTTCTGCTTCTCTGAAACTGCAAGCATCACCATTACCTCTGTTGCCCACTGCACCTGATCATGTCGAATCAATCTCTCCATCCGCTTGAGGGAAACTACTCTCAACCCACCATCTGAAATGCCCCTGAGCACATGTCAAACTCCGTTCACCTCAAACTTCATCTCCATGGTCCTCAAGTTGAGTGTGAACGCTCCTATCTCATGCAACCACTTCATACCCAACACAGCATCCATATCACCCATGCTAACAACATAAAACTCTGACTGGCAAGTGTAATTGTTCAGCTAGATGGTCAAATTGGGTATCCTCCTAGTGCAGGTGAGTACAAACCCATCAGCTACCTTCACCTTAAACCCCTCAAATTCTTCAATCTTCAACCCCCTCTTTGCAACCAAGCCCTTGTCTATGAAGTTATGAGTGGCGCCTATGTCAAGCAATGTAATACATCGCTATCCACCCAATACTCCTCTGATCCCGAATGACCCCTCTCTCCGAATGCTCGAGATATGGGTTGTAGGTAGGGAGGTCTCCTCATCCTTATCTGATGCCTCAGATGCAACATATGTCACTAAATCATTGTCTTCTGTATGCTGCTCTGAATGTGACTCAGATTCAACGGACTCATCTGCTGAAAAGTATTCTATTTGTTTCGCCTTTCCTTGGGCAACACACTTGTGCTTAGGATCCCAAGGCTCTCTGCAATGGAAACAGAGCTTCTTCATCCTGAGGTCATTCAACTAATCATTGTCTAACCTGGAAGAACTCTTAGGCTGCTGATGTCCTGAATCCTTATGGAAATGTCTCTTGTCTCTCTCCTTATCTCTCCTATGCTGAAATCCTTTTGACTGAAATTTGTTTCTCCAAACAAAAGACTGCATGTCTCGAGCCTTCTTCATGGCCTCTTGCAATGTCAAAGGGTCCAAACCCTTAACCCATCCTCTTAGAGGATCAGACAATCCATCAACAAAGAGCATGATCAACCTACACTCTAAGATATCTGAGACCATAACTGAAAGGTCCTGGTACTCTGAAATGTATGAGTCCATTGATCCACTCTATCTCAATTGTGCCAGCTCCTTGAACTGCATCTCAAGGTCCTTGTCGAACATTTCTATGAGTCTGGCTATGAACTCTACATAAGATGTAATCTTCTCATGTCCCAACGTGACCTTGCCATTGCTCCACCACTTACGCGCACTGCCCTCCAAGTGTAAGGATGCATAAGTAATGGCATCGGCCTCTGGCATGGGGATGATCTGGAGATAACTGTCCAACTTTTGGACCCAAGCTCTCGCAAAAGTTTTACCTGAACCATCAAAGTAGGGTAAAGTCATTTTACTGACTTTCTTTTGAAGCTCATGATTCTGCTGCCTATTACCCCCTCTAGGTCTATGTCTCATCCTGAGATCAGAGTAATCCTTGAAAGTCATTTCAGCCCTAAACTTTGCACTCGAAGCCTACCAATCTCTCCAAATCTCATCTTGAAACTCCACCTGTGTAGCATCTCGTTCAAGAATCTTATCCCTCATTACAAAAATAGGAATGCCTAGTCTATCTACGGCTGTGAGCTATGTAGCACCTCGATTATTCACCGAAGCCTCTCCATCAAGATCCATGTGTATGTTCCTGTCCCCATTATTCCTATCTCCAACCCGTTCTCCATTACCTCGGTCTCAGTATCTATCTCTATCATTCCGATCTCTATTCCTGTCTCTGTTATTCCTATCTTCATCCAAATCAAGAAACAAACGGGTGAAAAGCCACGTAAGTGTTGTCTGTGACCTGTCCAACCTGTCTATCAACTGTTGTTGTCCTCTCACCAAATCATTTAAAATATCCTGCGTACTAGGTTCTCTGATTTCTCTGTCTCCCATTTCTTCAAGCTGTACTGGAATCTCACCGGAGAAAGGATCTGTTCGCGGAACTTCGAGATCTTCCTCACTATACGATACTACTGGTTGCTCCTCAGCAGCTACAATTTCTGTATCTGTATCAAATGGATCTATCTGTGGTACTTGTCCTTCCTGTACTCTCTGTGGATTCTGTGTTCCTTGTCTCTATCTAAAATAATATCTATCTGTACCTGGCCGCATGTCTCATTCTCGCTTCTACATGTCTGAATATAACCTCACAAGATGGCAAGAAGAGCTGCACTCTGATACCACTGTAATGTGTCATAACTGTTTGTATTTTTTAAGATCTTTTTATGTGTTATTTTATTATTTTATGTGATCTTTCAGACTAGAGAGAAGAATACAGAAGGGGTTTTCAGTTTTCTTGCAAATGTGTTGCCGGAGCATACAATATAAAACATAGAATGGAAACCCAGAAAATATATAGCAAATATGAAGAAAATAACGACCCAGATAGAAGAATGGCCAAATATCAATTACTATGACATACCCATGTGCAAAAATACAACTTCAATTCTATGTTGTTGTCGGACCAGCTAATGGGTATGGTTGAATCGCCTCAAAACTCCAAGGAAGTGAAAGGAAATGTAGTACAAATGATTTTAGTAAATAGGAAGACCCCAAACGCCTCCTATGAAGGTTACAAAGGCTGCACATAACAAAGAATGAATGCCCAACAAATCACCACGTCCCCAGGCATGTAGTACGGCTGGCTGCAGGTACAATCTCCATCAAACACTACTGATAACTCACTAAATCTGCACTAAAAATGATCTGCAGCTATCACCAAGATAGGGCGACCAAGAGAGGAAGAAATCTGCAGCTAATCACCTCTGAAATAGTACCCTTAAGTGGTATGGCTAGCTGGGTATGGTACGGCCAGCAGCTGGAATGGATAACAGTCCCAAAAACTATGAAATCTGCCTTGTATTCACTGGTGAACTGATCTCCATGGATGTATGAGAAGAACTCAATCAAATAGGCAAGGAGTATGTCAAGTCCTTCCTCAAATTCTCAACAAATAGACTCCATTGAAGCACAATAGTGAATACTGAACGTACCCACCTCGAATGGCACCTTTGGGTGATCTTGCACACCTGTAGAATGTCGTCACTCGGGGAGGTTTTCGTCTCTAAGAGCCTGGTTCGAATCCTCAAACCCTCAAAACCCTAGCAGAGCTCACAAAGAGAAATATCATAAACATAGCATATGCAAATGAACTTTGATTTCACATTTTATTTCCCTCTCCAAGACCAATGCCCCAAATGGAGGGAATTTCATTTGTTTTAATATTTAATTTCATCCCCTTATGTCTCCCATGGGCGCCCAACTCCTAGGGGGGTCACTTTTAAGTTGCAACTTTATTTATAAAGTGACAATATAATATTTGCTCATAAAGTCCCAATTAATATATACATTAAACTTCAGACTTTAAAATAAATATGAAGACGGTGTCGGAATGCCTTGATCTTTAACTAGTCAGAAAGGTCTTGACGAGACACATCTAACCCCACTCTAAAAATCCCGAACCGATACTGAACCCGAACTTACTAAAAATAGTAACGGTCAAGAGCAAACACAGCCAACCTTGAGGGAGCCAACTGGATCCACTGACCACAAACCACAACTCCATCACCGACAAACACCTCCTAGGCCAAACTGACCACAATTCCCTAACCAAACTTCTAGTCCACAGGAACCCAATGATGGACTAACCATGTATCAAGAAGGGGACATTACAAGATCTCCCATGGATGTGAAGTATACCCCACATAGGTGCAAGAAAGTGTATAACAGCTTCTCCTAAGTTGCTGATATAGAACAAAACAGCAACCTCATGACTGAAAATCAGACCTATGTGTATGCAAATAGTGTCTCCAAGGACAGAGGATGATAGAGTATCATCCCTATGCCATCCTCCAATAGTAAGATGATCCAACTCTTTTCCAAACTCCCAAACATCATCTGTCGACCACAAACCATGTAGGTAAAGCAAGTACCATGAAATAGAACAGCTACCTCCTAACAATGTAGGGAATAGATCCTCATGCACTAGGGCTAGAAAACCAATGCCATCACGCTCATCTCCATACCCAATGCCATAATCTAGCTGCAATGCAAAAATTAGTGCCTTAAAATCAAAGATCATAACAATACCTAGGCACAAGATCCAGCTGCAATTCTCCAGTATGCCAATCAAATGCAAGTGTCTCCGTGGTATGCATCACCAATCTCTGAAATAGAGCAGCCTCCAATACTTCCAAAGGATCAACAAGATGATAGGGTTGCATCACATCACCACCCAACTCTTAATCTTCTCCAAGAATGACCAAGCGATCATCAAAGACTGAACCACTTATGACTCCCTCTTCAAGTGAAGCCATGACACTAGTGGCTGATCCACTAAGTGTGTGCTCAACAACTCCAACCTCCTCTAAGGCTTGACCCTTCAAGAAGCTCTCAAACAAAGGCAACTAGTGATGCAAATCAGGTACACAAATAAAATTTTCTGAATCATACCTTTCCACTTGTCCACCTAAATCTGCATACCTTTCTTACTTGCTATCCTCAAGAGACTTCTCCTTTTCTTTCTCCACCACTTTCCATTCTTCCCTTGGAGGAAATAGAGATCTAAAGTGTGGCTCCCTTTGCTTCCTTGCTTGGTCTAGTTGGTTACAACGCTCCTTGCTCTCCAACAACTTCGCCTCCTTAGCTCCTTGTAGCCAACCGTCCCGCAAGTCTTGAGCTCTCTTGACCTCCTTCATGGTGTGATGGACAAATTCAGACTTGTTGTGGCTTGAATCTTCGATACACTCCTTAAGCTTAACACTCAAATCATGAGTGTCAACATTGGGAGACTCTTCTACCTCCTTCTCAGGTGAGCCAGCTGCTATCCCATGAATGTGTGAAGAAATAGTACTGCTGTCATAAAACAGAAAATCAGACCTTCTGGCATACCTTCTTACGTTGTCCTCTAGCACCTCCATCACTTCCTCTTCCTTAGCCATATGTCTTCCTACAAGTGCAGGTCCAAAAGGTGGCTCCAACTGAAATTCACTTGCCTCCAATCTGAATTGAACCTCTCTCCCTTTGGCTG
The DNA here is from genome assembly GCA_027924645.1 of Cunninghamia lanceolata. Taxonomy (NCBI): domain Eukaryota; kingdom Viridiplantae; phylum Streptophyta; class Pinopsida; order Cupressales; family Cupressaceae; genus Cunninghamia; species Cunninghamia lanceolata. The sequence continues at coordinate 387,712 of BSBN01000866.1, read as the reverse complement.
ACACATCAGAAAATCAGTCCTTACCTCATGCTCCAGTGTGATATCATTGTGGTCCTCAACCTCTTCTTCTTCCATTAATGAGTGCTCATCAATTAGTGCAGGTCCAAGGGAAGTCTCCAATGGAAAATCAAGTGTGTCATATGCCATAACTCCTGTCCGATGGCTGCAAGTTGAATCCTCATGTGGATATGTCTCTTCTATATTCATGACTTCATCATAGGATCCTTCAAGTCCTCCTTCCATGTCACCACTTGTAATGTTCCCTTTTTGGCACATAGACCTTTTTGGCTCCAGTATCTAACACCCAGGCATGATCACTGCCACATGCAAATTGGGCTGCTCCTAATGCTTTATCATCATAGTGGGTTGTATCTTTTTGTTTGAAAGAAGTTTCTATCTTATCCCGTGAGATTTTGCATTTATGGGCTTCATGACTACCTTCTTAACCACATAGTTTGCAATACAAATGGTGTCTATCATTTTGGTTGTCACATTAAAAGCGTCTTTTGCCATTTCTACCTCCTCTTCCTCTATTCTTTCATTGACCTCTACATCTTCCTCAATCACTACGACCAACTCTAGAAGAAAATTTATTATTACGAGGTTTGTATTTTTGTTGAGAAAGACAAATATTTTCACTAATGCCATCAATTTTTCTCCCAAACCCCTTTTCACGTTCTACCAAATTTTCAACCAAATGATCAAAAGCAATGGTCTTCAATTCATCACTTGCCTATGGAGACCCTAAATGAATTGAATGAGTTGGAAGAAGTGCCTTTATGAAGGTTGTAAGATAGATATCAACTTTTCCACCACCAGCATCAACATCTTGTGTTTATGGATCGAATTTTAAAAGTCAAACTCATGACATTACCATTCTTCAATTCAAGGTTGAATAACTTCAACTGCAACTAAATGAACTCCAATTCCGAATGAGGATCATATAGATCTCGTAATTTTTGAAGGGCATCCCAAGCCAATTATACCCTTTTATGTGTTGAAACACATCTCCATTGATGGAAGCCCTTATCAAAGCTAGGGGTTTAGAATTGTTATACTGGCATACTTCCCTTTCTTTAGATGGTTTAGAAGCATCTTGAGATTTTGCTTTGGTTTTCTTTTGTCATTTCCTGTTTTAGCCATCGGTCTGTTGCCCTTCAAAAATGGAGAAGAGCAACCTTGGATGTCCTTAAAATATTTCTTTTGTGAAATGTTCGATATTCAAAAGTTCAAAAAATCCCTGTAGAATCAAAATGCTTCATGTGCCTCTGATTCATTTTTCACTGTTTCGGGACATTGTATAGTACTCTCAGACTCTCAGCTGATGTATTTGCTAGAGTTTGCACTTCTTGGATGTTACAAACCTCATTCGACTCGTGGACTCTTTCTTGAATGCTTATGACAATTTCTAGGTAGTTTAGGCCATTTCAAGCAAATCACAAAATAACCCCTTAGTCCCTCTACTAGGTTGGGTTTTTTCCATACAATAAATCTGAATAAATTTTCTGGAGAATTACAGTTTATGTTGAATCAGACATGCAATCGCATACATCTGAAACAGAGGAGAAAGACAAGACATTAAAGACTTATCACACATCCTCCAGTCGTCTAAGTTCGAACCGGTCATGGTAGACATATACACCAGATTTATTACAATTCTAGTACGGTTATCGAGATTGAGCCGAAAGGAAATCCCTGTAGTCGACGTTTGTGTAGCTTGGGCCAACTAGTTGGGCTACAATTATAAAGGCAACTGATTCAACTCTCATAATCAATATTTTGATCTTCTATAACTGTAAGGTGTCAAGTTCGAATCCCCTATAGCTAATATCTTGATCAATGAAAATGTGTAGGCGGGTCCCAAACTCGAGATGAAAATAAAAGACAAGGAAATGGACTGGGCAATGTGTGTTACCTTTGTCCTCCACATATGGTTCTAACGAGGCCTTTGGATGCGTCGAATGAACCGGCATGTCCGTCAAGACTGCGGATTTTTTTGAAGGGTCCATGCTGAGTGAATATGCAATGGACCCTCCATTAAGCTATCCTTTATTTTCATGCCGTTCGGTCTGTTCAACCTTGGTTACTTGAGATTGTTCAGCTTCAAATCTTTCGCCGCCTAGCTTCGCCTCGCCGTTTTGAACTTCATTGAATCCAACTTCAATGTTGCCGATCATGATCTTGCAACCATTAGCCTCATTTTCCTTCAAAGTTCTTCCTGTATTAAGTTCAGAAGTGTTTAAAACAAGAGTACCGGAGGATTCGAGTACCGGAGGATTCCTCATCAGAGACAACAAAATTCATGTTCATTTTTGTTTCCTGCCTAAATGTCCGGTTCGCTAAATTTTCCTATGAATTTATCCCCGAATTAATTTCAATATTTTCCCCGTCAGATGTGACAAAATCCCTGTCCATTTCAGGCTTCCCTGTACCATTAGCACCGTTTTTCTTCAAATTTCTCCCTGGATCAACTTTGGAATTCCTTCTAACCAGAGTAACCGAGGATTCCTCATCATCTTCAACGAATTCAGCTTCAAAGTGAACCTCCATCCCTAGACAAAGGTTCAGAGCTGCAGTAGATTTCTCTGAATAAACTTAAGCAAAAGAGGAGAAAGATTCAGCTCTGAGGAGTTCAAGCAAAATAATTCCACTGCTAAAAGTCACACCCAAGCCGTACCGCTGGCAATCTTATTTTACATTGCTCGCCTCAATCTTCATCTGAACAAATATAAAATACCACTTAAATCCGAACATTGATCCGTTTACTTAATTATTTCCCGCAGTTCGCGCTGGGTCTGACTTCGCTTCCATAAAATAAAATAAACCCGTTAAAACTAATTCTCAAAATAAACACTAAGCTCCTGGCACTCGTAGAAATGACAGAAGTCGGACCATTAATCTGCCAGAAATTTATAACTTAACGTGCATGTAATGCCAGAAAAGCAAGGGAATTTGGGATCCATAAAAGACCCGTGCCTAAATATATGTACGGATGGGCCCCAAATTCCACTTCTCCTCTGTTGAAGTTGGTACCATTACTTATATTCCTGACAACGAGATGCAGAAACTCAAACTACCCGATCGCGTGTGGAAGAAAGCCAAACTGCAATAAAAAATATAGTAGCAAACCAAACAAGAGAGCCACAATCTACCTTGGGTGAAGCTCCCACTATACATACTTTTTGAACCTTCATTAATTAAACAGCACTTCTATCAACAGTATCTAAAAAAAATTTACTGAAATAATAATTATTATTTTGTTAAACCCTTTAACTAACACACGTGTGGGAAAATGTCTTTTTCCTTGAACTTGGACGAGGAAATTTACTGCTCAGCAAGTGGCAGTGAAATTTCCCACGATTTTAATAACGAGCACGAAAATTTGTTTTGTTACGATATGGTAAATGACCGAGTCTTTGAAAATAATATTTGACTAAAACAAACATGCTGACCAAAGAGAGGGTGAATTGGAATAGTAGCCGCCCACCCTAACTTCGCACATCAAGCTCATAGTTAGACATATCGGATTTCAACGATTTTTTTTGGGTTTCTCCGTATGTGACCGAAGAGCTTAAAGCTATTCTGTCAGTGTCTGGACACTTATACATTTCACTGTACGATGTGTTATGTGCACATGGGTCGAAAAAGTGTCATTTCAACATGTCAATGCACAACAATGTGCCAATAACCGCTTGCCATCACATTTGTGCACTTCTCTTCATTTCATTGGTTAATTTATTGGAGTTGTGAACATGTATTGATGCATTTGTGAACATGTACAAATGTTGTGAACATGTATTGGTGCATTTGTGTTAATTTATTAAGTTGGTACTTTACATGTATTGGTTCTTTTTAAAAATTTAATTGGGGGGTCAAGTGATTAAAAACATAGCGGTTATTGAGGCGTGGGCAGCAACTGGGCCCTTTCCCCTATACAAATCCTACCTAATGTTGCAACAACAACCAGGACCTTAGGCCCAAGATCTTAGATGGGATGAACCCACCTACTTCCATTATCCCTTCCAAAAAGTTAGAACATTATTTAGTTCGGATACATTATCTATCAGCTAACATGTTTACTATTCTATGGAAATTGTATATTATTAGTTTTTTTTGTTTTGAATTTATTTTGATTTGGTTTTGTTTGTTTAATAGGTATTTATATTAATTATACAAAATTTAAAATAGATAATTTTAGAAAAAAGATGGTTGGAGATAGTCATGCCTTGAAGTTTAAGTAAAGTAGAGCTTTAAACATCATGTTTAAAGAGAAAATAGGGGTGATCAGAGAAGCATTTGTCTATGTAATTCCTAGCTTTTCTAGGGACAAGATTTCCCCTTCTTCCAATTTCAGAAAAACTTTGCTAATTACTAGAGGAGTGTATGCAGCGTGTGATTGACCAACTTCAACCATCGCTGGAGGATTGCCTTTGAACAAATCTTCCTCCTGCGCTAGCACCTCCCCACTGCCTACCTCCTCACAAGCCTTTTGACTCCCATTTCTCTCCTTATTTTCTGAATTCTTTTTTTGGCTAATAATCCAAAAAGATCCATAGCCAAATCAAAATTAGAGTTACATTTTTCATTCACAAAGGATGCTCTGTAATGAAAGGAACCCAAACTCTCCTCCTCCACATTCCAATCCCACAAGTTTTCTAGATTCTTTAGTTTTAGAGGAGAATCACAGATTTCATTATTGCCAGATCATCTACGCTTGTCTCAATATTATCCACCACAACCTCATTTGCAAAAGAATTGCCAAGCTCGAAAGGGCTCTCCTCCTCCTTTTGTTCTTCTAAATTATCTAACTCTTCACCCTTTTTACTCTTGTCCTCCTGATTAGAATCTTCACAAGGAATCTCCCCTATTGGTTCAACCAGTCCTTCCAATTTGACTCTTTGTTTCTAAACCCCATTCGACGAAATTAGGTTGATGTAATCTAGGAAATCCTCTGCCATATTAATATTGAGACATATCCGCGCATATACTCCAGAAACACCTCCCGCTGTGGTTTCATCCAAATCCACAAAAGACCCCAAGCAATCCCCTATTTCATTCAAAATCTCCATTATCCAATATTCTGAGGGAACAATGTATAATCTAACCCATCTAGGGGTCGTTATTACTTTGTGCTTCATGGGATCAAAGTTCAGCTCCCAATCCTTTATATAAAAACCCACACCATCCATCATCCATGATTTACTGTTGAGGATTTTTTCTTTGACCTCTTTGTTTTCACACAACACCAAAAAAATCCTTTCGGAAAGTTCCTCAGTGAGACCAAATTACCCCAATTCCTGGCACACCATGCATTTATTCTTTCCCAAGCTGACCATAGATCCGCCCATTTTAGAAAGAAGGCTTTTTCCTTCAAGTCCTTCATTGAATTCTCCAAGAACTCATTTTTTATATTCAGAGATTTGTTCTCAACCCTAGCGATAATTGGAATGCTAGTGGCTATCGTCACACATTTTGAGATATAGTTTTCCTTAACATTCTCATTCGCTTCTTTCTATTTTTCCTTCCAAACCCATATTCTTTTCCATCCGCCCTGATTGCAGGGGTTACCTTTGGCATTCTTGGCTCTCTCCCCTTTGCTCTGTTAAAAGTGGTAGCTGCTTGCGCACCATTCCTTGCTTCCCTTCAGTAAGGTCTTTTGAATCTATGTTCCTCATTGATTTGCTTATTGGCAAAATCTAGCCATGGAAGCCCTTGCCTCTATTGAAAACCACCTTTATGCATTCTCGCTCTCTTAAATTTCTTGATTTAGTTTTCTCTAAAGTAATATTTCTTCATATATTTATTTTACTTTTAGCTTTCTCTGTATTTTTGTCTACATCTTTCCTTTTTTTATAATGTTTATCTTCATCGCTATCTTTCTCCCTTTATTTTTTCCTTCTTTCTAGATACTCAACCCCTATTATGATGAATCTTGCTTTTGATTTCTTTGTTGGGGGTTCAATGGGTCCAAAAAATAAATTTCCCATTTCTCAAATGGGAATTGTGCTAGTACTAGCTGCTAGGGAATTTCATCTCTTGTGACTAGTTTTCCTACTCTCTGACATACGTCACATTGTCTTGCATACTTATTTTCATCCTTTGTAATGTCCCTATTTTGAGCTAAGTGATATTTTCTAGTTGAGCTTATTTCTATACATGGAGAACCGGAAAGTTGGTATGTGTCTATACATGGAGATTCAGAATGTTAGCTCAACTAGTATGTGGTTAATTGGAAAAATGCAATATTGAAATTGTATTTTCTTTAATCAATTTCTATGGAGTTGTATATATGAATAAAGGTGATGTGTTCGCCAAGGGAATTTAGGTCTAGACCAAAAATAAAAGAAAAGGATAAGGGATCAATTGGCATGTTCATTGATTTATATTTGAATTGCATTGCTTAAGGAGCCAACGGCTATTTAGATGATCGCCCACTTTTTGTAGAGCATTCACATTGGTCCAAGTGCCGAATTCCAACGCCATAAAGATGCATTCGCCCATCCCTTATATTCAACGATTGGTATTGTTAGAGGTTGGTTATTGATTTTCAATGATTGCATATGATTCATAACTAGCCAGCGAATATGAGGAAAGCATATTTTAAATGCAATATTTATTTATTAAATGTTTGCATTGGATCGATGGTGTCATGAGGGCGATTGGGTTTGAGGATATTAAATGATTGAATTGGATAGTTATTGTGCTTTGAAAGGATTTTAAATGCCAAACGCCTATGTTGAGGAGGATCGCTCAAGCCAAGGAAAGAATTTCATTGCAAAATAAAATATTAAATGTTTGCACACAAGCAACCACCGCCCAAGCTAGGAAATTCAATGATGGTGGATTGATGCATATGAAGGAGATGTTATTCATTTAAAATAATTAAAGATTGTTTTAAATGAATGAGTTTAGATTGCAATTCATTTACAAATGTTCAAGTCAAGTGATCATCATTGGTAGATTTCAAACTTCAATCTGAAACACCAAAGAAGAGGGAGGTCCATGCTTGAGGAGTTAAATAGAGGACTTGAACATCAATTTGCAACTTATGATGCTATGGTATGTTTTCCTTCTTATTGTTTATGAATGAGAATTCTGATTTTCATTTTATTGGCAAGGTGATGATCCCTTGTTTTTGTATGGTGATGATCCCATACTAGTTGTGAAGTGATTTCCTTCAGAATTCACTATTTGAGTTTAAATTTGCAGGTTTAGGAGAGCTATTGAAGTGGAATTTGATGCCATATTGAAGCCCTTGGTTTATGATTTGTACTTCCATGGTAGTTATTGGGCACATGGCACACTTGGAGTGAGTTTTGACATATTGCAGGGTCTAATTTATTATGATAGTGAATTAATTTCATGATTACAGGGCTCTTTGAAGTACATTGGACAAGTTTACAAGGTTGGAATAGTTTCAAGGGTTCAAAGGTGCAATCTAGAGACCTATCGCTTGGCTTGGAGAGGAGTTTTAGATGCATTTGAAGTGATTTGGCATTGGCTGGGAAAAAAAACAACATACAACAGTCATATCAGCTGACTGTCATTTTATATCAGTCAATTTCATTTCATATCATTCCTATATATTTGAACTTCCAAGGCTGTAATTGATCATTCAAAGTTAGAGAAACATTGCCTAGTGTTTGTATTTGATAGTGGATGTTGAAGAGGACATTTTGTATCTCTTTTCATGATTATAATAAATCTGATATAATTCAAACAGTGACTGTAATTTGATAACAACAGTGTTTATTTGAAGACTTTTCATTTCCAATCAATAATGAATGCAAAGGAGTTTGATGGTTCTCATATAAGTTGAATTGTCTTGATGTTATAATTTGATTTGTGCAAGAAATCTTATCTAAAATTGCAAAAAAAATTAGTCATCCTAGAAAGGTATTTTTAGTGGTATCAGAGCTTGGATCCTGCCAGCCTATGGGTTATGAGCTACTACGTTGATCCTTTGCCACAACATTATAGAAGAAGAGCAGGTACAATGGGTAATAGAAGGCAAGGTATTGCACAAGATGAAATTGATAATATGTTAAGGGACATGGTAAATAATCAGCATGAGATGGCAGAACAACAACGACAAACAAATGCAAATATTAAGAGGATGCTTCAAGCTATGATGGGTGATAGGAATAACAACAATCAAGCTAATCTAGGAAATCAAAATAATTAGGATGCAGGTAGTGTAGCTGGAAGATCACCACCACGTGATAGAAGGACTCGTACACCTATAGTTGAGAGACCTATGCAGCCTACTTTTCTTTCTAGAGAAGATGAAGTAAAAGAGGAGCAACCACAGGATGAAGAAGAAGAGGTTCCTTTTGAGGAGAATATTATATCTTTGGTTGATGAGTATGATTCACTTCTTGAGCATGTGAGGAATAAAATCAATTTCAACAATTACATGAGCCAAAAGAGAGACAATCGAAGAGGTAGAGTGAATCGACCAAAGCAAAGAAGAGCACAACCTGCACAGCCAAAGGAATACAAGGATGCATTGAATAAAATTCCTCTTCCTAGCTTTGATGGTAGTGGTAAGCTAAGTGTTAGAGCATGGGTGAATAAGTTGGATACTTTTCTTACACTCAAGCCCATGAGTGAAGAAAAAGCTATACATTTTGCTACTATGCATTTGGAGGGATTGGCATATGAGTGGTGGCATCATGGACTTGTGTCTCAACATCACAATAGGATTACTTCATATGATGAGTTTGTTCAAAAACTCATTAACATGTTTGATAGAAAAGATGTGGAGGTCTACTACCGTGAGCTTGCACAGCTGAAGCAAAGTGGAAGAGTGGATGCCTATGTCAATGAATTTCAAAAGATTGCAGTTAATTTTTAAACCCCATAACACAGACCTGACAAGGATTTAAACATAGTTAAACACAATGCTTTTGAAATCTGATGGAGAGTTCTTAATCACCCATGGGGACTACTTTGACGGGCCCCTTACGGCTCGACTAGGGGCTGAGACCAGGAACCCAAAGGCCTTGTCAATTTGGTATCACTGGTCGTTCGAGGTTGACAAACATTGGCCCTATTGTGCACCTATCATTTATCGTGGAGGACAAGGGGTACAAGGGTCTATGGACCCCGTACCGCCCCCTTTTAGTTTCTTTTAATTAAAAAATCTTTACTATAGTTCAAATCAAAATATTTTTTTTCAATGAAATTTTTCAAAACTATAGAAAAAAACTCTTTTCAACGTAGGTGTTTTATTTTTTGATTTTTCTTCAATAATTTTAGTCTAAACACGACCATATGGCCAAATAGGGCAAGGGGGCTAATTTTTTGCTTTAGGCCCTGGTGACCAAAATAGGTCAAGTTTTATGTCAATCTTCATGTCTTGGGCCTCTTGGATCTAATGGTGAGGTTAGTTTTGTCTCATAGGGTTATTTCTGCAACCTCCACTATAAAACTCTGATATGAAGCACATCCAAGAAACCCTCTTTTGCCAAGATTTTTAAACTTCATATCGACAATAAACACAACAAATCTACAAACCCTAAAACTCCAAATCTACAAAGCAACCTACACAAAGCCTTGATATCTTGAAATGTCTCAAATCTTTCCTTCATTGACATGGATTCAATTTTGCACTAGATCTATTCAAACAAAGGTTAGACAAAACTAGGAGCTCACACTTCTCTTGAAACCATGAATATAACTTTGATATCACTTGTTAGGAAATTACTAGGTTGATCGAACCATATTTTACATAACATTATGAGATAATGATGCATACAAGCTTACAAAATAACCATAATACAAAGATCAATAGACATCCACAAGAAAACACAAGATATACCCTAAGAAAACTATCAAGAGAAAAAAATCCAACCTCCAAAAGCATCCATACTCTGTATTATTCAGTAATAAAATATTGCAATGCACTTATAGAGTCTCATGAATACTTTTGAAACATCAAGGTCCTTCAATGCACCCTCCATGTGTCCAAGCATGTAACCACACATTCCATGCCATGCTTCACATATGCACTTACAAGAGAAACTCAATACAATGACAGTCCACTCAACCAACCAACCCCAACCACTAACCATGTGCTTACTTTTATAAACTCAAACTCACACAAATACAACTTGTGGTATTGGGAAAACTTGTGTGTCTCAAAACTGGTATGAGTACACAAAACTGTTGACCCCCTTATTTAATTCTTCATACAAACTTTTCACTTTATGTCCAAATATTAATTAATTATTCTATGTCTCCCACACATAAAATAACTAACCCAATGTTACATGCAACTTTACAAGTGGACCCAAATAAATGTTTGATGTGGCTAAACACATCCCCTAAGATTCACCACAAATAAATATTTATTTTACATAATTAAAATATTTCATTTTTATGCAAGGTATACAACACACCCTTTTCCTAATAGATAGAGACTTAAAATTGGCCCTCAACATTAGTCAGGTACTTGTGTACCTTAGAGGTATGCATGTATAGCTTACAGTACCTAAATGGCGACTCCCAAATTTCAAAGTTCCATTTTATTGGTCATTATAGAAATTTGCATATATAGGTCCATAACATCTCCCATTTAGTTTTGTGCCCATTTTGAGATAATGTCTTAATACATGTACATATTGACAAATGACATAATCTTGTATGAAGTTGGGCTCATTCCCATAGCCTTTACCTATCCCCATACACACACATTCCCATACATTTATCCACAACCTACCCATAGGTGCTCACACTTTGATACACCCACCCAAACCATGAATTAAGTATGCAGTTTCTCACACCTATCCCAATACATCTATCACCTATCTTAATCTGATCTCATTTTCATGTCCCATGTCATTTCTGCAGACATGGAGTTGACCTTGTAGTTGCAAACTTGACCCCTAGAATTTCAAAACCCAAATTTAAATTTAGCCAACTCTTGCCTACTCTATTGGCCATTGTGAGCTAACTAAAAACATATTTGCGCAATTTGATGCTATGTGCTTGTATTTAAAGGCATTCATTTACATCCATTTCATCATCTCTCATCTTTCTTACATTTGATCATCTTAGAATCATTACGAGGAGCATAAGCATTAGAAGAACAATTCAATTTGGTGCTTTAAAATGTTTCTAAGGTTGCATACTCGTTCTAGGATGTTTGCTTGTTGTTTATCGATCTTTTTCACACATTTTCTAGGGTTGACCTAGGAGAACATGTCCCCTTGCGACATACCAACAATACTCTAAAGGTATTTCTAAATATTGTTAGTTTAGATAGCAAAGTAGAGAAGGACAAACTCAATGAAGCAAAAAAGAGGAGTACAAAAACATAGAGATTAGATCTATGTGGTAAAAGTATAGATCCATAGGCATGGAAAAGTTCTTGCAACATAGACTCAACCCTAGACACTACACATGTTTAGTGCATAATCCAGTACATTACACAGACATAGAGGAAGCATCTCCAAGTTAGAGACAGTTTAGAATTCAACACCATATGAGAAATCATTCATTATTGGGTCGTAGTGTTAAATACCTATATCTTTCGCATTTACTTTTTTAAAATATTATTTAACTTAAAAATTTACACTAAGAGACAACTCATATTTATTAATATGTATTAATTGTTAATTATACATTCTATTTACTTAACTTAACTTGGAAAGTTTTTTTTTCCTTTACAAATATATATGATTATTAGGAAGAAAGTTTTTTTTTTCCTTTACAAATATATATGATTATTAGGAAAAAAGCTTTTCCAAACCTGTTTTCTTACACCACACTTAATCAGAAATTATCAATAAATCAGATCTCTTGAAGTAATGTAAACTCTGTTCCATTTTTTAGTAACTTTGACAAATAAATGTACACTGTTATAATCACTTACTTTCAATTAAGAGGGCAGTTAATGCCATTTACTAATATTGCACGTGTCAAACCAACCAGTCAAATAAACTTAAACGTGAGTACACCACAGATTTCCTACGCTTATCCAGATTCAGTGAGAAGGAATTCAAAATTATTAGCCGATAGGCTTTTATATGTGAGCATTATAGTGTTCGGATAAATTGTCTCACGCCGTAAAAAAAATTCACGCCGGAAAATTTTCTAGACTCGGCGGTTGTTCCTGTCGGCGTATTCCTTGAACCTCCTATGGGTGCAAGTGCTAGTATGTATCTTCTGGCTCGCTTAATGTGCAAAGGTTACTGGTTCCAGTCTTAAGGATGATATTTTTAATCTTCTATCAATTGTGGGGAAGAGTTTAATCAGTCGGTGCCAAGTGCATAAATAAATATTTTTATCTACTATTAAATGCAGTAACGCGCAAAGGTCACTGGTTCCAGTCTCTAGGCTAATATTTTTTATCTTCTACCAATTGCAAGAGTGCATAAATAAATATTTTATATACTTCAAAATGCAGTAACGCGCAAAGGTCACTGGTTCGAGTGTCACGGATAATATTTTTATCTTCCACTAATTGCAATATAAAATAAAAGAAAGCCTTAAAATGTACCAAAGTTTAGATAAAAATTGAATCTTGGGGGTTTAGTATGGGCGTCTTACCTGGCTCATCTACATAGTAGACGCTCGATCCTATCCATTCCTTTGAATTAACCGTCATATCTGTCACCACTGGCGGTTCATCTGAAGTCTTCATGCTAAGTGAATATGCAGTGCTAATAAATTCTTTATTTTCATGCTTTACATTTTCTTCAGCAGTATCTAGTCGAGTATTTTCATTGACACCTTCAAATCCTTCGCCGCTGGACTTCTCGTCATTTCGCTCCTCAATTATTACGCCTTCAATTTCTGTTTCTATGCCAGCATTCCTGTCCATTTCTGTTTCTGGCTTTACTGTCTCGGTAGCTTCAATTTCTTCTAAATTTCTCCTTGAATTAGATTTAGAATTCTTTCGGACCAGAGCGCCCGAGGATTCTTCGCCAGAGGCAACAAAATCGGCATCAAGCTCAACCTCCATCTTGTAGTTTCAGCAGAAGACGAAGTTGCAGAGCTACAGTAAAGTCATCTCCACATATTCACAATGATGTTTAATGTTGTGTATTGCGCAACAATACATGTTCCATTATAATAATTGGCTCCAAGGCTACTCGAGATTCACGTGGCCATTTCTATTCATTAATCATTTATAAATTCAATATTAAGAAAACTCACGAGGTGGAAGTAGATTGATGGGAGATAGTCTTAGATTGAAGAGAGGTACATACTTAACTCCAATCTTCAATGAAGAGTAATTCTGGGGTCCGCTTAATTGCTAGCTTCAATTTTCCTTGGAAGAGTCGGTGGCCTCCAATGTTCAATGGAAAAGTAGTTGTGGGGACTTCTTAATTCCTTGCTTCAATGTTCTTTGTAAGGGTAGTTGGCCTCTTAATTTCTAGCTTCAATGTTCCTTGGAAGACTACATTGGGTTCCTATTTTTTTTTTAATATGAAAAAGAATATATATTAAATAGTTATGATTCTTAAGAGAATAAGTGGTATGGGATCATATTTTAAAATTAAATTGGTAAAGTTCTAGGAAACAATATGTGGCTTTAGGGGAGTGATAGTATTTGTGTATTTAAGGTCCTATATTTTTAAAAGTTTAGTATAGTAGTTGTGACTTTAAGGTTGTTAGTGTTACTATAAGTACTTATAATTGAATGAAATGTGCTTATTAGATTTAAAAAGCAACCAATCATGTGATGCCACATTAGCACACCAACAAAACATGACTTATTGCACACCTATTGGTCCACCCTATTTTGGGGAACTATTTGACACCTCAACAAAAAGCGTACTGAGATGGCATCATATTTGATGATGTGGCCCTGAAACCTTAGTTATAAGCAAAAGCCTTGCCAAATAAGTTGTAAAATTTTTGGAGTGATTCTAAATTGCCACGTATGATTTTGAGAGGTGTGAAGTTAGGGTGCTCAACTACTGGGTCCTCTCCCCTACAAAAGAAATAATCATGTGTAAAACAACAAGAATACCACCCCATAAGGGAAACAATAGTCATATCAAGAATTCAATAGAAAATAAAAGAAAGCATTACAATTATGTAGCAAAGGCAACTCTAGTGTTGAGGAGGGGAGAAGGAGTGGTGGGGGGTTGGGTGGTCTTACCCATGAGGGTTATCCCAAACTATACCTTACAGATCCTTACCATCCTCCACGAGTTCTCAGTTAGTAAGACTAACATCTTCTACTTCGTTAGGATCCACTTGTAGTTGGTTTTGTACAACCCTTGATAGAGATATAACAAGATCCAAATGAGGGAATTTACTTCGATTTGGAGGTGCCCAACTAGGCTATAGAGAGGATGCAAAAGAGTGGTACAGAGGTGGAGACCATCCACCCTAGTAGTCAGATGACAAAGTTGGCAGTGGGGTCTAGTTAGAGTGCTGCCTAGTCAACGATGACAGTGGAGTGGAAGTTGTCCAAAGTTGTGTGGGCAACACTGAGAAGACTTAAAGTGGCTTCACTATGGATCTCAATGTGGGATTTGGCATGGGACATTAGAGAAGGAAGAATCCTAGCCATAGTGCAAGGGGCATTCTTCGAATGATCAAGTAGGGTTTGAAGATGTTGGATCTCCAACACCACCTTACTAGTCTGGACTTGTATTTGCATGAGCACATTAGAAATCACCAACAATTTGGAGTGAATAAAAAAGTTAGTATTCACAACAAAATTAGAAAAAATAAAAAAAATTGTATCTTTCTAGATACATTAAATAATTTCCAATCTTAAAGCATGCCTTAGCTAGGAGAACTTTGTGAAAAACTTGGTTCCATCATTGAGAAGGGCATTGTGCCAAGTAGAGGGTTCAGGTCTTAAAGGCCCAAAAAAGCATTGATCAACTATGAGACATTTTGTGTGTTACAAACACAAAACCAAAAAAGATGAATAAGGGTTTCTAATTACCCATAAAATGGATATCTTGTAAATTAAATAATCCAAGATCTATCAAACAGGTGCTAATAGGAAGGCCTTGGTAAAGAAAACACTAGGCAAAATGGGTAATTTTGGGCTTCACAACTACTTTGGACACACTATTTGAAACTGCTTAGCCCAAATAAAATTGGGAGATTGAATAGACCACTTGGTTTAATTTAGCTTTTGAACCATGAGAAGTGTTACACCTCGTTTCTTTTAAAGCAAACTTAAGTTTCATCATTTTATTTCAGAAACTATTAGTTAGAAAGAGAAATTAATATGTTGATGTGAAGTTATGCTAGCCTATAAAATGAGTTTATTTCACATTGTCGATTATGCAATGAAATGTTATATGAAATGCTATTATTGCACATAATTGATTTATGAGATGGACTAACTACTTGTCATGTTAATGAGGTGAATGTAGTGACAATGTTTCCCCCTCCTAGATGAGGAGGGAGAGCATCATTGGGGAGAGGGAAATTGATCGCAAGAGATAAGCGATCTACATGCCATTAGGGAACTCACACACTCACTTAGAGGTTATATCATTTTGATGTGCTTTATGGTCTTTATGTTTCCCCGATCATATTAATGAAGTCTAGTCAACTTGAGAAGTCGACCTATTAAGTCTATTCTTGTGGAGAGGACTAAGTTGTTTAAGTTAGTTTTATAGAGTGCCACCATAAATGCTTTACCCTTTGGATGCATTCTTGAATATTTAAAATGCATATCAACGTCTATAATTTTGTGAGAACCTTGGCATATAGTTAAAGCTTAGTAAGACTGAGGAAATTGAAGATCCTCGTTCTCAATATTTGAGGAGATTTTAATTAGTTTAAATGGATAAATCTCCACCGTGCCTTCCTAGATTCTAGGAGGAGTGGAGGAGGACTGACAAGCTCCATGATGCTTGATTTTAGGCATGTCAAAGCAAGCCACAAGTAGTTGAAGAAAAAAAAAACTTATTTGCAGTGTAAACCCCATTCATTCAAGACACATATAGGAAGAAGCAATGAGGACAATGAGCTAAGTTTCTGGTTGTCTAATTATTTGCAGAATAATATCCTCAGGAGGAGGTATGCATATAGATTTGCTTGGAACTGTTTATGTTTACTTCCATTCATGGCACATGCGTTAGACTATAAACTATATTTATTAGCTACGTGCAAGCTTAAATTGTTATTAACATCATTTTATTTTAAGAATGAAAGGAATAGAATAAGTGGTTGATCATCTTTATACCGTTATTTTGGGTAACTTGGCCTCATGGCATCCTCCTTGCCCTACTCGGGTTCATTTGTATCATGTTTTAATTGTTGTTAAGTGTTTATCATATGGCGGGAACCTTGAGCTCGTGGAGGATGTAGACATGGTTTTGTAACTATATATATATATATATATGAAATACTATTATTGCACATAATTGATTTATGAGATGGACTAACTACTTGTCATGTTAATGAGGTGAATGTAGGGACAATGCCTCCCAGACGAGGAGGGACAACATCATTGGGGAGAGGGAAATAGATCATGAGAGATAAGTGATCGACGTGCCATCGGGGAACTCAAATACTCACTTAGAGGTTATGCATTTTGATGTGATTTATGGTCTTTATGTTTCCCTAGTAATATTAATGAAGTCTAGTCAACTTGAGAAGTTGACCTATTAAGTCTAAATTCTTGTGTAGAGGACTAAGTTGTTTAAGTCAGTTTTATAGAGTACCACTGTAAATGCTTTACTCTTTGGATGCATTCTTGAATATTTAAAATGCATATCAACCTCTGTAATTTTGTGAGAAACTTGGCATATAGTTAAAGCATAGTAAAACTGAGGAAATTGAAGATCCCCGTTCTCATTTACTAAGGAGATTTTAATTAGTTTAAATGGATAAATCTCCACCATGTCTTCCTAGATTCTAGGAGGAGTGGAGGAGGAGCAACAAGCTCCATGATGCCCAATTTTAGGCATGTCAAGGCAAGCTGCAAGTAGTTGAGGAAAAGAAAACTTATTTATAGTGCAAACCCCATGCATTCAAGACACAGATAGGAAGAAGGAATGAGGATAATGAGCTGGGTTTCTAGTTGTCTAATTATTTGTAGAATAATATCCTCAGGAGGAGGTATGCATATGGATTTTCTTGGAATTGTTTATGTTTACTTCCATTCATGTCACATGTCTTAGACTGTAAACTATCTTTATTAGCTGCATGCAAGCTTAAACTATTATTAGCATCATTTTATTTTAAGAATGAAAGGAATAGAATAAGCGGTTGATCATATTTATATCATTATTCTAGGTAACTTGACCTAATGGCATCCTCCTTGCCCTACTCGGGTTCATTTGTATCATGTTTTAATTGTTGTTAAGTGTTTATCATACGGCAGGAACCTTGAGCTCATGGAGGATGTAGACAGGTTTATGTACCCAACTCTACACTTATCTTATTATTTTTCAAATCCAAATACCATGTTGTCTCACCATAATTCATGAAAGAACTATGAATTTACTCTTCTAGAAATAATGGATTTTGCATGTAAACTACCCTTAAATATTGAGCAATACTGCACTCGGGAAGTGATACGATTCCATTAAACTATATTTAAAGGCATCCATTTCATCATCTATCATCTCTCTTACATATGCTCATCCTAGAATCATTAGGAAGAGCATAAGCATTAGAAGAGCAATTCAATTTGGTGCTTTAAAATGATTCTAAGGTTGCATACTCGTTCTAGGATGCTTGCTTGTTGTTTATTGATCTTTTTCACACATTTTCGAGAGTTGACCTAGGAGAACATGTCCCCTTGCGACATACCAACAATAGTCTAAAGGTATTTCTAAATACTGCTAGTTTAGATAGCAAAGTAGAGAAGGACAAACTCAATGAAGCAAAAAAGAGGAGTGCAAAAACATAGAGATTAGATCTATGTGGTAAAAGGATAATTCCATAGGCATGGAAAAGTTCTTGCAACATAGACTCAACCCACTACACATGTTTAGTACAGAATCCAATTCATTACACAGACATAGAGGCGGCATCTCCAAGTTAGAGATAGTTTAGAATTCAACACCATATGAGAAATCATTCATTGTTCGACCATAGAGTTAAGCACCTATATCTTTCGCATTTGCTTTTCTAAAATATCATTTAACTTAAAAATTTACATTATGAGACAACTTATATTTATTAATCTAAATTAATTGTTAATTATACATTCTATTGACTTAAGTTGGAAAGTTTTTTTTGAATTTTTTTTTCCAAATGTGTTTTCTTACATGACACTTAATCAGAAATTATCAATAAATCAGATCTCTTGAAGTAATATAAACTATGTTTGATTTTTTAGTAACTTTGACAAATAAATGTACACTGTTATAATCACACTTTCAATTAAGAGGGCAGTTAATGCCATTTACTAATATTGCACGAGTCAAACCAACCAGTCAAAATAATCTTGAATGTGAATACACGATAGATTTCCTATGCTTATCCAGATTCAATCAGAAGGAATTTGAAATATGTATCATCTAGCTCGCTTAATGTACAAAGGTCACTAGTTCCAGTCTCAAGGATGATATTTTTTATCTTCTACCAATTGTGGGAGTGCATAAATAAATATTTTCATTATTATGTTGAGAGGCATACTACAGTTGTAGCAGGGTGGAGGAGAGAGCCCACATTTGTTGGTTGTAAATAAAAACACAAAATGTGAAAAACTAAAATATAAAAATTAAAATAAAGCCTTTTAAGTAGGGCATTTCATTTTTAAATTTCTAATATTGACAATTCATTTATGACGTTTTATTTTAAAATAGAAATAACATCTTGAAAAATAAACGTTCGCAGTGTGCCTGTCTCATGGCTGCCTCTATGATCTCCAAAAAATAGAGTTTTTGTTTTATCTAGATTATTTAAACACTTCACATCGCACTGACCCTTTGCTTGCTTTACTTTAAGTTTCGTTGCAAAGAAGGGTGGTAATATGGCTACATTGGAATTGAAGAAGAATTACAAATTTTGTTTGCTCTTATTTTATTAGAGTTGTTCATCCAATATTATTAATTTTTTTTGCACTATATCCTAGTTTGAAGGGTCACCTTCATTCAATGGATTTATCTATGAGATTGGTTAGAATTCTTTACCACAGCTTTTCTTTAGATTATGAGAATGAGGTAGTTAAACCCCATTAATGGAAAAAATCTATTTTTGCTTCAATCATGTAGTCTTGTTTTATTTTTTCTGTAGAATCCCCCCCAAAAATGGGGGAAATTGTAGGTGATCTGGAGTGAATTCAAAGAAGGACCACCAAAATTTAAATGCATTCTCACCAAAATTTGAAGCTAAATTTTATTTTCTGTAGCACCTGCAACATCTCTACATAATTTACTTATATATATATAATCCATTTGAATATCTTTGTATAAAGTCTCTCCCCTGTAACCCTTGGTAGCTTCAAACCTTCCTCAAACAAATGTAATTAGTTGGTCTAATAGCTAAATCATGACTTATAAAATTAAAATTAGAAGAATGAGAAAATCAAGGAAAAGATAATTATTGTTAGCAAGTTTTTATTATTTTATCTTGTAGTAATCCATACTTATATTTTAAGTAATTGCTTTAAAGTTGTTACTAAATTTGAATTTAATTAATTAATTAATTTTATTGATAAGTTTTGGTAAGTTATCTTGTAAATTAGTAATGAAATAATAATAATAGTGCTTTATTTATGGATTTAATTAATTTTTTTCTTTTATTTAATTTTATTTAATTGGTAACTTAAATTATTAGAATTGTTTTTTTTAACTAATCATTTAGTTATTTGAGTAAATGGTATCACCCTATTTATTGAATTTTGCAAAAATTGTCGAATAAATAAAGTTAGTAGTTAAACACAAAGTATAAGAAGACTTAGTTATTAATGATAAATGGTTAATCCTTGTTAGGACAACTTAGATGTTTTTAGTCTGAATGATTAAATTATTTTAACTTTTCTAAGTAACTTGTGAGGAAATCCTCTTTACAACAAACTTAGGTAAAATTTGACTTAATGTATTATTAACTATTTTAATCTTGTTATGTTGCCAAAAAAAAATAAAGGTTTGCGTTGTGTGCCCATTTCTACATGGTGTGTAGGTGGGCATTACAATACTAACCATAATTTCTTAAGTATACTATACTTTAAAGAATACTTAAATATTTGTGGTTTATAAAATAACACAATTTACTTTCCTTCTAAATTAAGACAACTCCAATGAATAAATTACTAAAGTTTCTAAAATGATTTCATAGAATATATATAAGGTTTCTAAAATTTGTTTATCTCTTAAAAAAAAAATGCCCTACAAAAGCTCTTAGAGTTTATTAAAATAATTCATGTGATATATATATAAAGTATTTTATATTATATTAGAAAAATAAACTCAATTATTTTTATAAATAAAATAAAAATAAATATTTCTTTTATGGAATACTAACCATTATCTCAAATATACTATACTTTAGAGAATGCTTAAATATTTATGTGATTTATGTGGTTTTATGGAAGCTTACATGTTACCAAATGTGATTTTGTGTGAGAATTCTCTCTATGTAAGTATTCCAAATAAATGAATAACAAGGTTAAGAGAAGAGCTTACCCTTTAGTTTTAAATGAAATAAAATCAATTTTAATTGAAATAAAACAACAAAGGTCATTTACATTTATATCTATATGTAGAACTACGGTTAGAATTAGGGTTAAGTAGATCTAGGGGTAGAATTAGGGTTAGGGTTAGTGTTATAGTTACAATTTGGGTTCAAATTAGAAATTAGGGCTACAATTAGGGTTAGGGTTAGGGTTTAGGTTGAGGTTAGAATTAAGGTTAGAAATATGGTTAAGGTTAGAAATATGGTTAGCGTTAGGGTTGGGGATAGAATTAGGGTTAAGGTTAGAGTTAGGATTAGGGTCAGAGTTAGACTTAGGTTTAGGGTTATGATAAGGGTTAGGTTCAAAATTAGAATTAAAGTTAGGGTTAGCCTAAAAATTAGGGTTAAGGCTAAAATTAAAGATATAAATAGGGTTAGTGTTAGTGTTAGAATTAGGGTTAGGGTAAGTGTTAGAGTTAGAATTAGGGTTAGGGTTTGAATTATGGTTAGGGTTAGGGTTAAATTAGGGTTAGGGTTAGGGTTAGAATTTGGGTTACAACTATAATTAGGGTTAGAATTAGAGTTAGGGTTAGGGTTACAATTAGGGTTAAGGTTAATATTAAGGTTAGGGTTAGGGGTTGAATTATGGTCAGGGGCAAGGTTAGAGTTAGGGTTAGGGTTAAAATTAGAGCTATGTTTATGGTTAGAATAAGCTTTAGGGTTAGGGTTAGAATTAGGTTATGGTTAGGGTTAGAATTAGAGTTAGGGTTAGGATTACAATTAGGGTAACTAGGGTTAGGGTTATAATTAGGGTTAGGGTTAGGGTTAGAATTAGGTTACAACTATAATTAGGGGTAATGTTAGAATTAGGGTTAGGGTTAGGATCAAAATTAGAGTTAGGGTTGTAATTATAGTTAGGATTAGGGTTAGGATAGGGGATAGAATTACAATTAGAATTAGGGTTACAGTAAAAAATAGGGTGAGAATTAGAATGAGAATTAGGGTCAAAAGTAGGGTTAGGGTTATAATAAGGGTTAGGGTAAGGGTTAGAACTAAGGTTAGGGTTTGAATTAGAATTAGGGTGAAGGTTAGAATTAGGGTTAATGTTAGGGTTAGAGTTAGAATTAGGGTTAGGGTTTAAATTGTGGTTAGGGGTAGGGGTAGGGTTAGGATTAGGGTTATGACTATAATTATGGGTAATTTTAGAATTAGAGTTAAGGTTAAGGTTACATTTAGGGTTAAGGTTAGTATTAAGGTTAGGGTTAGGGTTTGAATTACAGTCACCGGTAGGGTTATAGTTAGGGTTAGTGTTAGGGTTAAAATTAGAGCTATGTTTAGGGTTATAGTTAAAAATAAGGTGATAATTCTAGAATGAGAAACAGGGTCAAAAGTAAGGTTAGCGTTATAATAAAGGTTAGGATTAGGGTTAGGGTTCATATTAGTGTTAGAATTAAATTTATGGTTAGAATCAAGTTTATGGTGAGGGTTAGAATTAGGATTAGTGTTAGGGTTAGGGTTATAATAAGGGTAAGAGTTAGGTTTAGAATTAGAATTAAGTTTAGGGTTAGGCTAAGAATTAGGATTAGGGATAAAATTAGAGTTACAAATAAGGTTAGCGTTAGTATTAGAATTAGGGTTAGGGTTAGGGTTGCAATTAGAGTTAGGGTTAGGGTTTGGGTTAGAGTTAGAATTAGGGTAATAATTAGACTTACAATTAGGGTTAGGGATAGAATTCAGGTTAGTGATAGACTAAGGGTTAGGAATAGAGTTAGAGTAATGGTTAGGGTTAAATTTAGGCTTAGGGTTAGAGTAAGAATTAGGGTTATGCCTATAATTAGGGTTAATGTTAGAATTAGGGTTAAGGTTAGGGTTAGAATTAGGGTTACAACTATAATTAGGGTTAATGTTAGAATTAGACTTAGGGTTAATGTTACAATCAAAGTTAAGGTTAGTATTAAGGTTAGGGTTAGGGTAACTTGAATTATGGTCAAGGTTAGGGTTAGAGTTACGGTAAGGGTTAAATTATAGGTATTTTTAGGGTTACAATTAAAAATTGTGTGAGAATTAGAATGAGAATTAAGGTCAAAAGTAGGGTTAGGGTTAGGATGATAATTAGGGTTAGGGTTATAATAAGGGATAGGGTTAGGGTGATAATTAGGGTCAGGGTTAGAACTAAGATTAGGGTTTGAATCGGTGTTAGAATTAAATTTATGGTTATAATCAAGTTAATGGTGAGGGTTAGAATTAGGATTAGTGTTATGGTTAGAATTAGTTTTAGGCGTAGGTTTGGGGTTAAGGTGAGAATTAGGGTTAAGGTTAGAGTTAGGGTTATGGTTACAATTAGAGTTAGGGTTAGAATCGGGGTTAGGGTTATAATAAGGGTTAGGGTTAGGTTTAGAATTAAAGTTAGGGTTAGACAAAGAATTAGGATTAGGGATAAAATTAGAGTTACAAATAAGGTTAGGGTTAATGTTAGAATTAGCATTAGGGTTAGGGTTATAGTTAGAATTAGGGTTAGGATTTGGGATAGAGTTAGAATTAGGGTTACTATTAGAATTGGGGTAAGAAATAGACTTACAATTAGGGT
Source organism: Cunninghamia lanceolata (assembly GCA_027924645.1). Classification (NCBI taxonomy): domain Eukaryota; kingdom Viridiplantae; phylum Streptophyta; class Pinopsida; order Cupressales; family Cupressaceae; genus Cunninghamia; species Cunninghamia lanceolata. The sequence continues at coordinate 364,566 of BSBN01000866.1, read as the reverse complement.
TAGGGATAGAACTTAGGTTACTGATATACTTAGGATTATGGATACAATTAGAGTAACATTGAGGGTTAAATTTAGGCTTAGGGTTAGGGTAAGAATTAGGGTTATGACTATAATTAGGGTTAATGTTAGAATTAGGGTTAGGGTTATAATTAGGGTTAGAGTTGGAATTGTAGTTAGAATTAGGGTTTTGATAAGGGTTATAATTACAATTAGAAATAGGGTTATAAGTAAAACAAAACCATAATTCTAAATCTGACCTTCATTTGAACCCTAACTCTAAACCTAATTATAACAAGTTGTGCTAACATTACACTTAGCATATTGTATCTTTATAGGTAAATTAGGGTTAGGGATACAATTAAAAATTTCCTTAAGGTTAGTATTAAGGTTACTATTAAGGTTAGGGTTAGGGTTATAATAAGGGTTAGGGTTAGAGTGAGAATTAGGGTTTGCGTTAGAACCTTCAAAATTAATATATAATTATAATTATAATTATTATATAATATAATATATAATTATAATTATTATGTAATATATTATAATAATATATTAACATTTATTGTAATATTATATTATATAAATATAATGATTCTTAAGATATATAATATACTTAGAATTAGGCTTGTCGCTCCGGATGCTACTAGCATACCTATATTTAAAAAATATATCTAAAGTACACCAAGAGATATCCTTCTTGAGGCACCTATGTTTTAATCACTATTTCCTATTTTAAAAATATCTCTAAAGTACACCGAGAGATATCCTTCTTGAGGCACCTATGTTTTAATCACTAATTCTAACATTAGGTGCCTCGAGATTTCTCAGTGTACTTTAGATATATTTTTAAATATAGGTATGTTAGTCTTCTACTAAATGCAGTAATGTGCAAAGTTTATTGGTTCCAGTCTCTAGGATAATATTTTTTATCTTCTACCAATTGCAAGACTACATAATAAATATTTTATCTACTACAAAATGTAGTAACTCACAAAGGTCATTAGTTCTAGTCTCACCGTTAATATTTTTATCTTCCACTAATTGCAATATAAAACTAGCAGTTGCATGAAATTTATGCGTAATGAATTCACCGATAGGGTGAAATATTGAATAAAAATATGATCATAATCTAAATACATAAGTTTATGTTAAATAGCAATATGGTAATAATCAAATTGCAACAAACATATAATAAGAATCATAACCAATACATTAATATTTAAGTATTCCTTGCTGGAGAGATCAATTTGATATAATAATGAAATCCCTTGAATTGACTTTGATGATTGATAGAAGACTTCAAAGAGGGTCGTTGGGTGTTGGCCAACGTAAGAAATGACTGGAGGTGGCAATGGGGTGAAGATATATTGTCTACCACCATGAACTGGGAGAGGTAAGCTCTGAGGTGACTGTTGGCATAATAGTCACAATGGTATTACATTGTTAGTAAATAAAGCAATAGTTAGTTTATAGTTAGATATAAATAAATAAATGTTAGTAATAAATTAGTTTTGGGAAGTTAGGAAGTTATTTCCTGTAGGAAGTTTGTACGGGAATAATTGTGGCTTTAAAAGCAAATGTACTGCATTGTAACAATCATCCAATGACATCAATATAATATATCTTATGTTTTGACATTGTTGTGCAGTAATGATTTAATCTATATGTGTTTGCTCACCATTTCTCAATATGGTATTAGAGCACCTTTGAAAATGGGCTGTGAAGATTTTGAGACGTTTGCATAGAATTAAGATAATGAAACAAGTTTTAATAGCCGTTGCCTGTCAACAACATTTTTTTATTTATTGTTTTCTTGTGCGCCATTTGGCGGCACATCAAAGATCATTGAACTTCATTTGTTTCTTGGTTACGTTTTGATTTAAAAAAATCCTTGCCATGTTTTAGCTTGCCACCTTTGGAAAAGGAATTGATTGCTGCAAGGAAGATGTTGATATTGCTCAAAAAGGCATTGCAGTATGAAATCTAGGTACAACATTTACACATTATTCACAGATGCCAAAAGTCCGTTTAGGTGCTGTTAAGAAGAGGCGTTTAAACCTGTGCAAGGACTCTGATTTATTTGATGAGGGAGTTGATAGTGTGCTGAATATCATTGGAAGTCTACAAAATTCACTTTTGGAAGAGAAATCAAGTTAGAGAGGCAGCGTGTGAAAAAACAAAAAAAATTATTGTATTGCACGTGGGAAGAAGACCAATAGCGTACGTGGAAGAGAAGGAAAGAAAGGTGCATATAATCAGTTATTTTCCTTTCTAAAACTCTCATGAAGTTTAAAGAAAAGGGGGCACGTGAATGTTTTTTTTTTAAGTGTCAAAAAAAATATATCTTTAGAGGTATTACTTTTAAGAAGACTTAAAGAAGAGGTATTTAAAGCAGACACATTTTTTGTTTTTCTTTTAAAAAAGGAGAGATTCTTTTGTGTTTTAAAGGACTATTAATTAAAAAGGAAGAGATTGAAATGATTTGTATTAAAAAAAAAAGAGAGGTGTATGTAAAGTGTTATATGAAGAAAGAAAAGTTTTAAGATATTTATTTTTTCTTATAAAAATTGAAGTGTGGAAGGGAGACATAAGTAGTGGAGTTTTTTAAGTTAGGAGCATTTAAAATATTTAAAGAATTTACTTTTGTATATAAGATAAGGAATTTTGATATGGAGAAATAAGGCTTTATGAGGATAATTTGGACAATATTGTATAAAAGGTGTATTTTCAGTTGAATTCGACACCTTCAATTTTGATAATGTTCAATTGCATTATGTTGTCAAATGTTTGTGCTCTTGGGGATATCCACACTACACCTAACAAAGTTTTTGAAGAATCTAATGATGCATTTGGCTAGTAAGGACTAAGTAAATTAATTGGAGGCAGCGGCATCAGAGGATGGAGGATTTTCCATCATCTCAAGTTAGCTTCTCGCTTTGAGATGATGCTTTGCATGAGAAGTATTTTTGGTTTTGGTTGTTTTGCTTTGCTTTGGTAATGTTGACAGATTTGAAGAATGTATGTATTGTGAAGATTTTGTTTTGGAGACAGATTTGGGATTTGGTGTTGAGATCAATATGGATTGTTGTCCAGCGAGCTTCAAAGAGTATATGATCAAGAATTATACCCTTTCGCAGTCACTAGACAATGGCAGAGATCTGTTGTATCTCTTAGGGTTCATTGTCAAATAATTCAAGACTCTGTGATTTGAGAGTTCTGGACTAAAGAACTCAAGAACACAGATCAAAGCTATGCCTTTCTGAGGGTAGACGAGATAGCATGATGGAGCCCCGCTTGGTTTAGGATTTATTCTTTGGGAGAAGATCTTCTATAAAATATGTATTCATATTATGTAATCAACTTTGTTGAGTATGTTAGCATTAGGGGGGGTCCCTTGGTACTATTGTAGGAACAATGTAATAAGGGGGGAAATGTTGGCATAATAGTCACAATGGTATTACATTGTTAGTAAATAAAGGAATAGTTAATTTATAGTTAGATATAAATAAATATATGTTAGTAATAAATTAGTTTTGGGAAGTTAGGAAGTTATTTCCTGTACGGGAATAATTGTGGCTTTAAAAAAAAATGTACTGCATTGTAACAATCATCCGATGACATCAATATAATATATCTTATGTTTTGACATTGTTGTGCAGTAATGATTTAATCTATATGTGTTTGTTCACCATTTCTCAATAGTGACAACCTGGCAATAGGTATTCATATCACCCATCTCCAAAAAATAGAACCGCCAACACATCGAAGATTGCCACCTTGGCAAAAAGACCATGTGAAAGTGACCACATAGATCACAGCTAGTGCCAACCCATACCAGATAGATTCTTTAAAAGACAAATATGCTAGTTTTACTTTGGAATTATTTAAAAATTATTTTTATTTATATATATATTCCTTTCTTTATTTACTTTATTTTTATTGAGTTTACTATTGTAATAAAAATAATAAATTAAAAAGTTATTGAAATTATTATGTAATTTAATAAATAAAATAGTAAATAGTTATGTATTTAATAAATTAAAATATAATAAGTAACATAATTTATAAATAAATTAGTTTATTTTATTTCTTAATAGTAATACAATAAATTACATTAAAAAGACATAGGTAGAGTTTTAACTTTTTAATGATGATATCAATATTACAATCACCAACAAGACAACACACTAAATTACATTAAAAAGACATAGGTAGAAATAGAGCATCACTTTAACTTTTTAATGATGATATCAATATCACAATCACCAACAAGTTTATAAAATCTTAAATCAAGACCATCAAATTTATTAAATCTTAAATCAAGACCATCAAATCAAGTTGGTGAATTTATATTGAAAGTAAAGGTGTCAGCTTAAGAAAAAATAAATGAAATTATAGGTCGTAAGCAGCTTCCTGTCACTACTCTTTGAAAAAAAAAAAAAACATCTAAAGTACACCGAGAGATATTTAAGTATTTGTTGCTAGAGAGATCAATTTGATACAATAATGAAATCCCTTGAACTAACTTTGATGATTGATAGAAGACTTCAAAGAGGTCCGTTGGGTGTTGGCCAATGTAAGAAATGATTGGAGGAGGCAATGGGGCGAAGATACATTATCTACCACCACAAACTAGGAGAGGTAAGCTTTGAGGTGACAACTTGGCAACATATATTCATATCACCCATCTCCAAAAAATAGAACCACCAACACATGGAAGATTGCCACCTTGGCAAAAAGACCATGTGAAAGTGACCACATAGACCACAGCTAGTGCAACTCATACCAAATAGATTTTTTAAAAGACAAATATGCTAGTTTTACTTTGGAATTATTTAAGAATTATTTTTATTTATTTATATATTCCTTCAGAGAGGGCTGTTGGCCAACACCCAACGTAAGAAATGACTGGAGGTGGCAATGGGGTGAAGATACATTGTCTACCACCATGAACTGGGAGAGGTAAGCTCTGAGGTGAGAACTGGCGATAGATATTCATATCACCCATCTCCAAAAAAATTGAACCGACAACACATTGAAGATTGTCACCTTGGCAAAAAGACCATGTGAAAGTGACCACATAGACCACAACTAGTGCCAACTCATACCAAATAGATTTTGAAAAGACAGATATGCTAGTTTTACTTTGGAACTATTTAAGAATTATTTTTATTTATTTATATGTTCCTTCCTTTATTTACTAATACATGACTTTAGAACTATTTACGAGTTATTTTTATTTATTTATATATTCCTTTCTTTCTTTACTTTATTTTTATTGAGTTTACTATTGTAATAAAAACAATAACTAAAAAAGTTATTGAAATTATTATGTAATTTGATAAATAAAATAATAAATAGTTATGTATTTAATAAATTAAAATATAATAAGTAACATACTTTATAAATAAGTTAGTTTATTTTATTTTTTAATAGTAATACAATAAATTACATTAAAAAGACACATGTAGAGTTTTAACTTTTTAATGATGATATCAATATTGCAATCAGCAACAAGACAACACACGAAATTACATTAAAAAGATACATGTAGAAACAGAGCATCGCTTTAACTTTTGAATGATGATATCAATATCACAATCACCAACAAGTTTATAAAATCTTAAATCAAGACCATCAAATTTATTAAATCTTAAATCAAGACCATCAAATCAGGTTGGTGAATTTATTGAAAGTAAAGGTGTCAGCTTAAGAAAAAATAAATGAAATTATAGGTCGTAAGCAACTTCCCTGTCACTGCTCTTTGAAAAGAATTAAGTAAATCATGCCATAATTGTTATTGACATGATAAATTAATTGAGAATTGAAGAAAACGAATCCAAATTCCATGAATACAAAACTGCATGAATGGTGACAACAAATAGTGGGAAATAAGTTTTTGATAGATCAGATTGAATTCGTATAAAGGGAAATGAGCATTTAACACTTTTTAAATATTTAACCAATATATAAGCATAATTTTTATTATATTATTTTAATTAACAAATATAATCCCCATAGTTATAATACTTTAATAACAAATAATTATAATGAATTTTACATATGTAACCCCTATCTTCACCTTATTACAAACAAAAGCCAATATAATCCAATCACCATATCTTTCCACCACTATTTTGGACCCAGTCACCAAATGTTTAGGAGTGGGCCACATGTCCCAAGTAGGGTTTTACCCAAAATTTCTGAATTTTCAAATTTCAAACTTGAAACCCTAGGACTGATTTTTATTTTCTGAAAGTTCTGAATGTTGCTCTTTTCCTTCTGCACAAACCTTAGACTGAATTCTGATTTTTATTTTTGCACCTTTTCAATTGAATTTCACCACACATAGGACATATCTAGAACATAGGAATTGATGGCAAATGAAAGTATAAATCTGTAAACTTATCATGCATGAATTACACTATGAAATACACATGCAAACATACTAAAATTTGAATACAAGTCTGTTACTCCAATATGATTAGATAGAATGAACATTACATCAACTCTATAGGCTCAACATGGCCACTAAGCTCCAATACTATTGCTGTTACAAAATCAGATCTGAGATGCATTCTTCAACGTACCACTTTGGATGACAAAAGCTAAACAAAGTGAAGGAGAACTCCTCCAAACAGGCCTACACTCAACAATGATGAAGATGGATGACAAAATGCAATCCAACGATGTCAAATGATCCACAAGTTAATGTCTTCAACGAAGTCTTCAAGGATTCCTCAATGATGTCCGCCACCTCAAAGCGTGCCTCCTATACTGATCGACCACTTTTCATGACTGTCAAGTGCAGACCCAAGTTACCCAAAGTTGATCCAAGTGTTTGAGACCCTCCTCCAAGCTAGCACACCTTAGCACAATGAATTGGCACTCAAAAAAGGCGGCGGCTACGGTATGAATGATTTCGCCTAGTCTGAAATGGAATCATAGATGTGATGCAACCAAATATGATATGAATTCTGCAATCAGTCTTCACAAGATTGGTGCTCCTAGACTGATTTATAGATATGAAAAGATCGCTCCACCTATGCAATGATGTCTTCAACAATGGCACTCAACTCCATGAATAATTATGCATGGAAAACCTTCATAATAATAGTGCTCAAGATCTGATTTGAAATCAAAATATGTTCTCCCTCAATTTGGCACTCCAAGGAATGCAATGAATGTTCAATGTCTTCACAAATGTCTTCCACAAAATGGCGTCACATCAAATGTGCATGAAACCTTCACAAGATTGCACTCGAATCTGCAAAATATCTTTAACATGTATCTTCTAGAATAATATATCTTTAACATTTTCATTTTTAACATATATTAAGAGGTTTCATTTTTAACATATATTATTAAATTATATTAAGAGGTTAGCTATTAATTTTTAATTAAAAAAGTCATGAAGATTTTTTCATTTATAAAAGTGTGTAAATATATTTTAAAAAATCATTATTTTTATTTAACTTTTATAATTTACACTTATTTCTCCTTTTTAATTGTTGAAAAACTATACAACATTTCTTATATTTTTATTGTAAAAATACTAGTATATCACTATATATTGTATATATTCTTTTTATTATAATTTTTTCAATTAAAAAAATATTGTGCCACTGACCCAGAGATCCCAGGTTCGAATCAGGAGAACATTCGTTTCTCCTTTTAGTGCAGCAGCGGATGTACTCCATAACAGAAAAGACATGGAATCTTGTAAGAATCCATTTACAAAGAGAATATGTATTCCATTTTACTATGGACAAATTAAAAACAATACAAAACAGCGGTTCGAGTCAAAGGATGAGACAATCAATATTATGAGGTCTGTGGAACATTTATTAAGAAAAAACTAAACAGAAAAAACTAATAAATTATTACGCCTTCAATGTTACCCGATTATGCCAGCATTCCTGTCCGTTTCTGTTTCTTGTAGTTTCAGCAGAAGACAAAGTTGCAGAGCTACAGTATAGTCACCTCCACATATTCACGATGATGTTTAATGTTGTATATTGCGCAACAATACACGTTCCATTATAATAATTGGCTCCAAGGCTACTCGAGATTCATGTGACAATTTCGGCATTTCTATTCATTAATCATTTATAAATTCAATATTAAGAAAAATCACGAGGTGGAGGTAGATTATGGGAGATAGTCTTAGATTTAGAGGAAAGGTACATTGGAGTATGTTCAGTGGAAGAGTAGTTGTGGGGGCTTCTTAATTCCTAGCTTCAATGTTCCTTGGAAGAGTAGTTGGGGGGTCTCTTAATTCCTAGCTTTAATTAATTCCTAGCTTCAATGTTCCTTGGAAGAGTAGGTATATTGGGCTCCTAATTTTTATTAATATGAAAAAGATTATATATTAAACATGATTCTTAAGAGAATAAGTGGTATAGGATCATATTTTAAAATTAAATTGGTAACGTTTTAGGAAACAATAACATGTGGCTTTAGGGGAGAGGACTCAATTGTCGAGCATGTTTCAATAGGTGTGATAGTATTTGTGTATTTAAGGTCCAATATTTTTAAAAGGTTAGCACTAGTAATTGTGACTTTAAGGTTGTTAGTGTTCCTATAAGTACTTGTAATTGAACAAAATGTGCTCATAAGATTTAAAAAGCAACCAATCATGTGATGCCACATTAGCACACCAACAAAACATGACTTAATGCACACCTATTGGTCCACCCTTTTTTGGGGAACTATTTGACACCTCAACAAAAAGTGTGCTGATGCGGCATCATATTTGATGATGTTGCCCTGAAACCTTAGTTATAAGCAGGAGCCTTGCCAAATAAGCTGTTGTAAATTTTTTGGAGTGATTTGAAATTGCCACGTATGATTTTGAGAGGCGTGAAGTTAGGGTGCTCAACTACTGGGTACTCTCCCCTACAAAGGAAATAATCATGTGTAAAACAACAAGAATACCACCCCATAAGGGAAACAATAGTCATAACAAGAATTCAATAGAAAATAAAAGAAAGCATTACAATTATGCAGCAAGGGCAACTCTAGTGTTGAGAAGGGGAGAAGGAGTGGCGGGGGGTTGGGTGTCTTATCCATGAAGGTTATCCCAAACTATACCTTGCAGATCCTTGCCATCCTCTGTGAGTTCTTAGTTAGTAAGACTAGCATCTTCTACTTCCTTAGGATCCACTTGTAGTTGGTTTTGTACAACCCTTGATAGAGCTATAACAAATCCAAATCATGGAATTTCCTTTGATTCGGAGGTGCCCACCTAGGCTATAGAGAGGATGCTAACGAGTGGTACAAAGGTGGAGACTATCCACCCTAGTAGTCAGATGGCAAAGTTGGTAGTGGGGTCTAGCTAGAGTGCTGCTTGGTCAACGATGGTAGTGGAGTGGAAGTTGTCCAATAGTTGTGGGTGACACTAAGAGGACTTAAAGTGGCTTCACTATGGGTCTCAATGGGGGATTTGGCATGGGACATCAGAGAAGGAAGAATCCTAGCCATAGTGCAAGGGACATTCTTCCAATGATCAAGTAGGGTTTGAAGATGTTGGATCTCCAACATCGCCTTACTAGTCTAGACTTGCATTTGCATGAGCACATTAGAAATCACCAATAATTTGGAGTGAATAGAAAAGTTAGTATTCACAACAAAATTAGAAAAAATAAAAAAAATTGTATCTTTCTAGATACATTAAACAATTTCCAATTTGAAAGCATGCCTTAGCTAGGAGAACTTTGCAAAAAACTTGGTTGCATCATTGAGAAGGGCATTGTGCCAAGTAAAGGACCTTCAAGTCTTAGAGGCTCAAATAAAACATTAATCAACTACTAGACATTTTGTGTTACAAACACAAAACTAAAAAAGATGAATAAGGGTTTCTAGTTGCCGTCAAAATGGATATCTTGGAAATTAAATAAGCCAAGATCTATCAAACATGTGCTAATAGGAAGGTCTTGGTAAAGAAAACACTATGAAAAATGGGGGGCTTCACAACTACTTTGGACACACTGTTTGAAATTGCTTAGCCCAGATAAAATTGGGAGATTGAAGAGACCACTTGGTTTAATTTAGCTTTTGAACCATGAGAAGCTGAGGAAAAAGACACCTATGTCCTTTCTCATGAGTGTAATTATAGAAAGGAGTATCAATATACCATTTCAAGTCCTTCCACCAAGGCTTAATGGAGCATAGATAAATTTTGTCGAATGAGTTTTCCACAGTCCATGAAATAATTTGTGATAGTGCTTCTGGATTAAACTATGTATGTTTTTCCTTTAACGTTTCAGATCACACTCAGTGATCCATTGTTAGGAAGAGGATGATTATGAGTTGGATTGCAAACTTACCCTTTAAAAGGAAGAGTGGGTGGGGTTTGGGTTGGTGAGGTTGGCAACACAAAAAATTAAAAAATTAAAGGCTAACACACAATGAGATGAATGGTACAACCATGAAAAAGTCACAATCTAATGTAAAATGAATTACCCCATAATCAATAAGGGTAATGAGCAAGAAGGAAATATATTGCAAATAATACTGAGTAATCAAATAAGGTAAAGAAGATGAGAAAGGAAAAGAAAAAGATTCAAAATCTATATGCATGCCTAACTATACTATATAATCAACAACATGTGCGTGCCCATAAAGGGGACATTAATAAAACAAATATATATATAAATATATATAAATAATATATAAAAATATAAAAGAAGTATAAATATATGTCCTTAATATATATATATATATATATATATATATATATATATATATGTCAAACTAATGAAAAAATAGATACACAAAAAATTAGTATACCAAATAGATGATATGAAATATATCATATGGATGATATATAAATAAATATAAATGAAATATACATATGTACCACTAATATATCATATAAATGATATATGAAAACACAAAACCTCAGTATATGAAAAAAAATGATAAATGAATAAAAGCTAAATGCAATGACAAAGTTATATAAGATAAATGATAATTAAGTGAAAACTAAAAAATAAAAATGTATATATTTATATGTCAAATAAATGCTATATAAATACATAGGTATAACATCAAAATTGACAACTAAGTGGAAACAAAAGAATAAAATAAAACCCACATATGTATCCACAAATCAAATATATGAAAGCCCATGCAGCTAATCATAATCATAGACAAAACCTATGTGAAACTATATGCCCACATGAACCCAAAAATGCTAACAAACCTTGCTATCCTATAAATAGATAAATATAAGCGATATCAAAATAATATGTAAATATATGTCAATAATATGAATGACACATAAAAACTTATCAATAGTATATTATGTCAATGATAATAGATGAAATAAAGATAAAAGAAGCATATCCAAAATAGAAGTATAAATATATGAGAATGATAAATATGTGTCATAAATATGTCAAAAATTGATATGTAAAACCTATCAATAGTTTAACAAAAATGAAAAATAAAAGATGACCAATAATATATATATATGATAAAAAATACAAATCATTGTAGTATCATATAATAAGATATACAAAGAGAACATAAGCATATATAAAAACCTACAATGGTATACACACAAACATAAGCACATCTATAGAAGACCTCACAAATGTACAAACTCAAACATAGGTAAGAAGCAAAGGTTGAGAGTGAAAGTCATGGAAGTTGAAAAACAAAGCCTATACTTACATATAAATGATATATAAATATACATTAACAGTATAATGCATAAATGATGTGCAAACAAATGCAAGTAAAAACCTACACATGAATATACAAAAATAAATATATCTATAGAAATACACAAGAAAATGCAAATGAAGATACTAATGCATAAATATGCAAGAAATAATTAAATATAGATGATATATAAATATATGTCATTAATATATGATATACATGATATATAAATATCAATAGTATGCCATAAAAATGAAAAATAAATGGGAGAATGAGCAAGACAAGTAAGGCAAATAAATGAAATATCAAAACAATCGAAAGACAAGAAGAGGACTAAAGGTATGAAAAAAATGAAAAGACATGGAGCAAAACAAGAAAGAAAAATAAATGGGTTTGAGAGGAAGTATGACAAAGAAATGAAAAAACCAAAAATAATCTAAAAGGCAAGACGAAAAAAGGTATGAGAAAAGAAAAGATAAGGGATAAGACAAGAAAGATAAATAAAAGTGTGTGTGTGTGTGTGAGGGGGAAGGAGGAGTGGCAAGCACTAGGAAAGGGGAACACGAAGGGGGGAAGGAAAAGAGGGAAAGCAAGGAAAGGTAAGAGAGGGAGAGGAGGGGGGATTGGGAAGAAAAATAGACGTCAAAAAGGAGGAGAAACAAACGACGAGCCGGGCAAGGACTGGGCCCGAGGAATCAAGAAGGGGTAGGGTGTGACTGGAGGGAGTTCAGTAACGGTTGCTAGGTCGGGCTGATCTGAAACGTTGAAGCAAAAACATACACAATTTAATCTAGAAGCACTATCACAAGTACTAAGAATGTTATGAGACTTTTCCCTAAACTGAAAAAAGAGGATTTATTTTTACCCATGTAAATGACCCTTTGGAATTAAAAGGGATAATAAATAAATGTTATTATGACCTTTGTTTAAAAGGAGGAAGAAAAATAATTATTTGTAAACACCCTTCATTAAGAGAGGAATTTGCCCTTTTTAAAGCAGTTAAACTCTATAAGCCTTATTTAAAAGGTAGATAATAATGTAGTCAATATTTGTTAAAACAACTATTGTGAATGGGTGTGTTGGTTATAACCACTCTTGGTAAAATTATATAACTATGTGAGAGGCTTGGACATGGATAGATAGAGAAATCTAAAAACATAGTGGAAGGCAAACCTAGTGGGCATTGAAGAATTAACACACATAGTGTGTCTACCTCAGGATACAAAGTACACTTGAGACTATCTTGTCTAGGGCTATTGTGTATGAATAATGTTGTAATATGGGAAACGGATTCTACTAGAAGTACAAACATAGCTTAAGGGGCCTTGCCATTATTCTTCTAGAGAGTATAACACCATTTCTAGGGTCTTCTCATATAAGTATTATTAAATATTTTGATATCAGATGCAATTCATTGTTGATGAATCATTTCTTTTGGATGTTGAAATTGTATCTAATCAAATGTAGCAAATTTTTTTCTAATAATTTAAATGCCTAGAATATTTAGAAGCATCAGATATTTGTTCATTTTAAAAACTTTGGGAAGTTGGCACATTATAGAGAAGGCACAACCTTAAATATCACTTGGAAGGTTTCTTGGTTAGTATGTCTTAAATTAAACTTTGCTTTGGCTTGAGGCCAAGAAATCTAAGTGGAACTAGCCTTGGAGTAGAGATCCTATAGGTGCTTAATTCCTCTTCTAAGGAAATTAAGGGAGTGCATCCAGGGAGAAGTTGTTAACAACTTATTGTGAAGCAAAATGATTGGAGATCACCATATAGATTGTTGGTTGATGGATAATCCATTACAAAATCCATCCCCATTCCATAACAACCAAGTCTTATAGGTTTCACATGCCTTCTAAATACCTTTTACCACAAAATTACCCTTTATTTTAATAGGAATGGGAGAAATTGTAAGGGGATGGAAATCAAGGCTATTCCAACCTAGTTGCCCACACAATGGATTAGAAGCAATGCAATTTTGTAAGAAATTTTTTAGGCTTCATTTCCATCACAAGATTTTACAATCCATTTAGAACATAGAGTAATACCTTGTCTATTGACATCAATAAAACCTAACCCACAAAAAACTCTTGGCAAGAAACAAAGGTCCCAAACAACACAATGAAAACCTTTACTTCAATTTGAATTGGCCCATTAAAAGACCCACAATATCTTGTCCATCTTGTGGTATGACATTTTGGAAGGAAACACAAAAGAGGAGTAAGACACATGTATAGTTGCAAGAAATTTGGATCAAATTTAGAACTTACCTACCAATGAAAGTGATCTAGTAATCCAACATGCAAGATTTTTCTTGATTTTGTCAATAACATATTGCCACACCTTGGATTGACAAGCTTGAAATGTTGAGGCAATTCCTAGATATTTAAAGATTTCACTATTGTCAATGGGTTTCTAGCCAAAGGAATGAAACCAACTAGGAGATTGGGAAAATGATTGCCTTTAGTGTTGCATTTTAGTCCATTGAATATTGGAGCCTAAAGCTAAAAAAAGTGTCAAGATAATTCAAAGGTTGTTTAATATTGTATTCATGTTGAAATATCATAAGAAATAAATCATCCATAAATTTCCCATTGACTAATTGTTGAGAAGTAGTTCTAGGAAGGGAGATTCCTTTAACTTGTTAATGTGAGATGATGTTAGCAAGAAGGTAACCAAACCCTTCAACAAAATACAAATAGAATGAGGGTGCAAGGGGGTAACCTGTCTTATAGATAAAAAAGGTACAAGTGTCCAAATTGAACACCATTAATGGTAAGGTAAGATGAAGAATATGCAAAAAGCATTTAGACTAATTGAATAAAGCTAGGACCAAATCCAAGAGCCCTCAACATTACTAGTATAAAACACCATTCAATTCTATTGATATAGGCCTTTTGAAAGTTAATTTTGATGAAGAGAGTCCATTGATTTGATTTAAATGCCCATTTCATACCTTTCCAAATTACAATGACACTATTAAGAATATTTCTACTTTGAATAAACCCAAAATGTTTAGGTTGAACCAAAAGTGAGAGGAGATGTGTAGTTTGCATGGCTAAATCCTTGGCAATAATTGTGTAGGAGACATTCAAGAGAGTGATGAGATTCTAGCTCTAAATTATCTCAAGATCCCCAACTTTAGATATGAATTTAATATTTCCTTTGTTAATGACAGAACCTAGATTTGGTATTAGAGCTTCTAGATGTTGCAAATATGTGCCTAATTAGTGTTGTCATTGATGTCAACATATCCCTATTGCCATTGGTGTCAACTGTATCCTATTTTGTTGCCTGTTTAGAAGACTGGAATGTTGAGGATATTGAGAAAATTAATGAAGATCAATGTATGCAGACCATATGGCTATGTAGAGGATTGTCTGAAGTAGCTCCAGTGAAGATTTGAGAGGTCTGCATGAAGATTTGAAGAATCTATAGCCATATGAGTAGAACCGGGTTTTGCTATGTTCAGAAGAGACAGAGTGACAGTAAATTGGTAGGGATTGCTTCGCATTGAAATATTATGATCTATGGATCTAGAGGCATGTTTGAGAAGTTAGTGTGTAACATCAACTCGAGTGGTTCATGGTTTGGAGGTCCGCAAGCAATATTGCTAGTGTGATAGTCATGGCAGACAGTGTTCTTGAGGTTCCAGATGAAGATGCAAGTGAGTCTGATGATTTGGAGGAGTGCGGATTTTTTTGTTGAATTCATTGTGCTTGTGGAGGTCTCTGGATCATGTGACTGCTATGTTGGAGGTCCACATTGAAGATTGAGCTAGTTGGTGAGGATTTCTTTCTTGGTGTTGTTGTTCTTCCCAGTCTTGGCCAACTAGATGATTCAAGCATGTTGTGGATGATCTAAGAGCAATTCTATGGAGCATGGCATGTTGTTGGAAGAAGATTCAAGTCTCATCTATGTTTAGCTGATAGTACAGTGATCCGCGTTAAGTCACACCAACCTTGATGTTCATTCCAAGGTTGATGAAGCGTATAAATAATTGTTGAGTTGTGGAAAGTTGTCCTTGTACAAAAATGATAAAATCCTAAGAAAGATACAGAGGCAGAGCAGAGAAGAGGAGCAGAAGAACAAGAGCAATATAGGATGAAGATATAACGAAGAAGTGTTTGAGGGACAAAGAAGAAGTTTGTGAGCCTTCAATGGGACTAAAATAGGCATGAAGAAGATGTTATTTCTTAGTTCGTTATCTCTGTGTTAAACATAAATTCTTGTAGGCAGTGATCCTCTTTTGAGCAGTGAGCTCTGGGCAATGCGCCCGAAGGCATGTGCTTTCTCTTTTCTTCTAAGTACTTTTAACAGGGTATGAATCTTGTGGGTTAACCCCACCCTTAATCGGGTTTCCACGTAAAAATTTTGGTGTTATGTGTGTTCATTTTTATTTCTGCTCATGTGTTGATGATTCATGCTTTAATGTTTACATCATTAATCTGTTTTAAGTGGTAAAGAAGAATCAACTACTGCAAGTGTTAAAGTTTTGGAACAACTGATTCACCCCCCCTCTTAGTTGTCTGGCCTAATTCCAACACTCGATGGACTAAATAAATCATGGCCAATATCACCCAAAATGATTTTGGTGATTTCATATGAAAAAACATCACAACCAAGCACTTTATCATTCACTAGGACAAATGTAGTTGATCATATAACTCCTCCTAGGATAACAATTTGCCACAAGTTGTAAGTTGATCTATGATAAGTTGGAAAGGGACCACATGTAGGTAGGTCTTAAGTGCCACTTCTCTTTTTGGTGAAGAGGCCTAAGCTTGGAAGACCTTTCTATTTTGTTGAACAAAGGCAGGTAAGACATCAAAAGTGTAGAGAAGCATTACTTGACTTCTTTGATGCACTTGATTTTTGAGCTAAATTTTTAGGCCATAGAGCTTGAAATAATTCTTTGGAGACACATTCAATGACTTTTAACTAATGAAGTCTAGATTTGATTTGAGCTCCCCAGGTTGCATATAGACATCAATCACTTGCACAAGGTTGCATTGCTTATCCACTTGAATTTGGAAGGGATTGTGAAGAGACTTTGCTTCATGCTGAGTAGTTAGTTGACTAAGCTCCAAGGACATGGCCATATATGAATTGTAGCATATCCTTTCTAGGCGGTGACCAAACATTCTCAAGAAATGGATGGTAGGGTGATGGCATCAAATCATCATTCAATCCACATAGTATCTCCTTTCAAACATAGCACCAAGTTCCAAACATCAATGACATATTCAAATATAATTGAGTCTTTTAATATTTCCAAGTGTTTGAAAGCCCCATTCAATTTTAAAGTCAATTGGTGCTTGTGATTTGAAAGAAGACAATCTGGCAGGGGTTCCATTGGAAGTGAGTAATAACTAGCAAAAGAGAAGTACAATTACATGAATATCATAGCACGATAAAGCCACTTAATTATTTTTCAAAACCGCTATGCATATTGGACTATGTGTGCCAAATGGAAAATATATTTTATCAACAATGATTGAGTTCATAAAGCTCCAATTTGTTATGCATGTAGAACCACATATTTGATTCTCTAGTTGTCCATCTCATGCGTAAGTGGACTAGCTTATTGGATTCCACCTCAACCATATTAAAGTCTCCATTAAAGATCTGTTGGGTTGATCTAGTCTAGTTCATTTGTAAGGCACTACCAAAGTAATGTCCTTTTAGTTACATCATTTAAAGCATAGATATTGATAAAGTCAAAGGCTATTGTATCTATGTTGACAAGGACCCACAAATATCTATTAGATAGGTCATAGTCATGGATAACATAGTGGGATTGCCACTTGGAATCAATAAAGTTACCACACCACCTTGGCCTTACTCATGATTATTGGTGAAGTAAATATTATCTCTAGCTAGATGACAAGACACATGACCAATAGAAAAAACATGACAACCTTTAACTCCTAGAGGCAAAGAATGTCTATAGGGGTAAATTTCTCTATCGATGATCCAAACTACATTTGTCATTTTATAGGAACATATTCACCTTCTTCCACCTCCTAGAGAGGGTTGTGTGAACATCTACCTCCATTTAGTGGAGAATTAGTTTGAACTACCAACTCCATAGAGGATAAAACACTCATAAGGAGTGGAGTCCTAGAGTATTGAGTTTTACTAACCTCTTTGAAGTATTTTCCAAAAAGATGCATGTGCTTTGGTTGAGTTGTGTTTGCTTGCTTGGTTTGTCATTGGCTTGAGGTTGAGAAGGTCAAATTGATATTACAACTTTGTCATTGGCCTATGGTTGAGAAGGTCTCATTACTACAACTTTGGTAGACAAACCATTGTTAGATTGATATCCTTTATTAGGTCCATTATGACGATTTTTGTAGTTTCCTACGTTGGTCTAGCCATCATGATTCTTCCCTTTATCATTGGCTAGTTTAGGCTTGTGGGTGACTAGGGGGAAACCTCTAATTTTATGATTTGAGACTAGGCAAGTTGATAGACAAAAACCATTGCATATGGTGCATGTCACCAATATGTATATCAAGAGTTTACTTTAATTCTTAGGAGATGTCTATCTCCATGTAGACTCAACATTGTAGTCAATATGAATAAAACTTATTTGACTCGACAGAGACCAATCTCCCATGGGAGGAGATAATATGATAGAGGAATGACCATGAAGTAAAAGGTAACCCAAGAAACTTGATCCATATAAGAACTTTGAGAGCCTATTGGTTAGACACAACAAAACCACTTATCTTGGGAGAAAAAGCTAACAAAGAACTACAAACATAACAAGGACCATGGAGGAGGACTACATTTGCATAAAGTGGAAGAGGAAAAAGACTTTGGTTAAGTTTTGGATAGCATCTACCTTAATCCCTTGTAGAACCCACATAGTGTTAACCTAGCTACAAAGCATGCTTTTAGATGGTATGTAACCTATGAAGTGGCTAATGATAGTAAACTACTCAATCCATTTGCAAGCATTATCAAATTCATGAACCAAAGAAAAACATCCAGACGATTAACATACTCCATACCTTGTGAAACTCCTTGGAGACAAACTTGTGATGTTGTTTCTTCAAAAGTGCCACTGTTCATTCTAATCCCTATTACTTTGGCATCAATAACTGAAGAGAAAGACTTGGATGACATTAAAAGAGCTAGCTTCCATAAGGGAAAGAAACCCTAAAAGATTACACAATAAATGCAAGGAAGATTAATAACTCATGCTACAATATTGCTTAGTGGTATGCCAAAAGACAAAGCAAGGAAAATAGACATTCAAACCAAACTAGTCTCTCATGCTCTCCAAACTATCCTCTCTCTCTCTCTCTCCTATTTGTTATTATCTCCAACCAGTCTTTTAGTTTCATTTCGGCTATAACATAATATGAACTTTTATTTTCAAATAAAAGCCACACACATGTTGTAATAAGATTTAAGCTTGTGTTAGGAAAGGGTTGGAAAGTTTCTTCACTAAATTTGGGTACTTTTTATCTATGTGGTGGGTATGTGCATTAGAAAAGGTGTCTCAACCTTGATCCTAATGTTAAGATTACAAATACTGTGATTTTCAGGTTATAAAATAGAAAAACTCAATATCTGGGATATAAAGATCAATTTTGGCCAAAATAATTTCTTTTGGGTTGCTCAACATTGCTTCCCTAATGCTTGTGACATGGACACCTTTAATCTCTACAATTTCAAAATAAGGGGCCCAATCAGCCTCCGAGATCAAAAGTTATGGCCTTCCAAAGTTGGTGTAAGAGTTGGTATAAAATGCTTTATACCGTGCAAGATTTGGCCATGGAGTCAACCACCCAAGATCTAGGAGCTTCAATGAAAGCGCAAGAGAGACCCAACATGAAAGAATAATTCTATTGTATCAAAGAATGCAATATGCATATAGTATGTACATTAATTTAAATTATGCATTATGAAATTACATTGAGAAGCCCTTGGTTATGTAGGCCAAGGTGAGACATAGGACAACATAGGACTATGACAAGTGTCAATCATATTACATGAGGCAAAAAGAGATAACTATACTAAGTGTGCCTGAAGTAAACTTAACTAGACAAGTGTGAATAAGACCTAATGTGGAACTAGTTAGGTAATATACCTCATTCACACTAACACCCCTTCTTAAGTGAGACATAGGGAGAAAGTGAAAAAATGCAAAGATTTAAAGATGGGTCGTAGATACAAGGCTATGTTAGGTAACAATATCTCATGAATAGAGAAAAGGAGAAAAACTTGTAGGAAAAAACCCCTATCCAAAAGAGAGAAAACACAAGATGCTCTTCAAAGTATGAGAAAGAAAAATCTCATGTGAGGAAAATGTCCCCCATAAGAGAGAAGAAGAGAGACCATGCAGCTCCTCAATGTAGAATCTCCTACAATGATAGTGTTGAAATATTTATAGTGTTGTCATTAATGTCAACCTCCAGCAGATGGTTCACTTGGTTTCCAAGTGCTTTTGAAATTTGATGGCTCACTTGGTTTCCAAGTGCTTTTTAGAAAATTTGAATATAAAGGTGTGTAGTGTCACAAAGGCATGTTAGTGATGTGCTTCACATTTCTTCATAGTTGAAGATATGCTTGTATAGTTTGGAAGTGTTGATCAGAGGTGTTCAGAGGTGTTATATCTAGAGTTTCAAGTTTTGGATCGTGCGACAATGAAATATGTTTTTGACAGAGTGTTTTCCTATGTAGAAGATTGTCTGGGAGATATGAAATTGCTCCACATTTCTCCACATTAAGGTTTCTTGTTTTGCAGATCTAAGAACGTGCTTAAATTGTCTGTATCTACCTTTCCTAGAAATTTTTGGTGGTGAATTGCTCCACAAACTAAGTTCTTGTTTTGGAGTTCAGTAATAGTGTATCCTGATGTGCAAAATGAAGACATTCTTTGTTTCAGGTGGTTGCAGTAGTATTGCAGAAGATTCTGATGATGATGAACATTCTAGAAAGATGAGTGGATGGTGTGGAGTGCCTCTCTATGGTCTACATGATGTTTTGTGTCTTGGAGAGGCATGTATGTGGTCGCTTGTAGTGTTAGTTCAGGTTTGGTCGACCTAGCTTGCTAGCGCTATTTGTAGAGGTACCTCGTGGATTGTGGATGTGATGAGCAACATGATTCAATATAGATTTGAGTCCTAGTTAACCCTTGGCATGGTCCACTTTCATTTCTTTCCACCACAAAAGTGTTTAGTGCTGACCTATTTGGTGTTGCACATTTGAGGTGCACACTTTTCATTAAGGCCGACCTAATTGAGAATGCCTTAGGTTGTGGATGGTATAAATACAAGATGAAGTTTGAAGTGGAGAGAGTAGAGAAGATGATGCAAATGTGAATCAAGGGTGATGAATTGAGTGCGATCTTAAATGCTTACAACTCCTGAATGTAGTGAGTAGAAGGTGCCTACATTTTTAATTTGCTTGAAGTTGCTAGAGGCAATGAGCCAAAGGTTGCGGATAGAAAGAAGTTGCAGTGGTGGATTTTTCCTATTGCTTTGAGATAGTACTCTCTATAACAATATTCTTCTATTCTTCTCTCTTTTGGATAATGAGTCCTTCTGGCAGTGAGCCTATTTGTTTTTTGTGTTGCTATTCATATATATGTGAGATAATCTTCACCGTGGTTTTTCCCTTCTTGGGTTTTCTATGTAAATCTGGTGTTCTTATGTGTTTGATGTGTTTACATTGATGCTTCATATGTTTACAATCTGGTAATGCTTAATAAGAGTTTGGAATAGCTTTTAGGGTTTAATGTTTTAACGTACAACTAATTCACCCCCCTCTCAGTTGTCTTGTGCATCTAACAATTGGTATCATAGCTAGGTTCCCTGAAGAATCTTAACTGCTTGGGGTAGATCCAGATGGCACACAAGAAAGGTATTGAGGTTCTAGTGTTTTATGGATCAAATTATGCTTTTTGGAAGACAAGGGTGGGAAGCTTTCTTGTCTCATTAGGATATGGTGTAGGGAAGGTAGTTGATAAAAAATATACTATACCTACTACTGGTCCAAAGGATGAAGATGGGATTAAAGAATATGAGAACAATGGCAAGGCAAGGAGTGCTCTTCTAAATAGTCTTTCTGATTCTAGACTAGTGAAGGTAATGAGCTACAATATTGCTCATGAGATCTAGAAGAAGCTGGAAAGTATCTATGAAGGAGATGACAGTGTCAAGAAAGTAAAGATGTAAAATTTGAAGGCCAATTTTGAAACCCTAAAGATGTTAGAAGATGAAAATATTGCAAGCTACATGTAGAGAGTGGATGAAGTTGTCAACTTCATCAATGGTCTTGGTGGAAAGATGGAGGAAAGTGAAGTGG
The DNA here is from genome assembly GCA_027924645.1 of Cunninghamia lanceolata. NCBI lineage: Eukaryota > Viridiplantae > Streptophyta > Pinopsida > Cupressales > Cupressaceae > Cunninghamia > Cunninghamia lanceolata. The sequence continues at coordinate 342,571 of BSBN01000866.1, read as the reverse complement.
TAAAGAAGGTACTAGGAACTTTTCCAAAATCTTATAGTGCTAAAGTTTTTTCTATTGAGGAAGTTAAAAATTTGGATACTCATACTAGGGATCAATTGTTTGGTACTCTAACTACTTTTGAATTAAGAGAGTTTGGTCAAGATGACTCAAGAAAAGAGACTGCTTTTAAGGCTAGCAAAACATAAAAGAATGATGAATCAGATTCAAATGATTTTGATAAAATAGAAGCAAATTTTGTAAGTAGATTGAAAAAAGACTAGAAAATACAGAGGTAAGTTACCTTTCAAATGTTTTAACTATAGAAAGAAAGGTCATTATGCTTCAAAATGTTTGGTCAAAATATCTAATGACAAATACAAGGATAACAAAGGAAAATCACTCAATAGGAGTTATTATGTTAAAGAAGATGCCAACATACCTGATGATGATTCTGACTATCTGGATGATGAAAGTGATGAATGCTTGTTCATGGCTTTGAATGTTGGAACTAATTATACTAATCCTAAAAGATGTATGAAGGAAATTGCTCTGGAAATATGACACACCATCAAAGGAGCTTTGGTAAATTCTTTTCATGCAAGATAAGAGGAGAACCACTGGTTAATTGATTAGTGGGTGTTCAAATCATATAACAGGTGATAAGAATAAGTTTGTGAAGCTTGAGAAGTTTGATGGAGGTTTTGTTAAATTTGGAGATGATGCATCTACTAAGATCTGTGGAAAAGGTTCAATCAGTTTTGATGGAAAGCATAATACAGATGATGTTCTTTATGTCAAGAGTCTCTAGCATAATCCTCTAAGTGTAGGACAAATGTGTAGCAGAGGATATAACCTTGTGTTTTAGGATAGTGGCTGTGAAATCAGAAAAGAAAACTCTAGAACTCTGGTTGCTACAGGAACAAGGACAAAAGGAAATCTATCTTAGCTCAAAGGTGCTAATGGTATGTGTTTCATGACTCAAGTTAATGAAAGTTGTCTATGGCATAGAAGAATGTGTTCACATCAATTTTGATAGCCTAGTGAGGATCATCTCTACTCAAGCTGTGAGGGATCTACCAAGAATTACAAAACCTATCAATGCAATTTGCAAGGAATGTTAGAATAGGAAGCAAACAAGGAAGAATTTCAAAATCAAAGAGCATTCTACCACAAGACCCCTGGAGTTGGTACATACAAATTTGTGTGGACCCACAAGAATAGGAAGCTTTCAAGGTGATAGGTATTTCATGTTGTTAATTGATGATTACTCTAGAATGACTTCGGTAACCTTTTTGAAAGAAATTCAAAAGCTCTAGATAAGTTTAAAGCATTTAAATAAAAATGAAATAGATTTGAAAGTCAAGTGCTTGAGGTCTGATAGAGGTGGTGAGTTCACCTCAAATGAGTTTAACAGTTTTTGTGAAGATCAAGGAATAAAAAGGCATTTGTCAATGTTGAACACCCAGAATATTGAGAGGGGAGGGTGAATCACTATTCTCTAAAACCACTTAAGTATTTAAACATTCATTCCACATAACATATTTGATTTGCAGTAAGAAAGGAAAGCATGAAATCAACTATCACAATGCATAACACATGAACACCAGATTTTTATGTGGAATACCCAAAAAGGGAAAAACCATGATGAGGATTAGCTCACACACACAAATATACATATATATATATATACTGATTACAATTAGGCTCATTGTCAAAAGGACTCACTGTCCATAATAGACAATGCTCATTGTAGGTGGCTCACTGCTAAAGGACTCACTATCCTGAATAGAAAGAGATAGAAGAAGAGGCAGCTCACTGCCAAATATGAACTTCTAGTAGTGCATCTGACTCATGCTGGAGATACAATTCCACTAAGCTTAATATACTGACTTGATACACTTCAACTTCACCATAAAATTTATCCTATCCTTCTCTACATCTATCTCTTCTCACACACACACACACTTCTTCTTTCGCATCCACACAACTCAAATCACACACAAGAAGTCAATCTTGTATATATACCACTTTCAAGTAAAATATCAGTTAGGTCACCAGGAAGATGTACCGTGTGAGTTCATGTTCTATTGGCCCAAAACCCAACCTTATACACTTTGCAGAGAGAACCAAAGTGTGTAGTACATTCATATAGGTTGGCACAACCTATAAAAACTCTCATATTTTTGCTCCATACATAATCCAGCTCCGCACAACCTCAACATTTTTAGGTCGGCCCAACTGGTGAAGTAGAAATAGCCTAAACTATCTATTAGTTCATATCTGAACATGAGGACCACAAAAATCTTACCACTTGGAGACAACACACTTTAGACATCCATAACCTTATCCTCAAATCTGACCATTCATCTGTGGTGGAATGTGGAGCATTCCAATATACTACTGGCACTATCATTACATTGTCAATACAGATTCTGGTACTCTGTCAACTATATCTTTCACTCTGAAGAACTTCAAGACCTAAATCTTTGGATTTAAACTCCTTTAGTATGCACCAACATTACCTCACAACCACAGAGAAATATTCTTCATAGCGGAGAAATACAGACTAAAATCCTATGACCCTGTCTTAGGTTTTGTTTAGTAAATGCCTTAGAGAAGTCTTCAACATCTTGTACCTAACCGCGGAGGACCAAAATGAAGGAATATCATGCTTGGGTGTATTCTCCATCATGCTGCACTTAGTAGCTTCTCTACATCAATACTTAGGATATCATACTTAACAGGACCAACACAACTGTTCCTGTATACCTTACTAAACCTCTCCAGATCAACACAACTATGTCTTTACCCTTTGTTGTCATCAATGACAACACTGCTCATTACCATGCTCATTAGTCTCTTCATCATCATGCTTATGTTGCCAACAATCAGCCCCTAAGACTTCTCAACAAAATAGAGTTGTGGAAAGAAAGAATAGGACAATTCAAGAAGCAACAAGCATGATGTTGAAAGAAGAAAATCTACCAAATATCTATTGGAGAGAAGCTATTCACACTACAGTCTACATACAAAACAAAGTACAAGCAACGGTCAACAACTCAAAGACTCCATATGAACTATGGTATGGAAGAACTCCTACTGTAAAATATTTTAGAGTGTTTGGAAGAAAGTGCTACATTAGAAGAGATGAAGAAAAGTTGGGAAAGTTTGATACAAGATTGGATGGAGGAATCTTTCTTGGATATTCTACAAGGAACAAGGCTTACAGGTGCTACAACAAGAGGTTAAAGAAGTTAGTTGAAAGTGCAAACGTCAAAGTGGATGAAGAACCACATCAAAGCTCAATACTGGTAGAAGGATATGAATTTGATGAGCCCCCTTGCAGAGAAGAAGAAAGAGAAGAAGAAAAGGAAAAGGAGATGCAAGTTAATGAAGAAGATGCTTCGGAAAGGGTTCCTAAGACTCCCAAGTATGTGTAGAAGAATCATTTGAAGATCAAATCATTGGAGATAAGAACAAAGGTGTATTAACAAGAAGGAAAATTGCTATGGCAGATGAACAAGTAAATTTGTGTTTGTTGTCTAAAATAGAACCCAAAATAGTGATTGAAGCATGCAAAGATGATCATTGGATCAAGGCTATGGAAGAAGAATTGATGCAGATTGAGAAAAATCAGACTTGGCAAATTGTCCCAAGACCAGCAGACAAAAATGTAATAGGAACTAAATGGGTATTCTAGAAAAAGTCGAATGAGAATGGAGAAGTAGTCAGAAATAAGGCTAAGCTTGTGTGCAAAGGCTACTCACAAGTGGAAGGAATAAATTATGAGGAAACATATGCTCTAGTGGCAATAATGGAGGCCATTAGATTGTTCTTGGCCTTTGAAACTCATAAGGATTTCAAAGTTTATCAGATGGATGTGAAATATGCATTCTTGAATGGAGAATTAGAAGAGGAGGTATACATTGAACAACTGAAAGGATTCCAGTTATCAGATGATCCAATTGTGGTCTACAAATTGAAGAAGACATTGTATGGACTCAAATAGGATCATAGAGCTTGGTATGCAAGATTGAATAGATACTTGCTGCAACAAGGATTCAAAAAGGGCATTGTAGACACCAATTTGTACTTTAAAGTTGAAGAAGATCAAATCCTGATTGTGGAAGTATATGTTGACGAAATATTCTTTGGAGGAAATGAAGGTATGTGCAAAAGATTTGTAGAAGAGATGCAGAAAGAATTTGAAATGTCAATGTGTGGGGAAATGAATTTCTTCCTTGGGTTACAAATTAGTCAATTAGAAAAAGGTATTTTTATTTCAGAGTCAAAGTATGTTAAGGAAATGCTGAAAAAGTTTGGAATGGAAGACTCCAAATTAGTATGTACTCCAATGACTACTAGTTGAGTTAAGCAAAGATGATGAATCTCCTAAGCATGATCAGAGCAAGTATAAATCAATGATTGTTGGACTGTTATACTTGACTACTACTAGATCAGATATCATGCATGCAGTTTGGCTTGTGGTTATATTTCAAGTAGATCTAAGAGAGTCACATGTTTCAGTAGTAAAAAGGACATTTAGATACTTGAAAGGCACTCTTGATTTTGGTTTATGGTATCCCAAAGATAACGATTTCTCTTTGAGTGCATATACAGATGCAGAGTGAGTAGGATGTATAGATGATAGAATAAGTACAAGTGGTGGTGCTTTCTTTCTTGGAAGCAAACTAGTTTCATGGTTGAGTAAGAAGCATGATTTAGTGCCAATATCTACTGCAGAGGTAGAGTACATTTCAGCAACATCTTTCTGTACACAGGTGTTGTGGATGAAGCAGACATTGAAAGATATCAAAGTATCATATGAAGCAGACAGTGATAATACAAGTGCTATCAACATTTTAAAGAATCTAGTAATGCACTCAAGAACAAAGCATATTTCAATCTGGTATCACTTTCTAAGAGAGAAGGTTGTAGAGAATGAGGTGAAATTGGAGTATGTGCCTACCAAGGATCAAGTGGCATATATCTTTACAAAGGCCCTTCCTAAAGATACTTTTGAGTATCTCTGACAGAAGCTAGGGGTTATTACCCCTCCTTCCTTTGATTAGATGCATAAGTGTGTGCATCTGTACAAGAAGCATTTCAAGATACATTCTTTGTCCTAGATTGATGTTGAAGGCTACCTCTCAGGGGGAGTAGGTAGTGATACTATTGGTTGGTGCAGTCACATGGAGCATATCTTATGACCCTAAGGGGGAGAGTGTAGAAAATTGAAAATCGTGGAGAGAGATAGAAAGTGCTTGCTGGTGTTGTAAGTGTTGCCCTTTGCCATTGATGTCAAAGGGGGAGAGAGTTGAAGAGACTAAAAAACCATTATGTAGGAAAGAATGTGCAGAAAAGTGTGTGAAGAGTAAGAGTTGCTCCAGTCAGGGGGAGTAATATTGGTTGCAAGGATGTTGATTGATTGTTTTTGGTGTTGATGGTTTTTCAAAGAGTTGGTGTTGCCATCAATGACAAACGGGAAGATTGTTGGAAGCTTGCTGGTGTTGTCATTGATGCCAACCTCCAACAAATGGTTGACTTGGTTTCCAAGTGCTTTTGAGAAAATTTAAATATAAACTTGTATGCAGTGTGAGAGAGGTATGTTCAGTGACATGCTCCGCATTTCTTCATAGTTGAAGATATGCTTGTATGGTTTGGAAGTGTTGATCAGAGGTGTTTAGAGGTGTTATATCCAAAGTTTCAAGTTTTGGATCTTGCGGCAATGAAAGATGTGTTTGACAGAGTGTTTTCCTGTGTCGAAGATTGTCTGGGAGAAATGAGATTGCTCTGCATTTCTCTGTATTAAGGTTTCTTGTTTTGTAGATCTGGGAACATGCTTAGATTGTCTATATCTACCTTTCTTGGAGGTTTCATTTGTTGAATTGCTCCACAAACTTAGTTCTTGTATTGGAGTTCAGTAATGGTGCATCCTGATGTGCAAAATGAAGACATTCTTTGTTTCAGGTGGTTGTGGCAGTATTATAGAAGAGTCTGATGATGATGAACATTCTAGAAAGATGAGTGGATGGTGTGGAGTGTCTCTCTATGGTCTGCATGATATTTTGTGTCTTGGAGAGGCATGTATGTGGTCGCTTGTAGCGTTAGTTTAGGTTTGGTTGACTTGGATTGCTAGCACTTTTTACGGAGGTACCTCGTGGATTGTGGATGTGATGAGAAACATGGTGATATAGATTTGAGTCCTACTTAACCCTTGGCATGGTCTAATTTAACTTATTTCCACTGCGGAAGTGTTTAGAGCTGACCTATTTGGTGTTGCATGTTTAAGGTGCACACATTTCATTAAGGCTGACATAATTGAGAATGTCTTAGGTCGTGGATGGTATAAATGCAAGACAAAGTTTGAAGTGGAGAGAGTAGAGAAGATGATGTGAATATGAATCAAGGGCGATGAATTGAGTGCGAGCTTAAATGCTTATAACTCCTAAATGCAGTGAGCAAAAGGTGTCTACATTTTTAGTTTGCTTGAAGTTGTTGGAGGCAGTTAGCCAAAGGTTACCGATAGCAAGAAGTTGCAGTAGTGTATTTTTCTTATTGCTTTGAGATAGTGAATCTCTCTGTAATAGTCTTAGATTCTATTCTTCTCTCTTTTGGATAGTGAGTCCTTCTGGCAGTGAGCCTTTCTTCTGGGCAGTGAGCCTATTTGTTTTCCGTGTTGTTGTTCACATATATGTGAGCTAATCCTCACCGTGGTTTTCCCTTGGGTTTTCCACATAAATCTTGTGTTCTTATGTGTTTGATGTGTTTGCATTAATGCTTCATATGTTTACAATTTGCTAATGCTTAATAAGAGTTTGGAATAGCTTTGAGGGTTTAATGTTTTAATGTACAACTGATTACAAGAATCTAGAAAACTAATGTGATTATTTTGAAGAAGTTGCTTTAGTTCATCAATTTACTTTTGAATACGTTCATCTTCATTATGGTTTTTATTCCCACATTAACCACATTTTACCTTCCATGATTTAGGAGGATCACACAAAATATACATGATTAGTTGCACTAAGAATACTCAACCAAGAAACCAACTAACACAAGTATAGAATCACAATATTAACTACCAAAAAATCACACAATCATGAGACCCTCCAACAATATATGATATCGTCACTTTATACTTAGTGCAATTATAGCCACCACTTGCCAAATCAACAAAGTGGTCTTGATATTAATACATTGCAAATACCAAATTAGGCCACAAAGTTGAAAGTATAAATCTTATACAGAATGAGATAAATCTATCCACACCAATGAGACACAAAACATTATGCACTTTCAAAAAAATTGCGCCCAAAAATGTTATCATATGATCCCAAATGGAGCCCTACAAGTTGCCAAAATGAGAACTGCTCAACAATAGTTGTGAAAATCTAAATTTCTAGAAAAATTAGAGACCAAAATAAAAAACTAGCTGCACCATTGTGAAGCCTATGAAATTGTGCCTCAAATAAAAAAAATTGCTTGCAAAAAGGAGCCAAGATGACTAAGAACGAAGCTTGAAAAGTTTAGCTACCAAAATCAAAATACAAATTGAGTAGGCACTGGATGGAGGAGACAAATGGATGATGTCATGTTGATGTCAACAATAGTTGATGGAATATTCTCTTGATTTCCTAAAATATTTTCTACAATCTAAAACCATCATTAGTTTCATGAAAAATACCCTTGGAATTGTAAAACCATTGGTTGAAAGTTACAAAACCACTCGTAGGGGTTGGAGGTGGTTTCACATAAAACATAAATTATTTGTCAATTGGTTATAGGGTGATGAGGAGCACACAGCGGAAATGGAGATGGCAAACAGATCTCTTCCTTTCGTTTTTGGCAACACTTTGTCCGTTGGCCACTTTACAACTTAACTCTCCGAAGTCTTAGTCACTTTGATGTGAGGTTCAATTCTCTTTTCCTATCAGCAAGAAAATCACCATCGGTCATCTTCGAACTTATCACTCCAACATCGCAACTCTTCCCTATGGGTGACTCTACACTTCTTACCTATTGGCAAGACAATTACTATCGGCCACGTTAGAATTTGCCTCACCAATATGCCGATGGACCAACCACTCTTCAGCGTGACTTCAACCTTCGACAAACTTCCTTTTTGTGTCTCCGATATGTTAGTCACTCTGATCACTCATCGGCCAGATGAATGCTATCGGCCAAACGTTAAGATCTCTTGCTGCTAGCCGATTTCTCCCGATGGATCTCCATCGGTATCACTTATCCCTTATCACCTCGATATGCCTCGATCGGTAAGACCAATACTGTCAATCCAACACCAAGTTATCTACCCAATGACCTTATCATCCTGATATCAATCTTTAGACTGTGTCTTCCATTCAACGACTTAAACCTCTCTTCAGTGAATTGCGGTGTTATTAAGCCGATACACCAAGAGTCTTCCAGCACTTAGCCAGACTATCCTTATCGCTCCGAGAGAGGAATATTTTGCCGATGGCCCCTGTTTCACCGACAACAACTTCAACTCCTCTGCTATTTCTACGACTCGTTTACTCTCCAACCAAACCTTAGCACATGGAGATGCTAGGCCGTCTACTGTGTAAAATGCTCCAATTTGGTCCTTTGCACTGCCGAACAAGGAAACAAAACATAAAACAAAAATGAATACTTGTACAACGAAGCCATTCCACCGATCTTGATAGGAACAGTACCAGTGGAATGCTTCAGTGAACCATTTTGCAACAGACTACAGAAAAAGGGAATCTACTAAGCATAATTACAAAATCCTTGAATCTAAGAACAAGAAAACACAAAAGGGGATGGAACAGAGCTTTATTGTTCTTCAGCACAATTCATACATACTTCCAGAAATTAACACACAACAGGACACAAAACAGAACCACCCCAATGTTCGTTCTACTATGCTTTTAACTCACTCCCGTGGGAGGCCAACCATTTCTCAACCGGTACGTTACAACTGAACAACAACAACTTAAAATAAACAACATTGGTCAGTTTGACCTTATTACAAACAAAAACATGATTTGTTAGGTGCTCCTGCACCATACTCCCCAAGTGAAAGTTGTCTCAAGTCCTCTTAGAGACTAGCTGCTACAAATCACCACTCTGCTTTCTGATGTCTTCTTCCAGCATACATGTGGCTTCAGAGTCTAGAAGTCCTTGCCATTTAACCAAGTACTCAAAATAGGTCTGATTTTTGGTCTTCTTGGCTATCCTACTATCCAAGATGCACTCCATCTTAGGTAGTTCCTTAGGTGGTAAATGCTGCACCCACTCTGCATTGTCTTGGATAGAATCGGCTGTACCTTCTCTTGTATCAGGACTGCTATATAATGTTAGATCAACATTGAATATAGGTGAAATAGCAATATCATCAGGGAGTTCAATTTTGTAGGCATTAGGACCATATTTTTCTAAAATCTTACAAGGTCCAATTTTGCTTATCATTAACATCCTGTGGTTTCCCTTGGATAGTCTGTTCTTGTTAAGGTGAACCATGACTAGATCTCTGATTTGGTACTGCACATCTCTCCTTTGTTGATCCACTCTAGCCTTGATTTTCTAACTAGTCTTGCATAGAGTATCCCTGACTTGTTGATGAATCTCCTTCACAGCCTCTGCAAATGTATCAGCATGTCCACTCCTCTTGTCCAAACCCTGAACATCTCTCAATTCAAAAACTCCCCGAGGATGACTACCATAGACAATTTCAAAAGGACTTAAACCTGTGCTTCTATTTGTAGAATCATTATAGGAATACTCTACTTGTGGGAGTACCACATCCCAACTACTGCCATGTTCTCTTGTCAAACATCTCAGCAGATTGCCTAATGACCTATTCACAATCTCAGTTTGGCCATCAGTCCAAGGATGGTAGGCTGAGCTAAAAGACAAGTTTGTACCTAATCTTTTCCACAAGGTTCTCCAAAAATGTCCCACAAATTTGGTGTCCCTGTCAGACACAATGCTCAAAGGAAATCCATGAATCCTAACAATGTCTTTAAAGAACAAACCTGCAATGTAGCTAGCATCATTGGTGGTTTTACAAGGAATAAAGTGAGCCATTTTGCTGAATCTATCTACCATAACAAACACACTTCACAACCTACCCTTGTCTTGGGCAACCCCATCACAAAATCCATACTCAAACTTTCCCAAGGTCTGTCGGGTATGGACAAAGGTTGGTACAGTCCTACATTGGTTGAGACCCCCTTTGCTCTCTGACATACCATGCAACTCTCAACAAACCTTCTGATATTAGATTGCATCTTTAGCCAAAGTAAAATCTTCTTACCAGATCTAAAGTCTTATTGAGTCCAATATGTCCTCCTAAACCACCACTGTGTTTTTTCTTCACTATATTATCCCTCATTGAACACTGAGGAATACATAGCTGACTTCCTTTGAACAAAAGGCCATCCTGCAATGTATAATCAAAAAATTTAGTATGGAAAGCATTAGAAAACTCATTGCATACCTTGTAAATTTCCTTGAAATCATGATCCTCTTCATACAATCGTTGAGTGCTTCAACACCCATGCTTTGCAACTGCACTTCTTGCACTTTTAACACACTCCTACTTAAAGCATCTGCAACCTTATTGGTTATCCTTTTCTTATGCTTGATGGTGGAGGTGTATGCTTGAAGACTTTCCACCCACTTCATGTGTCTATGGCTAAGCTTTTCCTATCCATTAAAAAACTGAGAGCATGATTGTCAGTGTACACAGTGAATTCTTTGGGAAGCAAATAATGCCTCCACTTTTTTAGAGCTTGTACCAAGGCATAAAATTCTAAATCATAAGAGGAGTACTTCCTCTTAGCTTCATTCAATTTCTCACTAAAAAAGGCCACCAATCTGCCTTCTTGGGTCAACACTGCTCCTATGGCCAGCCCACTTGCATCACATTCAATGGTAAAAACCTTATTGAAATCAGGAAGTACTAAGACAGGATACTTGGCAACTTTCTGCTTTAGACTTTCAAAACTCTGGTCTACCTCTTTTGTCCACACAAACTTTACCTTACCTCCACCCTTGATGGTCTCCAACATAGGTGCACAAATATCACTGTAGTTCTTAATAAATTTTCTGTAAAATGTGGCCAAGCCATGAAAACTTCTGACCTCTCCTACTATCCTAGGTGTAGGCCAATTCAAAATAGCCTCTACCTTGGAAGGATCCATTTTCAAATCACCCTTAGAGATGCCAAAACCTAGGTACACCAATTCTTGTTTCATGAAGTCACACTTTTCCAAGTTTATCAGTAACTTCTGATCTTGCAGCCTCTTCAAGACTATCTCCAAATGTTTCAAGTGTTCTTCCTTGCTCTTATTGAACACCAAGATATCATCAAGGTAGACTACCACAAATTTCCCTATGAACTCCTGCAACACCTCATTCGTCAGTCTCATAAAGGTACTAGGGGCATTTGAAAGACCAAAAGGCATTACAAGCCACTCATACAACCCTTCATTGGTTTTAAATGTTGTCTTCCACTCATCCCCCTCTGTTATTCTTATCTGGTGATACCCACTCTTTAAGTCTATCTTGGTGAAATAAGTGGCCCCTCCCAAATAATCCATTAGATCTTCTATTCTAGGAATAGGAAACCTATACCTGATGGTTATCCTATTGATGGCCCTAGAATCAGTGCAAAGCCTCCATTTCTCATCCTTCTTTGGGGCTAAAACAATAGGGACCACACACGGGCTAAGGATCTTTCTTATCAGTCCTTTGTTTAGGAGTTCTTGAACCTGATTCGCTATCTCTTCATTCTACTGAGGGGTCATTTTATATGCTGCCTTATTAGGGAGTATTGCTCTGGGTATGAGGTCTATCTGATGGCTAATGTCTCTAACAGGTGGTGGGGAATCAGGTATATCTTTTGCAATCACTCCTTTGTAACTCTCAAGCAAATCTCTGACCTCCTTAGGCCCTACTTCTCTCACATTTTCCTTCTTTTCCCCCTTAGGCTTCACAATCAAAGCAAAACCTACTCCACCACCTTCCTTTAGTGTATCCATGAATTCTTTTTCTCCTACCAGCATTACACTAGATCCTATAGGCTGTGGATCCCCTTCTACCAATGACTATATCCTATAAGTTACACCATCCTTTTGGAATGAGTAAGCATTCTTTTCCCCATCATGATGAGCCTTTTTGTCAAACTGCCACGGTCTGCCCAGCAGAAGATGGCAAGCATCCATTGGAAGGATGTCACACAAAATCTTGTCTCTATACCCCCGGATACTGAATTCTACCCATGCTTGTTCATTGATGACTATATGCTATCCCTTGTTTAACCAACTGACCCTATATGGACAGCTATGGGGTATCTTTTCTAATTTCAATTTATCTACTACTTCCAAAGATATAATATTGTTAGTAGAACCAGAGTCAATAATAACTTTACAAACCTTACCTTGGATCTTGCAGTTGACTCTAAACAAAGCTCTTATTTGTGACTATTCAGTCTGCATTGGTTCTTTGAGCAGCGTCCTCTTGATCATCAGGTTTTCTCCCATCTCTGATGTCAAATTCACTTTAGGAGATGTCACACTCCCTACATCCTCTTGAGTCAATGTGGTTCTTCTCTCATTACCATGAGAAGTTGAGGCCTTCTTTGGAGAGTTATAAGTTGGGTGCCCTATGTGATTAGAGTTATAACATCTCATATTGGAGAACTTAGATCCTCTACCTGATCCATTTGTCCCACCTCTTCCATTAGGCCTTCTTCCTTGGTAGCCTCCTCTGCTACTTGAGTCCCCAACTTGTTCTCCTTGGCTAGATTCACCATTAGGCCTCTGGTTAGGACTTCTTCCTCCAAAACTGCCTCTTCCTCTGAAATTTTTGCCACCTCTTCCTCTACCTTGCTGCTCACCTTTCCTCTTCAGCTTCTCTTCAGCTCTTAATGCTACTTGAAAGTATTTTTCCACGGTTTTAGGGGTCAATAAACTTATCTCATCTTGAATATTAAACCTCAAACCATTTAGATACCTGGCCACCTTAGCTTTTTCCTCCTCCATGTACCCACAACGAAGAGTGTATTTTTGAAACTCCTCGGTGTAAGTAGTTACATCCATATCTTTTTGCTTGAGGTTCTACATTTTCCTATAAATCTGCACTTTATAGTCAGATGGAAGGAACTGGGACTTGATCTTCTCCAGAATTTTGTTCCACAAAGAGATCATACTCTTCCCATTCTTTACCCTTTCTCCTTGGGTGTAATTCCACCACGTAAGGGCAGCACCTTTTAGTTTGGTTTTTGCAAATTTAACTCTCTTGTTCTCAGGAACTTCCTTGTATTCGAAGTAGTTGTTTAGAGCCTCAATCCATTCCATGACTTCGTCAACATTCATCTTTCCACTGAACATGGGGATATCTATCCGAGCCTCCGAAGAGTCCTTGCCAATAGCCTTAATGGCTTCAAGGAAATGCTTTTGATCAGCCGGTATCTCTGCCTCTTCTTTTTCCTCTTCTTCTTCCTCATTCTCTTCCTCTTCATCTGAACCTTCCTCTATCCTTTTTCCTATCTTCAGTGCCTTCAATTCTGCTTGGAGTGCTTCCCTGACTCCAGTTTTGATCTTCTCTTCCATCTCCTTAAATTTCTTGACCACTTCGGTGGTCATCCCCTTTGGAGGCATATTGCTAGCCTCTCCTTCGCTCTCCTCTGCTGACATATACCAGATCAACAACAGAACCTTTTATGGCTCTTATACCACTATGATGAGGAGCACACAACAGAAATGGACAATTGATCAAATATTAAACTTTTGAACTCTTGAACCTTTTGGGACTGTTTTTAGTCTTAGCGAATAGATCTCTTCCTTTTATTTTCAGCAACACTTTGTCTGTCGGCCACTTTACAACTTAACTCTCTAAAGTCTTAGTCACTTCGATGTGAGGTTCAACTCTCTTTGCCTATCGGCAAGAAAATCACCATCGGCCATCTTCGAACTTGTCACTATGACATCGCAACTCTTCCTGATGGGTGACTCTACACTTCTTACTTGTCGACAAGACAATTACTATTGGCCATGTTAGAATTTGCCTCACCGATACGCTGATGGACCAACCACTCTTCGGCGTGACTTCAACCTTCGATGAACTTCCTTTTTGTGTCTTTGATATGTTAGTCACTCTGATCACTCATCGGCCAAACGAATGCTATCGGCCAAACCTTAAGATCTCTTTCCGCTAGCCGATTTCTCTTGATGGATCTTCGTCGATATCACTTATCCCTTATCACCCCAATACACCTCGATTGCTAAGACCAATACTATCAGTCCAATGCCAAGTTATCTACCTAATGACCTTATCATCCTGATATGAATCTTTAGATCGTGACTTCCATTCAATGGCTTGAGCCTCTCTTCGGTGAACTGCGGTGTTATTAAGCCGATACACCAAGAGTCTTCCCGCGCTCAGCCAGACTATCCTTATCGCTCTGAGAGAGGAATATTTTTCCGATGGCCCCTGTTTCACCAATAACGAATTCAACTCCTCTGCTATTTCTATGACTCGTTTACTCTCCAACCAAACCCTAGCACATGGAGATGCTAGGCTGTCTACTGTGTAAAACTCTCCAATTTGGTCCTCTGTACCGCCGAACAATGAAACAAAATAGAAAAAAAAATGAATGAAGCCATTCCACTGATCTTGATAGGAACCGTACCGGTGGAATGCTTCAGTGAACCATTTTGCAACAGACTACAGAAAAAGTGAATCTACTAAGCACAATTACAAAATCCTTGAATCTAAGAACAAGAAAACACAAAAGGGGATGGAATAGAGCTTTATTATTCTTCAACACAATTCATACATACTTCCAGAAATGAACACACAACAAGACAAAAAATAGAACCACCCCAATGTTCATTCTGCTATGCTTTTAACTTACTCCCGTGGGAGGCCAACCGTTTCTCAACCGGTCGGTTACAACTAAACAACAATAACTGAAAAGAAACAACATTGGTCAGGTTGACCTTATTACAAACAAAAACATGATTTGTTAGGTGCTTTGCACCATAGGGGTAATATTCCTTGGATATTTCTAGTTACTAGGTTGTGACAGGATTTTGTGGTGACTAGCTGGTATTGGTGGGAGTTGTAGTGGTGGCATGGTCAAGGTGGCCATATGGTGTCCCCAAATTGGTTGTGTATGCTGTAGACTGGTTGCATAGGCATGTACCCTGTTAGTAATAATTTATGTTTGGGGTATCATGCATGCACCTTCCCTAAAAATCCAAAAAATATTCTAAGTCTCTGGGCCTCCTCAGCATGTTTCAATGTCAGCATCATTTTTTCTTTGGTGAGGAGGTCATCATCATCATGTTTCCGGTCATCACCCTGATGTTTCTTGCGAGGATCATCATATCTTTTGCTAGCCTGATCTTTCTCCCAGGGTGATATTTTAACATCAGGTGATCTTTGTTAAGATCATCCTGATGATGTTGCTGCAAAATCCTAAGCATGACCCGATCTTCCGTGGGGTCATCATATTTGAACATCAGGTGATCTTAGTTAAGATCATCCTGATGTTATTTTATCATTTCATGTTCGTTGTTTTATCACCCTGATGTGCTGACGTCATTCTTATGTTAGGGTGATATCCACTTTTTTGCCTATCTGCATCATGATATTTCCAAAGCGGGGGTGATATTTCAAATATCCAGTTATCTTCCGAATATCACCCCGATGTATGAATATGGTGGTGACGTCATCAGGATCTGAGGGGAGTCATATTTCTAACATTAGTCATTTTATGGAGATCGCCTGATATTTGCAAATATGACGATGACATCATCCGGATATGAGGAGGTGCGTGATAGGCAGATTTTCTGATGACGTCAGCAGGATATGACGGTGATGTCATCAGGATGTTCATCGGCCAGACATTTGGTATCAGCTAAGCAGGAGGATCTTCCTCCGATGCATCAGGTTGTGTTGATGAAGGTGAGGTTGGTTATCAGGGTGATATTGAGTATCCGGATATCATGCTGGAGGATGATGATGATGAAGGGCTTATGCTAGTGTCATCGGGAGCAAAAGCACCGACATCATATATGCTCACGACCTAGTATATAAAGTGTTAAGAAGGTTGCTGTGGGGTGCATGTGGGATAATTTGATCCTGCATGATTTGAAATATTAGGATGATACATTTTGGCAGGAAAGGTTTGCGATGCATAGTATGATGTTTTTCCCAAGGCCGTGGGTTGGTACGCCATTAATGGTGGTTGTTACAGAGGTATGGGTGATGGCTTGGACAGATCTAGTACCCGACTGAAGATGTGAATCCCCAGGCAGCGGTGCAGGGCTCGAGATCTCTTCCTATCTCCTCCCCTACCTGTTGCATTCAATGCGATGAGCGCCATTTTTTGAATGTACTGTATCTGGCAAATTTTGAGTTTGCCTGGTGGTTAAGGCTGAGCACCTCCTTACTGTATAAGTAGGGCTGTGTTGCTAATTTGTTGGTTGTTGAAGGCCTGAGGTATTTTTGTGTAAATAACGAAGAATAGGGCATGATCCTGGTTGTTCTCTCCCATTTTTGAGTCTATGAGTTGCAACATGAATGTATTTTGTACATATGTTTAGTTTCAATGTTGATTTCATATGAGAAATGCTTCATTGCATGTGTTTATCTGCTTGTCTCCATTTGCTGCATGTTATTCTCCTTCTTCTGAATCTGGTTGCTAAGGGTTTCTCAGGTTCTGGGGTATGGTTTTCTATATCACATGTTTGATCTCTAACTTCCATTCAAGGAGTGGGTTAAATTGTTTTAGGTTGAGCATGGGGAAGGTTGCATGTCAGCAGGGATATCTGTAAGTAGAGGTAGTTAGATACCCATTCTTGGGTGATGTTTGTAAGGCAAGCATTAGTCCAACCCCCTAAAACTTGAGTGAAAGTTGCAAACCATCTGTTGTATACGTCTAGTTGACTCCTTGCCCAATGGATAGGCACCAATCTGCTCCTGGGTTAGTAGTTATGAGCCAAAACCCCTTGTCTTGCATCCAGGACATTATGTCCACCCATTTCATCACCTCCACCTGTTAGTTGTAGGAGTAGGATTAGGAACCCCCTGCATACTCTCATACCCAACTAGATACATATGTCCAAGAATGTTGCCAACCTTGTGATCTGTCATGCAGATCTTGGTCCATACATGAGAGTATTTTGCCTGTTGTTGTCAAGTTAGATCTTTCTATCATTGAGCTAGTCAAGGTTACATCTTGAGTTATAGGGATACCCCCCTTGGTGCGGCAGAACCAGAAGTGAAGGGGAGGAGCTCACGCAACCTCCTATATTTAGTTGGTTGAATCTACTTGTGCATTAGAACTGGCAAACCCTAATGCTGATTCAGAAGAAAAACCAACAGATTTAGCGACTCTACTGGGGAGAAAATAAATAAAATAGAATATATTTGTGGCCCATCCGAGTTGCAACAAAAATGGCGACTCTGCTGGGGACTGATTTGAAAGTGTTATCCTGCAATCTCTGGTGAAGTTTGCCTTGCTCTGTTGGGGAGAAAAGAAATAAAACAAAATATATTTGTGGCCCATCTGAGTCACAACAAAAATGGCGACTTTGCTGGGGATTGATTTGAAAGTGTTATCCTGCAATCTCTGGTGAAGTTTGCCTTGCTCTGCTGGTGGAATGAACTCAAAAAAATATATGGTAAGCTTTCAGCTGTTGTAAATTTTGTCCTCTCTGGAGAGGTGGCGACTCTGCAAAAAGATTTAAGTGCACATGAAAGGTAGATGTATGTTATGTGATGAAAGATGTTTAGATTTCTGCATCTGGATGAGAAAAGGTACCTAGCTTCCTCCCCTTTATATTTGTTGTTTACTGCATAAGTTAGATGCTAGGGGAAGCCTTAGGTCTTAGGCAGACAAAGGATGTCTAAAAGTGAGATTTTTATGAATCCAAATATGTATTATCCCACACTTAGTCAAGAAGGGGATGAAATGTTGTGTAAAAAAATTGAAGAGATAAAAAATAGGTTGATATTCTTAGAGGCTAGGTAGGCTCAGTTAAATAGTAGTAACCCTGTTGTGTCTGCCAGTTAGAAAGCTAAACCTCTTGTTAGCCCTTTTGATCCTTTGTATGACCAATTAGATTTGTCATGGGTTGATTATCAAGTTAAAAGTATGCCTGCTAAAATTTATAATCAGATGGCCAGATTTAATGGACACAATGTGTGTGATGGGGGTGCACATATCCAAAACTTTCACTACTTCATGGATAGACATTCATTTAGGGATGAGGATATGTGGATGAGGTTTTTTGTTAGATCCTTTGATACAAAAGCTAGAGATTGGTATTTGAGCTTTCCAAAGAGATCCTTTGCCTATTGGGATGAACTTGCTGACTGTTTCAAAGAAGAATTTGCAAGAGAACCTGCTGATCTTGTTGCAAGATTAATGGAAATCAGAAAACAAGATAAAGAGCCCTGTATTGATTTCAGTCATAGATTTGCAGTAGCCCTTTCACAAATCCCTAAAGTCTTCAGACCTGATATTTTAGCCTGTGTTGGCATATATTTTGAAGCTTTTGAGGAGGGCTCTAGTGCATTGCTGAGGGAATTCAAGGTGACAAGTATGCAAATGGCATACAATTTTTTAGAAGATATAGAAAAAATAAGAAATGAGCACCTGCAGAAATCCCTGTCCCCAGGTTTGGGTGTGAATAATGGTTGTAAGGCTGCAAATGACCAAGTGATCATGGCATCATGTGAAAATGAAAAAGTAAATGTTGAGGATGCTAATGAAAGGATCAGTGAGGACTCCCATTGCAATGTTGAGGCATCTGGCCATGAAAATAATGATGTGGTTGTGGACAACAATGAACATCTTTTTGAATGGATTTGTGGAGATGACTGTGAGTATAGTACTCAAGACAGAGAAGAGGTAAGCAAACAGAGAAGCAGTTCCATGTGTGAACCATTGCCTTCTTTTCAGGCACATGGAGATGATGAAGAGCAATCAGAGATTGAAACAAGTGCTAGTGCAGAGCATGATTGTTCTTTGTTTGATGACTATTTTGCTTATGACACACAGGCTGATACTCCTCCACAGAGTGAATCCATTGGTGATGAAGATGCATGTTCTGTTGCCCATGAACAAATGGCATACCATGATGAGGCTGAAACACCTGGATCACCCATTTATGACACATATGGTGATGAGGATTTGTCTGAGTATGGTGAAGATTTGAGCCCTATTTTTGATTTGGACTTTGTTTTTCAGCCTGATGAAAGAAAGGCCAACATACATCAGGCAAGTGACTATAAAAATGTGCCTGATTGTAAAGAGGTGCCAGAGCCTGATATTTCCCAGTTTGGTGCTGCTGATGGTTGTGTGCATGATGTGCACAACTATGATTTTGAAAGCTTTTCTTTTGATGTGCCAGCATATGAAATGAGCCCTGATTTTCCTAGCTGTGTGATGGACTTTGAGTGCTTTTAGTTTTCAATCCAGCTAGGAAATCATTTTGCGATGCATAATGAGGATAACATGTGTTATATTTCATTTGAATATGCATTGCTTTATAAATATTGCATTCACATGCTACCTGATGCTGAAGGTTGCTTACATAAGGTTGAGAGGAGCTAGCTAAATGAGATAATTGTTTATGCAAGTAACAAGGTTTGTTTATGGGCAGATCATGGTAGTATCTCCAGGCTTGATCCAATGTATGCATATGAAAATAAAGTGTTTGACAAAGGGAGATACAGGTTTTTTCTTTTCTTGGTGGCCTTAGGCCATCAAGTGTGTTTGGTGATGCAGGTTGGTGCAAGTTTGACTCTGTTACCCAATGGATAAGGACTAGTCTGCATCCTAGAGTTCTGTGGTTCTCGCCATGCCTGCAAGAGGCATGCGTCCCCAGACGGAAACTATGTTAGTAATAATTTATGTTTGGGGTATCATGCAGGCACCTTCCCTAAAAATCCAAAAAATATTCTAAGTCTCTGGGCCTCCTCAGCATGTTTCAATGTCAGCATCATTTTTTCTTCGATGAGGAGGTCATCATCATCATGTTTCCGGTCATCACCCTGATGTTTCTTACGAGGATCATCATATCTTCTGCCAGCCTTATCTTTCTCCTGGGGTGATATTTTAACATCAGGTGATCTTTGTTAAGATCATCTTGATGATGTTGCTGCAAAGTCCTAAGCATGACCCGATCTTCCGTGGGGTCATCATATTTGAACATTGGGTGATCTTAGTTAAGATTATCCTGATGTTATTTTATCACTTCATGTTCATTGTTTTATCACCCTGATGTGCTGACGTCATTCTTATGTCAGGGTGATATCCGCTTTTCTGCCTGTCTGCATCATGATATTTCCGAAGTGGGGGTGATATTTCAAATATCTAGTTATCTTTCAAATATCACCCCGATGTATGAATATGGTGGTGATGTCATTAGGATCCGAGGGGAGTCATATTTCTAACATTAGTCATTTTATGGAGATCCCCCAATATTTGCAAATATGACAATGACGTCATCTGAATATGAGGAGGTGCACAATATGCAGATTTTTTGATGACGTCAGCAGGATATGACAGTGACATCAGTAGGATGTTCATCGGCCAGACATTTGGTATCGGCTAAGCAGGAGGATCTTCCTTCGATGCATCAGGTTGTGCTGATGAAGGTGAGGTTGGTTATCAGGGTGATATTGAGTATTCGGATATCATGCTGGAGGATGATGATGATGAAGGGCTTATGCTAGTGTTGTCGGGAGCAAAAGCACCGACATCATATATGCTTGCGACCCAGTATATAAAGTGTTAAGAAGGTTACTGCGAGGTGCATGTGGGATAATTTGATCCTGCATGATTTGAAATATCAGGATGATACATTTTGGCGGGAAAGGTTTGCGATGCACAGTATGATGTTTTTCCCAAGGCCGCGGGTTGGTACACCATTAATGGCGGTTGTTGCAGAGGTATGGGCAATGGCGTGGATGGATCTAGTACCTGACTGAAGATGTGAATCCCCAGGCGGCGGCGCAGGGCTCAAGATCTCTTCCTGTCTCCTCCCCTACCTACTGCATTCACTGCGATGAGTGCTATTTTCTCAATGTACTATATCTGGTGAATTTTGAGTTTGCCTGGTGGTTAAGGCTGAGCAACTCCTTGCTGTATAAGTAGGGCTGTGTTGCTCATTTGTTGGTTGTTGAAGGCCTAAGGTATTTTTGTGTAAATAATGAAGAACAGGGCATGATCCTGGTTGTTCTCTCCCATTTTGGAGTTTATGAGTTGCAACATGAATGTATTTTGCACATATGTTCAGTTTCAATGTTGATTTCATATGAGAAATGCTTCATTGCATGTGTTTATCTGCTTGTCTCCATTTGCTGCATGTTATTCTCCTTCTTCTGAATCTAGTTGCTAAGGGTTTCTCAGGTTCTGGGGTATGGTTTTCTATATCACATGTTTGATCTCTAACTTCCATTCAAGGAGTGGATTAAATTGTTTTAGGTTGAGCATGGGGAAGGTTGCATGTCAACAGGGATATCTGTAAGTAGAGGCAGTTAGATACCCATTCTTGGGTGATGTTTGTAAGGCAAGCATCAGTCCAACCCCCTGAAACTTGAGTGAAAGTTGCAAACCATCTGTTGTATACATCTAGTTGACTCCTTGCCCAATGGATAGGCACCAGTCTGCTCCTAGGTCAGTAGTTATGAGCCAAAACCCCTTGTCTTGCATCCAGGACATTATGTCCACCCATTTCATCACCTCCACCTGTTAGTTGTAGGAGTAGGATTAGGAACCCCCTGCATACTCTCATACCCAACTAGACACATATGTCCAAGAATGTTGCCAACCTTGTGATCTGTCATGCAGATCTTGGTCCATACATGAGAGTATTTTGCCTGTTGTTGTCAAGTTAGATCTATCTATCATTGAGCTAGTCAAGGTTACATCTTGAGTTATAGGGATACCCCCCTTGGTGCGGTAGAACCAGAAGTGAAGGGGAGGAGCTCACACAACCTCCTATATTTAGTTGGCTAAATCTGCCTGTGCATTAGAACTGGCAAACCCTAATGCTGATTCAGAGGAAAAACTAACATACCCTACTATAATTGGTGGGGTATGTAGAATATATATTTTTTAAATTTTTGAAATTTTGAAAAAATTAAAAATAAAAATTTTAACATAATTCCACCATACCAGCTTATGTAGTACCTGCATGATGATTTTGTAGAATATTATGCCTAGGTAGGGAATATTCCTTGCAATCCATACAACAGGTCTGAGAATATTATTCTAAGGTCTCAGGGAAAAAGTGTTAAAATTTGATGATTTGATAGTTGCGCCTGAGGTTCTTGGGCCTTCTGGACGTAATGGTAGGGTTAGATGCTCCTGCATCAAGAAACCATTAGCTAAAACCACTCAAAATATGTGATTGGTTTAGTTTAATTTTTACACATATCTCCTCTTAGTGTAGGAAGTGTATTCTACACCTCTGCTTCCTTTCAATGTGCACAAATATGGGGTGTTAAAAAGTGGCTAAAAATGTTCTTGAGTTGAAATAATGAATAACACGATCATGTTATAAAAACCATAACACACATTATAATGTGATCACATTATAGTTTAGTAGTTCCAATCCCAAGGCTTGATTACTACCAAGCCTAAACACACATTATAAAGCGATTGCATTTTAGCCTCCATAAAATAAAAAAATAATTCATGACCCATTTCTACCCATTTTCTCAAGAATGTGAATGTGCTATTGTGCAAGCATGTTTTGGGTGATTTAGAACAATTTCATTGATAGAATCATGCCGGCACAAGGTGCAAGAGGTAATTTCATTCAATTTTTAGCAATTTTAGTAAAAATTAAATAATTTTGATTTGCATTTGTGTTGATTTGTTAATTTTTTATTTTTAGCAAATCCGAACCTCTCGACACCTCCAAACACTCATCCATTCAATGAAACATGTGATCATAACCCTATTGAAGATAATGAACATAATAATCCCCCTCAAAATATTCCATCAATTTTGAGGCATCCTTGTGATACCTAAGAAAATATTTTAGGGCAAATCAAACAATAAAAAGGAGATTCAAACATTAGTAGAAACCTTGAAAAATCTAATGCGACAAACAAACATCAATAAGCTCTTGCAATGTTGTTCGAGTATATAATATCTCACATAGATTTAGTCAGTGAGAAAATAAATACATGGACAAATTATAGAGAAAATGCTTACCAATATTATATACAAAATTATCTTATAAACAAGTTAAAGACAAAAAATTATGAAAAATTATTTATGCGCACTATTTTTAAACCATAGAACTAATTATCCCATGCATACAAGTTGTATTTGAAATCTTTCCAATTCAATAGTGCCAACAATAAGGAATAAAGGATAACTTTTGGGATAGGTGGTGGATAGTTTTTGACCATCCCCAAAGAAACAACAATGAAGTGTCTCACTAAAATACTAAATTATTTTGATATGCATGATTTCTAGGGTAGAGGAAAATGCTCTTCATAGGATAGATAGGGGGCACGTCATGCTTAGGGCTAGCTAGTGAGACTCCTTGCTCACCCATCTATTCAACATATCATAGTACCTTTGTTGTGAAGGAGAGTGTTAAGGTGTAGAACCTGTAGTCCATTAGTTCACTCACATAGACCTTGCTGTAGCATAGAAAGCCTCTTTCTCAAGGTGATGAGGGTGAGCCTTTGGGGCATCAACTATTACCACATATTTTCTATGCTTGTGGGTTTACATGTGATTATGGGTCTGAGGATTTTGTAATGAGGTATAGAGCACATGATGTACATGGTCATGATATTGGTACACATGTCGAAGAGGATTCTCTTCACTTTAAGCAGTGTGCCACATAGGATAGGGCACATCATACTTCTATACTGGATAGTATGGTCTTGATCGATGAGTTACTACATGTGACCTTTGGCATTAGCTGACAAGTAATTTTTTTAGTAAGGTTGTTGTAACGTAGAAAATTGCATACCCTCACAATTTCATGATATGTTTCGCTTTCTTTAGTGTCCATGCTCGTAGCATTTTTTTAGGGTCACCAGACTTGACCTCTTGGCTTGTTTCTCCCTCATCACTAGCTATTTTCCAAAAATGTACATCAGACATTTACTTGTTATACTTTTTAGAGAACACATGTGAAGTTTGGAGGAATATTTCAAGGACACAAGCACCCTGCGTGGATGTCCCCACGTCATGCTAGCATCCCGAATATGCCAAACTTTCAAACAAAGATTCTCCCACCCATTTACATAATCTTCTAGAAGGGTAACACTCACACGACCTCAAAATGATCCCTGTAGCGTACCTGATAGATTCCCCTCTTGCATGCAAAGGAGGAAGATGAACAAAAAGGAGAACCCTTAAAGATTTGAGGACTCTTGGATGATTGATTTTCCTCTGGGCTCTTTGAAAAATGTACATAAATCTTCCACTATGGAAGGATTGTAAACACTCTTACGAATAGACTTCATAGATTCGATGCTCATTGTATTGGGGCATCTCTCATTGTCCACTTTGCAAGCTATTAATTAGATTTGGAGCTGGGAGGAGGCTCTTTCACTCAAGGGTTTGTGTTGTTCAACAACATATTGCACCCTCAAGGTGCTTGTAGCCTCCTCTACAACATTGAAATCTTGTAATATTGTTATATGAATATAGAATAACATCATTTTATTGTTATTGCTTTCATATAGCATAATTTTGGCAAATGCTTGTGGTGTAGACCACCACCTGTTTTACCATATGCACACTAGGGTATTCTCGCCGTAGACCAGGGATAAATACTTATAGATTGGTATTTTGTTATTGCTCTTAGCTCCTAGATGCACTTAGGGTAAGACCTTGCACACACTTGTGTTTTTGCTTCTCTTGTATCATTGGTTGTTCCGTGGAGGTTGGAAAACCAAGACGGGGGCTTAACTGAGGAAAGCCCCTAAACAACCCCAACAAAATTTCCTTTGTCTTTGTATTGTGTAGATTGTGTAATAGGATCGAATGCACGAGAGTTTGTTCTTCTTGTTTCCCATTTTATCTCCTTCATGTTTATTTCCTTTGATTTTTGTTTAAATACCATTTCTAAAAAGTTATTTTATGCTTGTATACCGATTGGGCGATGTTTCAGGTTCACACATTTCTATATAGTATGGACTTTTAAAGTTTTATTAGTGTTGGGACAATAGAACCATGCGCCAATGTCCCCTCGACGCGCTGGCATCTGAGGTTGAGGCTCCCTAGCTTAGACACTAGGTTATCCTCTATATCTCCTTTCTAGTCTTGCTATCAGCTTCTTAAAATTATTTTTATATCTTTGGCTATTTTTAGTTTTCTATTTATTCTTAGAGTTCTTTATTAGTTAATTTGCTCATAGAGAACCAAATAAGAACTAGCTGGGTTGTTCTGCTCTTCCTAAGTGGATAGAAGCAGATTGCTCTTCCTAGAGGCTAGTTAGGTCCTAAATGTAAGTGATTAGAATTGGGTGCTAGTTAAGATAGATTTTAAAAGTTATTTCAATTTTTATCATCTACATTTTTGGTGAACCCGAACTGCATTCACTAGCATATCCCTGCTTCTCCTTCTTTTTATTATTATATTTGACGATGTCAGATTTCTTTCTTTAGACTTTGACTGCATATGATGAACCATTTAGTAGTGAAGATTTTGAAATGCTTGAAAAATCCCTTGATGACTTCATCCATGACAAATCTTCCTCTTTTAAACAAAAACAACTTTCTTCTCCAAACATGATTAACACAATCTACGTTTTTGGTTCTACTCAAGAACCTGTGAAACCAAAGATTGTAGTTAATCTTTGATCTGAAATAGAAACAATTTCTACACTCATAATGACTATTTAGGGTGCTTTAAACACATCCTGAATTGATGATTATATTTCACAAATTTTCTTGGGGCTCCTCATTACCATGTGGTATCCCACACATATAATACTAGGTGAAACAAATAGCCTGATCCTATCCCTATTTCCCTTCCTGCTTCTTCTCATATGTTACTTCCAGCTCCTCGTTTGGCTCAGAAGTCCTTCACAGAATATGATCTTGTAGAGTAACTTCAATCTACTCCTGCTAAGATATCTCATTGGGAACTCATTTAGACCTCTCCTCAGTATCATAATTTATGCTCCAAGAAGCCCTACAGAAGATCCATGTTACATCTTTTGCTAGGCCGAATATGTAGCTGCTTTCTTGATTGTATTTATACCAACACTAATGACATTGTGTTCCAAGAATTTGAACTACCTTCCTTAGAGGTACAAAGGTACAATGATCCTCTGCTCATCATTGTTAGAATTAACAATTTTGGTGTTAAATGTACCCTTATTGATAATGGTTCTGATCTTAACATTTGTGGTATAGACCTGTTGAACTATATTAATATTGATATGTCTTTGATCACTCCTAATACTCTTAATATTCATGGTTTTGACAATGTTGGTGGACAAACACTGGGAATGATCATGCTTCCAATTGGATTAGGCCTAGTCACTTTACCTACCCTTGTCCATGTCATGCCCGATGCATTATCTTATAATCTCCTACTTGGTAGACCGTGGATACATGCCATGGGTGCAATTTCGTCTACCTTGCATGGGTTGATAAAATTTATCTTTAAAAATAAGACTTATATGATAAAAGTTGATCCTGATCCTATGCAGTATTGTCAACATACAAATTATGTTGATCAGTCTCTTTCCTTACCTACTCTTCAAATTTTGATTCCTTCTTTTGTTAAGAAAGATTCCCCATCCTCAACTCCTACACAAGAAGTTGATCATGGTGTTGAATCCTCCTTGAATTCATGTCCTAATGATGAATGGGGTTAGCTAGACTTTACACCCTCCTTTGTCGAGGAATATAAAATTGACCCCCCTCATTCAGATGTTTCAAAACCATATTCAAATTCTATGATTGAAAACAACCCTTCTACCTTGAATAAAACTACATGTCTCTTCTAAAGATACTCCTACCTCTAAGATTACATGTGATTATACTTCTTGTATAGATTATGTCACTAATGGTGATCCTCCTTATAAGGAGATGCAATCCCTCTATGGCTGTGGTTTTCATATCCTTTATAGTGTAGGATATAAAGGAAATGGATGTGGTAAACAAGAGCAGGGTATCAAGATCCCTTTAAGACCTAATCCACATGGTTCTTCATTAGGTCTTGGATACCGTCCTTGTCAACCCTTCGCCTCTTCTTATCTAGACTACCTAGATGTGAATATGATTTCTACTCCTCTAGATTCTCCCTCTCTTCCATTAATTTTCCTGAACTTATTGATCATACTTCTGACTCTTTTGAATTTCTAGTTCTCGATTCCTTTTCTAATGATGAAGCACTTGTTGAATTATTAGGGGTTTATGAGTATATGCCTCTATATCATCACAATTGTGGATTCCCATTTTGTTTAAATATGCAAAACGTATTTTGGGGCATCCGTGAATTTGTCTGATGACATTATTTCATCCTGTAACAACTCTCAAGTGTCCTTTTCATTTGAGACTAAGGACTGTAGTACTCTCCTTTATGGAGATACTATTCCTGTCTCAATGGATCCTAAACTTAAAGATAGGATTATACAAATTGGACAATGCTTGTCCTCTGAAAAGTAGACAATTGTATTATGATCTTCTTCATGAATTTCATGAATTATTTGCCTGGACATATGTGGATATGCCTGATATAGACCTAAATATCATGGTCCATAACATAGTGATGTATCCTGATGCCTAACCTGGGTAAAAGCAAGAAGTTGGGTCCACATATAGGGGAAGTGTTGGGCAAAAAACAAAATCCTGACAGGAATGGGTGCCTAAGCCTATAACGAGTACCTGTTTTGTTTTTTAATTTTTTTAGAATCCTAAGGTTGCTTTAATGGTCAAGGCTGAGATTGAAAAGCTCTTAGAAGCTGGCTTCATCCTCTTGATTGACTATTCACCATGGATATATAACATAGTGGCTATTGCTAAACCTAACAACCGTGTTCACATTTGTATCAATTTTCATGATCTCAATAAAGCATCCTTAAAGGATGACTTTCCTCTACCTAATATCGACATGGTATTTGATTCTACAATAGGTCATTTTTTACTTTCTTTCATGGATGGATTCTCAGGCCATAATCTGATTCTAATTAACCTTGAAGACCAACTTAAAACTACTCTTACATCACCATGGGGAAACTATTGTTATGTGGTCATGCCGTTTGGTCTTAGGAATGCTGGGGTGACTTATCAACATGTAATGACCCTTATTTTTCATGATTTTATCAACAAGATTATGGAAGATTATGTTGACGATATCTTGGCCAAATTAGTATTGTGCCAAGATCACATGCATATTCTCCATCACATCTTTGAATGTATGTGCCTCTATAACATGCAACTAAACCCTTACAAGAGTTTTTTCAAAGTTGACTCTGGAAAATTTTTAGGGTTTATAGTCTCTAACAGTGGTATTGAGGTCGATACTAAAATGATCGATGCTATCGTAAAAATGCCACCTCCAAAAAATATTTCTCAACTTCATAGCCTACAAGGTAAGATTCAAGCTATACACCATTTTATTTCCCAACTTGTAGACCTCACCCTTCCATTCACAAATCTTCTTAAAAAGAATTTTCATTTTGACTGGAATGAAGATTCCCAGAAAGCATTTGAGGATCTAAAGACTTATTTAGCCAATCCTCCAATCCTTATGCCAAACATCTCTGGATGTCCTTTCCTCTTATATACATTTTCTTCATCACATTCTTTAACAACCTTATTATCTCAACATGATGATAAGGTTAGGGAACTAGTTGTTTATTACATCAACTAAATTCTACTCGATTATGAAACTCGATACACAATTTTAGAAAGGCAATGTCTTTTTCTTTTCTTTACAAAACGTAAGCTTCAACATTACCTTCTCCATGCTAAGACACATGTAATAATAAAATTTGACCCTCTAAAACATTTGTTTTAAAAAATGGACCTCTTAGGAAGACTCGCTAAATGGGTTATGTTGCTAACAAAACTTGACCTTAAATTCATTTGTTAGAAGGTGATAAAAGGACAAGTCATACTTGACCATTTGGCTAAGGCCCCTTATCCTTTTTCTATTTCTAAAGAGGACTCATTCTTGATGATCATGTTCTTTCTATAGAAAATGATCAAACACGGGATTTGTTCTTCGATGGATCTAGATGCCGAACTGACTCTAGGGTGGGTGTCATTTTGATACCTCCTTCTGGTAAGATGATTCCTCATTCTTTTCATTTGAACTTTCTTTGTACTAATATTATCATTGAGTATGAAGCCCTTATTGCTGGCTTGCATGCCATGATATCTCTCAATATTAAACATATTATAATTCATGGTGATTCTCAGTTAATTATAAAACAAGTCACGGGCTCTTACCAAGCTAAACAGGATAAATTATCTCAATATTGTGACTTGGATTTGACACTTCTTGATCATTTTTCTTCTTTCTCCATCAAAAATATTTATCATAAAGACAATCGTCACATTGATGCAATGGGAAACACTATCTCTCTTTTACCTTGTGATGATTTTGTGGATAATTATCAATTCACAATTCAAAATCTAGCTTCACTTACTATTGGTGATTGTACTCCAATAAAATATCTTTTTTTCTATAACATAGACTCAGAGGAATAGTACTCCCATAAATACACCTATCTAAGTGATGGTACCTTTCCCCTTGGTTCTTCGAAGAGTGCTCAAACTTGCATTTGCAAGATTGCTATGCATTACATCATTCTCTCTAATGTTCTTTATCATCGATCCTATAATGGTCTTCTTTTACGTTGCTTAACTAAAGATGAAACTCCCATTGCCCTTGAAGAGGCCCATTCTAGTTCCTGTGGGGGGCATTTTGGTGGACATGTTCTAGTTCAAAAACTACTCAGAATGGGTTACCGCTAGACAAGTATAGAACAAGATTCCTTTGCTTTTGTTAAGAAGTGCCCTCAATGTCAGTAGCATGACAACCTTATACGAGCTCCTACATAAGAACTTCGTGCCCTAGTACCACCTTAGCCATTTCATCAGAAATATTTCTCCACCTTCTTCTCAAGGTCATATATTCATCATTACAACAACTAATTACTTTACAAAATGGGTTGAAGTTGTTCGACTCTGATGCATCTACTGAAGTTATTTGTCACTTTATCTTAGACAATATTATATCTCATTTTAGACTTCCTTCCAGGCCTTTGTTTCTAATAATGGTACATCATTTAAGAACAAGGACATGAAGCAGTTTATGGCAAAGTTTAAAATTCAACACCGGTTCTCTATGCCATACTATCCACAATCCAATGGATAAGCAGAAGCGTAAAATAGAACCATTGAGAAAATTGTTCGTATAGTATTTAATAAACATGGTAAGGATTGGCACACTCAAATTTCATATGCATTGTGGGCCTATCACACGAGTATTTGTACGACCACTAGAACAAGTCCATACAATCGCGTCTATGCTGCCGATGCTATTATGCCTCTAGAGTTGGAAATTTGCTTGTTGAGAATTTACCTCCAAGGCCTTATTGATGACAATACTTATTGTGATCAACATATTTTACAAATTGACATGCTTGACGAACAACACCCTCACACTCTCAAGCATCTTCAAGCATACCAAAAGACCTTAAATCGTTCCTATAATGCTCTCTCTATGATGGAAGGCAAGCCTCTTAAAGAGCCCATAAATTCTATGCATTTGCGTCGTTATTATGCCTAGTTTCTTTCTTTAATGTGACATTCGTGCTTATAAGTTCTGAGTTTATTCATAAATTTCCTTATGTCATTTGATTATGAACACATTTTCTTTTCTTGTGTTATGATCTCTTTTTAAATTATGTATTTTGTTAAATATGCAATTCTTTTCTTTTAAAAGCAACAATGTGCTATCTTTGTTTAGTATTTTAATATGTTACATGGTAGTTATAAGCTTGTTGTTTTCTATTATCGACGCATTACACGCTGTCTTGAATGTTAGTTGTAGTTTTCATTAAACAATAAATGGAAATTACCTCATTCTTTACCATGTTGATTATTTAATTGAAAATAATCAATTAATCCATTCATAATTATTTAATTAGATCTTTCATAAGTATTTGATTAGATAATTTTCTTTGTTCAGTTACCAATTTACTAATTAGATCTTTACTGAATTTAATTGTGTACACATTAAACAACCATTATTTAATTAGATCATTCTAGTACATAGTTAAACAATTATATAGTTGTTTAACTAAATCAGAATAACATTTAATTAAATAATCCACATCATATGAATAAAATATACATACATCATCACATAACACATGTATATACATATACATATACATATGTATATGTATATACATATATATATGTATATGTATATACATATATATATGTATATGTATATATATATGTCTATATATATATTTATATACATATACATATATAAATATATCTATCATATATATAAATATACCTATATATATGTATATCTATATGTATATATATATGTATATATATATGTATATATAGTATATATATAATATATATATATAATATATATATATATATTTATATATATAGTATATATATACATATATATATGTATGTATATATATGTATATATATATTATATATATATGTATATATATACATATATATATAAATATATATATTAAATATATATATACATACATATATATATATATATACATATACATATACATATATATAGTCTACAAAAGTGGCCACTACATCAAAATATGACATATAATAAAATCATAATACAATCATACAATCTCAACTCCCACCATGGGATCCTGAACCCTCTAGCCCTAGTGGCGGCTACTATAAAGAAGGCTCCTAGAAAAATGCTATAGAGCATGAGCGGCTATGGCTCCATGACTGCATGCCCCTCACCTAGCCTCTCAACTCTGTTGCCTCTATCCTCACATCCATAACTTGTTGTAGCTGAGTGACCTGAGCTTGAAACTGGCTCATCTCATCCATCAGGCTTGAACTCTGTGGTGGTCCAAACCTATGGCTGGTATGCTCTGAGCAACAAACTATGTCTGTAGAGTCATGGGTACTCTCCACACTCTGATGGATGAGACGAGCCAGTTGCAAGCTCAGGTCATTCAGCTACAACAAGTTATGGATGTGAGGATAGAGGCAACAGAGTTGAGAGGCTAGGCGAGGGGCATGCAGTCATGGAGCCATAGCCGCTCATGCTCTATAGCATTTTTCTAGCAGCCTTCTTTACAGTAGCTGCCACCAGGGCTAGAGGGTTTAGGATCCCATGGTGGGAGTTGAGATTATATGATTGTATTATGATTTTATTATATGTCATATTTTGATGTAGTGGCCACTTTTGTAGACCATATATATATATGTACATATATATATATATATGTACATATATATATGTACATATATATATATATATGTATGTATGTACATATATATGTACATATATGTATATATACATATATCTATATATATATGTACGCATACATATATGTATGTATGTACATATACATATATCTATATATATATGTACATATATATGTACATATATATATGTACATACATATATGTACATACATATGTACATATATATATGTACATACATACATATATATATGTACATACACACACACACACACACATATATATATATATATACATGGTCTACAAAAGTGGCCACTACATCAAAATATGACATAATAAAATCATAATACAATCATACAATCTCAACTCCCACCATGGGATCTTGAACCCTCTAGCCCTAGTGGCGGCTGCTGTAAAGAAGGCTCCTAGAAAAATGCTATAGAGCATGAGTAGCTATGGCTTCATGACTACATGCCCCTCGCCTAGCCTCTCAACTATGTTGCCTCTATCCTCACATCCATAACTTGTTGTAGCTGAGTGACTTGAGCTTGCAACTGGCTCATCTCATCCGTCAGACTTGAACTCTGGGGTGATCCAAACCTGTGGCTGGTATGCTCTGAGCAACAAATTGTGTCTGTAGAGTCATGGGTACTCTCCACACTTTGAGCTCTCCTCACTGCATGATCTCACTCCACCCTAGCCTGGTCTCGCTTCGCTATCACAACAGTGACCTGAGTGATAGCTAGAGCCCTCTCATCATGTGCCTCCTCTAAGGATGCTCTTAGTTGAGCCACTAACTTGAAGACCTCTATGTGTCACCCTACAGTCTACTGAGGCCTGTGACTGGACCACACACCCTATCGGAGTTGAACAGTGGGGACAATCTCAGCAAAGACTCAACTAATGTAATTTGAACCACTCTTGTGTGCGTACTGCAAAATCAAACAAGGCATGTGTCAGATCTCATCATCATAATATAAAATCCAAAATTAATATATGCATATACATGTCTAGTGTTCTATCAAAGTAACTAAAGAAAATAACAATCCTCACCTAGGTCCTCGATCTACCAATCGAGATCTAGGAGCCCCCTTGGTCACTCAGGATTGAATGACAACCACCATACCTTACCCTACTACATGTACTGCAGTGGAACTTGCAGTAGCTACACTTATTGACTCCCCTCACATTGTTTGGTTGGGGATACAACCGACAGAAGTTGTAGCTCGTGTGACTTGAGGTCAAGTTCTAGGCCTCCCCTCTGTGGTGGCACCTAATGGAGATTGATTGTCATTGATGTCAAAAAGGTGTTGAGTTTATGAATATCATCAGGAGAAGATGAGAAGGTTTATGGTTTATGTTGTTCACAAAAATTATAGGCACAATATGGACAATGTCTTCATGTTCATTAATGTCAAAGGTTGAGGTGATGTTGATTGGATCATGTATCAAGATGTTGTTCATTCAGGGTTGTCTTCAAGGTTGAAATGATACAAGGAGTTGTTATGTTGTCTTCATGATTAATATGACAAAAAGAGTTGGATCAGGATGTCTTTGTTTGTTTGGTTCAGGATAGGAGCAGCAAAGGTGAGCAAAGATGAGGTATTGTTAAGTTTGTTTATCATGACTTCTAGGATGGTGTCATGTCATCACAAACAATTGATATCATCTTCATGGAGCAATACAAGAGCAAAGCAAGAGCAATGCAGATTTAGTTTGTCATGCTTCATCATGAAATCAATTTGTTTTTATGTTGGTGTGCTTTCAAATGGGGCATATTTATTAGGTTGAGATTAGGTTTGGTATCTGTCTAACATGTGATCTTAAAGGTAAATGTGAAAGTAAATTTTCATATTTCAAGGTTGAACAAGAACACTTGTATTAGTCACTCACATGTGATAATTTGTTTTCAGTTTGTTTATTCACACTCAAAGTGCAAGTTGTTTAAGATGAGGTTCATTTCTTAATGATCATGCTTTATATGTGAAGGATCTCTTCATGTTGACAATGCATTTTCAAGGGCATAAGAGTACAATGTGTCTTCAGTAAGTTGCATAACAAAGGTATAAGATGGAATCATGATGATGATCTCAGTTGATGCTTCTTATCAAAGGATCTCAGGTCTGATTACTCTTCATGACAGGAAGATGTCATAATTCATTATAATGAGCTTCAAGAGTTCTTCAGAGGTGTTTATTGTCATAATAAGTTTGGTAAAAAGGTAACACCACTAAAAAGGTAAAAAAGGTAACTCAACCTTTGCTCTTTTTATTTTAAAATTAAGTTGACCTGCCATAGCAGGTAAAAGTCACTAAAGTGACTTGTTAGACGGGTTTTAAAACATTTTTAAATCGGCCCCCTCGACCTTCATAACATGCTGAACCGGTCTCCTTTTATAAGTATGAGTGCTAAAAGAAAGACTTTATTTAAATGTGTTGGGAGCACGAATAAGTCATATTATGGCTTAGTTTTTAATTTTAGAAACTTTGTTTTAAACTTCAAATTTGTCGGCCCCCTTAATGTCATATTTTTATGACATCAAATAAAGTTTTTTTAATAAGATATTTTCAAGGAGAAATTTTTGGATTTTAGAAGGAGATTAAGGTAGATTTCTTTTGTGAGATATTTTTGGAAGATATTTTTATTCTCCTAACTTGTGGGGGAGAATATTAAGGAGATATTTATTGCATTTTTAAATTAGAAATTGTTTTAAAGGCCATGTTATGTGGAGAAGATGTAGGATCTTCTATTGGAAGGATAAAAGAGCAAATTGAGACATTTTTTATGAATATATTTTTTTTCAGATGAATTTTTTAATGAGGAAGTTGATTTTTACAAAGAAGATGAAAATTTTTATGTTTGCAGATTGGAGAAGATGAATGGTTTTTGAAGTATATTGAAGATTTTTTTTTTGTGGATGGAGGAAGATTTTTTAAAAATAATTTTATATGCAGGATTCAAAGAGGAGAAGAATGTGAATGATTTTTGTTTGAAAATGTTTTATGTAGAGAAGATAAATTGGATTGACAATTTTTGAGATGAAATTTTTATGAAAGGGAATATGAACAGATTGAAGGCTTTGAAAATATGGAAGTCATTTGTGTGAAGATTTGTTTGAGAGATATGATTTTATTTTTCCAAATTCTTCATGAATGGAAATGGGCATATAGAGAAGTAAATGATTTTATTTTTGCAGATGAAGATGATATTTGCAGAGAAGTTTATGAGACACATTTTGTATTGTTTCTTACATATAAATTCTTATGCATCCAAATGAAAAAATATAGAGTGAAGAGGATGATAAGAAGTGATATGTAGAGAAATAGAGGATATACTCTGTGTATATAATTTTTGCATTTTAGATTTTGTATGCCAATGAGGCAATATTGTCAGTGAGACTTTGTTGAAAAGACCAGTTACGCATAATGACAAGTCAGTGAGACTTCTAAGCCAGTGATGAGAAGCGAACAATGGGAACAAACAATTGATCAAATATTAAACCTTTGAACTTCTTGAACCATTTAGAACCATTTCTAGTCTCGGCGAATAGATCTCTTCCTTTCATTTTCGGCAACACTTTGTCCATCGGCCACTTTACAACTTATCTCTCTGAAGTCTTAGTCACTCCGATGTGAGGTTCAACACTCTTGCCTATCGGCAAGAAAATCACCATCGGTCGTCTTCGAACTTATCACTCCGACATTGCAACTCTTCCCGATGGGTGACTCTATGCTTCTTGCCTATCGGCAAGACAATTACTATCGGCCACATTAGAATTTGCCTCACCGATACGCCGATGGACCAACCACTCTTTGGCGTGACTTCAACCTTCAGCGAACTTCCTTTTTGTTCTCTAATATGTTAGTCACTCCGATCACTCATTGGCCAGATGAATGCTATCAGCCAAACTTGAAGATCTCTTGTCGCTAGCTGATTTCTCCCGATGGATCTCCATCGGTATCACTTATCCCTTATCACCCTGATACGCTTCGATCGGTAAGACCAATACTGTCAGTCCAATGCCAAGTTATCTACCTGATAACCTTATCATCCAAATATGAATCTTTAGACCACGACTTCCATTCAACGGCTTGAGCCTCTCTTCAGTGAATTGCGGTGTTATTAAGCCAATACACCAAGAGTCTTCCCACGCTCAACCAGACTATCCTTATCGCTCTGAGAGGGGAATATTTTGCTGATGGCCCCTGTTTCACCGATAATGACTTCAACTCCTCTTCTATTTCTATGACTCGTTTACTCTACAACCAAACCCTAGCACATGGAGATGCTATGCCATCTACTGTGTAAAATGCTCCAATTTGGTCCTTTGCACCGCCGAACAAGGAAACAAAATAGAAAACAAAAATGAATACTTGTACAACGAAGCCATTCCACCTATCTTGACAGGAACCATATCATTGGAATGCTTCAGTGAACCATTTTGCAACAGACTACAGGAAAAGGGAATCTACTAAGCACAATTACAAAATCCTTGAATCTTAAGAACAAGAAAACACAAAATGGGATAGAACAAAACTTTATTGTTCTTCAACACAATTCAAACATACTTCCAAAAATGAACACACAACAGGACACAAAACATAACCTCTCCCAATGTTCGTTTTGCTATGCTTTTAACTCACTACTGTGTAAGGCCAACCATTTCTCAACCGGTCGGTTACAATTGAACAACAACAACTGAAAAGAAACAACATTGGTTAGTTTGACCTTATTACAAACAAAAACATGATTTGTTAGGTGCTCCTGCACCATACTCCCCGGGTGAAAGTTGTCTCAAGTCCTCTTAGAGACTAACTGTTGCAAATCGCCACACTACTTTCTAATGTCTTCTTCTAGCATCCATGTGGCTTCAGAGTCTAGAAGTCCTTGCCATTTAACCAAGTGTTCAAAATAGGTCCAATTTCTAGTCTTCTTGGCTATCCTGCTATCCAAGATGCACTCCAGTTTTGGTGGTTCCTTAGGTGGTAAATGCTGCACCCACTCTTCATTGTCCTAGGTAGAATCTGCTACACCTTCTCCTGTATCAGGGCTCCTATATAATGTTAGATCAGCAACATTGAATATATATGAAATAGCAATATCATCAGGGAGTTCAATTTTGTAGGCATTAGGACCATATTTTTCTAAAATTTGACAAGGTCCAATTTTCCTCATCATCAATTTGTTGTGGCTTCCCCTGGGTAGTTTGTTCTTGTTAAGGTGAACCATGACCAGATCTATGATTTGGTACTGCACATCTCTCCTTCATTGATCCACTCTAGCCTTGATTTTCTGACTAGTCTTGTGTAGAGTATCCCTGACTTGTTGATGAATCTCCTTCATAGCCTCTACAAATGTATCAGCATGTCCACTCCTCTTGTCCAAACCCTGAACATCTCTCAATTCAAAAACTCCCCAAGGATGGCTACCATAGACAATTTCAAAAGGACTTAAACCTGTGCTTCTGTTCGTAGAATCATTATAGACATACTCTGCTTGTGGGAGTACAACATCCCAACTAGTACCATGTTCTCTTGTCAAACATCTCAGCAGATTGCCTAATGACCTATTCACAACCTCAGTTTGGCCATCAGTTTGAGGATGGTAGGCTGAGCTAAAAGACAAGTTTGTACCTAATCTTTTCCACAAGGTTCTCCAAAAATGTCCCATAAATTTGCTATCCCTGTCAGACACAATGCTCAAAGGCAATCCATGAATCCTGACAATTTCTTTAAAGTACAAACCTGCAATGTAGCTAGCATCATTGGTGGTTTTACAAGGAATAAAGTGTGCCATTTTGCTGAATCTATCTACCACAACAAACACACTATCACAACCTATCCTTGTCTTGGGCAATCCCATCACAAAATCCATACTTGAACTTTCCCACGGTCTGTCTAGTATGGGCAAAGGTTGGTACAGTCCTGCATTGGTTGAGACCCCCTTTGCTCTCTGACATACCATGCAACTCTCAACAAACCTTCTAATATCAAATTGCATCTTTGGCCAAAAGTAAAATCTTCTTACTAGATCTAAAGTCTTATTGAGTCCAAAATGTCCTCCTAAACCACCACTATGTTTTTCCTTCACTATATCATCCCTCATTGAACATTAAGGAATACATAGCTGACTTCCTTTGAACAAAAGGCCATCCTGCAATGTATAATCATAAAATTCAGTATGGAAAGCATTGGCAAACTCATTGCATACCTTGTAAATTTCCTTGAAATCGTGATCCTCTTCATACAATCCTTTGAGTGCTTCAACACCCATGCTTTGCAACTACACTTCTTGCACTATCAATACCCTCCTACTTAGAGCATCCACAACCTTATTGGCTATTCCTTTCTTATGCTTGATGGTGAAGTTGTATGCTTGAAGACTTTCCACCCACTTCAAGTGTCTATGGTTGAGCTTTCCCTGTCCATTCAAAAATTTGAGAGCATGATTGTCAGTGTACACATTGAATTCTTTGGGAAGTACATAATGCATCCACTTTTTCAAAGCTTGTACCAAGGCATACAATTCTAAATCATAAGAGGAGTACTTCCTCTTAGATTCATTCAATTTCTCACTAAAAAAGGCCACCGGTCTGCCTTCTTGGCTCAACACTGCTCCTATGGCCAACCCACTTGCATCACATTCAATGGTAAAAACCTTATTGAAATCAGGAAGTACTAAGATAGGATACTTGGCAACTTTTTGCTTCAGACTTTCAAAACTCTGGTCTGTCTCTTTTGTCCACACAAACTTCACCTTACCACCACCCTTGATGGTCTCCAACATAGGTGCACAAATATCACTGTAGTTCTTAATAATTTTTTTGTAAAATGTGGCGAAGCCATGAAAACTTCTGACCTCTCCTGCTATCCTAGGTGTAGGCAAATTCAAAATAGCCTCTACCTTGGAAGGATCCATTTTCAAATCACCCTTAGAGATGACAAAACCTAGGTACACCAATTCTTGTTTCATGAAGTCACACTTTTCCAAGTTTATCAGTAACTTTTGATGTTGCAGCCTCTTCAAGACTATCTCCAATTGTTTCAAGTGTTCTTCCTTGCTCTTACTGAACACCAAGATATCATTAAGGTAGACTACCACAAATTTCCCTATGAACTCCTACAACACCTCATTCATCAGCCTCATAAAGGTGCTAGGGGCATTTGAAAGACCAAAAGGCATCACAAGACACTCATACAACCCTTCATTGGTTTTGAATGCTATCTTCCACTCATCCCCCTCTCGTATCCTTATCTAGCGATACCCACTTTTTAAGTCTATCTTGGTGAATTAAGTGGCCCCACCCAAATAATCCATTAGATCTTCTATTCTAGGAATAGGAAACCTATATCTGATGGTTATCCTATTGATGGCCCTAGAATCAGTGCAAAGCCTCCATTTCCCATCCTTCTTTGGGGGTAAAATAGTAGGGACTGCACTTGGGCTAAGGCTCTTTCTTATCAGTCCTTTGTTTAGGAGTTCTTGAACCTAATTTGCTATCTCTTCATTCTACTGAGGGGTCATTTTATATGCTGCCTTATTAGGGAGTACTACTCCAGGTATGAGGTCTATCTGATGGCTAATGTCTCTGACAGGTGGTAGGAAATCAGGTATATCTTTTGCAATCACTCCTTTGTAACTCTCAAGCAAATCTCTTACCTCCTTAGGCCCTACTTCTCTCACATTTTCGTTCTTTTTCCCTTAGGCTTCACAATCAAAGAAAAACCTACTCCACCACCTTCCTTTAGTGTATCCATGAATTCTTTTTCTCCTACCAGCATTACACTAGATCCTACAGGTTGTGGATCCCCTTCTACCAATGACTGTATCCTATAAGTTACACCATCCTTTTGGATTGAGTAAGCATTCTTCTCCCCATCATGATGAGCCTTTCTGTCAAATGAGCCTTTCTGTCAAACTGCCATGGTCTGCCCAGCAGAAGATGGCAAGCATCCATGGGAAGGATGTCACACAAAATCTTGTCTCTATACCCCCCAATACTGAATTCTACCCATGCTTGTTCATTGATGACTATATGCTGTCCCTTGTTTAACCAACTGACCCTATATTGATGAGGAGCCAAATGGAATAAATATTCCTCCTCTTTCAACTTAGGAGAGGATGGGTAAATATTTTATGTCTTTCATATAGTTCTATTAGAACTTCCTTCTTGTTGCCATCGGCAATAGAATAGACTATCGGTGACCTTTGGAACTGTTTTGCTGAACACCAAGTCTCTCTGATACCTCCTATCGGCGAGGCTTGACTTCTTTTCACCCTGATGTGACTAAGACAAATTACCATTTGCCATCACGGTTTCAGCAAGACATACGCCTATATGTGGAAACAAATAATATCAACCTGATACTCCAATAACATCCTCTCTTTGCTATCGGCCAGACAATTACTATCGGCCACGTTAGAATTTTCTTCGCCGATATGCTGATGACTTTTGTCTTCGGTGAGACTCTTCTCATCGGTGAGCACTTATAACCTCTGGCCGATGCACCGAGTCTCTCTGATACCTCCTATCGGTGAGGCTTGACTTCTTTTCACCCTGATGTGACTAAGACAAATTACCATTTGCCATTACGGTTTTAGCAAGACATACGCCTATATGTGGAAACAAATAATATCAACCTGATACTCCGATAACATCCTCTCTTTGCTATCGGCCAGACAATTACTATCGGCCACGTTAGAATTTTCTTCGCCGATATGCCGATGACT
Source organism: Cunninghamia lanceolata (assembly GCA_027924645.1). Classification (NCBI taxonomy): domain Eukaryota; kingdom Viridiplantae; phylum Streptophyta; class Pinopsida; order Cupressales; family Cupressaceae; genus Cunninghamia; species Cunninghamia lanceolata. The sequence continues at coordinate 301,408 of BSBN01000866.1, read as the reverse complement.
TTTGTCTTCGGTGAGACTCTTCTCATCGGTGAGCACTTATAACCTCTGGCCGATGCACCGATAGACCAACCCCCTTGGAGAGACTTGACTCATCGGTGGGACTTACTCTTGAGTTGCCGATACACCGATAGACTTCCCGCGCTCGTCTTCGGCAAGACTGCTCGACTTCGACAGACTTGTTTTGGGTCCCAGCGATATGCCAATAGGGTTGTCACTCTCACACAGTCTAATCTACACTCTACGCCTAGCACATAGAGATGCTAGGGCATTCTACTATGCACACTCCTCAGTCTGGAACATCTGCCTTGCCAAACAGGTAAATGAAAGGGAAAAACAAAGAAAAATATGTACAGATCAATGCCATTCCACTTATTTCTTTGGAAATCCACCAGTGGAATGGTTATCAACTCATCTTCGACAATTTAGACTAAACTATTTCAATTGCAGAGAACAGAAAGCTATTATGAACAAATAGGAAATATTTATGACACAGATCAAACATAGAAAATGATGGACAAAAGTTATTATTGCTCAGATGATTTCTAAATCACAATCTTCAAATCTCCAGAACCCCCTTCTCGGTTGCTCCTTTGTGCTTTTATTAAGCCAGAGTTGGAAGATCAACGGTTGCTCAATAGTTAGGGAAGGCCAACTGCCCTAAATCCTAACTGACTCCTATTGACCTTTTCAGACTCTATTAGATACAAAATGTGTCCATTATTTGCCAAATGGAATACAAAGACTTCTAGGCTTTTTAGAAAACAAAACATGAACAAGATGACATGGCCAAATATGCCTTATTTCAACATAGCAGATTTTACTATGGTGCCCTTGTACCATACTCCCCAGAAGAAAAATGTCTCAAGTCCTCTTAGAGACCAATTCTTGTACATCTTCGCTTGCTTTAGTATGTCTTCCTCTAGCATCCATGTAGCTTCTGAATCTAGAAGCCCTTGCCACTTAACCAGATGTTCAAAGTATGTTTTGTGCCTTGTCTTCCTGGCTTCTCTGCTTTTCAAAATATACTCCATTTTTGGCGGCTCCCTAGAAGGTAAGTGCTTCAGTAATCTTCATTTTCCTGGATAGGGTCTTCTGCATTCTCCCTTGTATTAGGACTTCTGTACAATGTCAAATCAACAATGTTGAATATGGGTGAAATGGCAATATCATCAGGAAGCTCAATCTTGTAAGCATTTGGACCGTACTTCTCCAAGATCTGACAGGGTCCAATCTTCCTCATCATCAGTTTGTTGTGGCCTCCTTTTGGGAACTTGTTTTTGTTCAAATGAACCATGACCAAGTCGCCTACCCTATACTGCACATCCCTCCTCCTTTGATCCATTTGAACCTTCGTCTTTTGACTATTCTAGTGTAAAGTATCTCTGACCTGTTGGTGTATTTCTTTCATGGCTTCTACAAATGTATCAGCATGACCACTCCTTTTGTCCAACCCCTGGATGTCTCTCAATTCAAAAATACCCCTGGGGTGACTGCCATATACAATTTCAAAGGGACTCAGACCTGTGCTCCTGTTTGTCAAGTCATTATAAGCATATTCTGCTTGTGGGAGTATCACATCCCAACTGCTGCCATGTTCTTTTGTTAAGCATCTAAGGAGATTGCCCAAAGATCTATTGAACACCTCGGTTTGCCCATCAGTCTGAGGATGATAGGCTGAACTGAAAGACAAATTTGTTCCCAATATTTTCCACAAAGTCCTCCAAAAATGTCCTACAAATTTGCTATCCCTATCAGACACAATGCTCAAGGGTAGCCTATGAATCCTGACAATTTCTTTAAAGAACAAACCTACAATGTAGTTAACATCATTAGTGGTCCTGCAAGGAATGAAATGAGCCATCTTGCTGAATCAGTCTACCACTACAAACACACTATCACAACCTACCCTTGTTTTGGGTAACCCCATCACAAAATCCATACTCAAACATTCCCAAGGCCTATTGGGTATTGGCAAAGGTTGATACAATCCTGCATTGGTCGAGGCTCCTTTTGCTCTTTGGCATACTATGCAACTTTCAACAATTTTTCTGATGTCAGACTACATTCTTGGCCAGAAGTAAAATCTCTTTACCAGATCTAAAGTCTTATTCAACCCAAAATATCCACCCAGTCCTCCACTATGTTTTTCCTTCACAATATTATCCCTCATTGAGTATTTAGGGATACACAACTGACATCCTTTGAACAATAGTCCATTCTGCAATGTAAAATCTGAAAAATCACTATGAAAAGTATTAGAAAATTCATTGCATACCTTGTAGATTTCTCTAAAATCCTGATCTTCTTCATACAATTCCTTGAGTGACTCAACACCCATGCTTTGCAACTGCACTTCTTGGACTGTCAACACCCTCCTGCTGAGAGCATCTGCAACCTTATTTGTGACTCCTTTCTTATGCTTAATGGTGAAAGTGTATGCTTGTAGACTTTCCACCCATTTCATATGTTTGTGGTTGAGTTTGTCTTGCCCATTCAAAAAACTGAGAGCATGGTTATTTGTATACACAATGAATTCTTTGGGAAGCAAATAATGCCTCCACTTTTTTAGGGCTTGTACCAAGGCATATAATTCTAAATCATAAGAGGAGTATTCCTCTTGGCTTCATTTAACTTTTCCTTGAAGAAGGCCACTGGTCTCCCTTCTTGGCTCAACACTGCTCCAATGGCCAGCCCACTTGCATCACATTCAATTGTGAAAACCTTATTAAAATCAGGTAACACTAAGATAGGGAATGTAGCAACTTTCTGTTTTAGACTCTCAAAACTCCTATCTGCTTCTCTCGTCCACACAAACTTCACCTTGCAATCACCCTTGATGGTTTCCAACATAGGTGCACAGATGTCACTATAGTTCTTAATGAATTTCCTATAGAATGTGACCAAACCATGGAAACTCCTTACCTCCCCTGCTGTCTTAGGTGTGGGCCAATTCAGAATAGCCTCCACCTTTGAAGGATCCATCTTCAGATCACCTTTGGAAATGACAAAACCCAAGTAGATCAACTCTTGTTTCATGAAATCACATTTGTCCAAGTTTATCAACAACTTCTGGTCTTTCAGTCTCTTCAAGACTATCTCTATGTGTTTCAAATGCTCTTCTTTCCTTTTACTGAATATCAAAATGTCATCTAGGTATACTACCACAAACTTACCAATGAAATCCTGCAATACTTCATTCATGAGCCTCATGAAAGTGCTAGGAGCATTGGACAGACCAAAAGGCAATACAAGCCATTCATATAACCCTTCATTGGTTTTGAATGCTATTTTCCATTAATCACCTTCTCTTATCCTTATCTGATGGTACCCACTCTTCAAGTCTAACTTAGAGAAATCGGTAGCACCCCCAAATAGTCTATTAGGTCTTCAATTCTAGGAATAGGAAACCTGTATCTGATTGTTATCCTATTTATTACCCTAGAATCAGTACACAGTCTCCATTTCCCATCTTTCTTTGGTGCTAAAATAGTGGGGACTGCACATGCACTCAAACTCTTTCTTATTAACCCCTTGTCTAAAAGTTCTTGAACCTGCCTGGCTATCTCCTCATTTTGTTGAGGGGTCATCTTATAGGCTTCCTTATTGGGAAGTACAGCTCTCGGTATGATATCAATCTGATGGATGATATCTCTAATGGGTGGTAGTGAGTCTGGTATATCTACTGCAATTACTTCCTTATAACTCTCAAGTAGTTCTCTGACCTCCCTAGGTCCTACCTCTCTCATATTTTCTCTTTTCTTCTCCTTAGGTTTCACAACCAGAGCAAAACCTACTCCACCTGATTCTTCTACTATTTAAAGGAATTCCTTTTCTCCTACCAGCATTACACTAGACCCTACATGCTGTGGATCCTCTTCTACCAATGACTGTATCCTATAAGTCACACCATCCTTTTGGAATGAGTAAGCATTCTTTTCTCCATCATGATGAGCCTTTCTGTCAAACTGCCATGATCTGCCTAGCAAAAGATGGCAAGCATCCATTGGAACGATGTCACACAAGATTTTATCTCTATACCCCCTAATACTAAATTCTACTCATGCTTGTTCATTGATGAGTATGTGCTGCCCCTTATTCAACCAACTGACTTTATATGGACTGCTATGGGGTATCTTTTCTAGATTCAACTTATTCACTGCTTCCAAAGATATAATATTATCAGTAGAACCAGAATCAATAATAACTTTACAAACCTTACCTTGGATCTTGCAGTTGATTCTAAACAAAGCCCTTCTTTGGGACGGTTCAGTCTGCACTAGTTCCTTGAGCAGCGTCCTCTTGATCATCAGATTTTCTCCCATTTCTGATGCTAGATTCACTTCAGGAGATGTCACACTCCTTGCATCCTCTTGAATCAAAGTGGTTCTCTTCTCACCACCATGAGAAGTTGAGGCCTTCTCTGGAAACTTGTATGTCAGGTGCCCTATTTAATTGCAGTTATAACATCTCATGTTGGAGAACTTGGATCCTCTACTTGATCCATTTGTCCCATCTCTTCCATTAGGCCTTCTTCCTCGGTAGCCTCCTCTGCTACTTGAGTCCCCAACTTGTTCTTCTTGGATAGACTTACCATTAGGCCTTTGGTTAGGACTTCTTCCTCCAAAACTACCTCTGCCTCTAAAATTTTTGCTGCCTCTTCCTCTAGCTTGCTGCTAACCTTTTCTCTTCAGCTTCTCTTTAGCTCTTAATGCTACTTGAAAGCATTTTTCCATGATTTCAAGGGTCAATAAACTTATCTCATCTTGAATATTGAACCTCAAACTATTTAGATACTTGGCCACCTTAGCTTTTTCCTCTTCCATGTACCCACAACGAAGAGTGTATTTGTGAAACTCCTCGGTGTAAGTATCTATATCCATATCTTTTTGCTTGAGGTTCTGCATTTTTCTGTAAATCTGCACCTCGTAGTCAGATGGAAGGAACTGTGACTTGATCGTCTCCAACATTCTGCTCCATGAAGAGATCATACTCTTCCCATTCTTTACCCTTTCTCCTTGGGTGTAATTCCACCACGTAAGGGCAGCACCTTTTAGTTTGGTTTTTGAAAACTTAACTCTCTTATTCTCAGGAACTTCCTTGTATTCGAAGTAGTTGTTTAGAGCCTCAATCCATTCCATGACTTCGTTAGCATTCATCTTTCCACTGAACATGGGGATATCTATCTGAGCCTCCAAAGAGTCCTTGCCAATAGCCTTAATGGCTTCCAAGAAATGCTTTTGATCAGTTGGTATCTCTGCCTCTTCTTGTTCCTCTCCTTCTTCCTCGTTCTCTTCCTCTTCATCTAAACCTTCCTCTATCCTTTTTCCTATCTTCAGTGCCTTCAATTCTTCTTGGAGTGCTTCCCTGACTCCAGTTTTGATCTTCTCTTCCATCTCCTTAAATTTATTGACCACTTCGGTGGTCATCCCCTTTGGAGGCATATTGCTAGCCTCTCCTTCGCTCTCCTCTGCTGACATATACCAGATCCACAACAGAACCTTTTATGGCTTTGATACCAATATGATGGGGAGCCAAATGGAATAAATATTCTTACTCTTTGAACTTAGGAGAGGATGGGTAAATATTTTATGTCTTTCATATAGTTCTATTAGAACTTCCTTCTTATTGCCATTGGCAACATAATAGACTATCGGCGACCTTTGGAACTATTTTGCCAAACACCAAGTCTGTCCGATACCTCCTATCGGTGAGGCTTGACTTCTTTTCACCTTGATGTGACTAAGATAAATTAGCATTTTCCATCATGGTTTCGGCAAGACATACGCCTATCGGTGGAACCAAATAATATCAACTTGATACTCCGATAACATCCTCTCTTTGCTATCGGCTAGACAATTACTATCGGCCACATTAGAATTTGCTTCACCGATACATAGATGACTTTTGTCTTTAGTGAGACTCTTCTCGTTGGCAAGCACTTATAACCTCTGGCTAATGCGCTGATAGACCAACCCCCTAAGCGAGACTTGACCTGTCGGTGGGACTTACTTCAGAGTTGCCGATACACCGATAGACTTCCCGCGCTCGTCTTCAGCAAGACTGCTCGACTTCGGCGGACTTGTTTTGGGTCCCAGTGATACGCTGATAGGGTTGTCACTCTCACACAATTTGTTCTACACTCTAAGCCTAGCACATAGAGATGCTAGGGCATGCTACTGTGCACACTCCTCAGTCTGGAACATCTGCCCTGCCAAATAGGTAAATGAAAGGAAAAATAGATAGAAATATGTACAGACTGATGCCATTCCACTAATTTCTTTAGAAATCCATCAGTGGAATATTTATCGACTCATCTTCGACAATTTAGACTAAACTATTTCAATTGCAGAGAACAAAAATCTATTATGAACAAATAGGAAATATTTACGACATAGATCAAACACAAAAAATGATGGACAAAATTTATTATTGCTCAGATGATTTCTGAATCACAATCTTTGAATCTCTAGAACCCCCTTCTCGGTTGCTCCTCTGTGCTTTTATTAAGCTAGAGTTGGAAGATCAACGGTTGCTCAATAGTTAGGGAAGGCCAACTGCTCTGAATCCCAACTGACTCCTGTTGACCTTTTCAAACTCTATTAGATACAAAATGTGTCCATTATTTGCCAAATGGAATACAAAGACTTCTAGGATTTTTAGAAAATAAACATGAACAAGATGACATGGCCAAATAGGCCTTATTTCAACATAGTAGATTTTACTATGGTGCCCCTGGACCATACTGCCTAGAAGAAAAATGTCTCAAGTCCTCTTAGAGACCAATTCTTGTACATCTCTACCTTGCTTTAGTATGTCTTCCTCCAACATCCATGTAACTTCTGAATCTGGAATCCCTTGCCACTTAACCAGATGTTCAAAGTATGTTTTGTGCCTTGTCTTCATGGCTTCTCTGCTTTCCAAAATGTACTCCATTTTTGGCGTCTCCCTAGAAGGTAAGTGCTTCAGCCAGTCTTCATTGTCCTGGACAGCTATGGGGTATCTTTTCTAATTTTAATTTATCTACTGCTTCCAAAGATATAATATTGTTAGTAGAACTAGAGTCAATAATAACTTTATAAACCTTACCTTGGATCTTGCAGTTGACTCTAAACAAAGCTCTTCTTTGTGATGGTTTAGTCTACACTGGTTCTTTGAGCAACGTCCTCTTGATCATCAGATTTTCTCCCATCTCTGATGTCAAATTCACTTCAGGAGATGTCACACTCCCTGCATCCTGTTGAGTCAATGTGGTTCTTCTCTCATTACCATGAGAAGTTTAGGCCTTCTCTGGACACTTATAAGCTGGGTGCCCTATCTGATTACAATTATAACATCTCATATTGGAGAACTTGGATCCTCTACTTGATCCATTTGTCCCACCTCTTCCATTAGGCCTTCTTCCTCGGTAGCCTCCTCTGCTACTTGAGTCCCCAACTTGTTCTCCTTGGCTAGACTCACCATTAGGCCTCTGGTTAGGACTTCTTCCTCCAAAACTGCCTCTGCCTCTAAAATTTTTGCCACCTCTTCCTCTACCTTGCTACTCACCTTTCCTCTTCAGCTTCTCTTCAGCTCTTAATGCTACTTGAAAGCATTTTTCCACAGTTTCAAGGGTTAATAAACTTATCTCATCTTGAATATTGAACCTCAAACCATTTAGATACCTGGCCACCTTAGCTTTTTCCTCCTCCATGTACCCACAACGAAGAGTGTATTTGTGAAACTCCTCGGTGTAATTAGCTACATCCATATCTTTTTGCTTGAGGTTCTGCATTTTCCTGTAAATCTGTACCTCATAGTTAGATGGAAGGAACTGGGACTTGATCTTCTCCAACATTCTACTCCACGAAGAGATCATACTCTTCCCATTCTTTACCCTTTCTCCTTGGGTGTAATTCCACCATGTAAGGGCAACACCTTTTAGTTTGGTTTTTGCAAATTTAACTCTCTTATTCTCAAGAACTTCCTTGTATTTGAAGTAGTTGTTTAGAGCCTCAATCCATTCCATGACTTCGTCAGCATTCATCTTTCCACTGAACATGGGGATATCTATCTGAGTTTCTGAAGAGTCCTTGCCAATAGCCTTAATGGCTTCCAGGAAATGCTTTTGATCAGCCAGTATCTCTGCCGCTTCTTGTTCCTCTTCTTGTTCCTTGTTCTCTTCCTCTTCATCTGAACCTTCCTCTATCCTTTTTCCTATCTTCAGTGCCTTCAATTCTGCATGGAGTGCTTCCTTGACTCCAGTTTTGATCTTTACTTCCATCTCCTTAAATTTCTTGACCACTTTGGTGGTCATCCCCTTTGGAGGCATATTGCAAGCCTCTCCTTTGCTCTCCTCTGCTGACATATACCAGATCAACAACATAACCTTTTATGGCTTTGATACCAATATGATGAGGAGCGCACAATGGGAACAAACAATTGATCAAATATTAAACTTTTGAACTTCTTGAACCTTTTAGAACCGTTTCTAGTCTTGGCAAACAGATCTCTTCCTTTCATTTTCGGCAACACTTTGTCCGTCGGCCACTTTACAACTTATCTATCCGAAGTCTTAGTCACTCCGATGTGAGGTTCAACACTCTTGCCTATTGGAAAGAAAATCACCATCGGTTGTCTTTGAACTTGTCACTTCGACATCGCAACTCTTCCCGATGGGTGACTCTACACTTCTTGCCTATCGACAAGACAATTACTATTGGCCACGTTAGAATTTGTCTCACCAATACGCTGATGGACCAACCACTCTTCGACGGGACTTCAACCTTCAGTGAACTTCCTTTTTGTGTCTTCGATACGTTAGTCACTTCGATCACTCATCGGCCAGATGAATGCTATCGGACAAACCTTAAGATCTCTTACTGCCAGCCAATTTCTCCTGATGGATCTCCGTCGGTATCACTTATCCCTTATCACCCCGATACGCCTCGATCGGTAAGACCAATATTGTCGGTCCAACGCCAAGTTATCTAACCGATGACCTTATCATCCTGATATGAATCTTTAGACCTCGACTTCCATTCAATAGCTTGAGCCTCTCTTCGGAGAACTGCAGTGTTATTAAGCTGATACACCAAGAGGCTTCCTGCGCTCAGCCAGACTATCCTTATCACTCTGAAAGGGGAATATTTTGCCTATGGTCCCTATTTCACTGACAACGACTTCAACTCCTCTGCTATTTCTATGACTCGTTTACTCTCCAACCAAACCCTAGCACATGGAGATGCTAGGCCGTCTACTGTGTAAAATGCTCCAATTTGGTCCTCTGCACCACCGAACAAGGAAACAAAATAGAAAACAAAAATGAATACTTGTACAACGAAGCCATTCCACCTATCTTGACAGGAACCGTACCAGTGGAATGCTTCAGTGAACCATTTTGCAACAGACTATAGGAAAAGGGAATCTACTAAGCACAATTACAAAATCCTTGAATCTTAAGAACAAGAAAATACAAAAGGGGACAGAACAGAGCTTTATTGTTCTTCAACATAATTCATACATACTTCCAGAAATGAACACACAACAGGACACAAAACAAAACCTCTCCCAATGTTCGTTCTGCTATGCTTTTAACTCATTGCTGTGGAAGGCCAACCGTTTCTCAACTGGTCGGTTACAACTGAATAACAACAACTGAAAAGAAACAACATTGGTCAGTTTGACCTTATTACAAACAAAAACATGATTTGTTAGGTGCTCCTGCACCAGCCAGTGAGGCTATGTAATTGTGATTATTTCTATCAAGCCAGTGAGGCATTTCGAGTGGTTTTTTTTGCCCAAGAGGGTTTTCCACTCAGGACAATATTTGTTTTATGGGTTGTTATTATCTCTGATGTGCTTGGTTCCTTATTTGCATATCATATATTTATCTGGTTTGCATTAATCCATATTCATCATACATAATTTTTTGTAATGGTATTCTCTACCCATCTTGAGTATGGTCAACCAAACTTTTCAAATTAATCCCTAAGTTATGATATCAATTGTTTGTGTGTCTAACATAGATTGTCTCAATAGTGTTTGATGCATTCTTGATATTGATCTATCAGTTATTGCTATCGTGATGTTAATAGTTATATAATGCCTCAGCCCTATTTAGTAGAAGTTGTCTCTATTTCAAAGCTTTAAAAGATTATCTCAAAGTCTTTTTGAAATTTGTATACTACTGATTCACCCCCCCTCTTAGTGGTATTGTACTCCAACAAGTGGTATTACAGCGATGTTCCCTTTTTGAAGCCTAACAAGCTTGGGTAGGTCCTGTGTGTGGAGTACCATGAGTAAGTGCAAAAGAAATAAAGAAAAGAAAAATGTGAAGTCTCCAAAGACTCCATCTTTATCAAATTCAAATATTGATATAGAACCTATTGATAGAAATGTCTCACAAGTTGAATCTTGTATTGAATTAGAGGAAAAGGTTTCAGGAGCTCCTTTCTTTGATGGTTCAGATTTCTTAGTTTGGTGTATGAGAATGCAATTCTATTTATCCTATTTAGGGTATGGTGTATGGATGTCTGTTGAGAATGGATATTTTAATTCTTCTCAATCACCTAATTCTACAAATAACATAGAGGCTTTTTAATGCAATCATACAACAAAGAAAGCTATTCTATCAGGATTATCTAATGAAGTTACTTGTAAAGTTCTGCATTGTGAAACAGCTTAGGATGTGTGGAAAGAATTGATAAGAATCTATCAAGATGATGATGAAGAAGAGGATAACTTGGTGTCTAAAGAAAGTGACATTGAAAGAAGACAATCACATGAAGAAGATGAGGTCCAACCTATTTCAGAAGGAGGTAACATTATGAGTGATCAAAATTAGGAGTATAATGAACAAGAATATGAAATTGACATAGAAGGAGAGCTCATACATGTGCTCTAAGTGAAATCAAGAAACACAAAAAGGAGAATCAGAGACTAAAGGTGCAACTTCAACAAGAAAGAGACTTCAAAGACAAAGCACTCTCTGATCTTGAAGAGGCAAGATTAAGATTGTGAATTTAAGGACACAAATTAATGAATAAGATAAATTAGATATCAATCTGAAGACAGAGGTTGAGGAAGCTAAGAGAATAGGTGATGTATCAAAATCTGACCTTGAGGTTAAAATAATTGAAAATCTAAAATTAGAGGGTGAAATTATTAATCTGAGAAAAGATTATGAAGGTCTCAAAGTTTTATCCAAGAAGTATCAAGAATTTGAAGAAAGTACATACAAGTTACATGAGATGCTGGGTAAATAGAAACACAACTGGTTTAGGATATGAAGAAGGAGAGTGTTCCAAAGCCAAAGAGATTCTCAGAAGGAAAATTGATTTAAGTCATCATGTTGCTACTCCTGAAGGTAAAAAGAAAAGTGAAGCTGAGGAGATGACCAAAGATGAATTTGTAAAAATGCACAATCAAAGAAGAAAGTTCAGAAGAAATATTCCAGTAAGACAAGCATATATGTATAGGTATAATTATTCATTTAATGGTTATTGTTATACTTGTAATCACTTTGGCCACAAAGCAGTTGATTGCAGAAGGAATACTATTGTATTTTATAAGTGCAATAATGTTGGTCACATACAAAGAAACTGCAAAATACATAGAAGGTATGATCCTGCATGGAAGCATAACATAAATGCTCAAGGGATGTCAAAAAGGTAGTTATTAATCATTTGATTATCATCACAACATAATTTGTTATAATTGCAACTCTCTTGGACACAAAGCACATAGTTGCAGAAAAGCATCACCTGATTTGATAGGATGGAAATGGAAAGAGGCTAAAAAAGTTTGGAGGAAGAAAGAACCTGTGAAATCTTAGAGATTGAAACAAAAACAAAAGAGTACAGATTCTAAATTTGTACATTTTGCACAAGTTACATCATCAGTTGCATAATTGAGAGCATGATGTGAGGGGGAGTTGTTCATGTCCTATCAATTATCCCCAAGAAGTTTTAGGAAGGAGAACATTTGGCGTTTGTCAATATGATGATCTTGTCTTGTTTATCATGCTATTGGATTCTTACCTGATAATGTTTGAAATGAAGTTCATGGTGGTATTGATAACTATGTCAGTGATGCAGGTGATCGGTGGTTCATGATGTCATAATACATACAAGGTGTTAATAAGATATTCAAGGGTTCAATGCACTAAGAGCTTGATGATGTTCAGTGATTTGGTTTATAGGTGATCCTATTTATATCTTGTTCATATCATGTTGATACTTACAAAAGTTGAGATGTCATGTAGTTGTAGGTCAAATGTTCTTGATATTAATCTTCATGTATTTTGATCATGTGTTTTGAGCTACGTGTCTTGCATGAGAATTGGAGCTTTCAGGCGGTCCAGAGATGTTAAGTCATGTTCATTTAGAAGGGTTCTTGGTGTGATAATATGACATATTTCTTTGATGATCTTCCTCATTAAAATGTTTTAGAAAGGTATGTGCAAATTATGTGCTTCTATTTATGAAGTGGTATTAGGTATGTGCTTCAAGCTATGACAATCTAGAGATGCTTATGACATTAATGGTGGTGTCTTGTATTTCATCAAGTTCTTCAATTAATCAAAGGCAGTTAAAGGTGTGTCTTGAATCAGTAATGGTAGATGATAATGGTAATGATCAAGTTCTAGTTGGTGTTATGCCTTCTCCATTTCTTTTTTGCAGGATTGATTGATCTTACTGTCACTATCATGGAAGTCTTGACAAGGTCTTCTCAAGTGTGATCATCATGTCTTCATAAATTGTAAATAAGTGTTGATGTGTTTATGACATCTTTGCATATAGTTCAAGTTCATATAAGCTATATTAAAGGAGTTGGTATTTGGTTAAGCAGAGATATATCATTTTTCATCTTTATCTTCATATTATTGTTGTGTCAAGAAGTGGTATTATGTTGAGGTTGACATACTTGTTTCTTTTTTGTAGGACAGTGCTCTTTTGTGTAGATGGTGTAACAATGATGATTGTCCTTGTCAGTTATGAGCAGTGATTTGTTTGTGGACTTCAACACAGGGGGAGAAAATGAATTTGAGTCTTTGTCATTAGATGTCAAAAAGGGGGAGAGAGAGAGAAAATGCATCATGTAGTTTTGCCATCAATGACAAAGGGGGAGATTGATTGTCATTGATGTCAAAAAGGTGTTGAGTTGATGAATATCATCAGGAAAAGATGAGAAGGTTTATGGTTTATGTTGATCATGAAAATTATAGGCACAATATGGACAGTATCTTCATGTTCATTAATGTCAAAGGTTGAGGTGATGTTGATTGGATAATGTATCACGATGTTGTACATTTAGGGGTGTCTTCAAGGTTGATATGATACAAGGAATTATTATGTTGTCTTCATGATTAATATGACAAAAAGAGTTGGATGAGGATGTCTTTGTTTGATTGGTTCAGGATAGGAGCAACAAAGGTGATCAAAGATGATGTATTGTTAAGTTTGTTTATCATGACTGTCAGGATGGTGTCATGTAATCACAAACAATTGATATGATCTTCATGGAGCAATACAAGAGCAATGCAGATTTAGTTTGTCATGCTTCATCATGGAATCGATTTGTTTTTATGTTGGTGTGCTTTCAAATGGGGTGTATTTATCAGGTTGAGATCAAGTTTGGTATCTATCTAACATGTGATGTTAAAGGTAAACATGAAGGTAAATGTTCATATTTCAAGGTTGAACAAGAACACTTGTATTGATCACTCACATGTGACAATTTGTTTTCAGTTTGTTTACTCACACTCAAAGTGCAGGTTGTTTAAGATGAGGTTCATTTCTTAATGATCATGCTTCATATGTGAAGGATCTCTTCATGTTGATAATGCATTTTCAAGGGCACAAGAGTACAATGTGTCTTCAGTAAGTTACATAACAAAGGTATAAGATGGAATCATGATGATGATCTCAATTGATGTTTCTTATCAAAGGATCTCAGGTCTGATTACTCTTCATGATAGGAAGATGTCATAATTCATTATAATGAGCTTCAAGACTTCTTCAGAGGTGTTTATTGTCATAATAAGTTTGGTAAAAAGGTAACACCACTAAAAAGGTAACTCAACCTTTGCTCTTTTTGTTTTAAAATTAAGTTGACCTGCCATAGCAAGTAAAAGTCACTTAAGTGACTTGCTAGAGGGCTTTTAAAACATTTTTAAACTGCCCCCCTCAACCTTCATAACATGCTAAACCGATCTCCTTTTATAAGTATGAGCGCTAAAAAGAAAGACTTTATTTAAATATGTGTTGGGAGCATGAATAAGTCGTATTAATGCCTTAGTTTTTAATTTTAGAAACTTTGTTTTAAACTTCAAATTTGTTGGCCCCCTTAATGTCATTTTTTTATGACATCAAATAAAGTTTTTTTAATAAGATATTTTCAAGGAGAAATTTTTGGTTTTTAGAAGGAGATTAAGGCAGATTTTTTTTGTGAGATATTTTTGGAAGATTTTTTATTCTCCTAACTTGTGGGGGAGAATATTAAGAAGGAGATATTTATTGCATTTTTAAATTGGAAATTGTTTTAAAGGCCATGTTATGTGGAGAAGATGTAGGATCTTCTATTGGAAGGATAAAAGAGCAAATTGAGACATTTTTTATGAAGATTATATTTTTTTTGCAGATTGATTTTTTAATGAGGAAGTTGATTTTTACAGAGAAGATGAAAATTTTTATGTTTGCAGATTGGAGAAGATTAATGGTTTTGAAGTATATTGAAGATTTTTTTTTGTAGATGGAGAGAAGATTTTTTTTATATTTTTATATGCAGGATTCAAAGAGGAGAAGAATGTGAATGATTTTTGTTTGAAAATGTTTTATGCAGAGAAGATAAATTGGATTAAAGATTTTTGAGATGAAATTTTTATCAAAAGGAATATAAACAGATTGAAGGCTCCGAAAATATGAAAGTCATTTGTGTGAAGATTTGTTTGAGAGATATGATTTTATTTTTCCAAATTCATGAATGGAAATGGGCATACAGAGAAGTAAAATGATTTTATTTTTGCAGATGAAGATGATATTTGTAGAGAAGTTTAAGAGACACATTTTATATTGTTTCTTACATATAAATTCTTACGCATCCAAATGAAAAATATAGAGTGATGGAGTGGATTGGGGGTGGTTTGACCCTCATCCTACTCCGTGTAGTTGCATGAGAGCGAGGTTGAGGTCTATCGGTCAACCTTCATCTTAGAGGAATATCCATCCTCTTGTTTTGTCATCGAGGCGGCTTTGTCACACGATTATCGAAGTCCTCCGCTTGTGTTTTGTGGGGGTTGTGTTCCTCCTTGCTGATTCCCCTCTTGGGTCAGTTAGTCTTGATTGTGAGGGTTGTGTTGGGCCCTTCCTCGCCCTTGTGTATTTTTGTGGAGTGTAGTGACGTCTTAATACTTGTTTGATTTATTTTGTTTTTGTGAACTTGGTGTGTGTTTTATCACGATACTGACGGGCATACTTATTGAATTCCAAGCCCTTGTTATCATTAGAAGTTGGCATTGTCTCCATTGGATTGATAACTAGAAAAGATTGCATGAAATGAACCTTACCTCGACACTATGAGTGCATATCGTTGTGTGTGTGATTTCCTTTTATGCCTTGTATTAATTGTGAAACATTAAGAAAGAGAAAGGTGAAAATGAGTCTTATGCATGGTAATTGCTAAGAAATGATTTAGGTTCTCGAAATGATACATGGGTGTATTGTGTGCTTAGTGACTATTTTTGTAAAGCACTTCCATAATGGGAAATTTGCATTTTATAACCTTGTTCTTATGTGAATTCGATATCAAGTTGCACATACGTGTGTGGAGATAATGTTTGGGCATCTTTAGGTAAAATACTAAAGTAAGGACTTAAACTTTTAGTTAGATTCTTCTTGTGATATACCTCTTCCTTGATTGTTTGTAAATCATATGTAGTATGTATGGCTTTTAGAAAACTCCATGATGTGTGAGGTGTTGTGAGACACTATCTTGTGAGTTGAAATAATGTTTCTTTGATGTAATTATGGCTTTTATGCAAATGCTAGAATGTTGGTATACTCATTTGAGGTGAATTGCATTGTCACTCAATGGGGAAGCTATGGTTAGACTCCATTTATGCCTTAGAAATGGTAATTCTAATTGATGTTTGGTAGACTTCTTAGAAAATTTTATGGTAACTCTTATGTGACCTTGTGAATGATAGAGGAAAACTGGTGTTATGTGTTACCTTGTGGATGTGAATATCTATTAAGAGCATGCTTGCTATGTGTTGTGATCACTCGTACATGCTTTGTGTACTCATGAGATGGCGTTACTAGGTATCCATCCATGAGTTGAGTGTATAACTACAAGTTTGGTGAAATCATGCTTGTGTGGTTGGCTTGTTTGTTACCCTATAAGGTCCAACCTTGGAGTTGGAGACCTTCCATGTGTGGAGTTAAGTAGTGGAGAGGAAGAACTTAGGAAGCTATGGTGACATGTTGTGGCAGTGGCTTGGGTTTACCCAACCAGCCATACCTTCCTATGCCAGAGTACCCCCTACTTCTCCTTAGTGAATGGACCTTTGAGAGGCTCATAGTGCTATCCTATCATGCTCTATTTCCTTGATGGTACTATTGACATTTGACTTGGGATATTGGTTATGGTTTGGTATGGGCATGTGATTTGCTTAAGGCCATGCTACTTTGTGCAGGTTTGTTCTTAACCTTGGTATCTTATTTGAGTGGATGCATAGCATCCTAGAGACATTTACATTATGATGTTGAGGTGTACCTTTGAGAAGGGCACGATGTACTATATTATTGACGTGTTACCTTTGAGAAGGGCACAATTCCACGTAAGAGTACGTGAAGGTGCATTGATAATACATACCTACATGATGTTATTGCATTGGTTGTGTTTGCATAGCACGTGTATTGACCGTGTTTCCCTCCTTCCTTATTGGTGACTTAATGTTAGTCACATAGTGATGTAATGTGCACTTTCATGGATTGCGATCTTTTCTTTTAGTTGTTTGATGACCTTTTTGTATCTTGCATGAGTGGACCAACCATGTTATTTAATCTTGTCTAAAAGTAACTTAGCCACAAATCTTTGATTTCTCCATTTTCACGTAACCCTTGTGGTTATGTTTGATTTATTGTTAGAATTGTGCGCATTTATTTATTTTATTGTTGGATTTTGAAACTATTTTCCTTTGATATATTTGTTATTTGTGGTGGGTAAGCTTGATTATCTTTGTTTGCAAGTGTTGGTCATGTGTTGTGATGTTCTTCACGCCATGTCAATGGAGCGACCTCTGGTAGTGTGTATATAAGGAGGTAGATGCAGGAAACTTATGAGGATGGGGGTAGGTGTGGACTAGTATGGGCTGGTCATTATCCACTTACCTTCCTAGTGATTTATGTTCTTATTTTGGCTATCTCTTGGAGGCTAAACCCCTTATACAAACAAGAGGTAGGTCATTGTGGAAATGCATGGATAGGCCCCCAGGCGCGTGGCCTCGAGACCATCATTCCACTTGGTTCTTGAATCTTGATTAATTTGGCACCAATATTTGGTCACTTGGTTCTATCATGAGACTTTGACACCCCTCTAAACCTTTATGTGAACCTTGTGTTGTTATCCCGGTGATGTGGATGCATGAAAATGTGTGTTTTGTGTAAGCTATGCATTTAATGTATAGGTATATGAGTTGATGTTTCTATATAAACATGCATCATGATGTGTGAATTCATCTTGGCATATGTGAAAATGATTGATGAACATGGGATTCTTGTGTTGAGTTTCAATCTATAGGATGAGTTTTGTGAAAAGAAATATAATGGATGGAATTTAGTTTAACATGCTTTGTTATATTATAAGAGGTTCTTTATTGCATTTGTTATCTTCCATACTTACCTCGTATGGTGCAAGGAAGTTTAGGAAATTGCTTCTATCCTCTCCTTGATGACTTCCTAGAGTAAGTCATTTCCTAGGGGGGTAGGATGTAAGGCTTGCCCCTATCTAACAGGTATGTACCTTGTCATTTATATAGTTCTAGATTAAATGATAAAATGAATTGATTATTTTATGATATAATTGGGTTATGGACATGTACTTAGATCATGCTTTCTCATTGGCCATTATATGTTCTTCGGCTATGGTCTCTATTGTTGGATTTGATGTGTTGTCTTGAGTGTGTAGGATTGTTAATATATAGGTACTGACCAATGGGTGGATGTGGAGGAGGAGGCATGGAATGACTTAACTGCTAGGCCACCTCACCTTACCTAGTCCTTCGGTTGAGTGGTCGACTTTGTATTCTTGAGGTTTGTTGGTTATTTAACAACCCCTTTTTGGTTTTGAATGGAGGCCTAAGTTTAGTGTTTTCCCTTTTTGCCTCCAACTAGAATCCTTCATGAGTTGGATTCCTATGTTGTGCGTACCCTGTGAAGTGTTTGTGATAATTGGATGTTCTTTGTGGTCTTGATTGTTCTTTCACCTTATTGGGTTTCCTTGAGTTTGGTTGTGGTGTGCTTGCAAATAACCTACTTGCTTTTGATGCAAAGTGGATTTAGTTTAATGACTCTTGTGGGTTGATCCCTTGCATATTAATGAGGATGTTATGAATAATTCAATTTCCTTGTGAGTTGAAAGTTGGTTTAAAGTCTCCTTCACTTCCTTGGATTTTAAATTTGCTTGGGTTGGAGTGTTTGCTATTAACCTTCATGATTTTTGACAAGGGATTGAATTAGTTGATGACTTTCATGGGTCGGTACCTTGCATTTTAATGTTACGTTGTGACTTTTTCATAATGCTTTCTTTAGTGTGTTGCATTTATTCCTTGTGCTTTTCATGTGAAGGTAGTGGGGATTCCTTGCATGTAGAGGTACTATTTTTAATACAAATTTATAATATTTTATATTTTATATTTATTTTATTATGTAATTTGACTATTAATTCTAGCGTGTATTGATATGTACTTTCTTTATATATTTTGAGGTCTAACACCGCAAGGTGGTATGTCATCAATATTTCTACCAAGTCCCATCTAGTGCACACATAAATTTCTAATATATCACTATGTATTAGTAGTTAGTTATGTTCACAACACTATCGAATTTATGTAAACACAATTCTATGTTGTATAGGTGGGTGTTGGGTAGTTGATAATCGAGTTGAATCTCTTATATGTTCTAACTCTTATGTTTGATGATGTGGTCACGTAAATGTCATGATATTTATTCCTTACTTGAGTTGAAGAGATCTAATTGAGAGGGTGAAGTACAACATTCTTACTTGATTTAATCTTAGATCATTTCCAAAAGTAAGAGTTGTTAAATGTTGATTGATAGATTGGATACTTTGATTTGAGGTGAATCAATGGCATGGTTCAAGTTACTTATCTCTACTTAGTGGAATACTATGGTAGATTAGGTGCTATTGTAGTTGCATGTTGCAAAAACTAGTTAAGTATGAGGTAAATATATTCACATTTTGTAGGAATTAGTTTGATGTATTTGCATTGATAGACGTGGTCTTGAGTTCATGAATTTTAATGGAGTGACTTGCATCCACCCAACTCTTATTGTAAGAGAGTTATAATTAAACTGGTACATTTATAACATGGTTGAAAACCTTGTTCTCATGCCTTGGATAGTTGAATTTTCTCCTAGGTGAGAATAATGAATTTTGGTTATATAAGCACAATCAAATTATTGAGATTCATTGAATTTTCTGTGAGAGTTCATCCTTTCTCAACTATGATTCAAGTAAATTTGTGCTTTTAATTGTGCCCTAGTATCGCAAGATAGGGGTGCATGTAAACTAGAAAAAGAAAGGGTAATATAGCTTGTTAAAAAAAAAAAGAAAGGGGAGGAGGGGATTAGGTTGGATCAGGGGGGAAGCTTTATGATTTTAGGGCAGGGATTTAGCGAAGGAAGAAAGAAAAGGAAAATAGGAGTGGGGGCGCGGAGTTGGAGAGAAAGAAAAGGGAAAGGAGAATGAAAAGAGGGGGAGGCAGAGGAAGGGAATAGCAGAGACATGAGGAGATGGAGTCGAAATCATAGGTGCTTTCTCCTGTGGAGTTCACGTCATCCTCACCAGGTAGAGCGATGTGGGGAGAGTAGGCTTTTGGAGAGGAAGGGGCATTTAGTCCTAGCCTATGCACAGGGTTAGCTGCTTCACTCAACATTTAACAACTGACCACAGTATGATGATAAAATTTTCTGGTAAGAAATTTGTCTTATTATAATCCATGTATTTGTTAGTTACAAAAATTTGCTGAGTTTCAAAATGCATGTATCCACACTGCATTTTTTTAAGGAATATGGTTTTCTCTACTGCAACCATATCCATAATGACCTTATTTAGTTTAAATAGTTGTATTAACTCAGAGTGGTAATAGCCCTACCTTAACCTGGTATGTTTCTGAGAATAACATGAATTTCATCTTATACAATTAAATGAGCTAAACAGTAAACCAAAACACTTGCCTTGCTCATTTGACCGATTTCTTATCAAGAGGAGATGAGCACAAGAAGAGACGAGTATTCTATAGAGTTTCCCTCATTCGAGTAATTTATGTTTTGTCACTGATATATTATGGGCTACCTTCCCACACCAGGTTAACAGTGGTGGCATATTTATTACCTTTCTCAATCTTATAGTTTGATTGAAGTCAAACTTGCCTATGTTTTATCCAAATGTAAGCTAGCCAACTACCCATCCTTACTCTTGATTTATTCTGAACAGGAATTCGAACCAATCTATACATGGATGCATTTGAACTAGGCTCTCTCCCCCATGCCATGTCTCGACTTGAACCCTTAGATAAGCTTTAATCAACTTAAATGTGAATTAAGTATTAGAGCGATAATAATGGTTTATAATCAATTTTTAAACTCAACTGATTAAAAGGGTGTTGGTATGGTAAATTATTATTTTCTTTAGTTAAGATTTTTCATGTCAATGTTGCACACTATTTAAAAGATTAAATTAATAGAATTAAATTTTGTTTCTTTTCATTTTTGAAGCCTCGACAATCTTTATGTTCTTGTGTTTGGAGACAAAAAGTCTCCTATGGGAAAAAGGTTCTCCACCTCATGGACGTGAGAGTGTGGTAGCTCGGTTCACATTCCTCCATGTCACAAACCAAATGAGTTTAAGCCACCCCTTTTGGTTAGAGTATGGTTTTGACCAAAGTAGACATTTAAACTCTATAAATTGGTACCTATTCTCTTGATGAGGACTTGGTTAAGGATCACTACTCCTTTACACCATTTAACTCTATGGGTGTCCTATACATTTACTTCGACACCGTAATGTTGTACCTACTTGTATACTATCTCTTAGCTTTGTAAGTATAGATTAGCATGCATTAATGGATGACATGAACTTGGTTGGGTGGTTCATCTATCTTCTTGATATCTTGGGAACATAACGACTAGTGTTTTTGATACTAAATAGATTGCTATAGAATTAGAATTCTTTTAATGATGCTCTGTACTTGTTATATGAATAATATGATTATGTATGTGGTTAATAGTATTTATGTTCCTTGCATTATCCTTCCTTCCTTCCCCTCCTTGTTTGGGTTGTAGGAATGGCCTTATGGTTTTTTATGTTTAGAATCGTGGTATGATCATATTGTTGGGTGTTTGATCTTGAGTGTTGTTAGTCTGGCCCTTTTATTTATTTATTTTTATTTTTTTTGAGGATGTGTTGGGCATGTGAGACTCATGCCGTTGGTTTTGGAGGAACATGTTGTCCTCCTTGAGACTCTATGTTGTGCGAGGTTAGTCTTGTTAGAAGTGGTCCAATGATCTTCTCTCTCCATAGCTCGGGGGTTGCCTAGTGTGCAATGGACATCCATTGCATTCGACGATGGCAATATGGTTGGGAGGTGAGCAACATCCCCCATTGGTTTCCGTGATGGTGCTCTCTTTTGCAGGCTTGGTGAGACTTTTGTCTTTATCATTTGATGTACTCTCTTTTGTCCAAGGAGTTCGATTGGGGCACTTCAATGGATCTTTGATGTATGTTGTATTACTACTAGTCTTATAATTTAACTCTTGGAGATCAACTCTTTCATGTGTGGGAAGGTGGCTTCCACCTTGTAATTGTATTATATTATCTTGGAATTAAAACACTGACTCCTTATTATGGAAAATCACTCCTGGTTTATGATCATCAACTATGCATTAATGTGTTTAAACTATGTTGAAGTCCCCCTAGTTCTTTAGTGAGTCCATGTGGGTTCTAAAACTTGTTTTCAATTCTCTTGCCTTGTAATGATAGTGATTATATCTTGCTCACCTATGGTTGATAATTTTATTGTAGGAAATTGTATTAAGGAAGATAACTTCTATTTTATCTCTTGTTCACCTATGGTTGATATTTTTTTCGTAGGAAATTGTATTAAGGAAGATAACTTCTATTTTATCTCTTGTTCACCTATGGTTGATATTTTTGTCTTAGGAAATTGTATTAAGGAAGATAACTTCTATTTTATCTCTTGTTCACCTATGGTTGATATTTTTTTATCGTAGGAAATTGTAGTAAGGAAAATAACTTCTATTTTTAACTCTTGTTCACCTAAGGTTGATAATTTTCATTGTAGGAAATTGTATTATGGAAAAATAACTTCTATTTTGCCTTATTGTCTTATTGTCCACCTATACATCCATGTTCTCATACTCTCACTTAAGTCTCTACGGTATGTTTTCAAGTTGGTTATAAATCTTCATGCTTTGTATTCTTCGCATTGTTCCTTCGTGTATGGATAATATTACGTGTCTATCTCTTTCTCATTTATGGGCTATTTTCATCTTAGATAAATGTGGGTGTCTCTGCTTACTTCTTTGTGTATCGATTGTAAGTTTTCAACACTTCATTTTTTGTTATTTTCCTTGGTTTAGTTCATCTGACAAGGCGTCTTGGATGTTTCATCCACGCCTTGTCTTCCTTCCCCACCTTGTGCGATGGGGAATTAGGGATAAGGGGAAAATTTTTTGGTGGTTCATGTCATGACCACATGAGTAATGTGGCATGACATGTGTCTTCTCGTGTCGTCGCCACTCGTAAAAAGTGGGCATGACAATTTTGTATGCCAATGAGGCAATATTGTCAGTGAGACATTGTTGAAAAGACTAGTGAGGCATAATGACAAGTCAGTGAGACTTCTAAGCCAGTGATGTTCTATAATTGTGATTATTTCTATCAAGCCAGTGAGGTATTTCAAGTGGTTTTTATTCCCCAAGAGGGTTTTCCACTCAGGACAATATTTGTGCTATGGGTTGTTATTATCTCTGATGTGCTTGGTTCCGTATTTGCATATCATATGTTTATCTGGTTTGCATTAATCCATATTCATCATACATAATGGTTTGTAATGGTATTCTCTGCCCCTGTTAAATATGGTCAACCAAACTTTTCAAATTAATCCCTAAGTTATGATATCAATTGTTTGTGTGTCTAACATAGATTGTCTCAATAGTGTTTGATGCATTCTTGATATTGATGTGTCAGTTATTACTATCATGATGTTAATAGTTATATAATGCCTCATCCCTATTTAGTAGAAATTGTCTCTATTTCAAATCTTTAAAATATTATCTCAAAGTCTTTTTGAAATGTGTATACCACTGATTCACCCCCTCTCAGTGGTATTGTACTCCAAGAACACCATCCTCATCTCATTGTCGTTGAGTTCCTGTTGCTAGTGCAAGCTACTCCTCCTCCTCCTCCTCTCCCTCTCTATCACTATTTGTCCTCTCATCCATCTCATCCTCTAACCCTTTCTATGCTAGAGAATGTCCATCATCGATAAGTGCATCATCAAGAAAAATTAGGGCTAGTTTCATGATAGTCCACCATGTTGTGTACCCTACCTTTACCCCTACATCATCTACATCTATGACTGCATCGTTGGTGCAAGAGCACCAAGCAGACCAAAAGACTCATGTTTTTTTTTGTTGTTCATTTTGTTTTGTTGATTCCATAAGGTCTTGAAGACCATTTTCTCATGTTGTAATAATGATCATGATGCCATGTTGTAATAGGCACTCATGCAATCACATTGTAATAGGAGGCAGTCTTAAAAGTCATAAAAACTTCATGTTGTAAGCCTTGTCAAGGCATATAGTGCTAAGGCATATAGAAGTCTAAATGTTTTTCAAAGGTTGAATTACCTTGCCAAGTGTTTGAAGGCATTTGTTAAGCCTAAACAGTCCTAAATAGGGCAGTGACAAAACTAGTAATCAGTTGTAATTAGTTGTAGTTTCAAACTGCACAAAGAAGTTCGATGGTGGAGGAAGTAGTTATGGATCTCCCCATCGACCAAACTATCTCTAAGGAGTTTTTCAAGGTTTTTCAAGTTCAAAAAGCCTTGGAAAAGACCATTGAAGGTATGCAAAGAAGTTTCAATACAATAAAATACCAATTCTCTGCTGTTGTTGCCTTTTTCTACATTTTCTGAGAAAATAGTCTGTATTATTCACCTGTATGGAACAGTCATGAACCCCAAATGTGTGGGATGAGTAGGGTGAAGGCTTAAATTTCAATCAAGTCCATTTTTGTGTCTTGACATTAAGTAAGAAGTGTTTTATAGCCATTCTTCTGGGACTGCACACTAAGAAAACTCTATTTTTTGAAGAATATCACTGCTACAGGCTGTACATTTTCCAGGTACCGTACTATCTGTAAATGTCCATGATCTAACTTGTTGAACAATGGAGTTGTCTATCATTTGAAGTGGTTTAGGAGTTTTGACATTTGTATTGTAGGGAGGTATAAGGTTTTCTTTCAAAACAGTCCTATTGAAACCTAACCAAGGGTTTGTTCCAAGCGATGGAAGATTGACTATCCCACTGTCTTTCAAGGCCATAAGACCAGTGGGATGGATGTGTTCATTTGAATTTCAATTGATTTGGGTGTTTGCAGGGGAGAGAGAGTTGGTATTTGTAAGATTTGATAGAGAAGGCTTGATATGACCATGTATTAAGCCAATTTGAGGAACCATAGAAGCATTTTGGGGGATAGTTGATCATAAGAGTGAAAAACCCTAAAAAGTCTTGGTTTGGGAATGAAATTGAGGTGTCTAATTGATTGGTTGGGTTCTATGAGTCTCTGGAAGGGTAGTTGCTTCACAAATTTGGCCTAATTGGGGCTTTAGGTCATTGGGAGGAGTTATAGGTTGAGCCATACCATCCAAAACAACCTATAACTAGTTTTGGATATGTGATAGGGAGTCCAAATGGGTATCTCCTGATTGTCTAAGATCTATATTTGAAGGTCTGCAACAAAAGTTATTGAGATTGTTCTCTTTTTTAGGGCTACAAGCAATATCTTGGGTTTGTGAAGGAAGTACTAGTTCTGAGTTTGACCTACCTTTGACAATGATTGGAATGGGTCCCAATGCATGTCTAATCAACCTTTCCATGAAGATTTCAGAGTCCCTAACTGTTGTTCCCACTTTTGCAAACTAATCTTTGAATTTGGGTATTTGGGTGTAGTGAAAACCTTGTCAACTTGTCAAGTCCTTCTACCTATCCTAGTGCCTCTACATCATAGTGGTATTAGAGCCATAAAAGGTTTTGTTGTTGGTTGTGTAAGGCCTAGTATATGTCAGTAGAGGAGAGTGAAGGAGAGGTTAGCAATATGCCTCCAAAGGGGATGACCACTGAAGTGGTTAAGAAGTTCAAGGAGATTGAAGAAAAGATCAAAAGTGGAGTCAAGGAAGCACTCCAAGCAGAGTTGAAGGCATTGAGGATAGGGAAGAGAACAGATGAAGGTTCTAATGAAGAAGAAGAAAAAGAGGAGGAAGAAGAAGATCAAGAAGAGGTAGAGGTACCTATAGATCAAAAGCATTTCCTTGAAGCCATGAAGGCAATTGGCAAGGATTCTTCAGAGGCTCAGATGGAGATTCACATGTTCAGTGGCAAGATGAATGCTGATGAAGTCATGGAGTGGATTGAGGCCTTAAACAACTACTTTGAATACAAAGAAGTTCCTAAAAACAAGAGGGTGAAGTTTGTAAAAACTAAACTCAAAGATGATGCCCTTACATGGTGGAATTACACCCAAGGTGAGAGGGTAAAGAATGGGAAGAACATGATCTCTTAATGAAACAAAATGTTGGAGAGGATCAAGTCCCAATTCCTTCCATCTGACTATGAGGTGCAGATCTACAAGAAGATGCAAAATCTCAAGCAAAGAGAATTGGATGTGGCCACTTACACTGAGGAGTTTCACAAGTTCTCTCTTCGTTGTGGATACATGGAAGATGAAAAAGGTAAAGTGGCAAGGTATCTAAATGGTTTGAAGTTTAATATCCAAGATAAAATTAGTTTATTAACCCCTGAAACCATGGAAAAATGCTTTCAAGTGCCACTAAGGGCTGAAGAGAAGTTGAAGAGGAAAGGTGAGCAGCAAAATAGAGGAAGAGGTGGTAGAAATTTCAGAGGTAGAGGCAGTTTTGGAGGTAGAAATCAGTCCCAAAGGAGTCAAGGGGAATCTAGTTCCCAAGAGCAAAGTGGAGAATCATGTTTTAGATGAGGCTTTAAAGGAAGGAGGTCCAATGGAAGGGGTAGATTTGGTGGACCAGGAAGAGGTCCTAATGTCTTCACAGGAAGGTGCTACAATTGCAACCAAGTGGGACATCTAGCCTTCAAATGTCCTGAAAAGCATGCCTCAAGCTTTCATGGAGGAGAGAGAAGGAACCAATTGATCCAAGAGGAAGATTGCCAAAGTGTCAATTCTCCAATTGGAAGTGCAGCCCCAGTCCATGAAGGAGAAAGTTTGATGATGAGAAGAACCATGTTGAAGGTGCCTCAAATACAAGAACCCCCTCAAAGGAAGACATTGTTCAGGACAACATGCAAGGCCTATGGTAAGATTTGCAAGGTAATTGTTGATTCAGGCTCAACTGAAAATTTGGTTTCTATTGAAATGGTAGACAAGTTGAAATTGAAAAGACTTCCTCATGTTAGTCCTTATATAGTATCATGGTTGAATAAGGGGAAACGAGTTATAGGAAGTTCATAAGGGGTTTTAGTCATATTTGTGCACCAATTTTGGATACCATCAAAGGGGGGCAGAAATGTAAGTTTTTTTGGACAAAGGTAGTCAATGATTCTTTTGAAATTTTGAAACAAAAAGTAGCACAACAACCTATTCTTGTTTTGCCCAACTTTAACAAGTTGTTTGTGGTGGAATGTGATGCTAGTAACCTTGCTATAGGGGCTGTCCTAAGTCAAGAGGGTAGGCCTGTTGCTTTCTTTAGTGAAAAATTGAATGATGCTAAGAGAAAGTACTCTATTTATGACTTGAAATTGTATGCAATGGTACAAGCTTTGAAAAAATGGAGGCACTATATTTTGCCTAAAGAGTTTATTGTTTATACTGACAACCATGCACTTAGTTTTCTGAATTCATAGGAGAAACTCAACCATAGGCCTATGAAATGGGTTGAACAACTCCAAGCATATACTTTTTCAATCAAACACAAGAAGGGGTAGGCCAACAAAGTGGCAGATGCATTGAGTAGAAGGGTGTGTATGGTTCAAGAAATTTAGTTGCAAAGTGTAGGGGTTGATGCTCTCAAACATATGTATCAGGATGATGAAGATTTCAAGGAGGTATATGAAGTTTGTTCACAGTTTTCAAACTTTTATCATTCTGATTTTTCTGAGTTTTTGTTGCAGCAGGAGTTGTTGTTCAAAGGCAGCCAACTATGTGTTCCTAGGTGTTCCATGAGGGAGAACATCATAAAGGAAAAACATTGTGGTGGACTAGGAGGTCACTTTGGGCTGGATAAAATATTGGATCAGGTGAAGAGGTTTTATTTTTGGCCTAAAATGCAATCAGATATCAGAAAATTTGTTGAATGTTGCAGTATTTGTCAAAGGGCAAAGGGTACTTCATCTAATGCTGGTCTATGTCAGCCACTTCCTATTCCTAATAGGCCATGGGAAAGTATTAGCATGGATTTTGTCTTGGGTCTTCCTAGGACTCAAATAGGCTTTGATAGCATATTTGTTGTGGTGGATAGATTCAGTAAAATGGCTCATTTCTTGCCATGTACATGCACTAATGATGCTTCACATATTGCTAGTTTGTTCTTCAAATAAATTGTTAGAATCCATGGTTTACCTCTTAACATTGCGACTGGCAGGGATCCAAAGTTTGTAGGCCACTTTTGACGCACTATGTGGAAGAAGTTGGGTACTCAATTGTCATTCACTTAAGCCTATCACCCTCAGACTAATGGCCAAACTAAGGTGGTGAATAGGTCTTCGGGAAATCTTCTCAGGTGTCTTACCAAACAACATGGAGAGGCATGGGATATGATCATCCCTCAAGCTGAGTTTGATTACAGTGATTCCACCAATAGAAGCACAGGAAGGAGTCCATTTGAGATTGTTTATGGTGTTCACCCAAGAGGTATTCTTGAATTGAGAGATCTCCATGGATTGGAGAGGAAGAGTTCTCAAGGTGAGGACTTTGCATTGGCCATGAAGGACATCCATGATAATGTAAGAGAAACTCTTTGATGCAGAGGCATCCACACTATAACCTTCGCATATAGCATGGATGTCTGCAGGCCAACCTCATCATCATCACCTTCGCCATCATCATCATATTCCCTAAAACCACCAACATCATCATATTGCAGACACTCGCAATTGTCCTCCTGCCGACTACTATTCACCTCCTCCGCCAGTCGCCTATCATCATCATGATATTCAGCGGGCGCATACATCCTCCGGTTGCACTGTTCATCGGGCACCGAACTCCATCGGCATCATCATGACCTTCAACACTTCCTTCGTCAGCAGGATATCCAAATATCCGGTTGCTCCCAAATATCCTGATGACGATCGCCTTCAGCACCTTCCCTTCGATGCTCCGCTAGCCGACGACACAAACAACAGCACCATGATCTCCTTTATCCGGTTCTCTTTGAAACCTCCTGATGATGCTTCACACTTTCTGCCGATGCCGATACTTAACCACTTAACAACGGCAGGATAAACTCGCACAGGGGGATATCTCAATATCCTGATGATGATGACGTCATATCCTGATGACGATGACGTCACCCAATATCCTGATGACCTCTTCAACACTTAGTCAAAAAAACAAACTTTCATCCCGCATCTACTCGCGATACGCGGATGTTTGGCACTCCCGATATGATGATCCTGATGCCGATACGCTCCACCTCGGCTCTCCTGCTGATGATCACCCCGATGACGCACTTGCGCTTCATGCAATCAAAAACATCATGCTCTCCTTCACTTATCCGGATGACGATATCCGAACTGTCTGCAGGATATTTGCAGAAATATCCTGATGATGCCGTTTTAGCGAACTTTCAGCTTTTGCGAAGTTTCACTTCGCCGATCCTCCAGGGATGATCCGATCCAGTCTCAGGGTGATCTTCCAACTCAAGCTTCTCAACTTGACCTAGCACATACCCATGCTAGGGTCTTCAACATCTCTTGACGGCGAACCTGCACACCTGCATGCGAACAGAAAACAAACTACAGCCTACCCTACTGTACATTACCATTCCACCGATCAGATGAGTCAACCAGTGGAATGGATCAGTGAATCCATGAAACCCTCTCAAACCAGCAAATTAATTACACCAAGGAGATCAAATAGGAAACGAAATAGGATCTTTATTGATTTCACAAGATGCAATACAATATGATGTTCCTCACTCTCAGTCTCACTCTCTGCAACCTAGCTCGATCGATGATATCTGTCTGTATATCCAATATCAAACGATCCTCATGCTTATAAAGATTTCCCTACGAGTACTACTGACCCGACTCCAAGCGGCTGGGAACTCTCCAAGCGGCTGGGAGATCCCACCGAACACGCATCATGACAACTGTCTTAACAAACTAACTAAAAATAGCAAAAGCCTGGTCAGCATGATCTTATCCTGATCAGCATGACCTTATTACATGCATTTGGTCTAACAGACCTTCTTGGAAACACAAACAAGACCTAAACTAATAACTGCCTTATGAAGACCAGCTGTCAGGTAGGTGCTCCTGCACCATACTCCCCAACAGAAAAGAACTCATGTCCCATGAGTTTAGTATGTGGAAGTCCTCCACCTCTACACTTTGCCTGTGCAATCTGCTGAACTGTTCCAGCTTTATCCTCTGTTGTCTCTTGGCTTCTCCAAGACTTCTGAACTGTAACTTGCTTTCGTGCAAGTGAATCCTCAGGCCTGTTGATGTAGGCCCTTCTCAGGTTATTTCTGTGTTTGTCAGATTGTCTGACCAGAACCTCTGTCTGAACTGCCTCTGTGGTGTTCAACTGTATCTTGCTTGCAATCTGTATAGGACAAGCAATAGTCCCAACTATGACAACATCCTTGTCATTCCTCCCAACTGATGGTTGTGTGCAAACCTGTTTCTGCACCTGTTGCTGACCTCTGTCAGTCACAACTGAAACTTTCTTCAGCTTGTTGTCTGTAACAACTCCTTTCCCTGCAGTATCCTGAACTGCCTTTATGCCTGCTCCTCTAGGCATCTGCACAAACTCCTTCTTTCCCATCAAAATGATTTGAGCTGCCTTCTGTACTGCAGCTTTTGCCTGCAATGGCATCAACTTAATAATTTTCCCATCCTTCTGGATGGTGTAGGTATTAGCATACCCATCATACAGTACCCTTCTGTCAAATTGCCATGGTCTACCCAACAGCAGGTGACAACATGCCATAGGCAAAATATCACACAAAATTCTATCATGATATGGTCCAATCTGGAAATCCACATATGCCTGTTCAGAGACAAAAAGTGATTGACTATCACTCACCCAAGATGTCTTGTAAGGGTGTGGATGTGGAATCCTTTCCAGCTTCAGTTTATCCACCATTTCCTGAGATACCATGTTGTCTGTTGAACCAGTATCAATGACAACTTTACATACTTTACCTTTACTCTTACATGTGGTCTTGAAAAGAGCTCTTCTTTGCATCATATCCTTTGATGCCTGCAAACTAATTCTCCTTAACAGCAATGATTCTCCACTCTCTGGATATCCAACATTATCAGGTTCTCTATTTGAACTCTGTGCACTTTCTTCTACTTTCTCTTCTTGTACCAATTGTACTCTCTTGTCACTTGTCCTATCATTTCTGGATGATGAACCTTTGTTTTCTGGACATTTGAAAGATGGATGACCAAACTCACCACAGGTGTAACACTTTCCTGAAAATGTAGTAGAACCTCTACCACCTCCCAATCTTCCTCTATTGCCTTTCCATCCACCTCTGAAATCAGACTGTCCCTGTCCTTTACCAGTGCCTTCCTGACCCTCATTTGTTTGCTTTTGTGCAGGGGCTGCTCCTTTTCCCCTATTGTTTCCTCTTCCTCTCATGGACTTATCATGTCCTCTATTCATCTTTTCTTCAATCCTGATTGCCATTTGATAACAATCCTCCACATTCTTAGGGTTAGCTAACACTAACTCATCCTGTATATTAAACCTCAAACCAGCCAAGTACCTAGCCACCTTTTCTACCTCATTCTCATGATGACCAGATCTCATACTTAACAGATAAAATTCCTCAGTATATGCTTTCACATCCCTGTCTTTCTGCTTTAAAAATTGCAGCTTCTTAAACATCTGGATTTCATAATCCCTTGGCAAGAATTTACCTTTGATCCTTGCTACCATCTTATCCCATGAAGTGATCTTTGACTTCCCTTGTTTCCTTCTCTCAGATTGTACATAATCCCACCAAACCAAAGCATGACCTCCTAACTTGGTCTTTGCAATCTTTACCTTCTGATCCTCAGCAACATCTTCACATTCAAAGTGATTATCCAGTGCAGCAATCCAATCTAACAACTCATCTTCATTCAAGCTTCCAGTATACTTGGAAACATCAACCTTTACCTTAGGTTTTTCACTCTGTACTGCCTTTAACAGTTTTGCCAATCTCTGGTCTTCAGCATCCAGATCTTCAGCTACCTCTTCATACTCTTCAACAGTATTTTCCTCTTCTTCAGACTCACTGTCTTCCACTTCCCTCTTTTTGTTCTTTTCCAGGGCTGTCAGCCTGGCTTGAAGTGCTTCAGCAAGCTCCTTCATCTTCCTCATCTCTCTAGCATGTTTCTCCTTCATCTCCTGCAATTCCCTTGCAGTACCATTACCTTTCGGAGGCATTTTGTCAACCTCTCAATCAACACACAACAAAAATCAACTCTACCTCTGCCCTTTCGGTGACAGAATCAACACACAACAGCCCAGACCTTTTGCTGAGCTCTGATACCACTATGATGCAGAGGCATCCACACTATAACCTTCGCATATAGCATGGATGTCTGCAGGCCAACCTCATCATCATCACCTTCGCCATCATCATCATATTCCCTAAAACCACCAACATCATCATATTGCGGACACTCGCAATTGTCCTCCTGCCGACTACTATTCACCTCCTCCGCCAGTCGCCTATCATCATCATGATATTCAGCGGGCGCATACATCCTCCGGTTGCACTGTTCATCGGGCACCGAACTCCATCGGCATCATCATGACCTTCAACACTTCCTTCGTCAGCAGGATATCCAAATATCCGGTTGCTCCCAAATATCCTGATGACGATCGCCTTCAGCACCTTCCCTTCGATGCTCCGCTAGCCGACGACACAAACAACAGCACCATGATCTCCTTTATCCGGTTCTCTTCGAAACCTCCTGATGATGCTTCACACTTTCTACCGATGCCGATACTTAACCACTTAACAACGGCAGGATAAACTCGCACAGGGGGATATCTCAATATCCTGATGACGATGACGTCATATCCTGATGACGATGACGTCACCCAATATCCTGATGACCTCTTCAACACTTAGTCAAAAAAACAAACTTTCATCCCGCATCTACTCGCGATACGCGGATGTTTGGCACTCCCGATATGATGATCCTGATGCCGATACGCTCCACCTCGGCTCTCCTGCTGATGATCACCCCGACGACGCACTTGCGCTTCATGCAATCAAAAACATCATGCTCTCCTTCACTTATCCGGATGACGATATCCGAACTGTCTGCAGGATATTTGCAGAAATATCCTGATGATGCCGTTTTAGCGAACTTTCAGCTTTTGCGAAGTTTCACTTCGCCGATCCTCCAGGGATGATCCGATCCAGTCTCAGGGTGATCTTCCAACTCAAGCTTCTCAACTTGACCTAGCACATACCCATGCTAGGGTCTTCAACATCTCTTGACGGCGAACCTGCACACCTGCATGCGAACAGAAAACAAACTACAGCCTACCCTACTGTACATTACCATTCCACCGATCAGATGAGTCAACCGGTGGAATGGATCAGTGAATCCATGAAACCCTCTCAAACCAGCAAATCAATTACACCAAGGAGATCAAAAAGGAAACGAAACAGGATCTTTATTGATTTCACAAGATGCAATACAATATGATGTTCCTCACTCTCAGTCTCACTCTCTGCAACCTAGCTCGATCGATGATATCTGTCTGTATATCCAATATCAAACGATCCTCATGCTTATAAAGATTTCCCTACGAGTACTACTGACCCGACTCCAAGCGGCTGGGAACTCTCCAAGCGGCTGGGAGATCCCACCGAACACGCATCATGACAACTGTCTTAACAAACTAACTAAAAATAGCAAAAGCCTGGTCAGCATGATCTTATCCTGATCAGCATGACCTTATTACATGCATTTGGTCTAACAGACCTTCTTGGAAACACAAACAAGACCTAAACTACTAACTGCCTTATCAAGACCAGCTGTCAGGTAGGTGCTCCTGCACCACTCTTCAAAGGAATAATGAGAAGTACAAGGAGAAGGCCAATGAGAGAAGGAGAGATGTACAATACAAGGTTGGGGCTTTGGTCATGGCACATTTGAAGAAGGAGAGACTTCCAAAGGGGTAGCCAACCAAACTCCTCATGAAGAGGATAGGACCATGCCGGATTATGCACAAATTTGGGCCCAATGCCTATGAGATTGAACTTCCTAAAGGCTTGGCCATATCTCCTATCTTTAATGTTTCAGACTTGTTTCCTTTCAAAGGTGATCATAATGCAGATTCAGTGGTAGATATGACAACAGCAAGAGATGAAGAATGGGTTAAGGGTCTTCCACCCACTCAACCCTTGAAGCTGGAATGTATCTTGGACACCAAGGTCTTGAAGAAGACTAGAAAGAAGACATACAAACAGTTCCTTGTCAAATGGAGTGGCTTGCCCATTGAAGATGCCACTAGGATGAGTGAAGAAGACATCTTGAAACATGGTGTCACAGTTGTTGATCTACTTCCTCAAGAGACTTGAGTTCTCTTTCCACCCGGGGAGTATGGTGCAGGAGCACCAAGGAGACCAAAAGAATCATGTCTTGTTTTTGTTGTTCATTTTGTTTTGTTGATTCCATAAGGTCCTGAAGACCATTTTATCATGTTGTAATAAGGATCATGATGCCATGTTGTAATAGGCACTCATGCAATCACATTGTAATAGGAGGCAGTCTTAAAAGTCATACAAACTTCATGTTGTAAGCCTTGTCAAGGCATATAGTGTAAGGCATATAGAAGTCTAAATGTTTGTCAAAAGTTGAATTACCTTGCCAAGTGTTTGAAGGCATTTGTTAAGCCTAAACAGTCCTAAACAAGGCAGTGACAAAACTAGTAATCAGTTGTAATTAGTTGTAGTTTCAAACTGCACAAGGAAGTTCGATGGTGGAGGAAGTAGTTATGGATCTCCCCATTGACCAAACTATCTCTAAGGGGTTTGTCAAGGTTTTTCAAGTTCAAAAATCCTTGGACAAGACCATTGAAGGTATGCAAAGAAGTTTCAATACAATAAAATACCAATTCTTTGCTGCTGTTGCCTTTTTCTGCATTTTCTGAGAAGACAGTCCGTACTATTCACCTGTATGGAACAATCATGAACCCCAAATATGTGGGATGAGTAGGGTGAAGGCTTGAATTTAAATCAAGTCTATTTTTGTGTCTTGACATTAAGTAAGAAGTGTTTTATAGCCATTCTTTTGGGATTGCACACTAAGAAAACTTTGTTTTCTGAAGAATATCGCTACTACAGGCCGTACATTTTCCAGGTACCGTACTATCTATAAATATCCATGATCTAACTTGTTGAATAATGGAGTTGTCTATCATTTGAAGTGGTTTAGGAGTTTTGACATTTGTATTGTAGGGAGGTATAAGGTTTTCTTTCAAAACAATCCTATTGAAACCTAACCAAGGGTTTGTTCCAAACGATGGAAGATTGACTGTCCCACTGTCTTTCAAGGCCATAAGACCAATGGGATGGATGTGTTCATTTGCATTTAAATTGATTTGGGTGTTTTTAGGGGAGAGAGAGTTGGTATTTGCAAGATTTGATAGAGAAGGCTTGATATGACCATGTATTAAGCCAATTTGAGGAACCATAGAAGCATTTTGGGGGACAATTGATCATAGGAGTGCAAAACCTAGAAAATTCTTCGTTTGGGAATGGAATTGAGGTGTACAATTGATTGGTTGGGTTCTATGAGTCTCTGGAAGGGTAGTTGCTTCACAAATTTGGCCTAATTGGGGCTCTAGGTCATTGGGAGGAGTTATAGGTTGAGCCATACCATCCAAAACAACATATACCCAGTTTTGGGTATGTGATAGGGAGTCCAAATGGGTATCTCCCAATTGTCCAAGATCTATATTTGAAGGTCTGCAACAAAAGTTATTGATGACTATTCTCTTTTCTAGGGCTACAAGCAATATCTTGGGTTTGTGAAGGAAGTACTAGTTCTGAGTTTGACTTACCTTTCCCAATGATTGGAATGGGTCCCAATGCATGTCTAATCAACCTTTCCATGAATATTTCAAAGTCCCTAACTGTTGTTCCCACTTTTGCAAACTAATCTTTGAATTTGGGTATTTGGGTGTAGTGAAAACCTTGTCAACTTGTTCTATCCTCCTTCTATCCAAGTGCCTCTACATCAATCATGATCTGTGTCCTCTGCCTCTAGATCACTGACCTCCACCTCTATGATAGTGGGACAAGGCTAGTCTTTGAGTCGAACGACACTCTGATGTGAGCAGATGTATGTAGGGTGCACACTCGAGATACCTTGTATCTGCCTGAACTACCTGGTGACCCTGTCATAGTAAAAGGGTACTCTAATATGATTAAGGAAAACAACTAGAAATTTCTCCCTCTACATCCAAGCCAACTATTGTGCCTACCCTGGCATTTGTGGCATTTGTCAGTAAGGACACCATACTATGTCTGTAGCCTATAGTAGGTGAAATGTGTGCCTCCAGCATAAAAAATTCTCAAATTTCCATGGCCTCCCTAGAAAATAGGCATGAGCTTGGGGCTACATCTAGATGGCAGTGGTAGGAACCCCTACTAGCCATGTACATGTGATGTACTTGAAATCCCACACCTATAGTAGGGTGTAGGTCATCATCCTTGCGCTCTCATAATGGACGTAGCATCCTAGATCATGGAATAAGTGTGCAAGCATAGCATGACCCCACGTGATCACTATCCTCTGTGACTCCATCTCCCTTATGGTATGGATGAGCCCCCCATGGAACTAGTTGTCTCACCCATCAGGTGCTATATGGACTACCAAAATAGCAATCATCACTTGATGGACTAGTGGGATCCCATCACTGCCCTGCACTAACCACCTCAGAGGTATATTCCCTGAGGTATCCCTAGGTATGGTCCATATAAGGGCATACATCTAGCCTTGTGCAACATAACTAACTAACCTCTTAGTAATAACAGAAATGACTCATCCTCAGACCAACAACCATAGAATCTGGTACACATCCTCTAGTGTGATTGTCATCTCTCTTGTTAGAAGATGGAATATAGAGGTGTCTACGTCCCACCTCT
Source organism: Cunninghamia lanceolata (assembly GCA_027924645.1). Lineage (NCBI taxonomy): Eukaryota > Viridiplantae > Streptophyta > Pinopsida > Cupressales > Cupressaceae > Cunninghamia > Cunninghamia lanceolata. The sequence goes on along the minus strand of BSBN01000866.1, from coordinate 264,522 downwards.
CCATCAATGCGATGAGCATGTGGTCATGGAACCACATCCTTGGCATAGTGTATACACACCATAGCTTGATGACCTGTAGTAGTGCCGCCTCCTCCAGTGATAACATAGTTTGCTAATTGTGCAAAAGGGAAAAGTACGACCCTCTAGAATGCTCTCGCATCACCAGAGGATGCTGTGTTCATCAAGCATATAATCTTATCAAATTGTCACAAAGTTTCATAGCATTTTCAAAAAGTTCAAAATTTTAAAAATTTCTAGCTTTATGTTCCTAGACACTAGTGCCTTTTAAGACACCAGCGTGTCCCTCAGACATCGACACCCATCTTGGATGCCTACACATTTGAAGGATGCCTGTGCACCCTACTTGGATGCTAACACCTGAAAAGGACACTAGCGCTTCGTAAATTTCCCCTTTTGACATGAAAAACACTGTAAAAATTTGACAAAAATAAAAAAAATTGTACCTCGTGCATCACGACTCCCTACTCAACACACTCCCTCAGTGCATCCAGCCATGGCACTCGATATGCTCGTCTGTGAGGTATTTTAGCTCTATAACTCACTCAAGTTACTATAATTGTCTGTTGCAAGTATGGGTCTAACTAGGATTGTCATTGATGTCAACATACTTTTGTTACATTAATGATAAGGATTGGATGAGCTATATGTTGAGAATATTGAGAAAATTAGTCTCAATCAGGAACAATGAAGAACAGTGATGACAACAAGGTAAAAGCTCAAGATAGGTTAAGGATCAAAGGATGCAGATTAAAGGGTTTGTATAAATGAGTCTTAAGATGTTCCAGTAGAGATTTTAGAGGTCCACATGAAGATATGAAGAAGCTGTGATCGCTCAAGTAGAACCGGTTTCGATAGATGTTCAGAGGTGACAGAGTGTTACAGAAAGGTCTGGTGGGATTCAGAAGTGCATTGTCCTATTCTGCGGATAGGAAGCAGTGTTGGGGAAGTCCTTATGATGTGTCATCTTGATTTATTCATGATTTGAAGGTCCGGAAGCATCTATTCCTTTGTGATAGTAAAGGCAAACTGTGTTCTTGAGGCACCGGATGCAGGAGAGAGAGATTTCAGTAAGTAGAGGAAGTGCAGATGTTCCTGGTGATTCAAGCAAGCTTGTGGAGGTCCTTGGATCATGTTCAATTCATGTTGTTGGTCTGCATTAGAGTTGGAGATCAAAATTGAAGTAATACCTCCAGTGAAGGTGTTCTTCCTCAGGCTGGCCGACCGGATGAATGATTCATCTTGCGGATGTTCTTGTGGATGTTTGCTGACTCAGATGTTTGTTCCTAAGTTGATGTCATGTATAAATAAAGGATTATGAACTCATTTCAAAGTGTGACTTGGAAGATGAGAGTGTGGTAGTGAGGAGAAGAGTGAAAGGCAGAGCAGAAGGTTTAGGCTTAAATGGAACTGACTCAGGCATGGTGAAGATGCTAATTACCAGTTCAAGTATGTGATACTTATTCTTTTGTAGACAGTGTGTCTCTTGTAGGCAGTGAGCCTCTTGTGACTAGTGTGCTCAGGCAGTGAGCCCTAATTGGCATGTGCCATTTTATTCTTTCTATTCTTCTAATAGAGAATACAATCTTGGGTTAGTCACCTCATGGTTTTTCCCTTAACCGGGTTTTCCACGTCAAAATCTTGGTGTCTCATGTGTTGATGTGTTTCTACTCTTGATCAAATGCATAATGTTTCATGTTTGATTTATTGTTATACTGCTAAGTGAATATAAGTGTTTAAAAGAAAGAAAGTTTAAGACAACTAATTCACCCACCCTCTTAGTTGTCTGCCTTGAATCTAACAATTGGTATCAGAGCCAAGTTCCTCTGAAAGGAGCTTAACCACTTGAGGAGATCCAGGATGTCATCCTACAAGAAGGATAATCCAAAGTTTGATGGAACTAACTTTGCTCTTTGGAAAGGTCGCATGAAATGTCACTTGCAGTGTATGGGATTTGCATACTGGTCCATGGTTACAAAAGCTTATATACCTCCACAGGGTGGTCCGACAACTCTAAATGAAATCACAGATGCTGAAAATAATCTACAGACCAAAGAGGCTCTTTTAAGCACATTATTTGACTCAGAACTCTCAAATGTTATTGATCTACCAACTGCCTTTGAGATTTGGAATAAACTGGAACTTTTGCATGAAGGAGACCAGTATGTTAAATGTGCAAGGTTACAAAGTCTAAAAGGGAAATTTGAAAAACTGAAGATGAGAGATGATGAAAATATTACCTCTTTTATGCCAAGAGTGAATGAGCTAGTTTGTGGAATTAGAAATGCAGGTGGAATCCTAAGTGAAGAAGAGATTGTTGGCAAAGTTCTCAGATCCCTTCCTGCTTCTTATAAAATCAAGGCTTTTGCAATCAAAGAATTCAGAGCTCACACGATAGTCACAAGAGATCAATTGGTTGGTAAGTTGGATGCTTTTGAAATGGCCGAGTTTGGAGATGATCCTCCAAAGACTGAATCTGCATTCAAAGCCAGTACCTCTGTAAAAGGGAAACAAAGGTTTGATCCGGGAGAAAACTCTTCAAGGAACCTTTCATGGTGTGAAAATGCAACAAAAGACTTGGAAGAAGAAGAAGATGAAACTGCTCATCTTGAAGCTCTTATTGCAAAAAGACAGCCAAGAGGATTCGGTAAGTATGAGGGAAAATTGCCTTTTAAATGTTTTAATTGCAATAAGATTGGTCATTTTGCATCAAAGTGTCCGGAAAGATTTTCTAGGTCAAACAATAACAGACCAAGATTCCAGAAGAATTGTTACTATGCTCATGAAGGAGATGATGAAGGAGTAACAGATGATGAGTCAGAAAAAGGAGACAAATCCGGAAGTGACTGGGTGTTCATTGCCATCAAGGAAGAAGATCTAATGCCCTATGAATCTATCAATCATAAAATTGAAGAAAAGGCCCTGGTTGCCCAAGTAGAAGAGAAGGATGATTGGGTCATTGACAGTGGTTGCTCTCACCATATGACAGGTGACAAAAACAAGTTCATAGATTTGGAAAGGTATGAAGGAGGAGTGGTAAAGTTTGGTGATAACTCTGTAGGTAGAATCAGAGGTAGAGGAACTATTTCTTTTGATGGAAAGAACAAAACTGGTAATGTATTATATGTTGAAGGGTTAAAGCACAATCTTCTCAGTGTTGGACAATTGGTGGACAAAGGCTATGATCTCAGATTCAAGAATGGAAAGTGCAAAATCTTTGAAAGTTCTAGAACAGAGATTACATGCGGTACCCAAACAAAAGGTAACATCTTTCACTTAGCTGGTACTGGTAAAAGTTGCTTATTTGTTCAAGCTGATCAGAGTTGGTTATGGCATAGAAGAATGTGTCATGTGAACTTTGATAATATCATCAAGATTAGCAATACTCAGGCTGTAAGAGATCTTCCAAGACTGGTTAAACCTACAAATAGTTTGTGCAAAGAATGTCAGTTGGGAAAACAAAGCAGAATCTCATTCAAGAGCAAGGAACAATCTTCTACCGGATTATTAAACTTGGTTCACACTGACTTACATGGTCCGGCAAGAATCAAGAGTGTGCAAGGTGATAGATACTTCATGTTGCTAGTTGATGACTATTCCCAGATGATATGGGTAACCTTTCTAAAAGAGAAATTAGAAGCTCTTGAGAAGTTCAAAATGTTCAAAGCTATGGTGGAAAATGAGACTGGATTGAAATTGAAATGTCTAAGGTCTGATAGAGGTGGAGAATTCACATCCGGTGAGTATAGATTTCTGTGAGAACATGGAATAAAGAGACAGTTGTCTGCTCCTAGGACTCCACAGCAGAATGGAGTAGTTGAGAGAAAGAACTGGACCATCCAAGAAGTGTCTAGGACCATGATGATGGAAGCAATTGTCCCCCAGATCTATTGGAGAGAAGCTGTCAGCATTGTAGTCTATACTCTCAATCTAGTTCAAATCAGAAACAATACCGATAAGACTCCTTATGAACTTTGGTTTGGTATTAAACCTACTGTAAAATATTTTAGAGTGTTTGGTAGCAAATGTTACATCAAGAGAGACGAAGATCTAGGCAAGTTTGATGCTAGAAGTGATGAAGGAATATTTTTGGGTTATTCTACTCAAAGCAAAGCATACCGGTGTTATAATAAGAGATTGAGAAAGATTATAGAAAGTACTAATGTGAAGGTTGATGAAGGAATTGAAAAACCCTCAAGGTTTTATGAGTATGAAGAAGATGATCAGAATGATGGCCTAATTCAAGGTGGTCAAGACTCTTCTAAAAAACATACTAAAATTGATTTGGTGAGTCAGGAAGAAGAGATAAGATTCAATGAGCCTAATCAAGAGTCAGAAGTGCAAGAAACTCCCGAAGTTCTGAGGTATGTGAGACTGAACCACTCTGAAGATCAGATCATAGGTGACAAAAGCAAAGGTGTACAAACAAGAAGAAAACTTGCTCAAGATTCAGATGAGTACTGTCTGATTTCAAAGATTGAACCTAAGACAGTAAATGAAGCCTGCAATGATAAAAATTAGACTAAGGTAATGGAGGAAGAACTGATGCAAATTGAGAAAAATCACACTTGGGATCTTGTTCCCAGACCTAGAAACAAGAATGTGATTGGAACCAAATGGGTCTTCCAGAATAAATTGAATGAAGTTGGTGAAGTGATTAGAAATAAGGCCAGATTAGTTTGCAAAGGATACTCTCAAATAGGAGTTGATTTTGAAGAGACATTTGCTTCGGTGGCAAGAATTGAAGCAGTCAGATTATTTCTTGCATTTGCTGCCTTCAAGGATTTCAAAGTGTATCAGATGGATGTCAAGTCTACCTTCCTGAATGGTGATTTGGAAGAAGAAGTGTACATTAAGCAACCAGATGGATTTCAATTGTCTTACAATGATGATATGGTCTGCAAGTTGAAAAAGGCACTGTATGGACTGAAGCAAGCCCCAAGAGCCTGGTATGAAAGACTGGATAAACATCTCTTGAAGATTGGTTTCAACAAAGGTACTACTGACAGTAATCTATATTTCAAAATTGATCATGAAAACATCTTAGGTGTTGAAGTGTTCATTGATGATATCATTTTTGGAGGAAAAGATAGTTTGTGTAAAAATTTTGCAAACCAAATGAAAAGTGAGTTTGAGATGTCCATGCTTGGTGAAATGAATTTCTTCTTGGGTCTGCAAATCACTCAAACAAAGAAAGGTACCTTCATTTCTTAGACCAAATATGCAAAAGAGTTGTTGAAGAAGTTTGGGATGGAAGATTCAAAACCAATGAACACTCCCATGGCAACTGGATGTAAGCTAAGCAAAAATGAATACTCTCCTAAGGCTGATTAGACAAAGTATAGATCAATGATTGGAGGACTGTTATATCTCACTCAGACTAGACTAGACATTATGTAGGTTGTTGGTCTTGTTGAAAGATTCCAAGCTGATCCTAGAGAATCTCATGTCATGGCAATCAAAAGGATTTTTAGATATCTAAAAGGGACAGTTGAGTATGGTCTGTGGTGTCCTAGAGATTAGGATTCCTCTCTTCATGCATATACAGATGCAGATTGGGTAGGAGATGTGGATGACCGGAAGAGTACTAGTGGTGGAGCATTCTTTTTGGGGAAGAGATTGGTTTCTTGGCTAAGCAAGAAACAAGAGGCAATATCTTTGTCTACAACTGAAGTAGAATATATTGTAGCAGCAAGTGGTTGCACTCCAGTGTTGTGGATGAAGCAGATGTTAAGAGATATCCAAGTAGAGTATGAGGAGCCTATCACAATTTTCTGTGATAATTCAAGTGCAATAAACATATCTAAGAATCCGGTGTTACATTCAAAGACTAAACATATATCCATCAAGTTTCACTTCCTGAGAGAACAAGTGAACAAGAATGAAGTCAGATTGGAGTTTGTGCCATCCAAGGATCAAATTGCAGACATCTTTACAAAGCCTCTACCTAAGGACTCCTTTGAGTATCTAAGGGAGAAGTTAGGGGTTATTGCCCCGATGATGAACTAAGGTGCACAAAGGTACATCAGTCTGGTGTATATCTCAATCACATCTTGTGGTCCGGATTGATGAGGGGGAGCTACTACTCAGGGGGAGCAGCTAATATGATTCTGAAGTAATAAAGTTGCAAGTATCAGCCCTTTGCCATTGATGTCGAAGGGGGAGAGAAGAAATGTGAAAAACAAGTGGTTGCTGATCAAAGGGGGAGCAGTAATGGGAGAGAAGAAATGTGAATGGTGGTTGCTAATAGGGGGAGTTGTGATAGTAAAGAAAAAGTTCTTGTCTTGATGGTTAAATCAATTTTTCACATCTTATGTTTCCATCAATGACAAAGGGGGAGATTGTTGCAAGTATGGGTCTAACTAGGATTGTTATTGATGTCAACATACTTCTATTGCATTAATGATAAGGATTGGATGAGCTATATGTTGAGAATATTGAGAAAATTAGTCTCAATCAGGAACAGTGAAGAACAGTGATGACAACAAGGTAAAAGCTCAAGACAGGTTAAGGATCAGAGGATGCGAATTAAAGGGTTTGTATATATGAGTCTTAAGATGTTCTAGTAGAGATTTTAGAGGTCCACATGAAGATATGAAGAAGCTGTGATCACTCAAGTAGAACCAGTTCTGGTAGATGTTCAGAGGCGATAGAGTGTTACAGAAAGGTCCGGTGGGATCCTGAAGTGCATTGTCCTATTTTGTGGATAGGAAGGAGTGTTGGGGAAGTTTGTATGATATGTCATCTCAATTTATTCATGATTTGAAGGTCCAGAAGCATCTATTCCTTTGTGATAGTAAAGGCAGACTGTGTTCTTGAGGCACCAGATGTAGGAGAGAGAGATTTCAGTAAGTAGAGGAAGTGCGGATGTTCCTGGTGATTCAGGCAAGCTTGTGGAGGTCCTTGGATCATGTTTAGTTCATGTTGTTGGTCTACATTAGAGTTGGAGCTCAAATTTGAAGTAATAGCTCTGGTGAAGGTGTTCTTCCTCAGGCTAGCCGACCGGATGAATGATTCATCTTGCGGATGTTCTTGTGGATGTTTGCTGACTCAGATGTTTGTTCCTAAGTTGATGTCATGTATAAATAAGGGATTGTGAAGTCATTTCAAAGTGTGACTTGGAAGATGAGAGTGTGGTAGTGAGGAGAAGAGTGAAAGGCAGAGCAGAAGGTTTGGGCTTAAATGGAATTGACTCAAGCATGGTGAAGATGCTAATTACCAGTTCAAGTATGTGATACTTATTCTTTTGTAGATAGTGTGTCTCTTGTAGGCAGTGAGCCTCTTGTGAGTAGTGTGCTCAAGCAGTGAGCCCTAATTGGCATGTGCCATTTTATTCTTTCTATTCTTCTAACAGAGAATACAATCTTGGGTTAGTCACCCTGTGGTTTTTCCCTTAACCGGGTTTTCCATGTCAAAATCCTGGTGTCTCATGTGTTGATGTGTTTCTGCACTTGATCAAATGCATAATGTTTCATGTTTGATTTATTGTTATACTGCTATGTGAATATAAGTTTTTAAAAGAAAGAAAGTTTAAGACAACTAATTCACCCCCCCTCTCAGTTGTCTACCCTGAATCTAACATTGTCTCTATCAAATGAATACTAAAAAGTAAAATTCTTTTACTATAAATAGAAGTTTTTTGAAATTTTTTTGAAGCACTCCTCATTCAAATTGTCATATCTTGGGCATGCAAAGTCAAATTTTCACATTGTTCATTGCATTGGAATCCTGAATTCACCTACATTCTTTTTACCTATATTTCACTTCGACATTATTTTATTAAATAACCTTGCGAATCACATTTTTGAACATTTATGAATTTTTTTGACGTGGCAGATTTTTCACCCCTATTTTTTCTTTATTATTTTAGTAAGCCAACATATACACGAGGGGGGGGGGCATCTACCCACCACTATTTTTGTCTTTTAGTATTTCTTAGATTGACACAATTTTGGACCCTACATGACTTTTTTATTTTTCCTAACATGGCGATCTTGCAGGTTTGCAGTTCCTAACATTGTGATGTTGCAGATTCTCAGTCCGAAGGCATCATTCTTCTGCCTGGAGAATTGATGCAACCTCTACAATATCCTTTTGGGTATACTTTACATGCTTATTTGCTTTCAACACTTTATTTCTATAATTTACAATAGCTTATCATTTAGTGTCATCAACTCGCTAAAGTGGGGGCAAAATGTAACGCAAAAAATTACATATCCTTGCAATTTCATGATAAATTTTGCTCGCTTTAGTGTCTACACCTGTAGCATGTTTACAGTCACCAAAATTTATCTCTTGGCATGTTTCTCCCTCATCACTAGTTATTTACCAAAAAATATACATTAAACATTTACTTGTTATACTTTTTAGAGAACACATGTGAAGTTTGAAGGAATGTTCCTAGGATGCAAGCACCCCGTGCGGACATCCATGCATCACACAAGCATCTTGAATATGCCAAACTTTCAACTAAAGATTCTCCCACCCATTTCGAGAATCTTCCAAAAGGGTAACACTCACATGACCTTAGAATGATTCTTGTAACGTATCCAACAGAAATTCTTCTCTTGCATGCAAAGGATGAAGATGAACAAAAAGGAGAATCCTTAAGCACTGGAGGACTCTTGGATGACTGATTTTCCTTTGGGCTCTTTGAAAAACATGAATAAATCTTCTCTCAACCACTGTGGAAGGATTGTAAACACTCTTACGAATAGGCTTTGTAGATTTGATGCTCATTGTATTGGGGCATCTCTCATTTTCCACTTTGCAAGCCATTAATTAGATTTGGAGCTGGGAAGAGGCATTTTCACTCAAGGGTTTATGATGTTCAACAAGAGATTGCACCCTTAAGGAGCTTGTAGCCTCCTCTACAACATTGAAATCTAGTAATATTGTTCTATGATTATAGAATATCATCATGTTTTTGTTATTGCTTTCATACAACATCATTTTGGCAAATGCTTGTCGTGTAGACCACCACCTATTTTACCATACACAGACTAGGGTACTTTCCCCGTAGACTAGGAATAAATACTTATAGATTGGTATTTTGTTATTGCTCTTAGCTCCTAGATGCACTTAGGGTAAGAGATTGCACACACTTTTGTTTTTACTTCTCTTGTATCATTGGATGTTTCGTGGAGGTTGGAAAACCAAGATAGGGGCTTGACCAAGGCAAGCCCCTAAACAAACCCAACAAGTTTTCCATTGTATTTGTATCAAGTGCAGATTGTGTAAGAGGATAGAACGCATGAGATTTTGTTCTTATTGTTTCCCATTTTATCTCCTTCATGTTTATTTCCTTCGATTTCTGTTTAAATACCATTTCTAGATGTATACACCTAAAAATGGCTCAATTCAAATTAAATAAATATTTTAATATATATTTCATTTCTATTCTTCTATCAATAATTAAATATCCTAATTTATTTATTTGGTTCATGTTCATCATATTCTTCTAACATTTAAATATCTTAAATTCCTCTAATGTCATATCTAGTTAAATAATTCTAAATTATTTAATTATTTCCTCTAAGTCAAAGTCCTATGTCTAAAAATCCACATCATCTCATCCTTGTCATTTCCACATCATTAGACACCTCATCATGTTGCTCCAATAATTAAATATTCTTAATATTTAATTAGTCATTTATCCTCTCAAACATGTACCCTATATCTTCTCAAGCATCAAACATGGTCAAAGACACTTGTCTTCTAAATCCTATATTCCCTCTCACATTCCAACAACCAAGGACTCCTTCCTCCATGTTCTTCTCTTAGTCTTACACCTTTGTCTCAATGGTCTTTGTGAGCATCATGACATGTGGCTTATGGTTCCACATATTCCTCCACCTTGTAATCGTAGTAGGAACATCTTCCACTTTTATCTCCCTCATCCCAACCAATTTGATCTTAACTGTACATGTCACAAGACTTGTTCTTCTACTGTGGATCTTTTGATAGTTGTATTTGAGCCTCCTTGGCCTATAAAAGAAACCTCCTCACCTTCATTTGTATCACAAGAGCTATAGTACTTACATGCTACAGAAATTTCCATCAAGCAATCAAGCGTGCCTTTGGCCCCCCATTTGAATTATCACTTAGCTTCATAGTTGCATATCATTATCCTCATTATCAATATCAATGGCTTCATATCATTATCATTAGCTTTTGCATTGTAGAAATCCTTCACATTGCATATTGGTATCCACAATTCCATTCATCTCATTGTCATCTTGGAAAGCAAAGAAGTACAATTCTGAGAGCAATATCATTATCAACAAGATCATTGAGAAGATAGGAGACAATGGAATGAAAAGGATAAATCAATTTGCAAGGTATAACTTAGGTTTTTTGTATTTTTCTTAGTTTCATTGATGTATTGAATTTGAGTAGGAATTCTAGAGTATTTGTGGTATCTTAGTGGGTTCTTACAATAGTTTCAAATTATCAATCACATTTTGGCACCCACTATGGGTCCTTGCCTCATTTTTAACTTCCAAATTTGAGTTTTTGGTGTACTTACAGTCGTAATAGGGCATTTCTATGCATTCAAGTTCCAGTCATGTGCATCTGTGAACAAAAAATTGCAGTCTAACACATATGATCATTCTTACTGCGCATATGACAAATTCTAATGCGCATCCATTCTTCCTGCGCATTTAAAACTTCTTGCTGCATATTTGACACTTTATGCTGCGCATTTGTCTTTCTGTGCATATAACTCATCCTGCTACGCATCTGTTGTCTATTTCTAGACATTTGAAATTAGTCAGTTTTAGTATTTCTTTTTGATAATTTTTTATGCTAACTCCTGTGGCAGCTGTCATCGATCATTGAAGAAGTGTATTTAGAGTACTGACAACTAAGTTTTGTAGGTTTAGGACTTGGTTTAGACATCATTGTTGCATTTACTCATACATTGTTAATCTAGTGGCACTTAGTCTAAAATAGGAGTAATTATATTTTGCATACAAATCATCACATAGCCTAATTTAGGAGGAGTAACTCAATCTTGCATACAATCTTCACATATTCTAAATTAGGAGGTTAATTGGAGAAATTCTGCATACAATTTTGCATACAATCTTCACATAGTCTAAATTAGGAGGTTAAATTGGACAAATTTTGCATACAATCCAAACATAGCATAAATAGGGGGAAGTAAATACATCCAATCTTGCATACAAATCATCACATAGTTTAATTAGGAGGCTAAATTTGACTATCTTTCCTTTTATGCTATCATGCAAATGTGGCATTTTGTGTTGTTAGATTAGTCACACTTAGCTTAATCTAGGCGGATAATAAACAAGTGTTTGTTGTTCTTGCAAAGGTGATAGGAATATACTCTCCCCTTGCAACATCTTAGGTGATAAAAAAGCCAGACTCATCTACCCTTTTCTTGTTTACCCTTAGAAAGGCCTACTCTTGGATTGCGCTTCATCCAGGAGGGACGACCTTAACCGGAGCTTTCCTTTGACCCACTATATAAATGGGATAAGGCGAAAGCCAAGTCCTAACTAGTGTCAACCTTGCCTTTTAGTGCCAAATCAAAAAGAGGTGTACTAGCACTTTACGGAAATGATTTTCACAATGTGTGAAGTATTTGATACTCTTAGTAGGATTGGTCAAAGCTTTTAGTAGCTTGCCGCATGTTCGCAAGGCATTGGTCCCTCAAAGTTACTAAGAACCATTGTTTTAGCGACCAAAATCCTTTTACTTGTTGATGTAGGAGGTCAAACCTCCGAAGCCGCCCAACATTTTCACTAATAATGTGTAGAGACAAAAATTCCTCTTTTGGGGAAAGAAACTTGGTGTGCCTGAGAAGTGTGTGCCATGTAAGGGGGAGCCAGTGCCACCAAGTTTCTAGCTATCTGCCTTGTTTAAGTGGCTAGAGAAATCCAAGTTGGGATTCAACAAGTAGTATCCTTTCTTGCCTAGGATTGTACTTGTCTTCAAATTTGTGTTAAACACTAAATGTCCCAAACAAACATCAAATTGTACTGTCTGCTATGTTTTCTTGCCTAAAAATAGAGAAAATTATCATTAGAAAAACATTAGGTTATCTTGAAAAATGTACCAAAAACACTCAAAACTTGAACAAAATCCAGTCATTTTAGTAGAACTGCGCATCTGCCAAATCCTGCTGCGCATTTGACACTTCTTGCTACACATATAAATCTTGCTGCGCATATAACACTTTTTTCTTCACATATAAATCCTACTACGCATACAAACAATAGAGCTATGCATTCAGACATGCGCATATAATCAACAGAGCTGCACATTTGGACCCTGTTCTTGCGCATCTGAACCTACACATTCATAATAGTGAGCTATTCCTGAGGTTTTTAGAAAATAATCAAATCAGTTTTGGATACCCATTTTTGCCTAGAATCTATTGGTGAAGTCATTTTAACCATAAAAATTCATCCCATACCCATTTTCAAACATTTCACTCACATATCATACTTAGCCTTTCCAAAATCAAACAAAAACAAATTTTCCCAAAGGTGCCATTGGGATCTTCCTATTCAAACAAACACTTTGGTTAGTTTCCCTATCAGGATCAATCATCCTCTATCTAGAAACTACACTAAACATCTTGACAAGGTTAGTCTACAACAATAGTGATTCCTATCATCCCTATTTGACTCACTTTGGATCAACACTTTGATTGCTACATATCATAGCTCAAGACCATTATTTAAACAAAGATAAAAAAGTCCACCTTTAAAAAACCTTATCATCAACACATTTAATCCAATCCTTCACCCCAAATTACATCCCATCACAAACATCACTTACATCCACAATCTCTCATCCAACTTCATTCATATCACAGTTTTGTATGGTTGAAACTAGGTCTCAAGCCAAAAGAAGAAAAAAATGGATTACACAAATAGTAATGTACACTCTTCTAGTGATGGAGAGGAAGAAATCGACCAAGAAGAACTTGATAAATGCTCACAAGTTCCAAAATTTCAAAAATTGATGGATAAGGTCATAACAATGGATCCTCACAAATAATTCCTCTTATTTGCACAACAAGGAGCCAAGCTACCCGGTAATTTTGACATTTCAAAATTAAGAGCAACCACCTCATCAAATGAAACAAAAGCTCCCAAGAATGAAAAGGCTAAGGATATGTTAAATCCTTTAGACACACTCACACAACAAATCCAAGCCTTACAACAACAATTTGTGGACTTACAAATCGAAACCTCCACAAAACATTACTCATTAGAGGATATATCTCCATATCCTTTTGACAAAAGCTTGGTCATGGTACCTTTCCCTTCAAGATTCAAAGTCCATAAATTTGACAAATATAGGAGAAAGGTGATCCACGTGACCACATTAGAGAATTCAACACTACATGCTTAGAAGTTGCGCATAATGTGACATATCTTATGCGACTCTTTCCACACAGCCTAGGAGGTCAAACTATGGAGTGGTTCTCCTATCTACCTCCTAGAATCTGAACATTCAATGAACTAGTAGACAAGTTTGTCACTCATTTCTCATATAACATTGAACATGAGATTTTAATGTTAGATCTATGCAATAACAAACAAAAGAGTGGAGAATCTTTTGCCACTTTCTTACAAAGATGGAGACAACTTGCTAGTAAATGCCCTTATCATATTCCCAAAAAGCAAATGATTGAAATGAATTTGTCCATAACTTTAACACTGAATTAAGCTATCAAATACAAACCCAATGTCCTACTTCTTTTAGTACGGTCATTGAAATGTGATTACTTATTGAGAAGGATTTGATAGCTAAAGGACAAATAAAAATATATAAGGATGTCCCTAGTTCAAGAAACAACACGGATAAATCAAGATTTTGGAATAAGAACAAGAACATTGTAAATGGAGTTGTAGATGCAAAATGTGTGACACCAAAGAAACTAATTCTAAATATATCAAGTCCACACAATAATACTACTCCAAACAAATCCACAACAATGAACCAAGACCAACAAACTTCCCTCCTTGCAAAGAATTTACACCATTGGGTGAATCAATTGAATCTGCCGTAAGGAAGCTTATCACAAACAATCTCCTAACACTTCCTATGGTAAGAGAATATGAACCCAAGTTTAAACCCTCTTGGTGGAAAGATTCCAACTTTTGTGAATTCCATAGAAGCAAAGGTCATAAAACCAACAATTGCCAATGACTGAAAAACACCATCCAAAACTTGATAGATCATGAAGATATATCAATTGATGGACATACATCCAATGAGGAACATATTGCATTCAAGAATCCACTCCCTAACTATGAGAAGGGAGGTCCCTCTAAACAAAACAATAATGGTGGTAACAATGCCAATTATATGAATGTATCATATGAATACACCATTAACCATATCTTTGAAAGTGATTCACATGTAAATCTGATCACTATAAATAACAAGCTCGATTGTAATGTTACCACTCGTCGTGAAAAGATTACTCTCCAAGGGGCTCCACCTAAACCATCTTCTGTATCCAATCAGTATAATGTCCTAGACCAACTCCAAAAGACACCTGCACATATATCTATTTTGGAGCTTTTGCGTCTCTCACCATCCCATAAGGCTATCCTAGAAAAAGCTCTATTGGAAACCACTGTGCCAACCAACCTTGACCAAGAGAAATTTCAAGCCATGGTAAGCCATGTCATTACACCCCATTTTCTATCTTTTACTGAAAAAGATGACATGTCCATTACTCAACCTCATAATGCATCTCTTCACATCGAAGCCCTCATTCATAAACATAGAATAAAATGGGTCCTTATAGATGGAGGGGTGGGTATAAATATTTGCACATTAAAATTAATCCTTGCATTGGGGTTCTCTAAGAATGTTGTTGACCCAAAGAAGATCACAATCAAGGCACATGATGAGGAAGAAAGAAATTCTAAAGGCACTGTTGTTTTGCCAATACAAGTTGGACCAGTAGAGAAAGATGTGTTTTTCCAAGTTCTTGACATGGAACTAGCCTACAATATTCTCCTTGGCTGACCTTGGATACATGCGATGAAGGCCGTGCCATCAACCTATCATCAATGTATAAATTTCCCTTATAACGGCCAAGAGATTACTATCCAAGGTGATCCTGATCCATTTCAATACTACAACACCATCAAACCAAAGCTTGAAGTTGTCATACCTACCAACTGTGCAAGCTCATCCTCTACAACCCTTGTTGACCCAAGTTCAATATCTTCTACATCTAAGACCACCAAACTAGAAGTCAAGCTCAAAGATAAAGGGATATGAGAGTATTCCATTGAGCAAACCTTTTGTCTTGCAAAACTGCCCTTATCACCCAAGTCTTATGGAAAACCATCTATGGATAAACCACAGTCATCAAAGACTCCTAAAGGTCCTTTTATCAAATGGGGTAATTTATCAGATGAAAGTGATGATAAATATATCCTTCAATGGCCGTACAAAGAAGAAGATGCAGAATCCAAGCCACAAGATCAACAACCCCAATTGCAAACTGATGAGTATGGCCCAGGTTTCACTATCTTGCAAAGGATGGGATGTGATGGTCATAGTTCCATAGGCTTGAGAAAAGAAGGTATCATGGAACCCATACAACCTTCTTCCTTATCAGCCTGAGACACTGCAGGGCTAGGGTACAAAGGAAAAGACAAGGAAAAGGTTACCACCAATCTAGTTGAGCAAATTCACAAATTGCAAGAGGGGAGTGAAATAGACTCTAACCAATGGGAATGGGAAAGTCTTTCCAAGCTATCTTTTGAAGATAATGATATTGATGTGGTTCAAACATATAGCTCAACAAATACATACCATGAGGGTCAAAGCTCAAGGTCTAGACCACTAGAGTTCGATTCACAAAATGCCAAGAGTGAGTCTTAAGAGGAAGGTCAGATGTCACACTTGATAGATAATACTAAGGAGAGTACTGTTTTAGACCTTGTAAATACCCCCACAAACCTAGACAACTCCTCCATCCTAACCATCGTTTCCCTTGAGTCAAACCAACCTGATGATCCTCTTCCATTAGTACATCCCAAGCTTATCGATTGGGAACTGCAAGAGGCCCCTAAACTAGATACCTTTCAAAATGATGATGCTATCATTGACTATCTAGAACTAAGGG
The DNA here is from genome assembly GCA_027924645.1 of Cunninghamia lanceolata. NCBI lineage: Eukaryota > Viridiplantae > Streptophyta > Pinopsida > Cupressales > Cupressaceae > Cunninghamia > Cunninghamia lanceolata. The sequence goes on along the minus strand of BSBN01000866.1, from coordinate 248,369 downwards.
ATCACTTACCATCAGGAGATCATAAAACTAGTTTTTCTATAGAACTCAATGACGAGGCTTATTTTTGAGAGAGTGTCAAGCCTTTTAGTCACAAAAATGTAAAAATAAAAAATAGATCTAATGGTGAAAACTGCTCTGCGGCAGTATTAGATCACGAAAAAAATAAAGAAATAAAGGATGAATCTGATGGTGAAAACCTCTCTGAGGCACTAAAGGATGAAAGGATTGACACTCTCCCCAACCTTACACATCAGGAGAGGTCCTCAGTTTTGATAGAACTAGAAAAACCTATCAGCATTGGCACAAAAGACAATCCAAAGATAATCCATCTAGCAAAATCTTTATTTGAGCAAGAAAAGCTAGACTTCATCAAATTCTTCAAATAGAGACAGATTAATTTTGCTTGGTCCTATGTAAATATGCCTAGACTTGATCTAGATCTCATAATGCATCATTTACCACTAGCTCTAGGAGCTAAACTAGTAAAACAAAAGCTAAGGAAGATGCATCCGCATATAGCACTATTAGTGAAAGAAGAATTGAAGAAGCTATTAGATGTTGGGTTTATCAGACCATTTGACTATCTAGAATGGATTTCCAATATTGTTCCTGTCTCAAAACTGGATGGAAGGATTAGAATTTGCAATGATTTCAGGGATTTGAATAAAGTTTGCCCCAAGGATGACTTTCCTTTTCATAATATCGACATCATTGTGGACCTTACAATGGGGCATACTATGCTATCTCTCATGGATGGATTTTATGGCTACAATTAGATCAAAATAGCACCAAAAGACCAACACAAGACCACTTTTACATGTCCATGGGGTACATATTGCTTGTGTGTGATGCCATTTGGACTAAAAAATGTAGGAGCAACATACCAAAGAGCAATGGCGACAATTTTCCATGATATAATGCACACCATTATGGAAGATTATGTGGATGATATTCTAGCCAAATCACTCACAAGAGAAGGACACCTACAGGTATTAGATAAAATATTTCAGAGACTGGAGCAATTCAATGTCCACTTGAATCCAAAGAAGTGTGTGTTCAGAGTCACATCCAACAAACTTTTAGGATACATAGTTTCAGCCAAAGGAATTGAGGTGGATCCAGCTAAAGTGAAAGCAATAATGGACATGCCACCACCTTAGAAATATCAGTCAACTATGGTCATTGCAAGGAAAGTTACAATCTATCCATCTATTTATGTCACAATTAGCTGACAAATATCATGTATTTACCCATATCCTTCACAAGAACATTCCTTTCAGATGGGATGAGACATGTGAGCAAGCCTTTGAACTCCTAAAAGAGTATCTGATGAATCCTCCAATCTTGATGCCACCAATACAAGGAAAACCAATTTTGCTTTATATTTTAGCTACACCAACTGCTCTAGGGGCTCTTCTGGCACAACAGGACTATGAAGGAGAGGAACGAGCTATTTACTACATCAGTCAAACATTGGTAGGCTATGAGCTACAATACACACCTATTGAACGGGCATGCCTTGCCATAGTTTTTGCATCCCAAAAATTAAGACATTATATGCTTACACATTCAATCAAGTTGGTAGCAAAGATAGATCCATTGAAGTATTTGCTCAGTAAGGCTACTCTAACAAGAAGACTATCAAAGTGGGTAATGATTCTTAGTGAGTTTGACATTGAATATGTGGACAGAAGAGCTATAAAAGGCCAAGTGATTGCAGATCAGTTATGAGATGCACCATTGCATGATGACAATCCATTAACCTTTGAGTTTCCAGATGAAGCCATCTTCAGCATAACAACCCAAGCATGGAAACTATATTTTGATGGATCCTATACTCAACATGGGTCAAGAGTAGGCATTTTGTTTGTCACACCTCAAGAGGATGCAATCCTAAAATCATATAGACTACTTTTCCCTTGTACCAACAACATGGCATAATATGAGACATTGGTCATTGGTCTTAAAATGCTGTAGAATGGAAAGTTTGAGAGCTTCATGTGTACGAAGATTCACAACTAGTCGTCAATTAGGTAAATGATGACTATCAAACCAAGGATGATAAGTTAATACCTTACAAACATGTTGGCATTTCAATTCGCACCTCTGGAATGTGATTTGGAAATGGACAGCTATGCGCAGATAAACTGCTCTCCTATTGGAAGGGGGAGTTCCCTTTCTTGCTGATGTTCGTTGAAAAGATAATTAAATGAAACTTCACCTATCTTCTTTTTGATTCTTAGCTGCAAGCAGAAGGTTATAAAACTCTAAACGTTGTAGAAGAGGTTTTTTCCTTTTTTAAAACTTCTACTACAACTAAGCATAGACTAACGATGCTTTCAATCTCCTGAGTAAATTCAGAGCAAAGGAAATTGAAAGTGAACAAAGAATGATTGTTAACACAAAAACTTAAGCAGTTTTCCTCCAGGTTTACACCACAAGACTAAAAGTACTTTAATGATTAAATCTGAAATGAAAACTACAAAAAGCTACACATCTGACGACGATAACTTGATGAATCGAGATAGAATATTAGAGCAAAATAGGCATGAGACTTCTATTCGAAATCATAAAGTTTGCACAACTCTAGGATAGCAATGCTGCATCAAAAGGCAGGCATACAACAAGCGATCAAACATTAGAGAACAATAAACACAAAGTGAACAACACTTAGAATAACAAGATCTGGAGGCTAGAATAGGCACATCAAATTTGCTATCACAAAAGTAGCTCTATTACAATGGGCAAGGATGCCCTTATTTATACTAAAATCAAAGGAGTAGGGAACCCTAAAATCTTCTTGATTAACCCTAACTTGCCAACTCGCAAGATTTATTACTATTCTAAGACAAAGATACAATAAACAAATGCTTTAAAACAATATGCTTTAAAGCAAAGAAGATTCCAACTAACACAAGGTGATTTCTTTTCTAAATATAGAATGGATGAGCTTAAGATGAAAGCAAATGCTTTTAAAACAAAAAGCATATGTTTTAAAGTTGCTTTATTTTGAAATGCATCCTCATCAACATTCTAGCTTTTGGTGATGTCATACATTGATATCTTTTGCTGATTTCTTCTAAAAAGCTAATTCTGAAAGAAAAAAGTTGGCACATGGGTTTTGTAGGCAATTCTGTTTCGAAGAAACCTAGATTGTCGGATTTTGAAAAAGCGGAGATTTTCCTAAAAAAGAAGGAAAAAAGCATATTCATAAAAAAAGAAAAACTCCCAATCTTTAAGAGGATGATATTCTGGATGGACCCATCTCGACGAAAACTGAAAAAGCTCTGGTATGATTTCTGAAAAACGATCCCATTGAAACAATGACCCTAAAAAAGCGAGCCTCCCTGCTTCCTCAACCTGAAACTATGAAGAACACTGAAAAAGCACTTGGTTTGGGTCTTCAAATCTTCGTTGAAAGAAAAATAAAATCTTTTCTCTAGATGCAACTTGCAAAAGATAATGAAATAAAGAAGCCAATTGCTTGTCTTTATAAATCTTTAGGGCGAAAAAACAACCTTATTTGTGTGAGAATAAAACTTCACCCTCATCCATGAAGAAAGCAACTTTTAAAGCATAAATCTGAGTGGATGTCTTCAAATAGGAAGAATCCCTATTTTGTAGCTGCCTATGGCTTCATGTGCAAGATGACGAAAAATATCTTCTTTTGATGATGTCATCGAACACACGAGTTGAAAGAAGTGCTAGCAAATTTTACTTCATTTTCGACACTTCAACACTCATTTTGACTTAAATATGGCCTATCTCTGACTTCAACAAGGTGGAAAAATGTAACCATTGACTGAAAAAGCTGACTAATCCTGCCATTTTGGAGATTGATCAGCTGAGATTCCATCCCCTACCTCTGACTAACGATCTGACATCGTTTGACCAAGTTTGACCTCCCAAAAACTGCCAACGGGTGAAGATTGGTAACAAAGCATGTTGGAAAGCACTGTGAACATGAAAATATTCTAACACTACTCAAGTTGGGCACCCCAAGCCACCTGGGGCGCCTGGTTTCCCAACATGTAACCATTTTTTCAATTTTTGTAACTTCTCCAATTTCTTGGTTTGTGTGTGCGTTCCGGTGGCACAGGACCCCTGTTTGGCTATCAATTTCTGCCAACTGGGATGAAAATGAGTCTGATGATTTGGAAAATAGGTAGGCTTGATGAAAATTGAGTTGATTGTACCTTCCATTTGCCTCAAAAAATGTGCCAAACTGATCTGATCTAAATCGGAATGGGCTGACGGAAGGAGATTCACGTTTTTTAGAAAATATTCAAAAATGAAGTAACACTGGAGAGTTTAGGCACCCCAAGCCACTTGGGGCACCTGGTTTTTGAACACTTAGAAAATTTTCTAAAATTTTTCAATTTTGTACCTTTTCTCGATTTCTGTGTCCATAGCTCCTGTTCGATCTTGGATTTCAGTCGTTTTGACGATTGTCGAGGTGGGACGTAGGGTGATCTGAGTAGTCTAAACATATCTGTGATGAAATCCTGGCTTTGGCTAACTTTTGACTGAGTTTGACCAACTAGAAACAGGCTGACCGAAGCATTTTTGACGTTTCTTGAAAAATGTGAAAACAAAACTAACACAGGAGAGTATGGGTGTCCCAAGCCACTTGGGGCACCTAGTTTCACTAGACTTAGTCAAATTTATGATTTTCCAACTTTTTAATTCACCTTGGATCCATCTTGCATCATTTTGCATGAATCGTTGAGTCGACGACTGTTTGTCAGTTCTGCGTCATTAGAACAGCGTTGAAAACTTGTCGACGAGCTCTGGCAGGTGAACTTTCCTCTGTTGATGACTTTTGAGCTCATGCTTCACCTTCTAAAAAAGTAGAAATGACCCAGTAGAGAAAAATTGGTCGTTTGAAGATTCCGTCTGAACCGTGTTGATCGTGAAGCAAAAATGACTAATGAGAATTGAGCGCAACACTTGAGTTGGAGATTCTATTTTTAGAAAGTTTTTCCAGTATCCATATCTCAAGAAACCCAAAAAACCTAATCTGACATCTATTTTTAGAAATTTTGCTTTTTTGACTTTTTGACGAAAACTTTTCTAGACTTGTTTCAAAATGCCTTAATGAAGCAAAATTTTTGGTTGGGTACAACAATTCACTTTGTCTAGGGACCATGGCAGATACTTATGTCATAGGAGAATCTAAAATCTTTGGATTTTGCAGCTTGGACCAGTGCCTTATCCATTGGGCAATAGAGTCAGGTCACTTTCCTAATCACCTAGAACAAGACTTTTTCCTACATCACCTAGAACCGGACTTCCTAAAATCACCTAAAAAGGTTGGAACCTTCCAAAACACAAAGAACACAACTGTCACATTATGGAAAAGGGAAAAACATTACGACATAATGATCACATTACAGAAAGGGGAAACACATTATGAGAACAAAAAGTGTTTCAATCACTCTATTTCCTGAGCAAGGATGAGATGTAATTAGGACTGTCACATAAAACCATCAATCGACTCAGAAAAGTAAGAACCATCTCTCTTTAGCTGTGAAGATTGTCTTGGTAGCACAAAGCTTTTCTTTCTTTGTAACATCTTCTCAAAAAGCCACGATTCAGGAGGGTATTCACGTTCAGGCCATGAGAAGTTTTTGAGGAACTGACTGATATGCCAGAGATCAGGTGGAGCATCTTCCTCCAATGCAAGCAACCTCTACAACAGGTGAAGATACAAAACTTCCTTCTGAAGATATATAGGAAAGTCTTGTGGCCAAAGTATATCTGTGGGAATGGTTATCACCTCATATTGAATATGAGTTTAATTTATATCTTGTACACATGCAACTTTGTACTCAGTCAATGCATCATCTTCTGGAAAAGGTGCAAGCTGCTCATACACAACTCTCATTACTAACTCTTGGCTTATAGGATCAACAATTATCGTTGCCCATTTTTCAAGTGCTTCAGGGGCTTCTTCATTGGTTGAATTTTCATCCATCCACTCTCCAAAATCTAATGAATCATTAAGATCTGAATGCTCAAACTCTTGATCATTATCGATAACATCTTCACCTGACAACTCACTTTCCCATTCATTACCTAGAATCTCGTCATCCTCTGTAGAGTAATCTTCTTCAATATAGATATCCAGCATCGTTTCATCTTCAACATTCATGTATCTTTCTTCTTCTATAAAGTAAGTGGAATCAAAGAGAGATCCATCTAAGTCATATGTTTCCTCTTCTTCTTCTTGATCAATCTCACACACGGTGAATCTCACAAGACATTTATCAAGAATTTCTGATTTTTCAATATCATCCTCTTTAGTGACCAAAACTGAATATTCCATGAACTCGTCTTCTCCATAGACTTCTTCGTATGTTGCATTTAGTATTGGTTGTATAGTATCAGTGAAATCTCTTTCTTGTACAGGTTCATAGATGGATTCAACATCATCTTCTTCACTTGTGTGTATGAAAGCTTCTTGAGATAAAGATGAAGACGAGCTAAATTGCAAAAGAAAATTTACAGTATCCTCTACTGAAGAATCACTCTCCAAGTGATGTAGAAAATTGTTGAGATCCAATGATGAATCTTCCATATGATCTCCAGTTTTGAGAAATTCCTCCAATGATAAATCATCTTCAAAATGAAGAAGATCTTGTTCTTGCTCCAATTGCAATGTTCCTTTGGTCTCTTCTCCTTTGAATGTATCTAACACAGGTTCTTCAAACCATCCTTCAAAAGATGAGAAGAACAAATTGGATTCATCATTGCTCTCTGTAGCATATTTAATCTCTTCCTCATAATTTTTCTCTTGTGAAGATTGTTGCACTTCTTCTTCAGAGAAAGTAAGTAAGTTATGCATTTCTTCAGGTTCTTCCATCAACGATCCTTCTTCATATTCGAAGAAATTATGCAAATTTTTAGCTTCCAATGAACATTCTTGTTCCATATGCAAACACATGATGTCGCTTGAAACAAAGTTAGAAAAATGTTCCCTTTTAATATTTGATTTACACTGGTAAAATCCCTTCATAGAGCTGCCATCGGATTTGTCAAAGAGACGTTTAGGATTATTCGAAAATCCTTGATTTTCATTTGAGGTTTTTAATATTTGCATGAATCTTCTCATCTCAAGGCAATTTTCTCCATCATGTTGGTTTGTTGTGTGGAACAGGTAGTAGATTTGTATTGCAGAAGACACATCTGCTTCTTGACGCACATGTGAAGTAGGTTGATCACTAACATAGTTAATGAAAGAATCTGGTATACTTGAAGGAGATGGAACTTACCAAAGTGGTACAACATTCAAGGGCACCAGTGGTTTGATTGAATCTCTCTGGATCTTTCCTGAAGTGATCATATGATCTTCTAATTCAATAGCATACTCTTGAGCTTCTTGCAGTTCTGTAGCGTGTCTTTGCTTGAGGTAGAAAGAAATTTCTAAAGATTGTGCATTCATGAAACAACTTAGTAGAATTTCTGATGAAGGATTCAAGGTATTCATGACTTTTCCAACCAGACAGTTGAATCTCGCCACAAACTCTCGCATTGGCTCACTTTTGTCTTTCTTGATGTTTGAGAGTTGTGTAAATAAGACATGATTGTCTTCTGCGGGCTTGAAATGGGTGAGAAATTTCTCCCTCACCGACTCCCAACTTGTGATAGAGCTGGCAGCTAAGTGATTAAACCATTCAGCTACTGAGCTTTGCAATGATTCCACAAACAAATGTATTGCAACATCTTCATGTGCAATGCCAAGAATCCCACAGGCGGTGGTGAAGGCAGAAATGTGCTCATCAATATGTTGCTTGCCATCACCATGAAACTTTGGAAAACTTTTTCTTGATCCTTCAGGAAGCTCATGATATTCTTCTAGTGCCAAAGGTCCAATGTTGTTACCCCAAGGCAATGGTGGTGGTCACCTCTGATTTGCATCATTGTGATTGTTGTTATTTGCATCACCCATTGCTCTAGGCTAGATTATTGGTTCTTCTTGTGATTCTTCCTGCATGACTTCAGGAACTGTCTGAACTTCTCGAACTATGTTGGATGCTTCTCCAACTTTTATAGAATCAAGATCTTGAAAGAAAGGATCCGTAGCACCGCCTTTTCCCCTTCTTGAATAAACCCTGTGAGCCAGGATTATCTATTGCCACGCAGGAGGTGGTAGTATTGGTCTTCCTGCTGCAAGATCCACTTTATGTTCTTCTTCGTCAAGGATAGTAGCCGCGTTTCTCCACTGATCAGGACTTTCCTTTTGCACAAATATGAAACTTCTTAGGCTGCTAATGATGTCCATTTGCTCTCCTTCCACTCGTACAAGATTTGGTTGAATAGCAGGTGGTGTAAGATTTGGTTGTTGAATTAGAGTAGTAGGATGCCAAAGAGTCATTCCCGTGACATACGCCTAAGCTTGCTTGAAGTTTTATGCCTCGTGCCCCACGGTGGGCACCAAAAAACTATTGGCGTTTCAATTCACACCTTTGGAATGCAATTTGGAAACGGACAGCTATGCACAGATAAACTGCTCTCCTATTGGAAGGGGGAGTTCCTTTCCTTGCTGATGTTCGCTGAAAAGATAATTAAATGAAACTTTGCCTATCTTCTTTTTGATTCTCAGTTGCGAGCACAAGGTTATAAAACTCTAAATGCTGCAGAAGAGGTTTTTTCCTTTTTTAAAACTTCTACTACAACTAAGCATAGACTAACGATGCTTTCAATCTCCTGAGTAAATTCAGAGCAAAGGAAATTGAAAGTGAAAAAAGAATGATTGTCAACACAAAAACTTAAGTAGTTTTCCTCCAGGTTTACACCACAAGACTAAAAGTACTTTAATGATTAAATATGAAATGAAAGCTACAAAAAGCTACACATCTGACGACGATAACTTGATGAATTGAGATAGAATATCAGAGCAAAATAGGCATGAGACTTCTATTCGATATCATAAAGTTTACACAACTGCAGGACATCAATGCTGCAGCAAAAGGCAGGCATACATCAAGTGATCAAACACTGGAGAATAATAAAGACAAAGTGAACAACACTTAGAATAACAAGATCTGCAGGCTAGAATAGCCACAACAAATTTGCTATCACAAAAGTAGCTCTATTACAATGGGCAAGGATGCCCTTATTTATACTAAAATCAAAGGAGTAGGGAACCCTAAAATATCCTTGATTAACCCTAACTTGCCATTTCACAAGCTTTATTACTATTCTAAGACAAAGATATAATAAACAAATGCTTTAAAGCAATCTACTTTAAAGCAAAGAAGATTCCAACTAACACAAGGTGATTTCTTTTCTAAATATAGAATGGATGAGCTTAGGATGAAAGAAAATGCTTTTAAAACAAAAAGCATATGTTTTAAAGCTACTTTATTTTGAAATGCATCCTCATCAACATTCTAGCTTTTGGTGATGTCATCCATTGATATCTTTTGCTCGTTTCTTCTAAAAAGTTGATTTTGAAAGAAAAAAGTTGGCACATGGGTTTTGTAGGCAATTCTGTTTCGAAGCAACCCAGATTGTTAGATTTTGAAAAAACAGAGATTTTCCTAAAAAAGCAGGAAAAAGTAGATTCCTAAAAAAAGCAAAACTCCCAATCTTCAAGAGGATGATATTCTGGATGGACCCATCTCGACGAAAACTGAAAAAGCTCTGGTCTAATTTCTGAAGAACAATCCCCTTGAAACAAGGACCCTAAAAAAGCGAGCCTCCCTGCTTCCCCAACCTGAAACTATGAAGAATGCTGAAAAAACACTTGGTTTGGGTCTTTGAATCTTCATTGAAAGAAAAATAAAATCTTTCCTCTAGATGCAACCTGCAAAAGATAATGAAATAAAGAAGCCAATTACTTGTCTTTATAAATCTTTATGGCGAAAAAGTAGCTTTATTTGTGTGAGAATAAAACTTCACCCTCATCCATGAAGAAAGCAACTTTTAAAGCATAAATCCAAGTGGATGTCTTCGAATAGGAAGAATCCCTATTTTGTAGCTGCCTATGGCTTCATGTGCAAGATGACGAAAAATATCTTCTTTTGATGATGTCATCGAACACGCGAGTTGAAATAAGTGCTAGCAAATTTTACTTCATTTTTGACACTTAGACACTCATTTTGACTTAAATATGGCATGTCTTCAACTTCAAAAAGGTGGAAAAATGTCACCATTGACTGAAAGAGCTGACTTATCTTGACATTTTGGAGATTGATCAGCTGAGATTCCATCCCCTGCCTCCTACTAACGATCTGACATCGTTTGACCAAGTTTGACCTCCCAAAAACTGCCAACGGGTGAAGATTGGTAACAAAGCATGTCAGAAAGCACTGTGAACATGAAAATATTCTAATACTACTCAAGTTGGGTGCCCCAAGCCACCTGGGGCGCCTGGTTTCCCAACACTTAGCCATTTTTTCAATTTTTGCAACTTCTCCAATTTCTTGGTTTGCATGCGCGTTCTGGTGGCAAAGGACCCCTATTTGGCTATTGATTTCTATCAACTAGGATGAAAATGAGTCTGATGATTTGGCAAATACGCAGGCTTGATAAAAATTGAGTTGATTGTACCTTCCATTTTCCTCAAAAAATGTGCCAAACTGATCTAATCTGAACTAGAACGGGCTGATGGAAGGAGATTCATGTTTTTCAAGAAAATCTTCAAAAATAAACTAACTCTAGAGAGTTTGGGTGCCCCAAGCCACCTGGGGTGCCTAGTTTGCCAACAATTAGAAAATTTTCTAAAAATTTTCAATTTTGTACCTTTTCTCGATTTCTGTGTCCACAGCTCCTGTTTGATCTTTGATTTTGGTCGTTCTGACAACTGTCGAGGTGGGACGGAGGGTGATCTAAGTAGTCTGAACATATCTGTGATGAAATCCTAGCTTTGGCTGACTTTTGACTGAGTTTGACCAAGTTTGACCAACTGGAAACAGACTAATTGAAGCATTTTCGACGTTTCTTGAAAAATGTGAAAAAAAAACTAACACAGGAGAGTATGGGCACCCCAAGCCACTTGAGGTGCCTGGTTTCACCATAATTAGTCAAATTTATAATTTTCCAACTTTTTAATTCACCTTGGAGCCATCTTGAATCGTTTTGCGTGAATCATCGAGTCGATGACTATTTATTGGTTCTGCGTCATTGGAACAACATTGAAAACTTGTCGACGAGCTCTGGCAGGTGAACTTTCCTCTGTTGATGACTTTTGAGCTCATGCTTCACCTTCTGAAAAAGCAGAAATGACTAGTAGAGAAAACTTGGTCGTTTGAAGATTCTGTCTGAACCGTGTCGATCGTGAAGCAAAAGCAACCAATGAGAATCAATCGAAGCACCTGAGTTGGAGATTCTATTTTTAGAAACTTTTTATTTTAGAAAGTTTTTTTAGTATCCATATCTCAAGAAACCCAGAAAACCTAATTTGACATCTATTTTTAGAAATTTTGCTTTTTTGATGAAAAATTTTCTAGACTTGTTTCAAAATTCCTTAATGAATAAAAAAATTTTGTTGGGTACAACAAAACATATGGTAGGTGACTTCAAAGAGTATTTTGTTGTGATTTCCTTTGAACAAATACCAAGACTAGAGAACAAAGCTATCGATGCCATGGCAACCATTGCATCACTACTGGATATGCCTGAAAATTAGTCACGTTATGAGTTCTTAGTGGAGCTAGTGTCTAGTCCAGCTTACGATATCCCTGAAACAAGAATCATATGCCACATAGTAGGATCTAATTCCCCCTTGTATGGAAATATCTATACCCATCTGAAAGAGAATACATTACCACCTAGTTTATCCAATAATCAATGATGAACCTTCATCCATCAAGCCTCTCGCTATACTATAATTGCCGATACCCTTTATTGACGGGGTCTTGATGGTACTCTCCTTAGGTGTCTGGAAAGCGAGGAATATCAATCCACCTTAAGGGAAGTTCATGAAGGAATTTGCAGATCCCACTCTAGTGGTCCTACCTTGGCTATGAAACTCATGCATATGGGATACTATTGGCCAATTATGGAAACAAACTCTTATCATTTTGTGAAAAGGTGCAAGAAATGCCAAATTCATGGAAATCTAATACATGCACTGGCACAAGAGTTGCAACCTTTAACAACTCCTTAGCCTTTTTGTTAGTGGGGACTTGACCTTGTGGGCAAGATTCATCCCCCATCATCCAACGACCATAAATTCATAATAACTGCCATTGAGTACTTTACTAAGTGGATCAAAGTTGTACCTCTAACCAATGTCATAAGCAAGCAAATTGCCTCGTTCATCCTGAATTATATCATTTACTACTATGGAATTCCTTTATCCATCATCATTGATAATGACATGCCCTTTAAGAATTAGGATGCCAAAGAACTCTGTGACAAATTCCATATACAACATCGTTTTTCCACCCCGTACAACCCCCAAGGAAACGGTCAGGTAGAGGCATCTAATAAAACCATCTTGAAAATCTTGAAGAAGACTGCCAATGATACCAACCGTGATTGGCATATCCAACTAAATCCCACTCTGTGGGCCTACCGTACAAGTATCCACACACCCACAAGGGAAACACCCTACTCCCTAGTCTATGGTTCCGAAGCAATCTTGCCCATTGAGGCTGAGTTACCATCCTTGTGAATATCATTAAAAAGTCTAATAATGGATGAAGAGTATCGGGTTTCGAGACTTCAAGAGTTAGAGTTGTTGAAGGAAAGAAGACAAAATGCCTTTAATCATCTCAAAGCCTATCAACAAAGGATGTCAAGAAGCTACAACCACATAGTAAAACCTAGAGTCTTTCAAGCTGGTGACTTAGTTCTCAAGGAAAATCCCAGAAATCTGTAGGACAGGGAAAAGAAAGGAAAGTTTGAACCAAACTGGCTTGGTCCTTATGTAATCATTGCTACCTATGGATCAGAAGCCTACCAGTTAGCAACATCAGAAGATGAGTTGTTTGATAATCCCATCAACAGTATGCATCTTCGCAAGTTTTATGCCTAAAACCCCAATGCAAGGGAATCTAAATAAAAAAATTCATGCAATAAAAGCAAGTGGTGAAAACCTAGAAACATGCACCATTTGTGATAAACTGCTTCCTCCATCTTGTAGGATTTCAATTTTTACCCATCCTTTCTTTTGCATCCATCAAATCGCATAATGATACCTATCATTGCTTATTGTCATCACCACCTTACCACCTTATCACCTCAGGCTATCCATCCAATCCTTCATCCATCTTGTCATCTGTCATGACCCCATCGCTAGTATCATTGTCGAACTACGTCACCTCTGAGCTATCACATAGGCAAGGCCATCATTGATGAGCCCCCGAGGCTTCCCATCCATCCATACCTCTTGTCTTACCATAATAATTACATTCCATCCATTCATCCATCACTAGTGTCAGCCTCCATTGTCAAACTATGTCACCTCTAAGATATCACGTAGGCAAGGTCATCATTGATGAGCCCCCGAGGCTTCCCACCCACCTAGGTCTTAGGTCCACATAGTCCCTATAGTCAAACTATGTTGGCTCTACATCGTCACGTAGGCAAGGCCATCATCAATGAGCCCCCAAGGCACTATATTAGTCTCTTAGGGCCCGTCATATCGAACTTACCATCCATTTAGTCCATATGTTTCATCCATAATAAATAGATCCTTTACTTAACTGGGGGCAAAAATCCTTGACCTAGTTATAGAATTAGATTCTTGAATGTCACAATCTCAGAGGATAACAATCAGGATCACGATGCTATCTCCAGACAACATGCAACACTACAAATAAACATTTTCAACTAAAAACTTAATGCAAGACATTTACCTATATCAGACAACAATATGCCTAAACTATCAGGATGGTTATATCTATTATCATGTCAAGAAAACATATCTATGGAAAGAAGATTTGATGGCTATTATAAGTTTATGTCTTAGGTCTTGATTTTCGTTATCATGTTTCCTATGCTACTCAAAGATGTCCAAGACTCTATGAGCTATGATGGGGCATCATTATTTTCATTTGTTTTCTGTTTGTGGATTAATATTTAGTAATGTGATGACTTGTCTAACGACATGATCAGCAAAAGATCATTGAGGACATTATGGGTCTAAGTATGAAAAAGTGCAATCCTTGGTTGTTGATACATACAAGCAATACTTAGGTCATCTAGGTTCAATTTTTCCTAGATGATTGTATTAACTTGCTAAATCAAAATCTATGTAAGAGATACTCAGGTCATCATGGTTTAATTATACCTAGATGCTTGTATTTCCTTACAACATTTTAAAAGCTCAATGATGAAAAAAGTTCTTCAAAAATTTGTATACAAGGTGACTAAATCTCATTTGTACACATTAGGTTTGCATGTCATTTCATTTATAAGCATTACATAATCATCATCTACCAAGTGGCTTAAGATCCAAGTCATTTCTTTCATTTCATCCACATTATCCATTTATCAAAATATTTTCTTACATTTATCCAAATTATTATTCTAAGTTATCTATTTGTCCAAGTCATTCTTTTGACTCATCCAAATGTTCCTTTATTCATGATTGAGTATACTGAGCATACCAAAAACAAATTATCATTACCATTTTGCATATTATAAGTATATCCATCATAAGATCATATCATTTAAGTTCATTAGTTACATAAACATTTAGATCATGATTGTTAACAACCGTTTCATATAGTGATGCCATATATCCATATAGATTGCATACATAACATTTATCATCAAAAAATTGAAACACATAACATCTGCACATTAGATCATCATAAGTAGAAAAGTAAATATCATTTATTGCATGCAAAAATCATCATTTTATACATTAGGTCATCATAAACTATAAGCATATAAAATCATTGCACATAACATTAGACATAGATATAAGTCATCATGTGAACCATAGGAGCATCATATCATAAGTATCATGAGCATCATAGAATCAACATGTTAGAATCATCAATATATAAGCATAATCATAACATCCATCATATAGATAACATCCATCCATAAGTACACATGCATATAGTCCATCGAACTCATATAGATCATCATAAGAAAATAATAATGTCCAAGTATACAATGATATCATAAAAGTGTATCTCAAGCTATCAAAAAAAGTAGTGTGTATACAAAAATGATATAACATGATACATGTCTCCAAAATGCCTATGCAGTACTGCCTCCATAAGGTGTTGGCTACTGAGGCTGACGCTAAGGACCTAAAGGGCCTATACCTGGTGGCCCTTGAGGAGGTGGTAGCCCCATAACTCCTCCACTCTCAGATAGTGTCTGCCTGGATCTACTACATGAGCTCAAATGGAAGCTACCCACTCTTTGCTCCGGGGGCACTACCTGCTCATATAGAGATCTCCAACAAAAAATCTCTTGACTAGCTTGGACCATCTCTGAAATAGTCTACCCAGTGGGACCCTATGCTATAGTTTGTTGTACATGCTGCAGTAGGGTCTCTACCCTAGTGTATCTCTGTATAGCTGTATCCCACTCTAATATCATAGTCCTCACATCCCCTTGCAGCTGGGTAATCTGCTGGTGCATCTGTCCAACCTAGCCCTGAAGCTGAGCCACCTGGGCTTGTAATGCTGCCATCACCCCATCATCCTACACCTATGCCTGAGCCTGAGGCTGAGGCTGAACCTATGCCTGTATCTGTGTCTACACCTGAGGCTAAACCTATACTTGTGATGCCCCCTCCACTCCCTGTCTCACCCTCCTCTGTCCTCCATCATCCCCCTATCATCTCCATCATCACCTCCACCACCTCTACCTCCATCATCACCACTGCCACCTTCGCCACCCTGCCACCATCATCCCCTCCACCCAGGCTACCTCTGCCACCTCTCCCACCTTGCCGCCACCTCCTCCTCTGCTGTGGAGCGTCATCATCCCCCTCATCTCCGTCCTCCAATCTAGGAGCCCACTCTCTAGGTCCAGAGTATCTAGGGAAGGGATGCACTATGAAGTGTGCCACATAATTAGCTGTCATACTCGCATCCATAGTCTATCTCCACAAATCCCAGGACTGGTATGGAATCTGTAAAAAATCAGTCCTCGCCTACTCATATGAAGACACATGACCCCACAATGGATGCTCCTTATGCATTCGAGAAAATATGGAAGTACCTTGGGGCATCCCCTAAACCCTGCCAAACTGTCAGTACACACGAGAAATGATATGTCACTCAAGAATATAGGGGGTCCTCTCTATCAACCATTGCATTTGAAAACAATATGGTAACTCTACAGCATCCTCATCCCATGCCTCACAATCCAGTTAAGGCCACCACTCCACTATGTCCACATTATCCAATGCATGTCTCCAGTACTCCAGCTTTCCTAGCTTGGGCTGGGAAAGGCTCTCCTGAAACATGTAGGATTAGGGCCTATCTCTGCCTCTAACTCCCATCCCAATTGACCATGTGATAGCTATGTGGAACCATGCCCAAATCTATAGTAAGAAATCTCCAGCCGATAAGCTCGCGGTTCCATCATATACGAATTGCTGAAGATCATGGTATAAGTGTGCAAGAAGGCAAACACCCCAGCAAAGTGTGTCCCCTCAGATATCATCCTCTCTAGAGTCCTCCCCCATCCAACTGGAAATCCATGTGATCTTTTGTCTGGGTAGACTACACCTCCAACCAACCCTGCTAATATAGCTGGCAGGGGCTCATAGTAATCAACCATATCAGTCCAGTTGATCTCTGTCCCCTCAATGTCTGCATCATCAAACACTCGTTGACACTCTGCCAATCCAACTCCCGAGTGTGACTCATACTCCACTAGCTCTCTGTGTATCGAAATCTATAGAATCTGATGTATATCCTCTAAGGTCTCCACAATCTCTCCAGTCAGTAGGTGAAATGTGCCATGCTCACTATGATATCTCTCCCCCAGTGCAGTTAACTGTCCTAGATTCACTCAAATCTTGGGCATAAAGCAAACATACCACAATCCAACTATCCAAGAACCAAGTGATCAGTCTCGGTCAAATAAGGTCATAGCAACTGAGTAACGGGAAATCTCTCTTGCGACATCAAAACATCATCTAGCTCCTCCTACAATCAATAAAACAAGTGCGTTAACCAATCAACTAAGCTGCATATCTATCAAATCTATCAAAATGGTTACTTAGCTATCCTATCATTAAACTTATCCTATCATCTCTTCTAAGATTCTATCAATCTTGAAAATGACCTATTAGTTGGCCAACATTGATCAAGATGCTGACTTAATCAAATCATCTAAGTAATTGACCACTTTTATTAGATGCACAACTCTGTTTATCAAAAGCACAACTTTATGTCATATGCATAGAAGCCCCTATCATTTGCGCAAAATTAGGCATATGCGTGGAATCCCTAATCAAATGCCCAATTTTGTTTAAATGTGTGGAATTCAGAGTTAATTGCGGAATTCTAGACTGGATGCGCTAAATCACATATATGTGTTGAACCCCTAATTGAATGCACATGATTAACTCACATGCGCAAGACTATTTACTAAATGTGAAAAAATCACATATGCACCGATTCAGCTCTCAAATGCGCAGAATCAGGTTATATGTGTAGACTTAATTATCACATGCGCAGAAATAACAAAATGACACATTCAAAAACATGACCTTTGACCCTAAACTTTGACCACAATAAATGCACTTTGACCAAAATTAAAGGCATACATACCAGGGGTCTATACTCTGCTGGTTGCCTGAATTGTCGGATCCTATCAAACCTATGGTTCTCTATCAGAATACGCTGCATCTTTGTTGACTGCTCTACTTTGCTATGCACTAGGGCTCCTTATAATCTCTTCTCAAATGACAAGTGTGCAAATGAATAGAAAAGATACCTCACATCCTTATTTATAGCCAAGTGAACCCTAACTGGAGGTGTTTAACCTTGCACATGCATACCGTGTTTTTCATCATTCTTTTCATTCTCCTTCACTTGAATTTTTCATCTGCAAATCGTGTCGTTCATTCTTATATATCATGACGTCATTTGTAATCCCTTTGTAGAATCCAACCCAAGCAATCTCCCAAGGGGGCATCCTATCATCGTCAAACCTATACCAGGGGCAAACTGGGGCATGTATCATACTCAGAAAAATTTTATTCTTTGAAACAACGTGATAAAACACATTGTCTCAAAGAGGGGCAAAATGTATACACCTAAAAATTGCTCGAGTCAAATTAAATAAATATTTTGATATTTATTTCATTTCTATTCTTCTATCAATAAATAAATATCTTAATTTATTTATTTGGTTCACGTTCATCATAGTCTTCTAACAATTAAATATCTTAAATTCCTCTAATGTCATATCTAATTAAATAATCCTAAATTATTTAATTATTTCCTCTAAGTCAAAGTCATATGTCTAAAAATCCGCATCATCTCATCCTTGTCATTTCCACATCATTAGACACCTCATCATGTTGCTCCAATAATTAAATATTCTTAATATTCAATTAGTCATTTATCCTCTCAAACATGTGCCCTATATCTTCTCAAACATCAAACATGGTCAAAGACACTTGTCTTCTAAATCCTATATTCCCTCTCACATTCTAACAACCAAGTACTCCTTCCTCCATGTTCTTCTCTTGGTCTTCCACCTTTGCTTCAGTGGTCTTTGTGAGCATCATGACATGTGGTTTATGGTTCCATGTATTCCTCCACCTTGTAATCATAGTAGGAACATCTTCCACTTTTATCTCCCTCATTCCAACCAATTTGATCTTAACTGTACATGTCACAAGACTTGTTCTTCCACCATGGATCTTTTAACACTTGGATTTGAGCCTCCTAGTCCTATAAAAAAAACCTCCTCACCTTCATTGTGCATCACAAGTGCTATAGTACTTACATGCTGTAGAAATTCCATCAAGCGTGCCTTTGGCCCCCATTTGCATTAACATTTAGCTTCATATTGTTATCAATATCATGGCTTTTATCATATCATCATCATTATCCTAGTTACATTGTTCACATTGCATATTTAAATCCACAATTCCATTCATCTCATTGTCATCTTAAAAAGTAAAGAAGTACAATTCTGAGAGTAATATCATTATCAACAAGATCATTGAGAAGATAGGAGACAATGGAACAAAAAGGATAAACCAGTTTGCAAGGTATAACTTATGTTTTCTATATTTTTCTTAGTTTCATTGATGTATTGAATTTGAGTAGGAATTCTAGAGTATTTGTGGCATCTTATTAGGTTCTTACAATAGTTTCAAATTATCAATCACACTAGAAATTTATTTTATGCTTAGATACCAACTGCGTGATGTTTCAGGTTCACACATTTCTGTATAGTACGAACTTTTAAATTTTTAGTAGTGTTGGGATTACAACGCCGCATGTCGACATCCCTGTGACACACTGGTGTATGAGGTCAAGGTTCCCTGGCTTGGACACTAGGTTTTCCTCTATATCCCCTTTTTGGTCTTGCTATCAACTTCTTAAAATTATTTTTATATCTCTAGCTATTTTCAAATTTCTATTTATTCTTAGAGTTCTTTATTAGTTAATTTGCTCATAGAGAACCAAATCAGACCTAGCTGGATTGATTTTCTCTTCCTAAGGAGATAGAAGTAGATTTCTCTTCCTAGAGGCTGGTTAGGTCCTAAATGTAAGTGATTAGAATTGGGTGCTAGTTAAGATAACTGAGTTATTTCAATTTTTACCATCTACAGTTGTGTCACATCCCACATTGTGGCAGCTTACATGTTAGACATTGCATGGGCCATAAGAAGAAAAATAAATGAATATTTTATTTAAATGTTGAAACCATAGTAAAAGGTTAATGTATTGGAAATAAAAACACTCTATCATTCCCAGTGTTGATCCTAATAGTATGGTCTGAATTAATTATTTAAAAAGGATAACAAATTTATTAAAAAGCATGAGAAACATAGAGGGATGATAGGTTGTTGGGAGAGGGAGACAATGCCATTAAAGAAGGTATGAAATTTATTTACTAACATTAAAAATGGAGAAGATAAGAGTCTGACTAGTGTAGGGGATGTAGTGGTTAAGAAGGGATCGATGAGAGTAATGGAGGGGGTTGGAACATTTTGGAAGTTAGTTGGTGTTGATAATTTTGGGACTTTCTTGGGAGGCATTCTAGAGCTCCATATTCTTGCGCCCCTATGTTCCTGTTGTTATAGTAGCATACAACAATGTCTTGGAATGCTCTTTGATTCCTTCCTTTAGGCTTCTTGGATGGGATTGTAGTACCATGCAAGGAAATGTAGATTTCAACAAGCACTTCAAAAATATCTTCAACATCATCACTAGAGCTAAGTATACTCCTCCTTCACCTCTACTTTCCTAAAACAATGCTTAATTATAAGTTATCCACTTCCACAGCTCAAAATAATTAATTTAGGTGGATTTGTGCTAGTGTACACACATTTACATTTCTTTGATGCTTTTGTTAAACAATTCAAGTGCCCCACACCTTAACTTTTACTTAAGACAAATTTGTTAGATAGTACACGTGCTTTGTGCACATCTTTTCCTTTTTGCATTATGTATACATGGGTAGTTTTTGTTGCAAGTATGAGGTGAACCAGTGTTGTCATTGATGTCAACATACTCATATTACATTGACAAGAAGGATTGGATGAGCTGTGTGTTGAGGATATTGAGAAATTTAGCCTCAGTCAGGAACAGTGAAGAACAGTGATGAGAAGAAGGCAAATATATTGGATAGGTTGAGAACCGGAGGATGCGGATTAAAGGGTTTGCAGATATGAGTCTTGAGATGCTTCAGTCAAGTTTTCAGAGGTCCGCATGAAGACCTGAAGAAGTTATGGCTGTCTGTGTGGAACCGGTTCTGGCAAGTGCTTAGAGGTGATAGAGGATCACAGAAAGGTCCGGTGAGGTCTGGAATTGTACAATCCTAATCTACGGATTGGAAAGAGTGTTTGGGATGTCCTTGTGATGTGCCATCTCGAGTTGTGTATGATTTGGAGGTCCGGAAGTACCTCTTGCATTATGACAGTGGCGACAGACTGTGTTCTTGAAGTTCCGGATAAGGAGGATAAGAGATTTCAGTAAGTAAAGGAAATGCGGACGTACCTGGTCATTCAGACAGGCTTGTGAAGGTTCTTGGATCATGTTGAGGTTGTGTTGTTGGTCCGCATTGATAATGTATGATTTGAAGGTCTGGAAGTACCTTCTACAGTGGCGACAGACTGTGTTCTTGAAGTTCCGGATGAGGAAGACAAGAGATTCCAGCAAGTAAAGGAAGTGCGGATGTATCCGGACATTCAGGTAGGCTTGTGAAGTTTTCTGGATCGTGTTGAGGTTGTGTTGTTGATCCGCATTGATAGTAGAGCCTGGAATTGAAGTTATTCTTCCGGATGAAGTTCTTGCTCTGTTTAGCCGACCGGATGAGTTGTTCATCCTGCGAATGTTCTTGTGGTGGCCGACCGGATGTGTTATTCATCTTGCGGATACTCTTATGATTGTTTGCCGACTTAGATGTTTGTTCCTAAGTCGATGTCTTGTATAAATAACGGTCTGTGAGTTCATTTCGAGGTGTGGTGAGTGTGGATAAGTGGCATAGGGAAGAGAAGTGCGAAAGGCAGAGCAGAGGTTTTTGGGCTTAAATGGAACTGATCTGGACATGGTAGAGATGTCATTCTCCAGTTCAAGACTGTGATTTTTATCACTTTGTAGACAGTGTGTCTCCTTGTAGGCAGTGGGCCTCTTTGTGAGCAGTGTGCTCGGGCAGTGAGCCCTAATTGGCATGTGCCATTCATTCTTCTTTATTCTTCTAACAGAGAATAATTCTTGGGTTAATCACCCCGTGGTTTTTCCCTTAACTGGGTTTTCCACGTCAAAATCTTGGTGTCCAATGTGTTGATGTTTATCTGCTCTTGTGTTTATGTATTATGCTTTCATGAATGATTAATTGATATGCTGCTAACTAACAACGAAGAATCAAGTGTTTGAAAAAGAAGTTTTATACAACTGATTCACCCCCCCCTCTCAGTTGTATGCCCTAGATCCAACAGTTTTTGCTACTGGAAGAGTTGGGTTAAGTTTTTTTTCTATCTCCACACATGTAGGGTAAACCTATATGCAAAAATGTGGAATCCTGGGGATTGTTTGAAAAAATACTTGAAGTAATGTGGCTTTAGGAAAAACCTTGGTAATAGGGTACATGCTCAAAATGGGTTTTTTGAAAAGGCTTTAGAAACTTTCAATTAAAATTAGAACATCTTACCTTCCTATGCTCAAATTGCAATTTGGGAAGAAGGTATAGAAGTCCATCAAAGCATAATTGAAAATAGATTTATGTTAGATCTAATTGCAAAGGCTACTTTGTATCACCATAGCCTTCACAAAACTTATGCACAAATCTTAATAAAGAAGTTATGCACAAAATCTCTCTTGAATGGCTTAAAATTATGGTTAATTCTCTTTGTAGCTTATATTGTGTGAATAGGTTTGAAGTTCCTTGTAGTTAACTAATACCTCATGTGAGGGAGAAGGCGGGGCTCTACTAACTCACCGAGATCTATTTAGTTTCATGTTCATTGATTATTAATAAAAATTCATATACATAGTTATATATGCTCAACTATAGTGATGAAATTCATATACACATGTTTATATTGTTCTTAATGTCGATAGAATCCATACACGTAATTGTGTATTGATATTAATGTTGAAAAATCCAAGTTTTATAGGGTTTCTAGTCACTATAAATAATGTTGTATGTAGTTTGAACCACTTGAAGGCTTTTACAACTAGAGTACATGGTGTACATGATACTTATGATAATAGAAACCAATGACCTAGCATTGGGCTTTGTAAGGTGGATTAACCTGTCCATTACATTTTGGATTTATCAGTGACTAGGATAAATATATTTTATGGATTTAAACTAAAATGGTTTGAATGGGACATCATTATCATTGATTTTTGTCACAGTGTTGCTATTGATAAATGACCTTTGACTGTGTTGAGAAAGTTTATTACTGTTTAATATATTGTGGTACTTATGATACCAAGGTATATTATACAGTGATGTTGGGTTGAACTTGAGTTTTAAAGCTTTGAAATTATGTGTAGACCTTTAAGTATTTAAGGTGAAACCTAATGGATTGTGGTAAGGTTTTGTTAAACACAAAGTAAAGAACTGAAGATATGTACCTTCCTTATGGGCCACCCTTAGAAAGTAGAATGGAGTTATTATAATCTCAGTAAGACATGATCTTTGCAATAACGATGAGTAGAAAGGAAAATTCACATCATCCCATATTTTACGTATTAATTTTAATAAAATTTGGGTTATGAATAAACTTATCTATCATTACATGTTGTGCAATAGTGGTAAGTGGTCTTTATATTGATCATATCATTGATATGATTAATATGCTAAAAAAATGTTAATGTGATCAGGGTTAGGATTAATAAAGTCAAGAGTGTTGAAAAAGATTGTGACATAATTTATAGCCTTAAATTTCTATATGAGGTCCTTACTAGGTTTATATTATTAATATCATTGTCATTAAAAAAGATTGTCTATATCATCAATAACAATTGTTGTTCTTAACATAGGTATAGGAATCACTAAGTGCTAAGTTGTGTTATACAAGGGCAGATATGGTAACTTGGGAATTTGGGAAATCTTGTGATAGATTTAACTCAGTGTGAATTATTGATTGATTTGAGGCTTGATGCCCTTATGATCTCTATCCTTAAAAATGCTTGAACTAATAAATGTTCATACTTTGATTAGGTCCTAAATTGTGAGGACTATTCTTTGAGTTTAAAGACCTTGCATATATTATTGTTGTGTTTGGTTGCTTGTTGATCAGATAATGTTGGATATTGAAAGGTGTGTTGTAAGTTTATGATGTGTCTGCATCTTATGACCACTAAAATTTGAGCATATAGGGATGATTTGAAAATTTATTTTTTCTACATGGAATCACTTACTACTAACCATTAAGATCATATTTAGTCATAAGTGGCAAGTGCAAATACTATCTAGCTAGTGAACTAGACTATCATGAGAATATTGGGTTGCATCATAAGGAAAATGAAATTAGAAGGTTAAGAATATTATTAGTGAATGTACATTTTCATATGATGATCTGATGGATATAGTGTTGCCATTGTCTTGAGTATGACTTAGGTATCAATTATTCTTAAAGCAAGTTTATAATCACTGTTGTATGTCCTTAAAAGTTTAGATGATTCTTATGTGGCCTTATTGATGCATGTTGTGTTTTATCAAGAAGGATGTCATGATATAATATGATTATAATATTTGATATCATTGAATTGTATTGTAGTGGGACATTACTTGGAGATGGATATCACGTCTTTACATAATTTTTGCATTGGGAAGATATTTTTGCTACTACTGTTGAGTGATCTAATATGACTAGATTTATTTTATACTGGCTATGTTGTTATGTATAATTTTTGTGTATGGATTTGATTTGGAAAATTTATCCTTATAAGACACTATTGACTATGATAGTTCATTTATGATGGGTGATATTTTAATTCCCAATTAAGTGTAAAGATGGTTGATAAATGGGACCATTGTATGTAGAGGTAGTTCAAGAACCTTGTTCTTAGTAATGTGCCATCTTTACATATTGAACTGATTTATTAGGGTAAAATTATATATATATATATAATTATGTTTTATTTCGTTTACATGATTTTTGTTGGTTAATCTAGTCCTTGGATTTTTGAGGGAAGCTATTTGTCAAGGCTAAGAATCCTTGAGTGCTATACCTTGTTGATTGTATGTGACAAAATGGCAGTGTTTGGTACCTATATAGATTATATTAACTTGGGAAAGTGCAAGTTCTTATCCCAATATTTGAAATCTTAGGAGAACTACATGGGACCTCAATGTCGTTTAGAAGCAGGTATGTAGGTAGTCCTTGGGTGAAGGATGGCCCCATGACCCAAGTTCATAGGGGAGTAGTTTAGGGAATTTATCCAAGGCTTGGGGTGTGCCTAAAATTGATCAACCCTCCCTCTTTATCATCCTTCAACTGATACTAAAATTTGCATCATATGTTTGTGAACTCAACATTCCAATTTATATGTCCCCACAATATAGATGTGAGCTAATAAAAGATAATCTAACATCATTAAGCTTATCTACTATGAGGTTTGTTGCATTTGGCTTTCTAAAATCTACTCCAATCTTGGATTGACCTTTAGAGTCACCATCTTCATGGTCTATCTCTAATGTGAATGTATGGGACTACCTTTGGACTTGTTTGAACTAAAATTACTAGAGGTTTGTGTGTTGACACTATGGTATTGCATCTTAGCTTAGTGATAAGTATAAGAAGGTATAGGTTAGCCTAAAGGCACTAGTGAGGTCTATCCCTCCAAATAAATAAGGACATGATAAACTTAGCCATGACGTGGATATGAATGAGTTAATAAAACCTACTAACTTTGTATCTAATGATGATGTTGAATTCAACCATTATGATCTAATGGTGTGAAGAAAATTTAATCTTTATGGAGGATCTACCTACTTGAAATATGTGTATGGATTTGTGTTGAGTTTAAGATGAGGTTCCTTATGATTTCCTTTGTCAAACATGAGTAATTAACAGTACATATTTCCGATATGGTATAGTGTTTTTCCTTTATATCTGTTTGGTGGATAATTATATGCTAATATTTATGATTGGCAATACACAAAATTGTTATACCCTCAGAAGGAGAAAATTAATTTGTATTACTATTGTGAATTTAATTTCTATCTAATAAATATTTTATTTCTAAGTAAAAATTGAATAAAGTGAATGATCATTGAGATTACTCTATGAGTTGTATTTGTTTATGTATATGTGACCAAATATAAGCTATCTCATGTGGGTTCAATGTGTTAATTGTGTGTTGGTAATTTTGACCCCAAGACCTATAGGACCATGTGTATGGGTTAATGGATCCCTCTATATGGTATTGTATTTAGATTAACCAATGTAAGGTTTAAACCCTTAGGATAATATGTATTAGATCAATGTTCTTGTACTTTCTAAATGTTAGAATGTTGAATTAAGATCAATACAATAGTTGACTTCTTGGCATCACAACTAGAGTTGAGAAAGGGAATCTATAAGGGCATAGGTAGAGGATAATTATTATCTTAGTGTATCTTTCCCCACTCATCCTGAGGTGATCACTAAAATTGTAAAACCTATGATCCACTTATAGATAAGATTATCATTTCTCCAACATGAGAGGAATTAGGGAGCATGTCCTTCCAAAAGAAGTATTCAACTATATCATAGGGCTATCCATCTTTCACCAATAACATGTAGGCGACAGATACCATGAGCTACTTGATATCATAGGGTTAGCCAAATTTAACCAATAGCATGTAGGTAATAGATGCCAAGAGCTACTTGATTTCATAGGTTTTAGATATGCTTTCATGAGTGGCTTGCATATGATAAATGCTAGGATTAGACCAATTTTTGTAAGTAGTATGTAGGTGATGGATGATAGGATCTACCTGTCTTAGGAGTTTAGTATTGGAATTAGTGTATAAGAAGGAATGCATGTGCCTCCTATGTTGTGTTTGCTACCAAAGGTATGGTTCTCAAGGTTCTGATTGTTAAATAAATCTATAAAATTGATAGTATAGACATTAGTATTAGGTGAGGTAAAACCATAAGACATACTGATTATGCTTATATAGTTATACGACAACTCAAATGCCTAGTGGGCTATGAATTTTTTTTTAGTATCTACATGTGTTGTTTGTTGTTACACTTATGCCCTTACCAGTGATGACACAAGTAGTATGGGATGCTTGTCTTGTCATCATAGCTAGTAGTGAATTGGGAAAAAGGATAGGACCCATGGTGTAGTATGGGATGCGCCAACACTCCTTTTTTATTTGGGGTGTAATGAATGGCTTGTGTTAGTGAACTAGGTAAAGGGGAAGATTCTTGTAGTAAATTTGAAATTACTTCCTTTTTGCTAGCTAGACATTGTGTGTACATGTAATGTTGTTTAAGTTATTCACATTGTGTTTATGTGTTGTATGTGTGAGCTAATGACATTGTGTATATGTGATGCTGCATGAGATAGTCACATTATGTATATGTGATGCATACATGAGCTAGTCAGATTGTGTATATGTGATTCATGCATGGGCTAGTCAAAATAAGTATATGTGAAGCATGCATTAGCTAGTCACACCATGTATATGTGATGCATGCATTCAAGTTAATCACATTGTGTATATGAGATGTATGTATGAGTTAATCACATTATGTATATGTGATATAAGCATGAAGTAATCACATTGTGTATATGTGACATGTATGTGTGATTTAGCCACATTATGTACATGTGTTCTATACATGAGTTAATTACTATGTGTATACTTGTGATGTATGTATGAGCTGGTCCCTATGTAGATTGTGTGGGTTATTATATTGATGTTGGTGTGGAACTAACATTTGATTGGAATGCATTGGATATCATACTATTGTATGTGGATTAAATTTGAAGTATAGCTTATACAATGATTGAGGTTAAAGATCTCATCCTAGTTATGTGGATGAAATATTTCCATTTTGGTATGTGAACTATGATGCCTTTGATTCCCATAAAGGGATACATAAGAAAATCCATTTGAATTAACCCTTGAGGAATAGGTCTAGGTCTAAGCATTGGTCATTATATGCGACTTTTCATTTATAGTGCAAGATTGTACAATTATAGTATAGAGCTACTGCCCTTGCCATGATTTTGGTTAATTAAGATGGTATTGAAGGTGTGATGAATTAGTTTTAAAAAATTGATAGTAACCAGGGGTGGCTATTACATTGCTATCAGATCATGGTTTAGATGCTAGACCTATAAAGCTCACTAGACTTTGGGATAAAATAGACAATCTTGTACTACTATCTCACTATAACTGAACTGGTCACTCAGTATGGATAAAGTAACCTTTAACTGGATTTTAAGATTATAGGAATGGTTTGTTAGTCTTCACCAAGAATACCTAAATAGGCGTGAGATGGAATTTGGATATATGAATTATGAAGGAAAATCAAAGTGTGCATCAAAATGTTGTGGTATTCGATGATTCATATTTTTCATAACCTAATTGTTGAATTTGAGTTTACACATTTTTATGTGGTGACTTTCATTGCATATTTAATAGTATTAAGAATCCTCTTCATGGTATAAGCATGAATGGATATGGACTTAAAATGTAGAGCACTTGATGATGTATGTTTGAATGGGTTAGTATGTGTGAAAGACAAAATTGGCAATACACTCATATGGGTAGGTTGTAACTACCTTAATACTTATTGACATAGCCACAAGTTTGAATGACCTATTCGATGCATATCTTTGTCATATAGGTTAAAGCTACATCAAGAGAGAATGTTTATCAATGATGTTATAAGTATGTTATATTCTAATACCTATATGTGCATAGATACATATTGAAGGTTCAAAAATAGGCCAGTGGATATTTTTATGCATCAACCAATATACATGGTGTGTATGCAAAAATATGGAATCAACAATAAATGACAATACACAATGAAAGTACCTATCCCATACTTAAATGATACCTCATATAATGATCAAAGGACTAAGTAATATAATGAAAATGACTAAAAAATCCTATGATATTTGATAATGATTTGCATATGTTGGTTGCTCATTTTTGCAGCATAACCACTAGATAAAGATGATGGACAATGATAGAAAATCTAGGATGATTTTGACAACATGGTTTTGTATGAAGATGTGATATTCAAATGTCTTGGTTGAGGCTTGATTTATAGAGGTTGGCTATGATGAATGAAGGGATAGGATTAAAAGATTAGATCAATCGCTAGAATTGGTTGAGAGTACATTAGGGCAAGGATAAGGATTTATAGGGAAACAAAGGAAGCTTCTAGGGATTATCCTTATGTGAATGGCTAGGATTGAGAGATGTAGTATGAAATGGATGGTGGAGATGAACACTTAGTTTGACTTTTAGGACACTCATTTAATGATTGTGGCGACACTCATTTAATGATTGTGGCGAGACTCATTTATTGATTGTGGCAAGTGGTTGAGGATAAGGAAAAGCTAGTCATGTGACTATCAATAATTAAATTAAATAAT
This sequence comes from Cunninghamia lanceolata, assembly GCA_027924645.1. NCBI lineage: Eukaryota > Viridiplantae > Streptophyta > Pinopsida > Cupressales > Cupressaceae > Cunninghamia > Cunninghamia lanceolata. The sequence continues at coordinate 219,186 of BSBN01000866.1, read as the reverse complement.
AAAATTATTTAATTCATTATTGGAGAGGGGATGATGGAAGGATAAATTAATTAAATAAATAAGATTTATTCAATTAATTTTGGCTAAAAGGGATAAATAGACTAAATAAATAAATATAATTTATTTATTTAATTTAGGTGATGGAAGAAATGGATTAATTAAATAAATATAATTTATTTAATTAATTTGGGAAAAGAATATGGTAAAGGGGACTCTTACAACAAAAGTGTCACAAAGTGTCGCAAGGTGGTGTTGACAAGGTGATGAAAGTGACATGGTCAATTTCAGGTGTCTACATTTTGCCCCTCTTCGAGATGATGTTGCGAGTAAGAGAAGTAACATCATTTCAAACAAGAAAAGGTATGGATGAAGGGAAAAGGATGCCCTAGCCACTTGAAGGAGTGACAAGGAGGAATGGATGGGATGCTCCCTCGAGAGGATAGAAGGGTTGGAAGAACATGGGTATGCTCTTGAAATGGATGAAAAGATAAGGGATGGAGAAAAATGGATGAATGAAGATGTTATGTTGCATCAAGTGAACAAACATATAGTTTGATATAACACTAGACATTATGCACCAAGGTATAAAGACTAGGGTGACGATGTGTCGCGTGCATGAAAGACTGACTCAAAAAAGATAAAAGGTCATACACACACATATGCCTTTGGGCACCATGATATAGAATACCATGATTTCATTATAGAAATATGTTGCAAGGACATGATATGGTAAACTAAAAGGGTGTCCTTATACATGCTCAAGATAATTCAACCTTGTCTAGATGTGTGAAGAAGGAAACTTAGAGCTCATTAAAGTCCAAATGCACAAAAGGTATGAAATAACCTTAGATGCAAAGGATGATCGGTATACAAAAAGCTATTCCACCACACACAAGATATGAATATTAGATGGAGTAATAAGAATATCCAACAAACACACAAAAATGCAAGATCAAATGATAACACACACAAGCAAGCAATCAAGCATGCACAAATGATGCAAAAACAAACAAGGTATTGCCCCTGTCAAGCTGCAAACCAAGGATGGATGGTTTAATGATTAAGATAGTGTTGTCATTGCAGGGAATGATATATCCCTAGTTCAACACAAGGATGTGGGAATGATATATCCTGATAATGATGATTGACGATTGATTGATTGAGTTGACAGTAAGATTGGAAATAAGACCAAGGATGCGAATGGATGATTTGGGTAGATTGTTTGACTAGATGGGTATTTATTAAGGATGACTTGCATTGTAACTTATTGCTTGGATTTTTTGGATATTTGATTTTTTTGTGTTTTGGTATGTTTTAAATTTTTTTGGAGTTTTGGAATGTTTTGATTTTTTTGGATTTTTGAAATGTTTTGATGTTTTTGGATTTTTGATATATGTTTTGATTTTTTTGGATTTTTGAAATGTTTTGATGTTTTTTAGATTTTTGAAATGTTTTGATTTTTTTTTAAAATTTTGGATATGTTTTGGGATGGTAGTGGGTGATGGCTTTATTTATGGGATGGAGGACAAAGTTTGGGAATGCTATGGAAAATGCTTAATGCCATGGGTGTAAGATAGAATATGTGATATCAACATATGCGGATGGTATGCATGGAACATGCAAGTGTATGAGGCCCAAAGACGAGGAACTTAGCCATACCATGGACAACTAGGAATTTACAAGGAAACCTATGCCCAAAGTAAAACACAATCCATTTCCCTCACGTATAAGTGTGGAGATAGAATGAAATGGGTGGGATGTATATGATAGGGAGGGTAGGGAAGACTCTGACAAATATTGAGGATAGTAGAAAAATTATGGTGGAATACTAAATGCATTAGATGAAAATGGAATGATGGGGAAGCATGAGACATGTGACCTAGAGGATAACAAAAGCCGATGACTACACATGGTACCTATTAGCAAGTTTTCACCATGGTACTTATCTAAGCCACCACAAAAAGTGGTTTTCACCATAGGACATATTATTTCTCTTTACTATTTTCTTTCTTTTTAATTTTTTTTTCATTTTATTTATTTATATATTTTTATTGGGATATCATAGCAAGCTAAGCATGGAAAGGTGTGATATCAGGTGGAAGTGTGGACTTTGGAACAAGTGGACAATGATCACGATGGTGGTTGGAATGTGGAAATCACATTGAAAGGAAATATCATTAGTGGAAATATCATTGTTAGGACAAAGGTTATCTTTAGGACTAGCAACTCCCAAGTCTCTACAATATGTAAAGGGTCTAGGATCCACTTGGATAGTAATTTCAACACCATTATGTGGAAACTTAATACATAGATGGTAAGTAGAAGGTACGGATTTCATAGCATGGATCCAAGGACAACCAAGTAAGATGTTATATGGAAGCTCAAGGTCAAGGACATGACATGTAGTGTGTAAAAGGACAGGTCCAACTTTTATGAGAAGACATATGGTGGCTTCGCATTCTCTCTCAGTATCATCAGATCCTTTGATAGTATAAGGGCATGGTTCCAAGTCAACTTGTGAATATCCCAATTGTTGTATTAACTTCAAGGTAAAGGTATATAGGTTCAAGACAACTCCATTATCCAAAAGGACACATTTGACTTTGGTTTTGGAGATCAAGACTTCTAGATAAAGGGGATCGATATGAAATGGATCAATAGGTGGCATGTCTTGTTGGGTAAAGGTGAGGTGATAGGTGGAACAAAGGTGACTCACAAGATCTTGGAATTGATTGGGGTCAAGATCATTTGGGACTTGGGAATCTTGGAGGACACAGTCTAATATGTCTTTGTGGATGGGGGAGACCTTAAGGAGATCTGGAGATATGTGCAGGAGTATTCTCAAGGTGATCAAGGATATTATAATGGGATGAATGTAAGAATGAATAAGATGAAGGTTGGGGATATTAATGGTTCTGTGACGAGTGGTGACAACACATCGAGGGGATGGGGATTTAATGATGGTGGTGGCAACTTGTGAAGGAACATAATCAATTCTTCCTATGACATTGTCATAATCAAAAGGGATTTTGTTGTCATGAACATTATTGGTACGATTAGCTTGGGATTGATTGGGATTGGTGGAAATGGACTTGGTTTGATGTTTTGGGAAAGGATCATTATTAACACCCAATTGTGCATGTTGGAAGATTTAGGCCTAGTATTGACCTCCAATTGTCCTTGATTAATAAGATCTTGGATATAATGTTTTAGCCTCATACAATTACATGTGGGATGACTATGAACATGATGATAATCCCAATATTCTTGTTCATTATACCATGCAAGCTTGGACACATTATCGGATTAGGGTCTTGTATAAGGGTATGTGACCATATTGGCTTGCACAAGCTTTTGAAAGATTGGATCAATGGGCTCTACTAAATCTATGAAATATCATCATGAATTTGGAGGTGTTCCAAATTTTTTCTCAAGAAGGGTGATGGTACTAGTTGAAAGGAATTTTGGCACATGAGGTTGAGAATCTTGAATGGTTTGGACATATTTAACATCGGTGACTCCATCATTAACCACGTATTTTTTCTTGGCCCAAGCTTTAAATTTATCATTTTTAGGGCTACTATCTTTGGTTTGAGATTTGATTAAACCTTTAGATATAAGGGATTTTCAATGGTAATCAATTTATCAACCATCTTGTCAAATGTGGAAAGACAATGGATTTGAAGATGAACTGCCATTTCTTGATTAAGTTTTTAGATGAAGATGGATACTAATTGTTTCTCGGGAATGGCCCATGGGATTCAACTAGTAAGCCCTCTCCACATTTGTAGGTAAGAGGAAAAGATTTCTCCATTATATTGTTTGGCATTACAAAGGTATAGCATTGTGAGTTAATTTTAAACATTGTAGGAGAAATGAGCAACGATTTTTTTGGATAAGTCAATGAAAGTTGTGATGGTACCAGGAGTAAGATGATGAAACCAATCTAAATCTTGTCCCACCAAACTTAGTGGAAAATGTTTCAAGAGATAAACATCATAATGGGAAACCTCTTGAAAAGCCATAAAGAATTGTTTGACATGATCTCTAGGGTCTCCTTTTCCTTTATATTTGTCAAATTTGGGGACCTCAAAATTAGGAGTAAAAGGTGTTGTCATGATGGAGCAATCTAATGGATAAGGACAAAAGTCTTCAAATTTAAAATATTTATGTTGGGTTCTAATTTGAAGTTTATGAAGTGTGTTTTCTACCATCTCTTGCATTTTATGATCCAAAGGAGGTGGATTTGGTGATGATGAGGTGGAGTTGATAGGTCCATGTGACAAGGGTTGTGTAGTGACATGTGAAATCAAAGGATTGGATGTGGTATGATGATAAGTGTTTTGTGGATATGAGACCATGGATTGAGTGTTTGAAGGGTTTGGTCGATTATAGATATGAGATGTGTTGAGTGAAGATGTAATGGGTTGAGATGAACCATGTGAATAGACATGTGGATAGGTGACTTGTGGACGACTTACTAGTATGTGGTAAGAGATTGGTTGAGATGGGGTTCTATACTGATTGGATATTTGGGGTAAAAGATTGGTTGAGATGGGGTTCTATACTATTTGGAGATTTGTGGTATGAAGTGAAAATTATAGGAATATGTTTATGGTATGTTCTATACTGTTTGGAGATTTGTGGTATGAGTGATGTAGGTGGACCTAGTTGGAAGGAGTTGGTGAAATTAGGATCATTAGGTGGTGTAGGCAAGACCATACTACCTATTGGATTGTTTTAGGGATTTTTAAGATTTAATGTCTTAGGTTGAGAGGGAACCTCTATCCCTTGGACTTGGGAGGTTTCTCATGAAATCAACAAATCTAGGTGAAAGCTCATCTTGGTCAACACTTTTTTGATGTTCAAGTGTCTCATTTGGATTATGATGTGGAAAAGGTTCCATATGATGAGATGTCATGAAAGAAAGTGAGTATTTAACTTGACCATCATACACACTTGTGGGTGGAGGTGAAGGTGGTTGATTATCAATGTGAGGGTCCATGATTTTCTTGGATTTTAATGTAGTTATGTGGGGCATAATATGAGAGATATTAATGATGTGACAAAAGGTTGATGTGTTGGAGATCTTGGATGGGACTAGAGATAATGAATGGTTAAATGATGACAAGACTAGGGATGATGTGGATGGGAATGATTATACCAAAAGGATGATGATGACTTGGACTAAAATTGAGATTATGATCAAGGGACAAGACCAAATTGGATGTGATTTGACTAACGATGAGGATAGATTTCAACTACTTAAGGTAGAATTATGACCTTAAGAAAAGATGATCTATAATTGGCTAGGATTTGACTAAAGCATTAAAAAGATAATGGTCTTGATCAAGGGATAGAATCTCAATTTAAAATCTAAGACAAGTTTAATATGGATGGAAGATAAGGTAGATGACAAGGATGGCAGCAATATGGACTATGGATATGGATCTTAACAAAGTCAACCTTAATCTAAAGCATGACAAGGACTCTCTCAAAATGTTGCACTACAGACTCTAAGATGTTGGAAATGTTTGGAATAGTTTTGAAAGCTTGACTTTGAAAATTGGAAAATTGGCAAACACAATATTCATACACACATGCATAATTTTTCAAATGATAAGGATTTGGCCAATGCAAATGAACACACACACAATACACAAAAACAATCCTAGATTATTCAAGTAGGTGTATCTTCATAGTGTAGGCCCACACAATAAAATACCTCTCAATGTTCTTCCCTAACTAAGAACACCTTTCCAAGCAGATAACTAGGGATAAAGTCATTGCACCAACTATCCCTTCCCTTGGATGATTTTATGCCTTACCCAAAGAGAATGCTTATCTCTACTTGATGAAGCACATGGTGAGTAACTTCAGGCTGGATCAGCTGAACCCTACACCACACTAGAAGATGACTGAAAGGTCTTAAACTAGGATGTACAATGATGAAGGACGTAAATCATAAAACACACAACAACAAAAATTGCACATAGAAAATAGAATTTTCTTTTATTGATTTGGGCAACTCATTACATTATAGAAGCTCAATTACAATCAGAGGAATCAATCCTCCACAGGTTGTAACACACTACAGCTACCCATCACCAGGCTCTGGAATCTTCTGTCTTATGTAACCCCAAATTTGCTAGGGTTTCTGTTTTCCAACCTATTCTTGACTCTACACCTTCCCCCTTAACTCTTCTGCCCCAAAGGTTCCCAAAAATGGTCATATATAGCCCTTTTTGGCGGCCACCAACTTAATTTTGAAATTTGCATCTCCCTCCAAAAATTGGTCTTCACAGGGCCATAACTTTCAATCCAACTGTTGGATTTTCAATTATAATACCTTTTCAGAAAGCTCTCAAAAAGATGGTTGTGCATAAGTAGTACCTAAAGGTAGACTACTTGGGTTTCCCACCAAATTTTGGGCCCATCTGGAGCCTCTAAGTGCCTCAAATTTGACTTTGAATATTTCAATAGGATTTTTGGAATCTGAAACTTTAATATCTCAAAAATGAAAAATGATATTGAAGTGATTTCTTCACCATTAGCTTCAATTCACCATTCTAGAGGTCTGTGTAAGATTTTGTATCCAACTGTGCACAAATGCAAACTTACTAAAAATAGTAACCCTACCAAATTTAGCCCTTATTGAAAAGAAACAATTTTTTTTTTTGGTTGATGCAAGATTGCTCTTACACCTTGGATGCTCTTGCATCAGACAAGCTCTCTAAGGGAGTCCTCGAAATATAATAGGTAGGATGAGGCCCAAGTCTGTGAACACTAGTCCATTGAGGGGATGTGACAAGTTACTTCACCTTGTGTCCATATTTAATCGGGGCCCCAAGGTTGTCCCAATGACTACGTGACTATATTGAGGTACAACTTTCACTCTCCCACCTTTGATATACCCCACCAGAACATGTGATTAAGGTCAACCCTTTAGAGTGGGTGTGTCTCTAAAGGTAGGCCTCCTAAGGGAAATATTATACTTTGTGTTTTTGATCCCCAAGATCGTACAAAGTGCAAGGGGAGAGCATACACACAAACAAACAAATCTTAAGGTGACAAAAGTGAATCAAGAGATGCTTTTTGATCCTCAAGATCACCAAATGGTTCGAGAGGAGAGAACACACATACAAGATTCATTAACCCTTAGATAAAAAGACGTATGTGAAGATGAATTTGGCTAGAGGATGTTTTTGATTCCCAATATCACACTAAGTGCAAGGGAAGAGCATACACACCCTAAGTCACAATCCAAATCCACCACCCAAAGCAAACACAAAAGAAAACACAAAGTTTCAAATGATGTCTTTGACAAGGGAAAACCTGTAACAAACTTGTTAGTATTTGAGATATGATCTTGGACAAGTGTAAACAAGCTGCACAAATGTGTTAGCTCAAAACAACCCCAAAATGTTAGTTAAAAGGGTAAAAGCAAGAAGTTGGGTCCACATATAGGGGAAGCGTCAGACAAAAAAAATCCTGATAGGAATAGGTACCCATTTTAAAAAAAATGGGTACCTGTTTATGAATGGGTGCCCAAGCCTATAACGGGTACCCGTTTTAAAACGGGTACCCATTTTGTTTCATAGAACGGGTACCCATTTTAAAATGGGTACCCGTTTTATTTTTTAATGTTTCTAGAAACGGGTACCCATTTTGTTTTTTATTGTTTTTAGAACGGGTACTCATTTTAAAACGGGTACCTATTTTATTTTTTATTATTTTTTAGAATGGGTACCCATTTTAAAATGGGTACCCATTTAAAAATTAAAATATAGAATTTCACACCCACGTTTTTGGTTTGGTTTTAGGCTCAGGAAAGGCATGGGTAGCTGACCTTGAGCCTTGGACCTGCAAGTATTTGTCTAAGTACAGAACAAGAGGAAAGACTAGCTTTACCTATATGGCTAACGACATTTTTTTTTCTAAATTTTTTCACAAAATTAAAACCCATTAAAGATGATGATGTGTAGTTTTCAAATATGTACTTTTTTATTAGACTTGTTTTTCTATTTATTAATTAATTTATGAGCAAACTGGTCCAAAAATTTGAAATGCCAGGCGTTTGCATTTTTTAATAACTTTCAATTTTTAAAGTTTTTTAAAAAAATTTATGTCATCAATCTACACATCATTCTTTACACAATGAAAAAAAAATATTTTATGATTAGTTTTGCTCAAATTATGTTGGCCGTACACGAGGGGTTTTCAAATACAACAATTAGGGCCAATAAAAAATTAATAAAAAAATATTTGGAAAAAAACTATAAAAAAATATCCTTATCAAACTTCACTGTACTACACATCTTTCCCCAAAAGGATTTAGAAAAATACTTTCATTTAGGTCAAATTATGTTGTCCGTACACATGCATGGTATGGTAAAAAAAGGTGACTTTTAAACAGTGGTTTTTAGATATGCCTATTGAAAATAAATTTGTATCATTTGGGTATTAAAATAAATTACATATTTGGAAACTAGACTCTAAGTACTACATTTCATTTTTGTGACTTTTTTAAGATTCAATATTTAAGTGCTTCCATTTTTAGGACAAATGTGACATTCTGAAAATTAGGGAAAACACTTCCACTTATTGGCCAAAAAGTGGACCCAACTTCTTGCACTGACTCAAAAACTAATAATCAAGAAAAAACATGGAATTACAGCCAAGGGCACAAAATCAAAGATAAACATAAATCAGAAAACTAAAAATATGATACCTCTTGGAAATGGCATGGATCTATGAAGCAACGGCGCTGATATGTGAGGCAAGGGCACACCTCTAACATGCAAGGGTGGTGATATATGAAACATGGGCATGAATATGTGACAGATGCCAAAATGAACCCTAAAATGACATAAAACCTTGCAAAATACATTCTTAGACTAAAACAAGACCAGATCTAGAAACTAGATGTGAAAATATTGTCGTTAGTGGAAATATCATTGTTAGGACAAAGGTTATCTTTAGGACTAGTAACTCCCAAGTCTCTACAATATGCAAAGAGTCTAGGATCCATTTAGATAGTAATTTCAACACCATTATGTGGAAACTTAAAACATTGATGGTAAGTAGAAGGTACAACTTGCATAGCATGGATCCAAGGATGACCAAGTAAGATGTTAGATGGAAGCTCGAAGTCAAGGATACGAGATGTGGTGTGTAAAAGGACAGTTCCAACTTGTATGGGAATACATATGGTGCCTTCACATTCTCTCTCAATATCATCATAACCTTTGATAGTATAAGGGCATGGTTCCAAGTCAACTTGTGAATATCCCAATTGTTGTATTAACTTCAAGGTACATAGGTTCAAGCCAACTCTATTATCCAAAAGGACACATTGGACTTTGGTTTTGGAGATCAAGACTTCTAGATAAAGGGGATTGATATGAAATGGATCAATAGGTGGCATGTCTTGTTGGGTAAAGGTGAGGTGATAGGTGGAAGAAAGGTGACTCACAAGAGCTAAGAATTGATTAGGGTCAATATCATGTGGGACTTGGGAATCTTGGAGGACACAATCTAATATGGATTTGTGGATGGGGGAGACCTTGAGGAGATCTAGGATGAAGATTTGTGCAGGAGTCTTCCCAAGGTGATCAAGGATATTATAATGGGATGAATGTGAGGATGAAGAAGATGAAGGTTGGAGGATATTAACGGTTCTATGATGAGTGGTGATAACACATTGAGGGGATGGGGCTTTAATAGTGGTGGTGGAAACTTGTGAAGGATCATAATCAATTCTTCCTATGACATTGTCATAATCAAGAGGGATTTTGTTATAGTGAACATTATTGGTACAATTAGCTTGGGATTGGGTTGGATTGGTGGAAATAGACTTCGTTTTATGTTTTGGAAAAGGACCATTATAAACACCCAAATTGTGCATTGGAAGATTTAGGCTTAGTATTGACCTCCAATTGTCCTTGATCAATAAGATCTTGGATATAATGTTTGAGCCTCATACAATTACATGTGGGATGACAATGGACACGATGATAATCACAATATTCTTGTTCATTATACCATGTGGGCTTGGATTCATTATCCGCATAGGGTCTTGTATAAGGGTATGTGGCCATATCGGCTTGCATGTAAGCTTTTGAAATATTGACTCAATGTGCTCTCCTAAATTTGTGAAATACCATTGTGAATTTGGAGGTGTTCTAATTTTTCGCTCAAGAAGGGTGATGGTACTAGTCGAAAGGGCTTTTGGCACATGAGGTTGAGAAGCTTGAGTGGTTTGGACATGTTTAACATTAGTGACTCCATCATTAACCACACGTTTGTTCTTAGCCCAAGGTTTACATTTATCATTTGTAGGTCTATTGTCTTTGGTTTGAGATTTGTTTAAACCTTTAGATATAAGGGCTTTTTCAATGGTGATACCTTTCTCAACAATCTCTTCAAATGTTGAAAGACAATGGATTTGAAGATGAAAGGCCATTTCTTGATTAAGGTTTCAGATGAAGATGGATACTTCATGGGACCAACAATCCAATCTCTCACACTACTTGTCACAATGATGTAGTGCATATTGAACTCCTTAGTTCTATGCCTACAAAAGCAAAGAAGCCTAAAATTCCTAAAGCATTAGACTTCAAAGAAATAAATCATGGGGTATCCAAAGTCAAAGAAAAATCCATTTTACCCTAGCATCCAAAGAACATTTACTTGAAGAAAGGAAAATCCATTTGAGTATCAAATCAAATCCATAGAGTGAGATTGTTGGTCCCCCATCCCTTTCACTACATAAAACCTTCCACAACCTTACATTATCCCATCCCACTTAAACTCTGCTCCATCCATAATCGATGAGGCTATGATGGTTCTCATTTATGTTGTCTAAAGACAAAAGAGGCTAATCTTGCACTTAATGAGGTGCATGATGGTTAAGACAAAGGTTATCTTTAGGACTAGCAACTCCCAAGTCTCTACAATATGCAAAGGGTCTAGGATCCGCTTGGATAGTAATTTCAACACAATTATGTGGAAACTTAATACATTGAGGGTAAGTAGAAGATACAACTTGCATGGCATGGATCCAAGGATGACCAAGTAATATGTTATATGGAAGTTCAAGGTCAAGGACATGACATGTAGTGTGTAAATGGATAGGTCCAACTTTATGGAAAGACATATGGTGCCTGCATATTCTCTCTCAGTATCATCATATCCTTTTAATAGTATAAGGGCATGGATCCAAGTCAACTTGTGAATATCCCAATTGTTGTATTAACTTCAAGGTACATAGGTTCAAGATGACTCCATTATCCAAAAGGACACGTTTGACTTTGGTTTTAGAGATCCAAACTTCTAGATAAAGAGGATCGATATGAAATGGATCAATAGGTGGCATGGATTGTTGGGCAAAGGTGAGGTGATAGGTGGAAGAAAGGTGACTCACAAGAGATTGGAATTGATTAGGGTCAATACCATGTGGGACTTGGGAATCTTGGAGGACATAGTCTAATATGTCTTTGTGGATGGGGGAGACCTTGAGGAGATCTAGGATGGAGATTTGTGTAGGAGTCTTCTCAAGGTAATCAAGGATATTATAATGGGATGGATGTAAGGATGAAGACGATGAAGGTTAGGGGATATTGATGGTTTTGCGATGAGTGGTGACAACACATTGAGGGGATGGGGCTTTAATGATGGTGGTGGCAACATGTGAAGGAACATAATCAATTCATCCTATGACATTGTCATAATTAAGAGGGATTTTGTTATAGTGAAAATTATTGGTACGATTAGCTTGGGATTGATTGGGATTGGTGGTAATAGACTTGGTTTGATGTTTTGGAAAAGAATCATTATAAACACCCAGTTGTGCATTGGAATATTTAGGCTTAGTATTAACCTCGAATTGTCCTTGATCAGTAAGATCTTGAATATAATGTTTGAGCCTCATACAATTACATGTGGGATGACCATGGACATGATGATAATCATAATATTCTTGTTCCTTATACCATGTAGGCTTGGACTCATTATCGACATAGGGTCTTGTATAAGGGTATGCAACCATATCAGATTGCAAAAGCTTTTCAAAGATTGACTCAATGGGCTCTCCTAAATATGTGAAATGTCATCGTGAATTTGGAGGTGTTCTAAATTGTTGGTTAGGAAGTATGATTGTACTAGTTAAAATGCACTTTGGCACATGAGGTTGAGAAGCTTGAGTGGTTTGGACATGTTTAACATCGTTGATTCCATCATTAACCACATGTTTGCTCTTTGCCCACGGTTTACATTTATCATTTGTAGGGCTATTGTCTTTGGTTTGAGATTTGATTAAACCTTTAGATATAAGGGATTTTTCAATGGTGATGGGCCTTTCTCAACAATCTCTTCAAGTGTGGAAAGACAATGGATTTGAAGATGAAAGACTATTTCTTATTAAGTTTTTGGATGAAGATGGATACTAATTATTTTTTGGGAATGGCCCATGGGATTCGACTAGCAAGCCCTCTCCACCTTTCTAGGTAAGAGGCAGATCTTTCTCCATTATATTGTTTGGAATGACAAAGGTCTAGCATTGTGAGTTCATTTTCAACATTGTAGGAGAAATGAGCAACAAATTTTTGGATAAGTCGGTGAAAGTTGTGATAGTACCGGAAGTAAGATGATGAAACCAATCTGAATCTTGTCCCACCAATTTTAGTGGAAAAAATTTCAAGTGATAAACATCATAATGGGAAACCTCTTGACAAGCCATAAAGAATTGTTTGACATGATCTCTAGGGTCTCCTTTTCCTTTATATTTTTCAAATTTGGGGACCTAAAAAATAGAAGGAAAAGGAGTTGTCATGATGGAATGATCCAATGGATAAGGACAAAAGTCTTCAAATTTAAAATATTTATGTTGGGTTTTATGAATTGTGTTTTCTACCATCTCTTGAATTTTATGATACAAACTAGGTGGGTTTGGTGATGATGAGGTGGAGTTGATAGGTCCATGTGACAAGGGTTGTGTGGTGACATGTGAAATCAAAGGATTGGATGTGGTATGATGATAAGTATTTTGTGGTATGAGACCATGGGTTGAGTGTTTGAAGGGTTGGGTTGATTATAGGTATGAGATATGTTGAATGAAGATGTAGTGGATTGAGATGAAGCATGTGAATATACATGTGAATAGGTGACTTGTGGATGACTTAGTGGTATGTGGTATGAGATTGGTTGAGATGGGGTTGCTAGTGTTTGTTGAGGAATGGAGATGGGTGGAAATGAAGTGGAAAGCGTAGGAAAATGTTGATGAGATGTTCTATATGGGTTGAAGATTTGTTGTATGAGTGATGTGGGTGGACCTAGTTGGAAGGAGTTGGTGGAATTAGGATCATTAAGAGGTGGAGGTAAGACCATACTACCTATTGGATTGTTTTGAGGATTTTCCATGATGGGTTGGGATGAAGGACTAGGAGGGATAGTGTATTTGAGATTTAATGTCTTAGGTTGAGAGGGAACCTCTACCCCTTGGTCTATAAGAAACTTCATGACTAAGTCCAAATGTGGGAGGTTTCTCATGAAATTAGCAAATCTAGGTGAAAGCTCATCTTGGTCAACACTTTGTTGATGTTCATGTGTGTCATTGGGATTATGATGTGGAGAAGGTTCCATATGATGAGATGTCAAAAGAAAGTGAGTATTTATCTTGATCATCATACAAACTTGTGGGTGGAGGTGAAGGTGGTTGATTATCAATGTGAGAGTCCATGATTTTCTTGGCTTGTAATCTAGTTATGGGGGCATAAGATGAGAGATATTAATGATGTGATAAGAGGTCGATGTGTTGGAGATCTTAGATGGGACTAGAGATAATGAATGGTTGGATGAAAATAAGACTAGGGATGATGTGGATGGGAATGATTAGACCAAAAGCATGATGATGACTTGGACTAAAACTGAGATTAAGATCAAGGGAAAAGATCAAATTGGATGTGATTTGACTAAGGATGAGGATATATTTCAACTACAAAAAGGTAGAATTATGACCTTAAGAATAGATGATTCATGATTGGCTAGAATTTGACTAAAGGATTAAAAAGATGATGGTCTTGATCAAGGTATATAACCTCAATTTAAAATCTAAGACAAGTTTGATGTGGATGGAAGATAAGATAGATGACAAAGATGGAAGCAATATGAATTATGGATATGGATCTTAACAAAGTCAACCTTAAGCTAAAGGGTGACAATGATTCTCTCAAAATGTTGCACTATGGACTCTAAGATGTTGGAAATGTTTGGAATAGTTTTGAAAGCTTGACTTGGGAAAATTAGCAAATTGGAAAATACAATGTTCATACACACATGCATAAATTTTTCAAATGATAAGGTTTTGACCAATGCAAATGAGTACACACACAATACACAACAACAATCCTAGATTATTCAAGTAGGTGTATCTTCATAGTGTAGGCCCACACAATAGAATACCTCTTAATGTTCTTGTTGGCAAGAGACACTATGTGGCTTCATAAGTGTTGTCATTGATGGCAACAAAGTCTATCCCACACATCCGCAGTACATAATATACCTTCACTAGAAGTCAGTTTGAAGAATGTTTTGGTCTGGTAAACAAGAACAAAGTATGTCACAAGGTCTGGCAATTAGGTCCAGATCTCTCAGATGGTGTAACTCAGTAAGTTACAGACTTGGACAAGTCAAGAGGGGCATCATGACTACTGTATTCTAGAGATTTAGCCTCCGGTGATAAAGCATGAAAAATATATGAGCATCTGAGTATTAGGTTCAAATCAGATAGAGCAGATAGAGCAAGAACTGACCGACAGAGTATCAGACTTCAATCCGGATGAGTAAAAGGTGTTGATCGAGCAATTTGTGGGATTATACATTGTTGGCCGACATGATTAATGACTTCTATGCTTAAGCTTTTAATGCGCATCACAAATCAAGCATGGATTCAACCGATAGATCAATAACTTGCAAATATCTTGAATGTTCTTGTTGCCGGCTAGAAAGTTGATGAAATCCCTGATGCGAATATATATACTAGATGGATTCCAGTATGTAGGTGTGTATTGTGAAGGGGAAAAGTAATAAGGTGCGAAGAAAAGTAGGGATAAGTGTGGGATTAGCAATTCAAGTATGGTATGTGATTGAACAACAACATTGAATAGAGGAAGAATGAAGTGCATCAGATTAGTATATTGTGCCTAACTAGAACTAAACTCTTGCATTTATAGATGCTTCTCATTAGTTCAAACACTTGATTATCTTCTGTAAGATAGTGAGTCTCTTGTAGGCAGTGTGCCTCCTGTGAGCAATGTGCTCGGGTAGTGAGCCCTAATTGGCAAGTGCCATTTTGTATTCCTTTATTCTTTTAATAGATAATACAATCTTGGGTTAATCACCCCATGGTTTTTTCGTTAACAAGGTTTCCACGTAAAAATCCTTGTGTTATGTGTGTTGATTTATTTCTGTTCTTATGATTACATATGCTTTCATGTTTTGATGTAACACTGAATATTAAGATAACAAAAAGAAAAGAAAGAGAAAGGAAATTTTAAGATGACTGATTCACCCCCCCTCTTAGTTATCTACCTTGTTTCCAACAATTGGTATCAGAGCCAAGTTCCTTTGAACAAATCCTAACAGCTTAAGGAAGATCTGGGAATCTCAATGGATGCATATGGTATGAAGGAACAACTTCAGTCTGCCCTATATGATCTTGAACAATCCCACTCTGAAGTCAATAATTTGAGAGAAAGACTCAAACAAGCTGATGATTTCATAAATGAGCTAAAATAAAAACTTAGTATTTCTATGAAAAAGAGAAAGGAACTACTTCAAAAAATTAGCCAATCATAATGAAGTCAATGATACTAATGAAGATCTGAATGAGAAAAATAAGCTATGCGAGAAGCTATCAAAATAAGTCATTATGGTAAGGTATGAAATGGAATCAGGGGTTATGAGATTCACCCAAGAAATTGAAGAAAAAATAAAGATTGAAGATAATCTAAAATAATCCCTCAAGGAGAAAATAGAGGACTGCCACAAAATGGACAGAATAATTAGGCATCTTGAATCTGATCTTGAAGAAGCTAGAGACAACAAAGAAAAACTTGAGAATCAGATAGACACTCTTAAACAAGATCTTCAAGCAACAAATGAATGCAAAGAGAAATTCAAGATAAGTTCAGCCCAACTTGAAGTTCTTCTTGAAAGCCAAAAAGGGGTAGATGATAAGCGTGGCTTGGGATATGAGAAAGGTGAAAGCTCCAGATCCAGTCAGAAGAACTTTGGATCAGGAAATCAAAGAAATAGGCCTAGAAGACCTTCGGTAAGGTAACCAAATGCTCAAAGATATCCATCCTTCAATGGATACTGCTTCAATTGCAACAATTTTGGTCATAAAGCAACTCAGTATAGGAGGAGAATGAATTAGAATAATCCATCCTTCTCCGGACAATCTTTTAATTGCAAAAGGTATGGTCACAAATCTCATGAATACAGAAATATGAAAATAAATAATTCATTCAATGGTAGATGCTTTGCATGCAATAGAATGGGACATATGGCTAACCAATGCAGATCAAGAGGATATCAATTAAATAAGCAAAGAAATGTTACATGTCACAATTGCAATAGATCTGGTCATATTGCCAAATTCTACAGAAGCATAAATCAGGATAGAAAAGGTCCAGTGGAATATGATCAAAAACAAGATAAGGGCAAAGGTGAAGTGAATACAGATGAAGTTCAAAAGGAGATGAGCAAGATTTGGGTAAAGAAGAGTACATAAAGTAATGGGGATAGATCCACACCGGAATCCGGTGCTGATATTCCTTCCAGAAACTAAAAGGGTGAGCTCTGGCTCAAGGGGAGTCACAAAGAAAAACAAATTCCCCCAGCTAATCAACTAGTGCCTAAAATCAGCACATGGAGTAAACATCTAACGCTGCAAATTAAAGGGTTCTCAGAAAAACATCTAAATAACCTTCAGTCAAAATATGAAAGATCCGCATGGAGTTTTGCAAGTTTTTAACCACTCAAGCTAATCTAGTTTCGACAGCTATCTGGTAAAGTAGGATTTCACAGACAAATCTGGTATGATTCAAAATTGAAATGCTTTGATCTATGGACCCATGGCATGATTGAAGAAAAGAAGATACGTTGTCAATCCTCACTGACAATGATTCTAAGTTTGGTGCAGTGATTCAAGAAGATCTCTCTCAAAACAGGGAAACCAGATAACTTAATTTGTACATTTATTACAAAAGGAAATTAGGGTTTGTGCAAGGATAAAAGGATTCTTTCACTCATTATTTACACACTTGCACTTACGAAGAGGAATAGAAGAGCTCTGCAAAGAAAATTCTACAATTCACTCAAGATCAATAGAAAAATGAATTCAACCAGTGATTTGTTCCAGCTCCTGCTTCAAACCCTAAGGCATGAAGAGGTACTTCCATTTTGAAAATCTCTCTCTGAATCTCTTGCAAAATGGCTACTCCAATGGTTGTCAAGATCTTTGATAGGCCACGACCTAAATTCAAGAAACACCCTTATAAATCTCTAGAAGTTGATCCTTTGGGCACATTTTCTAGCATTCCACACAGAGTATTGCATGTAGACGATGTTAGGGTTTATATCCATGCCAACATTAAATAATTTGGAAACTCAAAATTGATGGACATTTATCACAATCAGCTAATAGATGAGAATTTTGAACTCAAACCTGAATTCAAGACCCTCTGGGATAAACATTTTGGACATTGCATACATTTTCCATGTTTTGCAGAAGATGATTGGGTCTGGTATGTTCTAAGTAGGATGCATGATAATTTCATGTGGCTAATGAGGGCCTTCAAGATAACTAAAGATGCCATCAGGGTAGTAACCAGACTGCATTCATCCGGTGGGTCACCTGCACTTAAATCTGTGAAGAACCAAACAGTAATTGAAGCCACCAGATCTAAATTTGTCAAAAGAGCAATGACCATAGATGACATCATAGATCTGGATGTCAAGTTTACCTCAATGATAATTAGCTACAAAATCTATCATTTGAGCAGGGAGAATTCTGTGTCTGGCACAACAATCTATGCAGCATATTAGATGTTGAGGGAAGATGCAGATTATGACCTATGTGAACTTCTTCTAAATCAACTGTTGGAGAACCTGCAGAAGATCAAAAAGGATAAGAAGAATTCCTTTAAATAGGGTAGCCTAATACTATGTCTGTTCTTCTATTATATGAATGAGCTACCTGGATCAAATGGTTAGGTCTAGCAAAATGATAAACTGGTTGCAATTCAGATTAGAGATTACATGTATGGACTTGGTGATGCTCAAGCCCAAAACACAGCTCTCTGGGGTTACTTCAAGAACTTCCAAAGCATGATGCAAGCAAGAGAGAGAATTCCATAGTCCATAGTTGAGAAATACAAGGACACAGTTTACTTTATGGTTGACACTGATCAATGCCTAATGGAGGTAGTTGAGCCAAGGACTGTGTGGATAATGCCTATGGGATATGAAGTCGATGAAAAAATCTTGGAGCTTCATATTCAACGTCTGCTGAGCCAGCCCAAGGACACTGAAGCAGAAAGGTTTGGAACCTTTCAAGAGCTAAGTGTAAAAATACATGTTGAGTTAAGACAGTCAGAGATAAATAGGAAAGTAAGAAGGGAAGTTGAAGAAATTGCCAAAAGATTTGGCCTATCAAAGGAGGTTGTAGATGCAAATAGAGAGAAAATGGAGAAGGCTGAGAAAGAGAAACAAGAAGCAAAGAAAGGAGACATTCCGGTACAAGCCTCCTCTCGAACTAGATCTTCCAAGAGTTCTTCACCTATCACTCCTAAAAGCTCAAAGGCTTCCAAACTAGAAGTTAAGACATCTAGAAAAAGTGAAAAGAGAATGAAGACCAAAGCCTCAAGAACATACACAAGCCATAAGGATGATGAAGAAATAGAATCAGATGAAGGAATCAAGAAAATGAAGAAGAAGAGAACATCTGGGAAGTTCTCTGATAGAAGAAATGAGGAAGAGAAGGCCGAGGAATTTGTTGAAAATCTCACTCTTTCTACTGATGACATCATCAAGGCAGTTATTGTGGATGGGAACCTGCAGCCGGTGACTGAGTTCTATGATGCATACAATGATGCTGACAAGAGAATTCCAGAAGAGGCTACTATCAGGTACTTGAACATTTACAATAAAGCCTTCATTGAAATTATATCATTAATTCCTAAGAGCCTAGAAAAGGTACTTGAGCTGAGAAAAGAGAATGCAATGGCAAAAGACCTAGAGATCCAGGAGCAAATAATGATTTAGCTTTACCCTTCTATCACTCCAAAATAAATGGATATGATTTTCAAGGACTGTAAGGATGAGTTTCAGAGTAAGGCGAGAATGAACAAACTCATGCTTGGAGAAACTGACCAAGTAGCAAGTGAAACAAAAGAGATCCTCCATAATGCTTTGAAAAGATTCAATCTCCCTATTGTAGAGGAAACATATGAAGAACCTTCTACCATGGATGTTGAAGGATTAAATGTAATCAATGAAGAATCTTCTGACAAGGATGTAGAAGGATCAAAGAAAATAGATGAAGAGAAGTCTGAGGACTTAGATTCTTTTGTTTTGGAAGAGTAAGTTCATGAACCAGTAAACATAGGTGACATCTGTCCTCTGGATCCCACTGTAGCTATGACAGACATTCCAGACTCTAAAGTTGAAGGAGAAGGTAGAAGAGAGGAGAAGAAAATTCAAGAAGAAGAGGTTAAGGGAAAAGAAGAAGAACAGGCAGAAAAGACTAATGATGACTCTTCTGATATTTCAAAGAAGTCTCAATCTCTAGCAAGAGACACTATAGAGACAATGAAGAACCTCTTAAATAGAGAAATGATGGAACTAAATGAACCTGAGCTATTTCAAGGACCACTGAATTTTGACTCTCTCTCTCTCTCCGGTTCAGACAATGAAAATATCATCTTTTGCTTAAGCCAAAGCAAAAGAAAAACTCTTGAAATCTCACATGGAGGACTGTGAACTATTGGAGATTGCATCTAGAATGCTGGAGAAGATCATGCCATCCTACCAAAAGGATCGTTCGGCCTCACCATCCGGTAACTTGAAAACCTTGGTAAATTTTGTTAACACACATTTTGAATCTCTAGAGAAATCAGCAGAAGCAAAGGTTCGGAAGGAGTTTATGGGAAAAAGATTCACTAAGGTGCAAGGACTTATTGCTAATGATAGGAAGACTCTAGATATTGGAATAAAGAGCCTTGAAAATGCTCTCAAAGATGGTGGAGACCTATTCAAATTTTGTCTCACTTGGCCTAAAGTGACAAAAGATGTTGAGGAGAAAGTAAAAGAACAAGAAGAAAAACTGTCAAGCCTAGTTCAGAATTTTGACCCTCTTTCCTCCTCACTAATGAATCAAGAATGCCAGGCTATTGTTATCATAAATGAAATAAAGAGGCTGGACAAATAAAAGAAGAACATAATGAACAGAATGGGTGAACTTAGAGGGATAATTATCCCTAAGATAGAGGCAATGCATAAGGCCTTGATAGATGCTAAGACCACAACCCGGACTAGTGATCCAATAGATTTAAGAAGGGTAGAAGCATATGCATTTTTGTTGAGTGGTCACATCTCCATTTTGGATAGGATGAAGCAGAGTTGGGCCATAAAGTTTGTACAACTAAAGACTACTTTTGCGGATATACTTAAGTATATGTAAGTATAACATATGTTTCATATATACTTATGCAACCATGTATAGAATAATTTTTGTGAAATTTTGGTATGCGGATTCCGCCCTTTGCCATTGATGTCAAAGTGGGAGTGAAGAGTAGTGAAAAATGTGGAATCTAGCTAAGGGGGGGTTCCAATAAAACAAGTACAAAGGGCCATAGGCAACTAATTAATAAATTAATCATAACCTAAACATAGTTAGATTAGCTTTTTCGCTAAGTCAACTAATTAAAGGCCCTAGGTTTGATTAAGCTTCTAAACAACCATCCCTACTAAGATTTCTAGGTTGTATTTCCATTCCTATGGCTTCCTTCATTCTTCTGTCCTTTCAACAATTCTCTAAAGCTAGAATTTGTGAATTTCCAATCCAAATAGGGTGATTGGTTTTCTTCACATGTTCATCCAATGTAGACTGTTTAACCCATTGTTTGTCCAAAGTGTGTTCTTTGATTACGACACTTAGCCATTTTTCACTAAGTGTTGCCATCAATGCCAAAGGGGGAGATTGATGACAAGAGACACTATGTGGATTCATAAGTGTTGTCATTGATGGCAACAAAGTCTATCCCACACATCCACAGTACATAATATGCCTTCACTGGAAGTCAGATTGAAGAACATTTTGGTCTGGTAAACAAGAACAGAGTATGTAACAAGGTTCGACAATCAGGTCCGGATCTCTCAGATGGTGTAACTTAGTAAGTTGTGGACTTGGACAAGTCAAGAGGGGTATCATGACTACTGTATTCTATAGATTTAGCCTCTGGTGATAAAGCATGAAAAATATATGAGCATTTGAGTATTGGGTTCAAATCAGGCAGAGCAGATAGAGCAAGAACTGATCGGTAGAGTATCAGACTTCAATGATCAAGCAATTTGAGGGATTATACATTGTTGGCCACCATGATTAATGACTTCTATGCTAAAGTTTTTAATGCACATCACAAATCAAGCATGAATTCAGCTGACAGATCAATAACTTGCAAATATCTTGAATGTTCTTATTGCCGACTAGAAAGTTGATGAAATCCCTCATGCGGATATATATACCAGATGGATTCCAGTATGTAGTTGTGTATTGTGAAGGGGAAAAGTAATAAGGTGCGAAGAAAAGTAGGGATAAGTGTGGGAACAACAATTCAAGTCCGGTATGTGACTGAACAACAACATTGAACAGAGGAAGAATGAAGTGCATCAGATCAGTATATTGTGCCTAACCAGAACTGAACTCTTGCATTTATAGATGTTTCTCATCAGTTCAAACACTTGATTATCTTTTGTAAGATAGTGAGTCTCTTGTAGGTAGTGTGCCTCTTATGAGCAGCGTGTTCAGGAAGTGAGCCCTAATTGGCAAGTGCCATTTTGTACTCCTTTATTCTTTTAACAGAGAATACAATCTTGGATTAATCACCCCGTGGTTTTTCCCTTAACAGGGTTTCAATGTAAAAATCCTTGTGTTATGTGTGTTGATTTATTTTTGTTCTTATGATTACATATGCTTTCATGTTTTGATGCAACACTGAATATTAAGATAACAAAAAGAAAAGAAAGAGAAGGGAAAATTTGAGATAACTGACTTACCCCCCTCTTAGTTATCTGCCTTGTTTCCAACAGTTCTTACCTAACTAAGGACACCTTTTCAAGTAGATAACTAGGGATAAAGGTGTTGTACCAACTATCCCTTCCCTTGGGGGCTTTTACACCTTACCAAAAGAGAATGCTTATCTCTACTTAATGAACATGGTGAGTAACTTTGAGCTTGACTGACTAAACCCTACACCACACTAGAAGATGATCAAAATGTCTTAAACTAGGATGTTTAAGCTCTTTAGGGGAGTCCTTGAAATACACTAGGTAGGATGAGGCCCAAGTCTATGAACACTAGTCCATTGAAGGGATGTGACAAGTTACTTCACCTTGTGTCTGAATTTACCTGGGGACCCAAGGTTGTCCCGATGACTACATGACTAGATTGAGGTACAAATTTCATTCCCCCCCCTTTGATATACCCCACTAGAACATGTTGTTGAGGTCACCCCTTTTGAGTGGGTGTGTCTCTAAAGGCAGGCCTCTTAAGGGTAAGATTACACTTTATGTTTTTGATCCCCAAGATCACATGATGCATGAGGGGAGAGCATTCACACAAACAAGCAAGTATTAAGGTGACAAAAGTGAATCAAAGATCACTTTGATCCTGAAAATCACCTAATGGTGTGAGAGGAGATAATACACATACAATTGATCCACAAAACAAGATTCATTAACCCTTAGATAAAAAGATGTGTGTGTGAAGATGAATGTGGCTAGAGGATGTTTGTGATTCCCAAGATCACACTAAGTGCAAGGGAAGAACATAAACACCCTAAGTCACAATCCAAAGCCACCAAAAAAATCAAACACAAAAGCAAACATAAAATTTCAAATATGTCTTTGACAAGCAAAAACCTAGAACAAACTTGTTAGTAGTTTGAGATATAATCTTGGACAAGTGTTAAAAAACTATACAAATGTGTTAGCTCCAAAACAACTCCAAAATGTTAGCTGAAAACTGATAATCAAGAAAAAGTGTAGATTTACAGCTAAGGGCACATAATCAAAGATAAATAGAAATCAGAAAACTGAAAATATGATACCTCCTGACAAAGGCGTGGATCTGTGAAGCAAATGTGCTGATTTGTGAAGCAAGGGCACACCTCTAGCTTGCAAGGGTGTTGATATGTGAAACAGGGGCATGAATATGTGACAGAGGCCAAAATTAAATCTAAAATGACATAAAAACACTGTAAAATACATTGTCAGACCAAAACAAGACCAGATCTAGAAAATAGAAGTGAAAATACATGAAACCCATAATTTAGAATTAGGAAATGAGGCTTAGAAAAAAATGTGCTAATTTGGCATGCAAGTGCATGCCTCTAGCTAGCAAGGGCACTCCTCTATTAGGCAAGGGTACTGATTTAAGAAATAGGGGCATGTGGTCTTCAAATGAAGGTGTAGAGTCATAACACAAGTGTAGATTGATAGTTGTAGGCGTAGATCTATAAAATGCAAGCAAAAATGATGAAACTACTAGATAATGATTTGCATATGTTGGTTGCTCATTTTTGCATCATAACCACTAGATAAAGATGATGGACAATGATAGAAAATCTAGGATGGTTTTGACAACATGGTGTTGTATGAAGATCTGATATTCAAATGGCTTGGTTGAGGCTTGATTTATAGAGGTTGGCTATGATGAGTGAAGGGATAGGATTAAAACATTAGATCAATAGCTAGAATTTGTTGAGAGCACATTAGGGCAAGCATAATGATTTCTAGGGAAACAAAGGAAGCTTCTAGGGCTTATCATTATGTAAATGGCTAGGATTGAAAGATGTAGTATGAAATGGATGGTGGAGATGAACACTTAGTTTGACTTTTGGGACACTCATTTAATGATTGTGGCAAGACTCATTTATTGATTGTGGTAAGTGGTTAAGGATAAGGAAAAGCTAGTCATGTGACTCTTAATAATTAAATTAAATAATAAAATTATTTATTTCATTATTGGAGAGGGGATGTGTTGCAAGTATGGGCCTAACCGATGTTGTCATTGATGTCAACATACTCCTGTTGCATTGATGTCAAGGATTGGATGACTCGTGTGCTGAGGATATTGAGAAAATTAGTCCTATCAGAAGCAGAGAAGAACAGTGAAGACAATGAAGCTCTATGAAGTGAAGATCCCAGATAAATGAAGATCAGAGAATGCACATCAAAGGGTTTGTAGATATGTTTCTAAAGATGACCCGGTCAAGATTTGAGAGGTCCACATGAATATTTGGAGAAGTTATGGCCATATAAGTAAAACTGGTTTCGGCAACTATTCAAAGGTGACAGAGTGACACAAATAGGTCTGGTGAGATCTGGAAATGCAATATCTTGTTCTATGGATTTGGTGGAATGTTTAGGAAGCCAATGTGAATTGACAACTCAATTGGTTCATGGTCTGGAGGTCTGCAAGCATTTATTCTAATGTGACAGTGATGACAGACTGTGTTCTTGAGGTTCCAGATGAAGATGCAATTGATTTCAATAAGAAGAAGTGTTGTGGATGTTCTTGGAGATTCAAGCAAGCTTGGGGGGGTCTCTAGATTGTTTCCAGTTCATGTTGGCAGTCCTCATTGAAGATTGAGCTCGTAATTGAAGGTTTACTCTCAGGTGATGGTGTTCTTCTTGGTCATGGCCAACCAGATGTTTTACACATATTGTGAATGATCTTGAAGATGTTCTACAAAGCATGGCATGTTCCTCAAAGAAGTTTGAAGTCCTAGATATGTGTGGTCGATAGTGTGGTGATATGCATGAAGTTCTTGTAACAAATCAAGTTGTATCTTTGTAATTACTCTGTAATAGAATATGTTGTGCTGACTTTGATGATCATTCCAAAGTTGATGTCTTGTATAAATAAGAGTTGTGAAGTCATTTCAAAATGTCCTTGTTGAAATGAGAAAATGGTAGAGAGGAGAAGAGTGAGAAGCAGAGCAGAAGTGTTGAGCTTAAATGGAACTGACTCAAGCATGGTGAAGATGCTAATCTCTAATTCAAGTATGTAATATTTATTATTCTGTAGATAGTGTGTCTCCTGTAGGTAGTGGGCCTCTTGTGAGTAGTGTGCTCAGGCAGTGAGCCCTAATTGGCAAGTACCATTTTGTTCTTATTCTTTTAATAGAGAATACAATCTTGGGTTAGTCACCCTATGGTTTTTCCCTTAACTGAGTTTTCCACATTAAAATCTTGGTGTGATATGTGTTAATGTGATTCTGCTCTTGAGTTGTTGCATTGTGCTTCCATGATTGAATCATTATTGTGCTGTTGAAATATAAGAAGGCTTTAAGTGTTTAAAGTAAAGAAAGTTTTGGTGACAACTAATTTGCCCCCCCTCTCAGTTGTCTGTCCTAAAACCCAACAATTGGTATCAGAGCTAAGTTCCTCTAAAAGAGCTTAATCGCTTGAGGAAATCCAAGATGTCTTCCTACAAGAAGGATAGTCCGAGATTTGATGGAACTAATTACACTCTTTGGAAAAGCCACATGGAATGTCACTTGCAATGTATGGGAATGCAATATTGGACCATAACTTCAAAGAAGTATGTTCCTCCAAAGAATGGTCTGACAAATGTAGATGAAATCAGAGATGCTAAAGATAATCTTCGAGCTAAAGAAGCCTTACTAAGTGCCTTATCTAATTCAGAGCTGACAAATGTTATGGATTTAAAAATTGCATATGAGATTTGGGCAAAATTGGAACTTCTGCATGAAGGAGACAAATATGTTAAATGTGCCAAGCTACAGAGTCTGAAAGCAAAATTCAAAAACCTAAAAATGAATGAAGATGAGAATATCACTACATTTATGCCAAAAGTAAATGAGCTTGTTTGTGGCATTAGGTGTGCCGGTGGAACCTTGGATGAAGATGAGATTGTAGCCAAAGTTCTCATATCCCTACTTCCTACTTACAAACACAAGGTTGCTACTATTGAAGAATTTAGATCTTTGTCAAATATCACAAAAGATCAATTGGTTGGAAAATTAGCTGCATTTGAATTGGTTGAGTTTGGAGATACACTCCCCAAGACTGAAGCTACATTCAAAGCTAGTGCCTCTATAAAAGGTAAACAAAGGTATGATCTAGGAGAGAACTCCTCAAAGAAACTATCATGGTATGAAAAAGTAAGAAAAGATCTAGAAGAAGATGAGGCAGAAGCTGTTCAACTTGAAGCCCTTATTGCAAAAAGACTACCAAGAGGATCCGGTAAGTATGAAGGAAAATTGCCCTTCAAATGTTTCAACTGCAACAAGATTGGTCATTTTGCCTCAAGGTGTCTGGAAAGATTTTCAAGGACAAATCCAAATAGATCAAGATTCCAAAAGAAATGTTACTATGTTCATGAAGATGATGATGATGGAGTAACAGATGATGAATCAGAGACAGGAAACAAATCTGGAAGTGACTGGGTGTTTATTGCTATCAAGGAAGAAGATCCAATGCTCACTGAATCTATCAATCATAAAATGGTAGAAAGAGCTCTGGCTGCTCAAGTTGAAGAAAATGATGATTGGGTCATTGACAGTGGATGCTCCCACCATATGACTGGTGACAAAAACAAATTCATAGATCTAGAAAGAAATGAAGGAGGAGTTGTAAAATTTGGTGATAATTCTGCTGGCAGAATCAAAGGTAGAGGAACTATTTCTCTTGATGGAAAGAACAAAACTAGTAATGTACTGTATGTTGAAGGTCTGAAGCACAATCTTCTTAGTGTTGGGCAGTTGGTGGACAAAGGCTATGATCTTTGATTCAAAAATGCAAAATGTAAGATCTTTGAAAGTTCTAGAACAGAGGTTGCATCCGGTACTCAAACAAAAGGTAATATCTTCCACTTGGTTGGTACTGGAAAAAGTTGTTTATTTGTTCAAATTGATCAGAGTTGGTTATGGCATAGGAGAATGTGTCATGTGAATTTTGATAATATCATCAAGATAAGCAATTCTCAGGCTGTAAGAGATCTTCCAAGACTGGTGAAACCTACTAACAATTTATGCAAAGAATGTCAGTTGGGTAAGCAGAGCAGAGTCACATTCAAAAGTAAGGAACAATCTTCCATCAGATTGTTGGATTTAGTACATACTGATCTATGTGGACGAGCAAGAATCAGGAGTTTGCAAGGTGATAGATATTTCATGTTACTAATTGATGATCATTCCTGGATGATGTGGGCGACTTTCTTGAAAGAGAAATCTGAAGCTCTTGAGAAATTTAAAATATTCAAGGCTATGGTAGAAAATGAAACCGGGTTACACATAAAGTATCTTAGGTCTGATAGAGGTAGAGAATTCACATCCGGAGAGTTCATAGAATTCTGTGAGAAACATGGGATGAAAAGATAGTTATCTACTCCAAGGAATCCATAGTAGAATGGAGTATTGGATAGAAAGAACTAAACCATCTAGGAAGCATCTAGAACCATGATGATGGAAGCAAATGTTCCACAGATCTACTAGAGAGAAGATGTAAGCACTGCTGTCTATACTCTTAATTGAGTACAAATTAGAAGCAATACTTGTAAGACCCCTTATGAACTCTGGTTTGGCATCACTCCTATTGTGAAGTATTTCAGAGTCTTTGGCAGTAAATGTTACATTAAAAGAGATGAAGACCTTGGCAAATTTGATGCTAGAAGTGATGAAGGAATATTCTTGGGTTATTCTACTCAAAGTAAAGCATACCGATGTTATAACAAGAGATTGAGAAAGATTGTAGAAAGTACAAATGTGAAGGTTGATGAAGGCTTTGAAAAACCCTCAAGGTTATATGAATATGAAGAAGATGATCAGAATGATGTTTTGGTCCAAGAAGTTCAAGCCCCCTCTAAAATTCAGAACCAGACTGATTCAGAGAATCCTGAAATATAGGAAGAAGAGATAAGTTTGAATGAACCTGTCCAAGAAATAGAAGTACAAGAAATTCCCAAAACTCCCAGGTATGTAAGACCGAATCATTCTGAAGATCAGATCATAGGTGATAAAAGCAAGGGTGTTCAAACAAGAAGAAAGATTGCTCAAGACTCAGAAAAGTATTGTCTGATTTCAAAGATTGAACCAAAAATGTAAGTGAAGCATGCAATGATGAAAGATGGACTAAAGAAATGGAGGAAGAGTTGATGCAGATTGAGAAAAATTACAATTAGGATCTTGTTCCCAGACCTAGACACAAAAATGTGATTGGGACCAAATGGGTCTTCCAGAATAAACTGAATGAAGATGGTGAAGTAGTCAGAAATAAAGCCAGATTGGTCTGCAAGAGTTATTCTCAAGTAGAAGGAGTTGATTTTGAAGAAACTTTTGCTCCGGTGGCAAGAATTGAAGCAAACAGATTATTTCTTGCTTTTGTTGCCTTCAAGGATTTCAAAGTATATCAG
Source organism: Cunninghamia lanceolata (assembly GCA_027924645.1). NCBI lineage: Eukaryota > Viridiplantae > Streptophyta > Pinopsida > Cupressales > Cupressaceae > Cunninghamia > Cunninghamia lanceolata. The sequence goes on along the minus strand of BSBN01000866.1, from coordinate 190,466 downwards.
ATGGATGTCAAGTTTGCCTTCCTGAATGGTGTCTTGGAAGAAGAAGTATACATTGAGCAACCGGATGGATTTCAATTGTCTGATCATGGTGATATGGTTTGCAAGTTGAAGAAAGCACTGTATGGACTCAAACAAGCCCCAAGGGCTTGGTATGAAAGATTGGATAAACATCTTTTGAAGATTGGTTTTAACAAAGGTACTGCTAACAGTAACTTGTACTTCAAGATTGATCATGAAAATATCTTGGTTGTTAAAGTATTTGTTGATGATATCATTGTTGGAGGAAGAGATAGTATGTGCAAGACTTTTGTAAATCAAATGAAAAGTGAATTTGAGATGTCTATGTTTGGGGAAATAAATTTCTTCTTGGGTGTGTAAATCACTCAAACAAAGAAAGGAATCTTCATATCACAGACCAAATATGTGAAAGAATTGTTGCAGAAATTTGGAATGGAAGATTCAAAACCAATGAATACTCCCATGGAAACTGGATGTAAACTAAGAAAAGATGATGAATCTCCTAAGGCTGATTAGAAAAAGTACAGGTCAATGATTGGAGGACTACTGTGTCTTACTCAAACTAGACCTGACATTATGAATGTTGTTGGTGTTGTTGCCAGATTCCAAGCTGATCCTAGAGAATCTCATGTCATGGCAATCAAGAGAATTCTCAGATATCTAAAGGGAATAGTTGAGTATGGTTTATGGTATCCTAGGGATCATGATTTCTCTCTTCATGCATATACAGATGCGGGTTGGGCAGGAGATGTGGATGACTGGAAGAGTACCAGTGGTGGTGCATTCTTTTTGGGGAAAAGATTGGTTTCTTGATTGAGCAAGAAATAAGAGGCAATATCTCTATCCACTGCAAAAGCAAAATATATTGCACCAGTAGGTAGTTGCACTCAAGTATTGTGGATGAAGCAAATGCTAAGAGACATCAGAGTGGAGTATGAGGAACCTATCACACTCTTATGTAATAACTCAAGTGCAATAAATATATCAAAAAATTCGGTGTTACATTCAAAGACAAAATATATATCCATCAAGTTTCACTTTTTGAGAGAGTAGGTGAACAAGAATGAAGTCAGATTGGAGTTTATGCCCTCTGAGGATAAGATTGCAGACATTTTTACTAAACCTCTACCTAAGGACTCTTTTGAGTATCTTAGGGAGAAGTTAGGGGTGATTACCCCTCCAGTTCTGAATTAAGGTGCACTGATGTGCATCAGTTCGGTGAATCTCACAGTCTTATCTTGTGGTCCAGATTGATGATAGGAAGCTGCTACTCAGGGGGAGTAGTCTGTATGATTTTGATTGATGCAAGTATGTGCCCTTTGCCATTGATGTCAAAGGGGGAGAGAAGACATGTGAAAAACAAAAGTGGTTGCTGATAAAAGGGGGGAGCATTAAAGAAAGAGAAGATATATGAATGATTACTGTTGATAGGGGGAGCTATGTCAGTTAGTGAGGAGAAGTTCTTGTCTTAATGGTTAAAACAGTTTTTCACATCATACGTTTCCATCAATGACAAAGGAGGAGATTGTTGCAAGTATAGGCCTAACAGGTGTTGTCATTGATGTCAACATACTCCTGTTGCATTGATGTCAAGGATTGGATGAGCTGTGTGCCGAGGATATTGAGAAAATTAGTCCTATCAGAAGTAGAGAAGAATAATGAAGACAGTGAAGCTCTATGAAGTGAAGATCCTAGATAAATGAAGATCAGAGAATGTGCATCAAAGGGTTTGTAGATATGTGTCTAAAGATGATCCAGTCAAGATTTGAGAGGTCCACATAAATATTTGGAGAAGTTATGGCCATATGAGTAAAACTAGTTCCGGCAGCTGTTCAGAGGTGACAGAGTGACACAAATAGGTCCGGTGAGATCTGGAAATGCAATATCTTGTTCTATGGATTTGGTGGAATGTTTAGGAAGCCAATGTGAATTGACAACGGTTCATGGTCTGGAGGTTTGCAAGCATTTATTCTAATGTGACAGTGATGATAGATTGTGTTCTTGAGGTTCCAGATGAAGATGCAAATGATTTCAGTAAGAAGAAGTGTTGTGGATGTTCTTGGCAATTCAGGCAAGCTTGTGGGGGTCTCTAGATTGTTTCTAGTTCGTGTTGGCGGTCTACATTGAAGATTGAGCTCGTAATTGAAGGTTTACTCTCGGGTGATTGTGTTCTTCCTAATCATGGCCAACCAAATGTTTTACACATCTTGCAGATGATCTTGAAGATGTTCTGCAAAGCATGGTGTGTTCCTCAAAGAAGTTTGAAGTCCCAGATATGTGTGGTCGACAGTGTGGTGATATGCATGAAGTTCTTGTAACAAATCAAGTTGTATCCTTGTAATTGCTCTGTAATAGAATATGTTGTGCTGACTTTGATGATCATTCCAAAGTTGATGTCTTGTATAAATAAGAGTTGTGAAGTCATTTCAAAATGTCCTAGTCAAAATGAGAAAGTAGTAGAGAGGAGAAGAGCGAGAAGCAGAGCATAAGTGTTGAGCTTAAATGGAACTAACTCAAGCATGGTGAAGATGCTAATCTCCAATTCAAGTATGTAATATTTATTATTCTGTAGACAGTGTTTCTCCTATAGGTAGTGGACCTCTTGTGAGCAGTGTGCTCAGGTAGTGAGCCCTAATTGGCAAGTGCCATTTTGTTCTTCTTATTCTTTTAACAGAGAATACAATCTTGGGTTAGTCACCCCGTGGTTTTTCCTATAACTGGGTTTTCCACGTTAAAATCTTAGTGTGATATGTGTTAATGTGTTTTTGCTCTTGAGTTATTGCATTGTGCTTCCATGATTGAATCATTATTATGCTGTTGAAATATAATAAGGCTTTAAGTGTTTAAAGTAAAGAAAGTTTTTGTGACAACTGATTCAACCCCCCCTCTCAGTTGTCTGTCCTAAAACCCAACAGGATGATGGAAGGATAAATTAATTAAATAAATAAGATTTATTGAATTAATTTTGGCTAAAAGGGATAAATGGAGCAAATAAATAAATAAATAAAATTTATTTATTTAGTTTAGGTGATGGAGGATTCGTTAATGGGGGTGGTGATGTTGACATCCAAAAAAGGAGAAGGGAAACAAGGTGGAGTCCTTCGATAGAGGGATGGACAAAGATAAATTATGATGGCACATCAAAAGGTAACCTAGGCAGCTCAGGAGCAGGATGCTTGGTTAGAGATGGGCAAGGCAATATTCTTGGGAAGGCAGCGAAGAATTTAGTGCAAGGGACCAACAATGAAGTAGAGTTCTAAGCACTTATCCTTGGTCTCAATATGTTGATGCCTAGGAGTTATAAGGTTAGAGGTGGAAGGGGACACAATGTTAGTTATAAATACCTTGTGAACCAAGATAATGGCAAATTAGAAGTTGTAGATATTGTTGAACGAGGTGCTTGGTTTGTTGGAAGGATTCAAACATGTAATGTTTAATCATGTGCTAAGAGAGGGAAATGTGGATGTTAACGAGCTAGCAAACTAAGCTATCATCGCATCAGATGATCTCTTATGGGAGGTGAATAATAATGATGGCACCAATGCAATCCTTTGTCAGGCTGTCCAATCCGACCAGGGCAAGGTAGCGAGCAAAGTGTGTAGAGAGTGCTAAAATAATGGGAGAAAATCAAAGGGAGCATTTCATTTTTTTTGGTGGCATTTTGCAAGAGAGACAATAGTAGTAATGGAAACCCCAATTCATCTTGTTTGTAGGAAGCGACAAATGTTATTCCTTAGCCAAGTAACAAACAAAAGGCTAGCATAGTATTTAAGCCGAAGAGTGGAATAGTACTCTTCACCATTGAATGGGTGTTGGGTGAAGACTTCATGAGAAACTGTAACCGTTATAGGGTGAATACAGATCTTTCCTCCATGTTTCTAGTAGTAATGCTAGACCTGAATGGAGAGAAATCCACCATTAAGAAGATGATGGAGGAATCTGTGGAACCAGATTTTAGAGGTGGATGGAAGGAGGTGGTGGGAATGGTGAGATATGGAATTGGTGTGCCATTTCCTAAAGACTTTCACATAGTCAATTATGTAGGGGATGCAGTGAATTGGTGGCCCTTCATCATGGAAGCTGGGGAGGACAAAATAGCTAGATGACAATGCAGAGTAGTGAGGGGACTTGCCTTTCTGAAGGAACTTGTAGGTTTGGAGGTGGAGTATGATTGGATGAATAAGGTGCTGGATTAATATTATGTAGAGGATGAGAATGCATAAGGCGGAGCTGGCAATGTCTATTATCTTTCTGTTATTTCTTGCATCTATAGTATGGAATAGATGTATGCGTAGATAGAAAAGTAGAAAAAAAGCTTATAATAGGTGGTAGGGATAGGTATATCTATAGGGAATTTTGCTAAATCCCTATTTATTTTGTTCTTATGTTGTAATGCTGAACTCTCAATGTTTTGTTAAATTTTGTTAAAAGTATAATACAAAGGGAGTTGACCCCATGTTAGTAGTTTACAAAGCAAAAAAAAATAGGTGATGGAGGAAATGGAATAATTAAATAAATATATTTTATTTAATTAATTTGGGAAAGGGATATGGTAATGGGGACTCTTAGGAAAAAAGTGTTGCAAGGTGATGTCGACAAGGTGATGAAAGTGACATGGTCAATTGTAGGTGTCTACAAATGGAATTTCTAAACTAGCTTGCTATGAGTTGGAAATGTGCTTGAATTGTAATTAGAATTTTATGAAACAATGTAAATAATAACTTACAAAGAAAATTGAGACTTGTGTTTGTATTCTTCATGATTAAAAAAATTAATATGAATCAAAAATTTTCTAATGTTGGTTTAATGGGACATTTGTGATATGTGTTGTAAACCTATGTGTCAAACAACTTGACTATGTCAATAGGACTTAAGTGGTAGTTGATGAAAGTAAATTGGAGACATGATGTGTACCTAACTACAAATACTAGGGTCATTAATGCATGGTAGTTTACTACTTTGCAAGGATTATTAAGTAAATGCTTGTCCACGTGGCATAAATATTGACCCCTCTAGAAAATTAATGTGTAATTTAAAAATTAGTGGATTGAATTGAGTGGAATTGCATATTCAAGAGTATATTTTTAAAATATGTACCCTTTTTAATCTATAAAATTGTTCCAAATTGGTTAATTTAGGGAAAAAGAAACCACTTAAGAGGTAATGCTAATGGGTTCAAAAGAAAATAATTTGCATGGTAACCCAAAATTTGGAAGAAATTTACATATGCAAGTCATGAATTAGGACCCAAAAGTTTAAATTATGACAAGAGTAGAACTCTAAATGGTTTGAAGGTAGCTATTAGAAAAAGAAAATAGATTATACAACCTCCTAATAAGCCAAGATGACTTATTCCAAATGGGGAGGATGTCACATCTCACATTGTGGTAGATTACACATTGGACATTGCATGGGCTATAAGGAGACAAATAAATGAATATTTTATTTAAATGTTGAAACCATAGCAAAAGGTTAAAATATAGGAAATAAAATCAATCTACCCTTCCTAGTGTTGAAATCCTAATAGTATGGTCTAAAGTAAATATTTAAAAAGGATAGCAAATTTATAAAAGAACATGAGCATCATAGATGGACGTTAGGTTATTGAGAGAGGAGAGAAATCCCCTAGAACACCATTGAAGAAGGTATGACATCCATTTACTACCACTGAAAATAGAGAAGACAAGAGTTTGACTAGTGTAGAAGATGTAGCTATTAAGAAGGGCTCGATGGGAGGAATGAAGTGGGATGGAACATTTTGGAGGTTGGCCAGAGCTAAGAATTTTAGGACTTTATTGGGATGCATTTTGGAGCTGCATGTTCTTGAACTCCTATGTTACTGCTACTACAACAATTTATATTAATGTCTTGGAATGCTCTTCGGTTCCTTCCTTCAAGCTTCTTGGATGGGATTGTAGTCTTATTCGAAGCCATATTTCAATGCCTACTATAGAAATATCTACAACATCATCACTAGAGTTGAGTACACCCCTTTGTCACTACTTTCCTAAAATAGTGTTTAATTCTGAATTATCCACTTCCCTAGTTGAAAATAACTAATTTAGGTGGAATTGTGTTGGTGTGCACACATATACATTTCTTTGAGGCTTTTGTTAAATAGCTTAGGTTCCCTACATCTTCCTTCATTTTTCCTTAAGACAAATTTTTCAAATAGTTGATGTGCTTTATGCATGTTTTTTCATTTTGCATTATCTATACTAAGGCAATATTTCTTTTGGAAGAGTTAGGTTAAGTTTTGTCTCTATCTCCAGACATGTAGGGTAAACCTATATGTGAAAATTTATAAGCCTAGACAAGGCACATGAATTGTTTGAAAAAATTCCTAAAGTAATGTGGCTTTAGGAGACACCTTGGTAGTAGGGTATGTTTAAAATAGGTTTGTTGAATATGCTTTAGAAACGTTCAATTGGAATTAGAAAAACATCTTGCTTTCCTACTCTCAAATTGGAGATTTGAAAGAGGGTATAGATTCCCATCAAAGTATAATTAAAAATGGATTTATATTAGATGTAATTACAAAGGCTAATTTGTATCACCATATCCTTCACAAAAATTATGCATAGAATTTAATAAATAAGTCATGCACAAACTCTCTCTTGAATGTTCATTTAAATTGTGATTAATTCTCTTTGTAGCTAATATTGTGTGAATAGGTTTAAAGTTCCTTGTAGTTTCCTAATGCCTAATGTGAGGGAGAAAGTGGTGATCTACTAACTCACTAAGATCTATTCAGTTTCGTGTTCATTTATCATTGATAAATAAACATATACATAGTTGTAAATGGTCAATTATGGTGATGAAATTCATATACCCAAGTCCATATTGTTCTTAATGTCAATAGAATCCATATATTCAATTGTATACTGATATTAATGTTGAAAAACCCTTTTATAGGGCTAGGAGTTGTTATTAAAGTTGTATGTGGTTTGAACCACTTGAAATCTTTTGCAACTAGAGTACAAGGTGTACTTGGTACCTATGATAATACGAACCAAAGACCTAGCATTGGGCCTCATAAGATGGTTTAACCCATCCATTACATTTTGGATCTATCAATGACTTGGATCAATATTATTTATGGATTTAAACTAAAAAGGTTTGTATGGGACAACATTGTCACCAATTTTTGTCATAGCCCTATTGATAAATGTCCTTTGACTACATTGAGTAAGTTTATTACTATTTAGTATACCGTGGTATTTATAATACCAAGGTATACTAGATAGTGATGTCAGGTTGAACTTGAGTTTTATCTTTGGAATTATGTGTAGACCCTTAATTATTTAAGGTGAAACTTAATGGATTTTGGTAAGGTTTTATTAACAGAATGTAAAGAGTTAAATATAGTACCTTCCTTATGGAATTCCCTTGCAAACCAGAATGGAGTTTAATTTCTACATAATAAATGTTATGCCCTCAGGTAGAATATTATTTAATATTACTATTTTGGTTTTAATTTCTATCTAATAAATATTATGTTTTTGAGTAACAACTTAATTGAGTGAATGACCTTTAAGATTACTCTATGAGTTGTATTTGTTTATGTATATGTGATTAAATAGAAGCTCACTCATGTGGGTTCAATGTCTTACTTATGTGTTGGTAGTTTTGACCCCAAGAGCTATAGGACCATGTGTATGGATTAATGGATCCCTCTACGTAGTATTGTATCTAGATTAACTAGTCTAAGTTGTAAGTTCTCTTGGGACAATATGTTTTAGATCAATGTTCTCTTACTTTCTAAATGTTGGAATGCTGAATCAAGATGAAATAGGAGCTAGCTTCTTGGCATCACAACTAGGGTTGAGAAAGGGACCAGAAGCTATGAGGGTATAGGTAGAGGATAACTGTTTTCTTATCATAGATTGTCCCACTCATCCTAAGGTGATCACCAAAATTATAAAACCTATGAACCAATTATAGATAAGCTTATCATTGCTCTAGCATGATAGGAGTTAGGGAGCGTGCTCTGGCAAAAAAAGTATTCATCCATATCTAGGGTTACCTAGATTTTACAAGTGATAGATGCTAGAGCTACCTGATATCATAGGGTTATCCAACTTTCACCAATATCATGTAGGTGATAGATTCTAGGAGCTACTTGATTTCATAGTGTTTAGATATGATTTCATGAGTGGCATGAAGGTGACAAATGCTAGGATTAGATTGTCTTTCACAAGTGGTATATAGGTGATGGATTCCAAGATCTACCCATCTCAAAAGTTTAGTATTAGCATTGGTGTATCAAAAGGAATGCATATGCTTCTAGTGTTTTGTTTATCTAAGGTATGATTCTCAAGGTTCTAATTATTAAATCACTCTATTCAATTGATAGTACAAACACTAGTCTTAAGTAAGGTAAAACCATAAGACATCTTGATTATGCTTATCTAGTTATAATGTGACTTATATGCTTAGTGGGCTATGAAAATCTTATTAATGACTACACATGTTGTGTGTTGTTACACTTATGTCCTTGCTAGTGATGACACAAGTAGTATGGGATGCTTGTCTCATCATCCAACTAGAAATGAACTATGAAAAAGGATGAGACCCATGGTGTATTATGGGACATTTATCTCATCGTACAACTAGAAATGAACTAGGAAAAAGGATGAGACCATTGGTGTATTACAGGATGCCTTAACACTCCTCTTTCTAACTGAGATGTACTTAAGGGATTATGTTCTTGTGACCTAGGTAAAGGGGAAGATGCTTTCATTAAAGTTGCAACCACTTCCTTTTTTCCAACTAGAAATTATGTGTAGATGTGATGTTGTTTAAGTTATTCACATTATGTATATGTGATGTATGCATGATCTAGTCACATAGTGTATAGGTGACACATGCATGGGCTAGTCACACCATGTATATGTGATGCATGCATGAGTTAATCACATTTTTGTAAATGAGATGTATGCATGAGTTAATCACATTGTGTATATGTGATATATGCATGAAGTAGTCACATTATGTATATGTGATGTATGCATGAGTTACTCATATTGTGTACACATGCTCTATGCATGTGATGTATGTATTAGTTGGTCCCTTTGTGGATTGTGTGGGTTTTGTAACTTTGAAAATTGCATACCCTTACAATTTCAAATTACATTTTTACTCACTTTGGTGTCCATTCCCTTAGCATGTTTTAGGCTCATTTTTAGCCCTTGTCTTAGGCTTTTACTACCCATAGTACTGAGTTTACCCTTATGCTTTGTCATTTGTAATTGTGTTCAAGGAATTTTGTTTAAGTGTTTTAAACTCTTACTACTATCCTAAGTTGTTTTGAAGCATTAGGAATTGAAGTCACCTAGATGATAGTACAGTGCATAGACATATGCATGATGCACTAGCATCTTGCAACTACTTGTCACCTAATGACCATTTCTAAGAATTCCTCACCACCTTCTTCTACATGCATGATTTTTGGTAATGCCTCTATCACATCCAAATGACTCATTTTTGACCCACCTTCCCTATTATTCCCTCCAACTCTTGCATTTTGAACTCTCTTGGAAAATATAATAATTTTATGGCATTCTATATTATCTCTTTCATACTATTGGTATTCTACAACACTCTTTGTGATGTTTCTGGGCATTCTACAACAAATAATGATATTTTGTGATTTCTTCAAGATCAATGTGAACAATATTCAATCATTTGACATATTTGTGGGATTTTTGGAACTGCTTGTTCTTGGCTATGTATCATTCAAGTTTCCTCCTTGAGGTGATTGTGTTCCATTATCCCTCTCTTTGCTCATTCTCTATGTGTTAATCAACTTTTGTGTAGAAGGCACTTTGTGGGTTCCTCTATTTCCTTTCATTCCTATCATGTACACTAGTTTACTTGGCTTGGGCAGATCTTATCTTGAGCATTCATAGTATTATTATTGTGATTGTTGTTATTTCTCTTGACCTGAAGGAAAGCTCCCAAATACCCCTAACAATTTTCTATTTCTTGTAGCTCACATGTTTTTCATGGAGAAGACTGTAGGGTGTTGAGCTGGTCATTTCTCCCAAAAGGCACACCTATCAGAAACTACTACCATTCTAGATAAGGACTAGCGGGACGTGGTTAAGCCATGTCATGAATCCTGAAGGGGGACACTGACTTTTTTGCCAACAATCCCCCTCTCAGCATTACCCAAGGGGATTTGAACCCGTGACCACAAAAGATCATCTTTGCATGATATATTTCTCAAACACCCTCATATATACTTGTGCTATCAAATCAATGTAATCAAAGAGATGAGAAAACATTAAAAGGTTTTGCTAGACAAGTATCACATCACTACATCATTGTGAAAATCAACATACTATTCTTCTTTCACATATATTCAACTCCACTTTCAAAACTAAACATGACAAACCAAAAGTCAAGGTATTCTTCTACATACAAAACTATACCTTCAACTCTTCTGCATACTGTAGAACATTTAGTCAGAACCTCCTTGCATTGAAAACATAATTCAAATTCAAGCCTTTCAAACACACTGATTTACATCACAAAAATTGGCAATTTGCACATGAACATGTAGGTATAGCTCTCTAGAACACGAATCATCAATCCAACCACCCAAAAACATCTCATAGTTCTTTTTTATGAATTTTCCTGGCCATCTGGGTTGATAGGAAACTATCAAAAAGTGGTTAGGGCTTCATTTGCTACAACTTCCTATCAAATTTTGAGTGCACAGAGAACTGTTGAATGTTTGAAATATTTTAAATATCCACCGTTTGATCAGGGCTTGACACCCTCAAAGACACCATTGATTTGTCTTTCCTGCTCGACCTTGTAACACTCACCTTTACGCCCGGTGGAACCTAGTCAACGAGGCCAGTTGAACAATGATGCAAATACCCATAAGTGTTCACTTAAGTGGGTCTTCACCAGCTAATACAATTCACCAAAGGATTAGATAAAAAGTAACAACAGGTGACAAGGGTTAATACATAGTATCTCTTAAACATTTAGTTAGGGTTTATAACATTACAAATAACTCCAACTTGAAGCCCTAACTTGTCATTGACACACATTGACACCCTTAAAGAGCTTGCATGACATGAAGCATAGACATAATGAGACCTAACTGTCCCATGAATGAAAGACCACAAATGATATCAACAACATCATGAAACCATGAACAAAGGTGACCTTACACATGAGGATGACACACAAAGTTAACTCCATCTCTATCATAATCAACTCAAACCTTCCAATCCCTTCCAATCTTGATAAACAACTCTTTCACTGATCAACATCATCAACAACATTAAGTGACTATGATATCATGAGCAAGCATCATGACACCATCATTGTATCACCAATCTTTTGGACTCCTTGTAATCAAGACCAAAGATCTAAGGGCATTGCAAATCCAACTTCCAACTGTGATGAAGAAAATTCAAGTTGTTCTAACTATGACATCACCATTATACATAACCTTTGATCTTGTAAAGAAAGACCAACCTTTGTCTTGTCTCCATGAACTTTGCATCACCATAACCTTTGACATCAATGACAAATACTGCAAACAAACTCCCCCTTTGGCATTGATGTCAACCAATCAAGCATATGCACCTAGTTGCTCTTCTCCCCCTTTGAAATCCAATGACAAAGAACCCTAAGTTGCAAAGCAATCACTCCCCCTGCAAATGAGATCTATATAGAAACAACAACAAACATCTTGGCTACACATCGTCAATGGCATATCAAACTTGCATCATAGCATTCTGAAATCAATATATCCTTAACTGTCAAGCATTTGATCTAATCACTATACAAACAACATCAACTGATAGAAAAAAACATCATGTTGCAAACAAAGATTGTGACAGAGTTCAATAAAGAAGAAACACTATACACTGCATTTCACCATTGTCGACATCCATATGACAAGATTTGTAAATAAAAAAATATCACTATTTCACAATCAAGCAATCACTATCATCAGTCATCACAGAGCTTAGTCAAAGCATCATCATAGAGCTCAGTCAAACCAAATCAATATGGATAGTTAACACTATCAAAAATTAATGTAACTGATCACTGTCTACTGTCAAGACAAATAAAGATGGAATAATGATACCACTATCAAAAACAAAATTAGAGATGCTGATCACTGTAAAAATGATGATACCACTGTCAAAAGAAGTTACCACTGTCATAAGCACTGTCAAAACAAGAGTTGTCACTATATACATTATAAGACTACATTGTTCAAGATCTATCCTCACTGTCAAGACAACATATTACTGTTAGAGATGAATGAGGATTATCACTATGACCAAACATTATCACTGTGACCACTATAAAAACACCAAACACTATTTATCATCCCTGTAGTACTGTCATATGTCAAATCTCAAAGAACCTCTACATCCAAATGGATGAACAAAATATTAATAATTACAACCATTTTACAAAGCAACAAACCTTCACAACAACCAAGACTTTGTAAGAAGATCAAAAGGTACTGTACTATCACAAAAGATCATCTGCACCATTGAGAATCACTCTACAATTTCCACTGCACATGACCACTATTATATATATTAAACCCTTATGCATAGAAAGACATGAAGGATCTTCACCATTTTCTCATTCTAATGGCTCCTAACACCATCACATATAGATTCAATGTGATCTATGTTCCTCCAAGGATCTTTGTGACTATTTTAATGTATAAAACATGAACCCAAAATCATGAACTAAACAAGATGAGCCTGATGATTATGCAGAACTATTTTCATATAATATAGATCCCAACAATACAACATCCTTGTATTAAATCATGTCAAACACACACTGGACCCTTGTTCCTATTCTTTCATGCTCTGACATAGAACAAGTCTTCACTATTATACCCAGCCAAGACAAATAACACACATAATCTCTTTGACTTCTTCATGGGGATGAATGATAAACTATAAGCAACTCCCCCTGAAACCATGCATAAATGTTTAGTGAGGAGAAGCATGAGAAAGACTATCCAATCTCTCCATCAGTTGTTCAAAAATATCCATGGATTTGGTCCTTTTCAAGTTATAGATGTTTGCTTTAGTCCGTAGCCCTGCTACAATAGTTTCACCTGATTTCTTTCTTATTTCACACCCATTAGCATCAAAAAGAACATTGAAACCATTATCACAAAACTGACTTACACTTAAGAGATTATGCATTATACCTTCTACATAGTATACATCAAGCAAAGGTGTGCCATCATCTAAGAGCAATGTACTTTTTTCTTTGATTTGAACACAATCATGTCATTTCCAAACTTGACTAACCCACCTAAAAAATCTTCCAATTCAATGAACATGCTCTTGTCACCTGTCATGTGGTTAGAACACCCATTATCTATGATCCATAACTCCCTCTTTTTGATATGAAAAGCATTTTGAACTAGCATGGCTTCAACCTTTTTGTCAAATACTTTAGGTCTCCAAACTAATTTTACCTTTCCTCTACTCTTATCAGCATTAGATGATGTTTTTGTGATTAGACTACTAGTTCTCCTTGAATGTTTTTTCAAATAATGTCTACAAAACTTTGATATGTGTCCAAAGTTATTGCAATTGAAACATCTTAACTTGTTCAACATTTCAAAAGGACTTCTACTCATAAAATGTAAACTTTTTCTTGCAACAACATTACATTCATTTGCCTTGTGCCCATACTGATTACAATTGAAACAATAACCATAGAAATGTATATTATACCTAGATGGAGCATACTGTCTTCCATTTGATGACCTCATCAGCCCTTTATTTGTAATATCAACATGTTTAAAATCTTTGGAATGTGAGCATTGACCTTCTTCAAACTCTAGACCAGTTTTGTCCTTGTAGCTTTTTTGTTTTCCCAAAAGATCTTCTGATTTGTCACTGCTGCCACACATGTCAAGTCTTTTCTTCAAGACTACAACTTCTACCTCTAAAGCATGATATTCCTTTTCTTTGGTATCTAACTCCATTCTTGTGACCTCTACAACTCTCTTACTCTCTTCAAGTTTCAGTTTTAGGTCTGCAATTGATTTTTTAGAATCAATGACTTTGCTGATCAGACTTTCATTATCTTTTTGAGTCTGATTTCTTTGAACAGTAGCCTCCTTTTTGAGTGTCTTAATTTCATCAAGGGTACATGTCAACTCACCTTCAAGATCAACCTTTTCTTCTTCATTTTTAGATTGATCTTCACTTTCTTCTTTTTGATTTTCACTAATAACAACCAAGAACAAGGTTTCCTCTCCTTCTTCAAGAAAATCTTTTGAACAACTATCTATTGCATCAACATCCTTAGTGAACAAACTTGCCTTCTTTTTGAAAGAGTTTTTCCTTTTAGAGTTATATTGTTTCTTCTTTATTTGCCTTCTACTGTCCTCTTCATCACTTTCAGAATCTTTGTAAGGACATTGAGCAGCATAGTGTCCTATCCTACCACAACCAAAACATTTAAATGGAAGCTTACCTTTATACTTTCCTAATGACCCCTTTTTCAATCTTCTTACAAAGGAGGACTCTTGGTCATTCAATTTCTCTGGATCAAAATTTGTCTCTTTGTCCTTTTTAACATATTTGAAAGCAACTTCTTTACTTGTAGACTCATTATTACAAACTCCCATCTCATAAGAAGTAAATGTTCCATGAAGTTCATCTAAGGTAAGTTTGTTTATATCCCTCTCTTCTATAGCAGACACTTTGGAATTATACTTGGATGTTAGAGACCTTAGTAGCTTCTTGACAACTATTTTTCTTCCAAAGTCTCACCAAGACCATGGATAGCATTGACAGTCTCTTGAACTCTCAGAAGGTAATCAACCACCTTCTCTTCTTCACTCATTTTAAAACTCTCAAAATTAGCTCTAAAGGTTTGTAATTTGGCTTCCTTGACTTTTTCATTACCCTGATAGATACTAGACAACTTATCCCAAATAACCTTAGCAGACTTACTATCCATAATTTTGACAAGGATCCCATTAGTCAAACCACAACAAATGACATTTTTGGACTTAGCATTACTATCATAGGCCTTCTTTTCATCAACAGTTGAAGCAACATTTGTTTCTTTATACTCATTTTTAACTATTGCCCAAACTTCATAACCTAGGGAAGACAAGTAGGACTCCATTCTAAATTTCTAGAAGGAAAAACTAGACCCATTAAATAATGGTGCTTTGAAAGAAGAATAACCTTCCTGATTGGCCATGCCAAGTACTCCACTAATAGGATCTCCTAAGTTGATTAAACTTTGAACAAGGAACCCAAGGCTCTGATACTACTTATAGGGTGTTGAGCTGGCTGTTCTCCCAAAAGGCACACCTATCAGAAACTGCTACCATCAGAGATAAGGATCAATAGAAGGCGATTAAGCCAAGTCACGAATCCCGAAGGGGGGTGCTGACTTTTATTCCAACAAAGACATCCAACCACATGAGTGTTTTGTTGATTTCTTTTCCATCTTGTCATTTCATTATTTCTTTTGGGTAGATTGATTAAATCTCTTCATTTCTTGTTTCTATTGTTACCTATATATTCTCTTAGTGCTTTGTTGTTTCTTCATGTGTAGGTTGGACATAGTCTTTGAGTGAAAAGATTAAAGTTCTAGTTTTTCATGTTGTACAGACCATAGTGTGACATCTAGACATTCGTACAACATGCTGGCATCTCAAGAAATCAACTCCAAGATTTTGTAATAGGTTCCTCATATCTCCGTGTTTATAGTTTTACTTTTGTTTGATCAAATATACACCCATAAATTCTATAAATTTTATTTCTTTTAGTTTTCATAGTGTTTTGGCTTGATTATAAAACTTAGTTTTTAAAGGGAAAAACACATTAGGCTCAACTAGTTAAATCTACACTTCTATTAGGATAATAGTAGATTAGATTTGTCATGAATGAGCTAGTTGTTCCTAGTGTAGTCATTGAGATAATTTGGTGAGAAGAAGCACACTTTTCCTTACCAAATTGAATTTCATATACTACATTTTGGTGAACCTAATGCTCTTAAAATCTTTAAAATTTAAACAATCTAATAATCTTTATCATCATCTTAGATTATGTGTTGTGAATCCTAATTTAGTTTATGAGCTTCACAAGCTAATCCCTTTATTCTGACAATGTTGTTAGAATAAGTTTGCAAAATGTCAGAATGGATCAATCTTGTACTTCTACCACTCATATTAGATCAACACCAGATTTTGTAAACTTCTCCTATAACCCTACTGCAGCAACTCTACCTTCTCTTTTAATTTTCTCAACTCCTCTAGTAATAGGTTTCGATGATGCAGAAGTAGACTTCAACCACAAGGCCACTTTAGATAGTGTTTCTCTAACCCAAGTGCATGACTTAGATCAACACTTGGCATACTACAAAAACTTCTTGACTAGTGAGAGTATGTCTAATGTTTCTAGTCCTCTTGTTGACGCCCTCCATGCCATGTTAACTAATCACCTTGATGGTCTTGATTTAATCTGTGATATTGCTCACATTATTCACAATGATGTTCCACCTTTGTCATCTTACTATGAGGGCACTTAGGAATCCCATTATAATTTTAGAGGTAATCAACTCTTTGTTTCATTGCCCAATACTAGTGTCCACACATACACATCTTCTCATATGGTTACTAGTTCTACGCTACACGATCAACCAAATCTTGGTTCATTTGGAGTGGTGTTGAACCCCATTAACCAATATGGGGTTGATCCCTCTTCTGTACCTTTATAGTTTAGTTTTCCTGGTGGGCACCTTGGAACCTCATAGCCCTTACCCTCATAGCACATGCCATTGCCCTTAATAGGCCCCATTGTTTCTTCCACTATGTCCACCCTTATGCATACCAAAGATCTTGTTGTAAACCAAATTTTCCAAAACATGGGGACTCTTTAGCAATAACTTGCCATGTTCTCCACATCTTAATGAAATTACTCATTCTTCCATATTATAAGTTATAGTACCCTATCTCTTAGCATCCTAGGTGGATAGTTCCTTGTTATTTTTGAGACACCTCAGTTTAAAAGGTATTTTGGTAAAGGCGATCCACAAACATATGCGTCTACCTTCACCGCACTCTACAGTAATTTCATTTTTTAGGATTAGTTGTTAGCCAAACTATTCTCATGGTCATTGAAGGACAGTTACACATTGGATTGGTTTTTCTCATTGTCAAACTGTTGATGGTGTTTTTAGCACACAACAACGTAGGTATGATTGTTGGTATCACACCTCTCTTGAAAAGTATCCTACCCTAGGTAAGACTGCTCCAAGGATAATACAGCTAGGTCTTAGCATGCTTGGAATTTCTCAGTTGGAATGTTCTAGCTATGCCTACAAGGGGTCTTACATGCAATGTGACAGATTTGACTAGTTGGGGCAGCAATACATGTAAACCCTTATAACGTTTTAGCTGATATCTTTGTATAAATTGCTGCTGAAATCTAAATCTAACAATTGATAAATAAGAAAATGCAAAAGGAAATAGAGTTTAGAGAGATCCTAAGTGACATTCACAAGATAAAGATTGTTGTAGGTAGACAAACATTCACATTTAAACCAATTTTTTGTTTTACCAAGCTACAACTTTGCTACAGTGCTATAGAAAATAGTGCTATCTTCTATAAATTTGTCAGATTTTTAGATTACATACATTGATTAAATACCCAAATGCTGACATGATTTAACTACTGTAATGCAATTGAACTAAGCTTAGTTTAACAGCCTAGGATAACTATGCACAACTACTTACAATCAACAAGCAACTAATATTATGGACTTGAATGTTCATCAAAAACCTTAACAAATCAATAGCATTGCAAAAGCATGATTTAACTAATGCAGATCAAGATGTGAACCATGGAACCAAATTAACAATACAAGAGACAAATTCCTAGAGAAACCTGCAATAACTTTCTTTGCATTAATAATTTGGTAGAGTATCAACAATTCAGCATCAAGAGTCCTACAAATGAGAGAAAGATGCCCCTTTATATAGGAGAGGCGCCATACTAAGTTTTTGAATGTACGGTGGAGACTAACTCAACACCAACAACCCATATTTAACAACATTAAATACATTTATAACAACACCTTGCATTCTTGGATTACATTTGTCCTATAGGAAAAGGATGAAAAATGATCTCTAAATACATTGAATTTGGACAATTTAAGTACTCATTTGACTATACATAGAGAAAAGTCACTTTTCAAAGTATAATAGAGATAAAATAGTGTCACATGACCTTATAAATATAGCATTTTTTACAAGTGACGGGATTTACATTTTTGATTTCAAATGATTTAACATTTTATACATCTTCATCCAAATCTACTTTGTTCTCTTCAGCCTTTTTGTTGTTGTATGCTACTTGTAACATCAGAAAATGTCCCCTTGAGGGCTTTTCCCTCATAAGGTTTAGCTCCCGAGTCTTTAGTATGCATTTAGAACATTTTACTTCATATTTTGGCATCTCGATGGAATGAGACCTGGGTTTCATGGCAAATGGGACCTAGGAAGACCCCTTGAGCTGTACCCTACCCAAAATAGGGGGAAGGACTTGGGCACCCATGCCCTAGTCCTGCCCTATTTTGGGGCAACCCCAATTTCTGGGTGTCGGTTTGTGACCATTATTAGGTCCCTTTGCTGACACGGTAAGTTTGAATTTCAAATATCTTAGCGGGAGTGCTTGTAGTGGCATATATAAGCATGTTTAGACATTCATTTGTAAACTCAATTTCAATTAGATGATCATTGTGAACTCTAAGCATTCTCAAGGTGATTCAAGGCTTCTATTGTGTTGCAAGAGCAGACTTGTATGTTTTGTGTGTTGATATTTGCAAATTTGAGCATCAATTTCCTCATGGCATGAAGAGCCTCTTCCTCCATGAGAGCTTCACTACAAGGTGAGATAATATTGTGTTTTTATCATTTATTCCTTTAGTTTTTGCCTCTGCCTCACAAGGGCACACACTCTTTGTCTGACAATGGTGTTTAGAGACTTAAGTGTCCTCTAGGGCTTGACTGAGGCAAGCCTCTAAACACCACAACCCCCAAACCAAGTCTTGTGATTGTAGGTTACAGGTGTCACATCTGGAAAAGGTGGAGTTGTAGGAAGGATTGGTAGGCATCAAGGATTCAAGATCTGAAGAAAAGTCAGACACAAGAGCACTTCCAGGACTTGGGTGCTCACACTAGTGTCCTCTGCAGACAAATCTTGAGAAACAGAAGTTACAGGGCTGATCAGTGTTGGAAGGAGGTCCAGATTCCCTGAAAAAGTAGGTACCTTGGACTTGGGTGACCGCACCTTAGTCCCTGACTGTTCCACTTTAGAACCCTAAAAATAGGTATTCTGTAATTTAGTTATTTACTCCTGTTTGCAAGAGCTTTTCCGTCTTTGATTAATTTGTTGCCGTATTTGCATAATTAGGGTTTTAATGGTTAATTGGGCATAAGAGAAGGAAAATTAATAATTAAATTCCCTAATCTAAGTTTCCCTTCATTTGTAAGTGACCTAGGGTATGATAGTGCTCTCCACTCGACCCTAGATCCTTCAATGTTTAGTGGAGAGGGGGATTTTAACATCTAAACAACAAAAGATTAAAAAAATCTAATTTTACCCTAAACATTTTGGTGAACCCATGTTTTTAGACTTAAATTGCAACTTGTTGAGTGTTTGTCTTCAGATTTGGTGTGATTTCATTCATTCATATAGGCATTTACTTTATTGCATTGAGAAAAATTTAAAAAAATTGAAAATTTTGAAAAATTCAAAAAAATTACATTGTTTGGCTTACTAAATTGCATCAATTCTTTATAAATTTTCCTAATTCATGATTTTTGCATCAGATTTGATATAAACTACAGAAAAACACAAAAATTCAGAAATTTGCATTGCATTTTTATCATTTAATTGCTAAGGTTTTGTGGAAATTTTGACAATTTTGATATAACCTAGTAATTCCAAAATCTAGGGTTAGTAGGCAAAATCTTTTCTTAGATTTTTCTATTTATTTTAGAGGGTCATTAAAATTAACTTTTGGCTATAGTCTTTTTTTTAGTTTAAATTTGCATTTAGATTTAAAATATTTGCATTTTTGCATACAAAATTTCAACAAAAACTAGCAATTTTCATACATTTTCATTAGATTTGCATTGGCATTTTGCATGTTCAAGCTTGAAAATAATTTCTAGATCTAATAGTATTTAATTTCCATCATAAATCAGACTTCAAAACATTCGCATAGCATTTTGTCCCAAGATCTCAAACCTAGGGCTTCAAAAACAACGATTTTCACTAAATTTGGCCTTATTGACTTTATAAAATTGCACCATAGGTGTGTTGCGAAAGGTATTTTGGCATTAATTTTTTGTTATCAGGGTAATAATTTTCTTCCCCTCATAAAAAGCTTCACAACACCCTTTTATCGGGCTGTTGTAGTGAAAATTTGGTGAAAAACTACACATTTTGGCTATTTTGGCCCTAGGCTTTGACCTAGTTTGCATTCCAAGCGTGTTGTGATCAATTTTATGGATTGAGGTGACTGATATTATTGATATTATTTGTTGTACCTCCTAAAATTCCTTACAACACCCCTTTTGCTAGGCCTTGGAGTTGAAAAACCGTGAAAAATAGTCTATTTTTGCTATAGTTTCACTAGGGTTTGACCTTAAGTGGTACTAAAAGCGTGTTGTGCTGGGTATTTTGACACCAAGTGGCTGTTATTACTGATATTATTTTCTATCCATCATCAATTTCCCCACAACACCTTTTGTTATGCTCTCTTGCATTGAAATTTGGTGAAAAAAGTGCCTATTTTGACATATTTTCAGTATAATTTGACTTGGCATTAAATTTTGCTGTTTTGGACTGATATTAGACATATAACTTGCTTCCCTTGACTGAAATCCTCACAACATCCTTTGTTTCAATCATTTGCATTGAAAAGAGTACAAAAAATCAAGCATTTTGGCCGTCAATCATATCCTTCTCCTAGGATTTGTTATCTTAGTTTGTGCGCTGTGTGTTGTATGCTTTTGTATAAGCTTTATGAAAAATTGTCCTAAAAACAATATACCTTTGAGAAGAAGTAAAAGATTAGTGGGATCTAGTGCTCTTGAAGAAGTTGGTACTTTGGACACCTTCTTTATAAAGGGAGAAACTCAAATTGTGCAAGATATTATACATCTTCCAACCTCAATGGAAGAACAAACTTTTCATGATGTTGATAACACTATTGAGGTAGCAAGATATGTATCTAATGCAAAAATATAAAAGTTGGATAAAGACCTAGCTGAATTTCAAACATTTATGGAAAATGAGAGAATAGTTAAAGAAGTCGTTCCTACCATTCATAATATAAGAGAATTGATAAAAGACGGACAAGATGGTGTTAATGCACTTCATGGTCTAGCACATATTGTACAAACCAATATCATGCCGGTAACTAAATGTGCGCAAATGATAAATAACACTTTATCACCATCTCACAGTCAAGTTTCCATACCTATACCAAATACAAGAATATCCACGTTTACATCAATGATCTTAACGACTAATGTGAACACTTGTAGTAATGCTACCACTGGTATTGGAGTATCTAATGGCATTAATTACAAAGTTGTGGGATTTAATTATCAAAATTTGATTCCTAAAAGGAGATCTATGAATAATTGCTCTCAACCTCCTATCTATTCCACTCATTTCTAGCTACCCATTACATACTCGCAACCATCTTGCACCTATCATTATGGCCAACCACCATTAACATATTCTTAGCCTTCACCTATTGTATCTCAAGCTCAATCACCTCCTCACCTTGGTTCTAATTCCTCACAACAAACCGCATCTCCCAATGATGCCATTCTAAACCAACTTTTACAGGGCATGACTGCTTTACAACAAAAGGTAACAAATTTGACAAATTCTTCGCAGCCTAGTCTACCAACATATCATGCCCGTAATCCGTTATCCTATGCAATTTTGAGAACTCCTATGCCTAAGAGGTTTGAGACTCCTCGCTTTGAAAAATATGGTGGAAAATGTGATCCTAATATCCATGTGCAAGCATTCACAGCTATGTGTAGTGATTTCTATTTTGAAGAGGATTTGTTGGCAGAACTTTTCCCATGATCTCTCAAAGATACTGCTTTAGAATTGTTTTGCTCGTTGTCTCTGAATTCAATACACTCCTTTTCACAGTTGATTGATCAATTTTTACAACATTTCCAAGCAAATATCGCAGCCTAAGTTACTCTAATTGACTTGGTTCCATGCAAACAAGGTCTGAAAGAAAAAGTGATTGAATTCATTAATCGGTATCAAGGACTTTATGCACAGATTCAATATCAGATGAAAGATGAGGATGTTCAGAAGATATTTATTACAAACCTACAGCCTAATATTCATGATAAGATCCTCTTGCTGAAGTATAACTCCTTTCAACATTTATGCACTGCCCTTCGTGATTATCAACTTTCATCTAGTCAGTATGAAAACCAAAACTCATTGCCTCAAGTTAGTCAATCCATGGGCGGATCATCACAAAACAATTTTAAGAGGAACAATAATAGGATTTTCATCAAGATCAATGGACCAAATATGAATGTGTCTGCTATAAATAGTCCAAAGAAAGCATCATATCAACCAAGAAATTTTACTCTGATATCTGAGTCCTATCATTCTATCATGAATCAAGCTATGAGTAACAACATTCTAAAGTTTCCTCCGATCAAGCCTGTTGATCCTAGTAAACAAGGACCTTACTTTGATGCTAATGCCTTTTTCCATTATCATCAGACGCAAGGACATGACACTGAATGATGTATGCATCTTAAACATGAGATACAAGACCTTATTGATTCAAATATCATCCAGGTATCAGGTGTGAATGATAATCGAAATAAGTCGGTTGCTCTGCTGAATCAGAATTTATAAATCTTCACTAATCCTTTTCCTAAACATACCAAAAATAATATGGTGGAACAAGATTTAGTGGAAGTAGACAAGGATGATTACTTGGACTATGATAGTATTGTGGGAATGATTGAAGTAGATAAGAAACAAGTGAATAACCCACCTCATCCACGAAGAAATAGAATTTATGCTGAGGTTCCTCCTCTGTTATCCTTATATGGATTAGGAGATAATCACAATGTCTTTGAAAAGAAAGAACAACAACCGATACAGACGAGAAAGATAGTACAGGATGACTTCCGTTACTATTCTAGAGAGATTCAACAACGAAAACTTGCTAAAAATAAAAAAAGAGCAAGACGACAATTAAGAATCAAAAATAATAGTGGTTCTCCCCCTCATAAACAACAAAAAGTCTCACTTAAACAAGGATTTAAAGAAAAAGCATCATATGAGAACAAACAAGACCTCCATAAGAACCACTCAAATTTTGCATTAAACATGATCGAGTACCTCTCCAAGAGGTTCGAGAGCTCCAAGATATAATATGAAGACCCTACAGGTAAGTATGTCTAAACCTTTATCTCTCTCATGATGTACTTCCCCCATGATCTTTTATATGTTGTTTAGGCCTCTTGGGATGACCTCTGATTCTCTCGTAAGGTCCAGGATACCAGGAGACCACCTCTGTTGTGACCTTCTTCTATTTGTATCATCATTCTTCTATATTGCCTCTCTCTCTGATTTCATTGTTGTGTGTTGTGTCTTACAGACATAGTGTCATGGTTGGTGACCTGGGGGCACCCTCCTATGTGACTGTCCCTAAGACACTTGTCTCTCCTCTCTTATTTATTGTTTCCCTTCCTCTAGTGTTCCCACCTAGCGGGCGGATGATGACAAAAATTTATACTGATGCGGACCTAGTGTCCCTTTCGGGAGCAATAAAAAAATGGACTTAGTTCCTAATATGACAATGGGGTTGTATATTTTATCTGATGCTTAGCTAGTGGAAGTACTCATGCTTTCTGCATAGTGAATTTGATGATGTTTTTGTTGCATTTACAAACCTTAACAATACTGCTACTCTATGCACATTTGTTTGTCTTTGAATCTAGCCTTGGCGGTACTTGATTTAGTGAGCTTCATGATATAGCCCTACGGTTATCCTCGAACTCCAAATTCATGGTATAACCTTGCCTCTTTGTGTGGATAATCATATGCATTAATGTTTTTATTTATAATAATGTTGTAGACACTAACATGTTTCATGTAGGGATGTGTTTGTGGGAATATTTGGCGATCATAAAGTACATGTCACCTCTGAGGGGCATGGGCTTTGCGAAAGTTGGTGTTCCCTTGTGTGTTTTCTTCCTACCTTAACGTGCTTGATATCTATAATTGATATCAACCACCTTAAGGTGGGGGCATATATAAGGTAAGCTATCTGTTATAGATGTTAGCAATGTGTTTGACCTCAGATGCAGAGACTTGCACCCTAGGGTAGTGCATTGTGCATCCTGAGTTTGTTTGCAATCATTCAATCAATCATGTAAGCCCTCTGCAGAGGTGGGTTATCGAGCATATTCTTTTTCTTAAGCCCTCCATAGAGGCGGGGATGGTGTATTTCTCAGAGCAGATTACATCATCCTGTCATTTTCAAAAGTCCTCTACAAAGGCAAGGAGTGGTTCTGTGACTAACTCAACCCTTAAGCATGTCTTCGGCAATTGTTGTGGTGAAGCCCAATCATTGGTGTGTGCCTGTAATGTGCCTGAGATGGTGTTGGACCTAGAAATAGGTACTCTCAATTGCTTGTCTGCCGTGTTTTCTCCATGTCTTCAAGTGTGTGTGTTTTGGCGTGCTTGTTTTGTGTGGCATGTTTGTTGCCCCATATGTAGAGACCAGTGCCCTCGGGTAGTGCTTCCAGCATTTTGGGAGGTTTTACGTGTCTTGTGTGTGTGTTGCCCCATATATACAGAGACCTATGCCCTAGGGTAGTGCATCCTGTATTATGGGAGGTTTGTTTACTTTCCAGTACTTGCATTTGCATTTCATATATATGAGAAAAAGAAAAGATATCATTTATGTCTTCCATGCATTAATGTGTCTTCTATGCATTGATTGTCTACTCTATGTTCTATGTGACTATAACTGTCTTCTCTGTGTTTTGCATGCATGTTACAGTTTCCTATGTGATTGGCGTATCTTCTCCGTGCTTGGCGTGTTTGTTGTGTTTGTGATCTTAATTTAATGCATGTATTGGCCTCGCGTTTATACATACATTAAAGTGGGGGCTAAATGTAATGTCAGAAAATGTCCCCTTGGGGGCTTTTCCCTCATAAGGTTTAGCTCCCAGGTCTTTGGTATGCATTTAGAACATTTTAGTTCATATTTTGGCATCCCAATGGAATGAGACCTGGGTTTCATGGCAAATGGGACCTAGGAGGACCCCTTGAGTTGTACCCTACCCAAAATAGGGGGGAGGACTTGGGCGCCTGTACCCTAGTCCTGCCCTATTTTGGTGTAGTCCCAATTTCTGGGTGTCAGTTTTTGACTGTTATTAGGTCCCTTTGCCGACACGGTAAGTTTGAATTTTAAATATCTTGGCGGGAGTGCTTGTAGTTGCATATATAAGCATGTTTAGGCATTCATTTATAAACTAGATTTCAATTAGATGATCATTGTGAACCCTAAGCATTCTCAAGGTGATTCAAGGCTTCTATTGTGTTGCAAGAGCAGACTTGTATGTTTTGTGTGTTGATATTTGTAAATTTGAGCATCAATTTCCTCATGGCATGAAGAACCTCTTCCTCCATGAGAGCTTCACTACAAGGTGACATAATATTGTGTTTTTATCATTGATTCCTGTGGTTTTTGCCTCTGCCTCATAAGGGCATGCACTCTTTGTCTGACAATGGTGTTCGGAGACTTAAGTGTCCTCCAGGGCTTGACTGAGGCAAGCCTCTAAACACCACAACCCCCAAACCATGTCTTGTGATTACAGGTAACAGGTGTCGCATTCAGAAAATGTGGAGTTGCAAGAAGGCTGGGCAAGCATTAGGAATTCAGGATCTGAAGAAAAGTCAGACATAGGAGCACTTCCAGGACTTGGGCGCTTGCACCAGTGTCCTCTATAGACAGATCTCGAGAAACATAAGTTACAAGGCTGATTAGTGTCGAAAGGAGGTCTAGATTCCCCTAAAAAGTAGGTACCTTGGACTTGGGCACCTGCACCTTAGTCCCTGACTGTTTCGCTTTGGAACCCTAAAAATAGATATTCTGTAATTCAGTATTTTACTCCTGTCTGCAAGAGCTTTTTCCATTTTTTGTCAATTTGTTTCCATCTGCATAATTAGGGTTTTAATGGTTAATTAGGCATAAGAGAAGGAAAATTAATAATTAAATTCCCTAATCCAAGTTTCCCTTCATTTGTAAGTGACCTAGGGTATGATAGTGCTTACCACTCAACCTTAGATCCTTCAATGTTCAGTGGAGAGGCAAATTTTAACATCTAAACAACAAAATATTAACAAAATCCAATTTTACCCTAAACACTACCCAAGCTGCCAATGTTGGATCTTTAACATAATTTGTTTTGAATTTGAGATTTTCCCAACCCCAATAGTATTGGGTGTATACATCCTTCATTATCCTTCTGCCTTTTTGAAATGTGACAAAGGAAGCTCGAAGATTGCTAACTTCTCCAATTTTCCAACCACATTCAGAGTGGACTCCCCATGAATAGCTTGGTATAATTTGTCTTTGCAGCATTGTGCATCCAATGGAGCAAGATCATCAAAACTAGGATCCATACATTCTCTGAAAATATCATTTATTTCATAAATTACAGCAAGTACTTGTTCATTTTCGTCCCCATAAAATTCTTTGACTTTTTCAAAGATTCCTTCTTCAATTTCAACTGTTGATAGCACTCTACAAATTTGTGTAGCCTCTTTTCTGAAAGAATATTTTCTGCCAGTAAAATCTGGTTGGGCAATTTTCTAATTGCTTGCACTCTTAGGAACACATGAGAATAATATTCTTCATATAGCTCATATTCTTCGTGTAATTCATCCCATCCCCCTTCAATGCTTGGAAGTCCTTATGCATCCCGACAACAAAATCAATCACTTCATAGCCATCATTATATACTTTATTTAACCATTCCTACATTCCAACAAAATTTGTTTTGATGTCATCAAACTTGGCCAATTCTTCCTTTGATGGCAGGGCTGAATTTGCAGATGGCTCCCCTTCTGAATCTAATGGTCTTGGTAGTGACTTTATGCAGGCTTGCAACTCCTCATTTTGCTTCCTCAATTCCTACTTAGTCATCTCATCTTTATTTATCTGCTCCATTATTGAGGACACTGATCCTGTGAAGTCATCAATTCTCTATTTCCTTGACCTGGGACCCAAGTTTACAGTAGAGACGATATAATCTTCATCTCTCACTACTGTTTTGTCAATATCAGTAGGAGGGACATCAACCTCTACTATTCTTGTACCTGATGCATCCTTGTATATCTATGATTGTATCTTTGCCTTCTGTGGCTTCTTAGGCTTTTCCGCTTAAGCCAGTAGTGCACCCAAGTCCAATTGCATCATCTCCACCCAAGGTTCCTTTTCTTCAAGTCTTTGTTGGAGACAATTTGGTGCTATGGAAGAAATCTCAAGAGTGTTATCATTAGCATCTTCCTTGTCAAGTGATTCATCATGGATTTCTTGTTCTTCTCCTAATGAATTATCATCTTCCCTTTCATTTGTATCATGTCCAAGGTTCTGGATATTTTCTGCTACTGCTGGCTAGGCAATCTGCAAAACCTTTTTTGTAGTTTCTTCTTCAACTAGGCTTTCATGTATTTCAATTACCTCAACTTCTGTAGAAGGTGCAAGAGGAGGTTCATCGGACACTTCTATTATTTTCTCCCTCTCTTGGGATTCAATTTGTTCCAACACCTTCTCAATTCCCAGTAGTGCAGGAACAACCAAAGGGATGGACTCTTATACACATGATGGGGCTAAAAGAACTGGTGGCTGAAGCCAATGAATGTGCGGTAAATGTAGACAAATTAACATGTGTTAAATTGGCAAATGGAGTAAACCCTAGAGGAGGTGGGATAGAAGAGGTGGGTAACGTGGAGGAAATGATAATAGGTGAATTGATAGGGGAAGAGGGCATAGAAACAAAGGGTGAGAGAATGGAAGAAATGGGTGGCAGGGAGAAGGAGGTAGAAAGTGAGATAGAAGAAATGAAAGGCATGGTTGTGGTAGAAATAGGAGGGAATGATGAGGCAGTGATAGAAGGAGTGTTGCTAATGGGGCTACTTGAATCAATCATTATAGAAGATGAGGCCATAGAAACTATGATTGCTAGTGGAGAAGAAGCAGAGGTAGTTTGCTGAATAATGGTGATAGCACTAGGAGAAGGTGGGGCAACAATTGTGTTTGGAGCAGCAGGAGGTGAAGAGGTCACTGGGATGCTTGTGTTATTAGATGTTGTATTAGTGAGAGCTCCTATAGTTATGCCAGTTGTCTTCACCTTTGCTTTTTAGTTTTGGACCCTTCTCCTAGCCCACTTGGCATATCTTCTTCTTAGCTACCCTTGTCCTTGTGGCAGGAGGCATATCTTTCTTTCTAGCTTTTGGGACATCCTTCTTTGCCTTTCCTTTCTCTACCAAAGGTATGTGATCCTCACTATCAGAATGTTTTGAAGGCTCTTGAGGTTTCTCTTCATCATCTCGCAACTTCTATAGGTATGTCTTCCTCATCTCCAAACTCCTTCTCGGATTCAAGTGCTATATAGGTAAGTTGCACTCCTTGTCTTTCCAATGCTGCAACCAGATTTCTCACCCATATTTTACTCAATCTTATTGGTTCTTGAAAGGAAGCTAGGTGTGCAGAAAATGCTTCCTACACTAATCTATTGAGGAGAGGGCTATGCAAATTCAACTTTATCCTAACTATTACAGCGATGTTAAACCATTAACATGAGATATTGTAGAAAAACACAAGAACCATAAAGTAGATAGAAGAAAAGAGACAAAGATTTATGGTGGGGAAAACCCTTATCAGGTGAAAAACCCCACACTCAGAAACCTACACAATGTATTAACAAATTTGAAAGAATGTTTGCAATACACTTGCAATGCAATCTTCAATGGTCTTCGACACTCGTGTCTAGAGTCAATTTGGTAGCATAATAGTACCTGTAAACCTGTGATACAAACTCCATCTCCAAGCACCTGTATATAAAGGAAATACAAGGCAATATTGGACCTATCTTGGAATGGGCGTCCAATATGGCATCTTGGACCAAAACCCATGCCTAGGGACACTTGGTCAACATTGTAGAATGTGTCTGACACTTGTCCAAAGTACCCATCCCAAAGAGGTTGCCTATTTCCAAAATGGGCTATGACAGATGCTCTTATGACACTTATGACCATCATAGAATCTGTCATAGTGGTTACAACTTACAGCTGTAAGAGAATCTGTCATACACATGCTATAAATAGCATATTCTCTTACAACACATCATATTCCACCTTGGGGCACCCAAATATGCCTCATTCAAAGATGCTACATGACACATGTCATTACCTATCTTACAACCTTCTATTCTCGACTCTTACATGTCATAGATTCGTCATAGGAATCCGTCATAACCGTTTCAGTCAAACATTCCTTACACAACATAGAAGATGTCAACACATGGCATAATATTTCTACCACTAAGTGGGATGCCTATCTCCTCATGTGAGGACAAAAATACAAGTTGTCATGATCCATGTAGGATTGACACATCACCGTGCCACA
The DNA here is from genome assembly GCA_027924645.1 of Cunninghamia lanceolata. Classification (NCBI taxonomy): domain Eukaryota; kingdom Viridiplantae; phylum Streptophyta; class Pinopsida; order Cupressales; family Cupressaceae; genus Cunninghamia; species Cunninghamia lanceolata. The sequence continues at coordinate 160,688 of BSBN01000866.1, read as the reverse complement.
TCCCACAATATGACAATATGGATTTTCCAATTATTTACAACATAGGCAATTAACTAATAAATACAAACATTACAAATGCAAAGAATTACCAAGGTTGAGACACCTTAATTCCCAACATTCTCCCACTTGTCGAACACCTTGTAAGATCCAATAGAAAAATAGGATTTAACTGCTATAGGCCAAGAGGCCGATAGACTCCAAACACCATCTAAACTTCTCTGTGCCCACTGGTTTCATTAATGCATCTGCAACATTCTTTAAAGTATCTACCTTCTCCAAATTTAACTTTCCATCCTCAACCATGTCCCTCACGAAGTGAAACTGAACATCAATGTGCTTGTTTCTAGCATGGAAAGTTAGATTCTTTGCAAGGCAAATTGCACTCTGACTATCACAACTGATCGTGATCTGACCTGCATCAACACCAATATCTGAACATAATCTCTTAATCCAAATGGCTTCCTTACAAGTATGAGTTTCTGCCATATACTTAGCTTCTATCATGGACAAAGCAACAATAGGTTGTCGCTTACTCATCCAACTAATAGCACCACCAAATAGTGTAAAAACATAAGCACCGGTGGATCTCCTGCTATCAATGTCACCTGCCCAATCTGAATCCACAAATCCAAGAAATATCAACAGAATGCGGAGGTCCTGAAACATTACCATGATAGCAAATGGAATACTCCAAAGTACCCCTCAAATATCTGAACACTCGCTTAACTGCATCCTAATGAACCCGTCCAGGATTAGCCATAAATTGACTAAGGACTTCCACTACTTGGGCAATGTCTGGTCTTGTGCGGACCATAGCATACATCAAACTACCAACAGCACTAGCATAAGGTACTCTGCTCATGTCCTCCACCTCACTAGGAGATTTTGGACAATCCTCAATAGACAACTTTGTCCCCAAAGAAACGGGAACACACAATGGTCTACAATCTGCCATGCTGAATCTGTCCAACACGGACTTCACATACTTACTCTGGCTTAACCAAAGTTTTCTATTGGTTCTTTTCTCTTCTGATTTCCATTCCTAGAATGTACCTGGCTACCCCTAAATCTTTCATTTCAAACTGAGCTAACAATTGAGATTTAAAATCAGAAATCATATTTTTACCCTTCCCAATGAGCAACATATCATCAACATATAGTGTAACAATGAGAATACGATCACCATCAAATTTATAATACACACAGTGATCTGATTTTGATCTCACAAATCCAATTGACAACACAAAGGCAACAAACTTCAAGTACCATTTCCTAGGGGATTATTTCAAACCATACAAAGACTTCTTAAGTTTGCAAACCAAATTTTCTTTACCTTTCACCATGTAATGCTCTGGCTGTGACATGTAGATCTCTTCCTCCAAGTCACGATGAAGAAAATCTGTCTTCACATCCATCTGTTCTACCTCCAAGTCATAAGATGCTACGAGTGACAATAAGAATCGAATGGATGTTAGCTTTGCAACAGGACAGAAGATCTCACCATAATCTATACCCTCCACTTGTGAATACCCCTTCGCAACCAATCTGGCCTTATACTTCTCAATACTGCCATCTGCACCAATCTTCTTCTTGAACACCCATTTGCATCCAATAGGTTTCCATCCAGGAGGCAAAGGTACAAAGTCCCAAGTTTGATTCTTTTCCAAAGAAGCCATTTCTTCCTCCATGGCCTCCTTCTAGGAACTTGCATCCTTCATATCCAAAGCCTCTGATATAGTTCTAGGTTCATCACTGTTAGTGATTAAAGCATAAGCACAACTAGAATCAAGCAATGTAAAACCAAACCTTTCAGGTGCTTTCTTATCCATGTAGACCTCCTCAAGAGCTGAGGTTGAGGTTCAGCTTCTTCCTCTGAGCTTTCAGAGCTGCTAGAGCTCCCTCATCATCAGTTCCAACATTGTCTTTCTGTTCAGTCTTCTCAGGGGTGAGAGGAAACTGAACAACATCCTCTTTCTTTTCTTTTTCTTCTAGCTACAAAATAGTGGAAGAAGGTGTAAGCTCTTTGAAGATGACACTTCTGCTATACAACACTTTTTCAGCCACGGGGTCCCAAAGCTTGTATCCTTTCACACCAACACTGTAGCCGATGAAGATACACTTAACAACTTTGTTCTCCAACTTTGACCACTTCTCCCTAGGCACATGTGCATATGCCTCACAACCAAAAACATGAAGATGCCTTACTGAAGGTTTTCTACCAGACCACACCTCCATGGGTGTCTTTCCAACAAGAGCTGATGTAGGAGATCTATTTACCAGATAGCAAGCAGTGACAACAACTTCAGCCCAAAACTTTTGTTCTAGACCAGTTCCACTAAGCATACTCCTAGCCTTCTCCATCAGTGTCATGTTCATCCTCTCTACAATTCCATTTTGTTGCAGGGTGTATGGAGTTGTCTTGTGCCTTTCAATCCCAAGTTCCTTGCAATACTTATCGAATTCTGTAGAACAGAACTCACCACCGTTGTCAGTTCTCAAACATTTAATCTTCTTGCCAGTCTAATTTTTAGCAAAGGGTTTAAACTCCTTAAACTTGCTATAGACTTTAGATTTGCTTCTAAGAAAATAAATCCATGTCCTTCTATTGTAATAATCTATAAAAGATACAAAGTATACAGATTTTGATAACAAAGGAACATTAACAAGACCAAACACATCAGAATGAATAAGATCCAACACACCAGAAGACTTATGAGAACTCGAGTAAAACTGAACACGGTTTTGTTTTCCATAAATACAATGTTTGCAAAAGTCAAACTCAAGATTGCAATCATCTAACCCCTCAACAAGGTTCTTATTTTTCAGGGTACACAAACCCTTCTCACCAATGTGGCCAAATCTCTTATGCCATAACATTGTCTTTTCTGTAGGAAGTTTAACTTCCAATGCATGATTACAACCATTAAGACTAGAAACAATAGATTTCTTCACTGCTCATTTAGATGGTGGGGATGAAGTGACTACAACCCTCTTCCTTGAGTCAGAAGAACTATTGCATTGTGTAATGCATGCTTCCAGCTGAAACAGAGTACCTATCCGAGTACCCTTAGCAAGCACCATAGATCCTCTAGTCATCTTGCATCCTTCTTTTGAAAAGACAACTTGCACACCTGCATCATTCAAACTACTTACAGAAAGTAGGTTCCATGCTAAGCCTAGGATGTGCATAACCCTAGAGATCCCCTTCACTCGACCATCAGGGAATTGGATAGAGACTCTTCCATGACCAACGATCTTCAGATGAGAGTCCTCACCTAGATACACCTTTCCACCATCGAACTCCTCATACTTAGTGAACCAATCTCGATGCGAGGTCATGTGGAATGATGCACCAGAGTCGATTGGCCACACATCATTAGATGCACAGGTTTCTAGGGCTACGATGAAAGCATCACCGTCATCTTGTGATTTGTTAGAATCTAAATCAGGAGCTTTCTTCTTTTTTTTCTTCTCCTCTTTGCATTCCTTTCAGAAATGCCTAGTCTTGCCACTGTGTATATGGAAAAATGGATTAAATCTAAACTAAATAAAACCAAAGAACCCAATAACATAAAGGAAACGAATCTAAGTAAAAGCCATAAATCACCAATCAAAGATAAATGAAAGCTCTTACCAAAACCTGTATTGTTCCCTTTTGGAGATATGTGGATTGCTCAATGTAGTTGCAAAGCCATGGCTACAACAAGCAAGTATGTGCTCAAGAGATCAATGTCAAAAGATCGTTATAGTGCTCAATCGACGCGTTGTGTATGCTCGAAGCGCTGTTAAGTATGCCTAAGAATACGATCGAAGAGAGAGGGTAAATGAAGGAGATGAGGGGGGTTTATATAGATTTCTTCAAAGATCGATCAACGGTCCAGATAATTCAGAAGAATCAACGGAGGAGATAAGTTGAGGAATGTGCAACGAATGAGAAGAAGACGTGTCTTGCTTTCTTTTGCATGAGAGGAGTTATCAAGAATAGAAGAATGAGTTAACTGAAGAGATAAATCAATTAAAAGAATAAAGCAATCAGTTAAGTGATTTAATACAAGAAGAAGGGATTTGCATGAGAAAAGAAGATATTTTACTTTTTTTTCTTCTCCTCTTTGCATTCCTTTTAGAAATGCCTAGTCTTGCCACTGTGTATATGGAAAAATGGATTAAATCTAAACTAAATAAAACCAAAGAACCCAATAACATAAAGGAAACGAATCTAAGTAAAAGCCATAAATCACCAATCAAAGATAAATGAAAGCTCTTACCAAAACCTGTATTGTTCCCTTTTGGAGATATGTGGATTGCTCAATGTAGTTGCAAAGCCATGGCTGCAACAAGCAAGTATGTGCTCAAGAGATCAATGTCAAAAGATCATTATAGTGCTCAATCGACGCGTTGTGTATGCTCAAAGCTCTATTAAGTATGCCTGAGAATACGATCGAAGAGAGAGGCTAAATGAACGAGATGAGGGGGGTTTATATAGATTTCAAGGAAAATCGATCAACGGTCCAGATAATTCAGAAGAATCAATGGAGGAGATAAGTTGAGGAATGTGCAACGAATGAAAAGCAGACATGTGTCTTGCTTGCTTTTGCATGAGAGGAGTTATCAAGAATAGAAGAATGAGTTAACTGAAGAGATAAATCAATTAAAAGAATAAAGCAATCAGTTAAGTGATTTAAAACAAGAAGAAGAGATTTGCATGAGAAAAGAAGATATTTTGCTTTATTAAATATAGAAATATTTAATTGATGAGCAAGAAAGCTTGAGTTATTGTAGAGATAACTCAAATTAGAAGAAAAAGCAATTTAAATAAATAATTGATTTATTTAAATTTAGAGAAGATATTTTGGAAGAAACAATTAAATAATTAGAATTATTTAATTTAGAAGATTTAAAAGCAAATTAAATAAATAAATTTATTTAATTGTTGTGCATGATTTTGGAAGAATAATTTTGATTTAATTAAATAATTAAAGAATTATTTAATTTTAGATAAGAGGGAATTTGTTGAATTAATTAAATAATTGGATATATTTAATTAATGTGGATTTGATTTTTGGAAAGAGGATAATGATCTTTTTTTTTTAATTTTTTTTATTTTTTTTTATTTTTTAAAACAAAGGGGTAAAAACTTTATTAGAAATCAGAAAAGAGCATTACAATAATAACTAAGGGACCCAGCCCCAGAGAACAAGGCGAAAACCCCACAGCATAAACAACATCAACTATCCTCATGTATCCTCCTATCCTCCTCCAAGAACTGGTCTAAATCCAGATGTAGCTCAGGGTTAACCTGATCCCAAGCCTCAACTTTCCAACCACTATCATGCTCAGAGGCCCATTTGGCCAAGCAGTCGGCAACTCGATTCCACTCCCTTGGGATGTGAACAAAGGATGCCTCCTCCAACCAAGAACTAACCTGAAGAATCCGCTGAACCACCGAAGCCAACTGCCAATTAATATCAGATATCTTTCGCTCATTCAAGAGATTAATCAAAATCTGTGAATCAGCTTCACATATAACTTTTCTCCAACCCAAAGCAAGGGCCCTCTCAATAGCATGCAGAATTGCCAGACCCTCCATGAAGTTAACAGTCTTCACCCCCTCATGTATAGAGAACAGAAAAATCACCGACCCAGCTGAGTCCCTACCAACTCCACCAATTCCAGCAGGCCCAAGATTGCCCCTAGAAGAACCGTCAATATTGATCTTTAAAAATCCATTGGGAGGAAGTAACCACCTTCCAACCCGTTGAACCCTCTTTTTTCCATGCCTACAGTTCCTGGAACTGACAAAAGAAGAATGAATTTCTTGAAGACCCAGTCTGGCCACCAACTCATCATCACCTCTCTCCAAGGGGAAAACCAAATCACAATTAGCTGAAACTGACTCCTGTACCATTCCTAGCATACGCAGCCAAACTTGCCGACCCACCAACGTCTGATCACGAAAAATTCAGCGGTTCCGCTCCAGCCAAATCTGCCAAAGCAGAAAGGTAGGACCCACGAACCAAACTTCCTGCAAAAAGGAAGCCATAGAAGGCGGTCTTCCCATACTATCCCATAATTCAACCAAAGAGCACGCATGAATACAAGGAAGCTTCCATACCTCCCACCACCAATGCCAAAGCTGCACAACAAAGGGGCACCGAAAGAACAAATGCGAAGAATCCTCTTCTGCTCCCCCACACAAAACACAAATTGAAGGTCCTTGAAATCCCCGTTTACGAATGTTATCCCAGGTCAAACACCTATTCCAAGCCAAAGTCCAAACAAAGCAATTGCATTTAGGCCACGAGAGCTTATTCCACACCCTTTTCCACCAATGAACCTCTACCCCAGTTAGCTTCTGAGCCAATAACACCTGATAACCAGAAGCAACAGAGTAAACCCCCTTAGGATTATGGGTCCAAGCAAGAATATCCTCTTCCAGAAGAGAACTACAACTCCTACTATGAAGAATCTTGTGAAGCTCAGCACTATCTTCCACAAATCCCAAATCTGGCCACACTGCAGGATCCTTCCAATGAGCTACCTCCAACTGACCAAAAGAAGCAACAGACTTGAAGTCACTCACCCTAGCCCAGCCAGCCTCGAGAAATCTTTGGCACAAAGGAAGAAGGTTGGGGAACTGAGAAGTAAGTGGAGGGAATCCATCCCAAGAATCTGACCAGAAGAGAGCTTCAGTTCCCCGTCTACAAATCCAAAATAAACCTTCCTTGATAAGATTAGCACCCTTTTGAAGAGTATTCCAAATCACTGAACCTTTCCCCTCAAGAGGGTAACGAGGGAGATCCTGCCGAGGAATCCTCAGGAAATACTTATGAGATAATATCCTGGCCCATGGCTGATCCAGTTCCACACACCATCTCCAAAATAGCTTAGCAGCCACAGCCACTCCAGATAATGCAGACTGTCGAAGACCAAGACCACCAAATTGCTTTGGGCTACACACAACATCCCACCTGACCAGGCTCCACTTGGAGGATGACAAACTTCCCGCCCATAAGAACTACCTCGCAAGAGAATCCAACTCCCTCAGAAAACCCATTGGAGCCACCTGAAGCATACATCGGTAGGTAGGGAGAGCCTACACCACCGACTTGAGAAGCTGAACCCGCCCCACAAAAGACAACCATCTGTGGGTCCAATGATTAACTTTTGCACGGAGCTTATCAATAATATTCTGCCAAGAACCCTTGGGAAGAGGGCGAATAGAAAATGGGAAACCCAGATATGTCAAAGGGAGAACCCCTATCTGAAACCTCAAGATATTAGTAATTCTTCTCTGAATGGGGGTCGGCGTATTGAAGAAGAATATGGATGACTTCTCCTCATTAATCAATTGTCCTGAAGCAACAAGATATATGTCCAACACCTGCCTCAAGTTAGTAGCTTCCCTAACAGTAGCCATCCCCATCAAGGCAGTATCATCAACAAACTGTAAATGAGATTGCAGAGGCAAGTCTCCACCCCATCGCCAACCCTGAATGGTGCCAAGCTCCACCCTTCTTTTCAACAAACGTCCAAGGCCTTCCACAAGAAGCAGAAAAAGATACGGAGAAAGAGGATCCCCTTGGCGCAAGCCCCGTGAGGCACAAAAAAGTTCACAATGATCTCCATTTATCAAAATTGAGAAGGAAATAGATGTGACACAGCTCATGACCCATTGGATCCACTCCTCACCAAAGCCAAAAGAAACAAGGATCTTCTGCAAAAAAGACCATCTAACCCTGTCATAAGCCTTAGCCATATCTAGCTTAATGAACATAGCCTTCTCATGGGAGTTGTCCATGGAGTGGATGGTCTCCGTAGCAATGACAACCCCGTCAAGAATCTATCGACCTGCCACAAATCCACTCTGTTCCTCTGAAATCAGCACTTTAAGCCACTTCTTCAATCGCTCAACCAATAACTTAGAAATGATTTTGTAAGCCACATTGCAAAGAGAGATAGGCCAGAACTGAGATAACCTATCAGCCCCTTCACACTTGGGTATAAGAGCAAGGAAGGTGGAATTCAGAGCACGAAGCATCTACTTATTCCTCTGGGATTCAAGGACAACCGCCAGAAGATCCAACTTTATGATATCCCAGAATTCCTGAAAAAATTCAATTGGGAAACCATCGGGACCAGGAGCTTTACCCTTCTTCATCTGAAACACAATCCCCTCCAGCTCATCAAGAGAGATATCTTTCATCAGATACTCATTCGCCTCCCTGGAGACCAACTGAGGAATACAAGAAAGAACTTGTGCTTCCTCAAGAGAGCCCCCACGAGAATCCTCCCTAAATAAAGTAGCAAAATACTCAGATGCCTCGGCAGAGATTTCTTGAAATGAGGCAAGACGTTCACCCCTATCATTCACCAAAAAAGGAATGGAATTACCATACCTCCTGTCCTTCACAGAATTGAAGAAGAAGGCGGTGTTTTTATCACCTTCCTATAACCATTCAACCCGGGCCTTTTGCTTCCAATAGATTTCTTCCCGCAATTCAAATTCCTCAACCACTTTCAAAGTCTTAGCCTCCTCCCTTAGAAGATCCTCAGAGGCCCCATTCTCACAAATCAACTGCGTAATATTATTCAACTCCTCCTAGGCAGCAACCTTAGCATGAAAGATATTACCAAAACATCGCCGATTCCACCTTTTAAGCTGATATTTGACAAACTGAAGAAGCTTGGAGAATGTGTACATTGCCGTACCAAAAGTTGGTCTACCAATCCGCCACCACTCAGCCACAAGTTCATGAAGAGTAGGATCCCGTAACCACATAATCTGGAACTTGAATGAGGGAGAACGAGGCCTCTGAGCAGAGATAATGCTAAGCTTAATAGGCCAATGATCAGAGCCTCTCCAATCAAGAATTTCAGATCGAGTGGACCATAAGTCTCCAACCCAATAACAGGAAACCAAGAATCGATCAAGCCTCTCAGCAACACAACTCTCACCAATTCTCCTATTATTCCAAGTGAAGCAACCATTACTTGGCAGAACATCAATAAGATTTAATTCAGAAATGCTATCTCTGAATAACAGAGCAGAAGGCTCCAACCTAGGAATACCACCTCTTTTCTCAGACAACTCCACAATAGCATTAAAATCGCCAGCCATAACCCACGGATGGTAAGGAGCTAAGCTACGAACAAAATGAAGATGGGACCAAAGAAGTTGTTTACCCGGAAACTCAACAGGAGCATACACATTAGAGAGGAGAATACACTCACCAGTCTCATACCAAGAGGCGACTAGGGATATAGAGGATCTAGAGGACATCCACCAGAGAGGGAAAATCTTCTGAGGGTTCCAAAAACAAGCCACCCCTCCAGAAGCACCAAGAGCCCCCATACACTGGCATTCACCATATTTCCACAACTTAGGAGCCATGGCCAACATATTATCTACAGATAATTTAGTCTCCTGAAGAAAAAGAACATCCGGAGAATGATTCCTAACCAAATCATGAACAGCTTTTTGTCGAGGGCCACTGTTCAAGCCCCTTACATTCCATGAGAGAACAATCATTTCTGGGGGCATGAAAAATGTGAATCCAGAGTCTTGACTGACCCTGACTCCACCAAAGTTTCCCCAGTTAATTTAATCTTCTCCATATCCTTCTTCCTTCCCAACTTGGAAGTCCTGTCACTAATCCTTTTCTTCAGTTCAATTTGCTGAATACCCAAAAGAGGGGAGGCCAAAGAGCTCTTCCCCACATTCTTGCCTCCTTTCAGGGGCAATGGGGAACCACCTCCACCACTCTTTGAAGCTCTAATAGAAGATTCTTGTTCAGTTTGGACAATCAATTGTTGATCCGTATCCATCTCCCCAACCCCAATCTCTTGCACAACCTGCATGGCCTCCAATGGTGGCCCATCCTGTCCTGTACCCAAAGTTCCCTAATCCAAGTTCAGCAACCCCGGATTCACTTCCCCCTGGCTGAGATCATCCAGCACCTCAAACCTATTAAAAGTTTCATCAACCTACCTCTCCCTCAGGGTCCGCTTCTGGCCCCGATTCCTATTGCGAGCCTTGACAGGGACATAGCCATCATCTCCATTACCATCACCCAGAATAGGCTCCTTACCATTATCAGCCCTAGGTGGATTACGAGAAGGCTGAGAAGGTTGGGGCACCATAGGCTTAGCCCTAGGGCACCTACGCTGCAAGTGCCCATATTCATGACAAAGACGACACCGAAAAGGTAGGGTTTCGTAATCTAGCTGTTGCACCCAAGTATATGATCCAGCACTCACTTCAATAGAATCTGGTAGTGGCTTGCTTAAATCAATTTCTACACAGATACGAGCAAAAGTCATTACCTTTTTATACTGTGTCTGTTGTGAAGACCCAACAGGTTTACCGAGCATTGAAGCCACCAAATGCAACACGTCATCCCGCCAACACTCCACTGGAAACCACGGCAACCGAACCCAAACTGGGATCCGACTTGGTAGTGCCTCAGTCGGGTTGAAGCCAGCATGCCATGGCTTTATAAACAAACCCACCTGGTTATAAAAATAGGGGCCGCCCTCGAAGACTTTATTCCGATCTGCCATACAATGAAAAGAGACCATAAAAAAGTTGTTCGCAAGGAGCCTAATCTCCATCTCCCCCTCTGGCATCCAAGTCCGCTGAGCCCAAGATTCCAAAAATTGCAGCGAGACTCTCAAACCCATGAACTTGCAATAAAAAGAGTGCCTTGAATAGTATTCAATATCATCTACAAGCATTTCCATCGGGATAATCAACTTCGGTCGCTCTTTGCATCTTTCCAAACACCCATTAATCTTTGTTATTCGGGAACCACTAACCGATCCTAGATCATTCATCTCCATCGCTGAAGAAAACAGCATATTATCAAAAACATTCACTCCATGTGCGGGAGGCTTCGAACCAACTGCTGATCGGAAATCCAATTTGGGGCTAGCCCCAGATGTTTCCCCACCCTGCATAGCAAAAAACAAGAACCCCAGCAGGCATGCAAACCCCCAGGACACGTTTGCAAGAAATCGAAAAATACAAAACCCCAAGGGAAGGATCAAAACCCTTCCACCCACAAGCCACCCAAACCGCAGCCAGAAGGCCTCCAGAAAAGAAAAAAACCCACCACCACCACCCCGAAAGCTTCAAAAAACCCCCCCCACAACGCAGAAGTGAGCAACACACAGAGAACGAGCTAGGGCACGGTCGCCCTAGCTCGGCTTGCAGAGCACGCGAACGCCATCGACAAGAGACACCTGTCGAAAGAGGATAATGATCTAATTAAATAATTAAAATTATTTAATTGTAGAAGAATATAGAGGAATTTAATTTAATTAATTAAATAACGAGGATTTATTTAATTAATGTTGAATTTAGGAGATTTAGAAGAATTTGATGATAATTAATTAAATAATTAGATTATTTAATTAACGTTTGCAATGCAGGTGATTAGACAGATTATGAAATGCAAGTAGCATGACAAGTTGGTCATTTTAAGGTGTCTACATTTTGCCCCTCTTTGATGCAATGCAGCATGTAGCGTTGCGTCAAAGAAAACGATTGTTGAAGATGTAATACAAATTTTTTTGCCCCAGTGTAAATAGTTGCCCCAGCGTATGCCCCCTCGAGCGGGAAGACAGGGAAGCGACAGAGGAAAGGTGTTGACGCTCGACTAGAAAGGTGCGCGACCAGGAGGAAGAAAAAGTAGAAAAAGGGGTGGGAAAGAAAACATAAGGGTGGGGACACTATAAATAGGTCCCATGGGGACCACAATCCTCATTTGCACCCATTGAGACTCTGGATTTAGAGAGAAGAGCTTCTAAACTTAGGTGAGAGAGAGTGGAGCAGACAGCGCGGAGAGATGCCGATTCCAGTGCACAGACATCGGGCGGAGTTGGTGCGGACCTACGGGAGGCCAGCAGGAGCTCCGGCAGCGGTAAGTGATCGAAAACCCCCTTGTAATTTGTCGATTAGGGGTAGGTTAGGGCTAGATTTAGGCAGGTGTGCAATTTTAGCCAAAAGCGCTCTAGGAAAGTGCAGCGCATATAGTAGTCGTTCGGCGCGCTTTTGGCACGCCGCAGCGCGTCTGGTAGGCGGGCGCAGCGCTAGTGGTAGAATCAAGTCGCGTCCGGTTAATGTGGGTAGCGTCACAGCGCATGTGGAAAAATTCGCAGCGCTTCTGGTATGGCGGTGCAGCGCACCTGGTAAGGTAGGTTAGCGTGGGTGGCGGGTATGTGGAGAAAGCGCGTCGCTTCTGGTAAAACAGAGCGGCGCAGTTGGCATAATGTTTTAGCGCGCTTGAAAAACAAGGCACACGTGGGAGGAAAAATCAAAGCGCAGCTAGATAAGTAGTGAAGCGCGTTTGGCCAGGAGAAACAGCGCGGTTGCATAAACAAAGCGCTTCTGGCTAGATAGGAGAAAAAGTTAGGGTTTAGTAAAATGGGGGGGCCTAGAGGAGAGACGCCTAGCCTAGCTGACAAGAGGGAAAAGGGATGGCAGGGGTGGGGTATAGCATAGCCCATGGGTAGATAGGTTTTGAGGGATTTGGTTATGAAACTGACAAGTGATATGTTTATGGATACAGAGGATTTTGCCGCCACTGATGTCGCGAGAGCGACATCACGCGATAGCGCACGAGGTGGTACAGCTGACCTGGGAGGAGGATGCATTCTTAGAGCATGCAGGGCTATGGCATGTGGCACACTTGACACACATTAGGGCGAATCTCGCCCTAGTGACGGCAGTCGTGGAGAAGTATCACAGCGAGACCTCGTCGTTCCACTTCCCGACAGGGGAGGCTACAGTGACACTGGAGGATGTATACCGCATCCTGAGGATTCAGATTGATGGAGAGATTGTTGATTTTGACCCTGCATGAGGCCAGGTAGGCTTGGAGGAGGTCTTCTGCACGAACGACCTATGGATAGATGATGGGGAGATCAGATGGGCAGACGTCCCGAGACTCTGCGACAGGATCCGTTGGATCGTGGCATCATTGATTGGCGGCTTCCTGTGTCCAGACAGGAGATCGAGAGGCCTATCAGTTGGCTGGGGGACAGTCCTATCTGGGATGTTCACCCATGGCAGACAGTATGCGTGGGGGCCTTGCGTGTTAGGCCAGCTATACCATGATATGCATTACTATGTATACAGGAGAGGTAGGAGCCTCTCAGCAGGGGTGACTCTATTACAGGTGTGGGCGTGGGAGCACATTCTAGTCATTCGACCCATGGCGCAGCGCCACCGAGACAGAGGGGAGCCGTATGCGTTTCTGTATGATGGGGTGATGACACACAGGAGGATGGGATCTGTCAGCTACTGGCGGTGACAGATTGACGAGATGGACATATTCATCTGGAGGCCGTGGTTATTGTACGAGGAGTGGCCGGATGAGCATGAGTAGCTCATGTACTACAGACAGGCTCGCTATCTGTTCGGTAGATGGATAGATATGATAGAGATGATGGAGTTAAGTTGTCATTGATGTCAAAAAGGTGTCCTCAGTTTGTTTGATGTCATCAGGACTTGGTTGATCAGGTTTGGCCTTCAATGTGTTTTCTTATGTTCTTTGGTAAGTGAAGTCACAAGGTGATTTAGGGTTGGCAAGTGTTGACAAATGTTCATCATTCATGTGTGCTCATCTAGGTTTGGACAGAGTTTGCTTAGAAGTGTTGATTCATTTCATACTTGATGAAGTGCATATCATGTTTGGTTATGCAGTGTAGAGATACATACTTGTTAAAGGATCAGGAGGAGCAAAGAGTTCACATCATCCTGTGTAGAGTTTATATCATCTTATATGTTATTGATTACATCATCTTGTGTGTTCTTTACAGATGACTTGTAGTGGTAGTGACTTAATAATTTGAACTCAGGAGCCTTCATCATGTTGTCTGACTTTCTCTACAATAAGGATTGATTTCATTTTGTGTGGCATACTCTATATCAAGGATTGATAGAAGTGATCACAGGAGTTGTCATACCACTGAGTTTACAGATGCAGATATCACTTGGATTTCATGCAAGTTTCTTCAAGGTAATGTCATCAGGAGTTGCAGTGTGTTGATTGAAAGTAACATTTGGTAGAGTAATGCGTGCACTACTCATTTGAAGATAGAGCTAATATTCTTGAATTGGTTCGGTTACGTTAATATGGGGAACACAACACAGTTCAAAAGTCTTGCAGATGCAGAGAATAATTTTATTCTCTTGGTCATCACAGGTTTGATCTTCTTGGTGTTTTTGTTGATAGGTTGGATTGACAAGTTGGTCTTCATACTATACTCTTCATGACTTCACATCCAAAGCTCACTTGTCATTGTTTTTAACATCATGGTGACTTGTTGAGGTGGTAAGAGTCACTTAAAGTGACCTGTTAGAGGGCTACCATCACATGATGGTGACCGGCCCTTCCTTGAAGCATCGGTCTTTACATGATATATGGAGCGCATTTTTCCTTAAAGTTTTTTAATTTAAAAAAAAAACATTGAAAATGCTAAGGGCCCGTGGTGCATAATAAAAGGAGAATGCTTTGAAAAAGCTTTGAAAATATTTATATTATTAGAGGAAACCCGATCCCCAAGCCTTTTATGGCTTTAATTTTTTTTTAGAAACTTTCTCTAATTTCTAAAGTGGTCGGCCCATATCTTTTTAGATTTTTTAAAAATGGAGTTTTTTTAATTTTAAAAAGAAAGCTATTAATTTCTTTTTAAAGGTGATAAGTTTTTTTTAAAATTAGAAATTTTTAGAGATATTTCTAAGGAGATTTTTTTTTTAAGATAAATATTGATGGAGAATTAGAGATGTTTTTTTTTGCAAAAATATCTTGAAGACATTGGCTAGGATTTTTTTGAAGAAGTTCTTTGCAGAGAAAATGAGATTTATTGAAGAGGATAATGAAAAATTTGTTTGAAGAAATTTGCAAGGGTTTTGTATTTTGGAGAATATGAAACATCATGCAGGGATTGAAATGAGAAGGTGAAAATATTTATACAGAGGAATATGAAAAATCTTTTGCAGGTGAATCAATTTGTGAAGGCTCTTCATTTTTGACATGAAAAATTAAGCAATCCAGTGATTTTTTTTTATGGGTATGAAGGATCATGCAATGAAGATGAAAGTGAATGCACAAAGGAATTTGAAGAGTTATTGTTTTATTTTTGACAGGGGCAAAATGATTGAATTTAATTGAAGTTGTTTTTGGAGATATGTTGTTGCTAAATGTTTTATGCAGGGATAATATTGAATACAGAAATTGTCCAAATTGAAATGTCAAAGAATATGAAGGATCATATACAGAGAAGAGGAAGATCAAAAGATTTTTTTAATGCATAGAATTGACGGGAAGATATTTTGTTTTAAATATAGAGAAGAGAATATGAAGGTTTTTTAGAAAGTGCATTGTGATGGGTTGTGAAAGATATTCAGATATTATTTAATGGCATTACAGATGCTTTGATTAGTGTGTCTTGTGGATTAACAAGATGAGATGAGTGATGTTGTACAGATCTATGATGAACTGACAGGGATCAAATACAGATACAAAGATTGACAAGGTGATCAGAAAGACAATATGCAATTGTAATAATAATCAGGTGCATTGATTGTATGACTGGTAAGGTAGAGATGAAACATACAGAGAAAAGTAGTGTTGTTGAGCATATCTGGATGAAGAATTGATTTTTGAATGGAATGACCATTTGAACACATAAGAGAGAATAAAAGTTATGTATTGAAACAGAGAAACCCTCTGAATTTGTGTTTTCAGTTTGTTCTGTAATAGGGGTTGGTGCTCCTTGAAGCTGGTGCTTCTAAACAGTATGCCAGTGAGGCTTGTAGGTCAGTGAGACCTCAATAGTCAGTGAGACATAATATTCAGCCAGTGAGGCTTTGTAAGATGTTTTCAAAGTTAAGCCAGTGAGGCACTTCATGAGTGGTTTTTCTACCCAGAGAGGGTTTTCCACTCCAGTAATTCTTATGTTGTTTCTATGTGTGTTCTTGCTTCTATGTTAAGATTTATCTCTATGTGGTACTGCTCATAATTTTCATTATCAAACTTGTACATAGTTTATTGATGACTTTCTTTTTCTGAGTCTTGTAAATCAAAAGTTATAATAAGTTGCAAAAATCTACACAACACTGATTCACCCCCCCTCTCAGTGTTGTCTGAACTCCTACAATTGGTATCAGAGCCAGTTTCCCTTTTGCAGCTTAATCAGCTTGGGTAGGTCCTGTGTGTGGAGTTCAATGGGTAAGTGCAGGAGAAATAAGAACATGAGAAATGTTAAGATTCATTCTGGTCAAAAGACATCATCCATATCAAACTTAGGTGTTAATGTTCAAGCAGTTGATAAAGATGCTTCACAAGTTGAATCAATGAAAGAGTTTTCTGGAGTTCCTCTGTTTAATGGTTCAGATTTTTCAGTTTGGTGTATTAGAATGCAAGTGTATTTATCCTCTTTAGGATATGATGTTTTAATGTCTGTTGAGAATGGATATTCTAACTCTGCAAATAACAAAGAAGCTCTCAAATGTAATCAGATTGCAAAGAAGGCTATTTTATCTGCTCTATCTAATGATGTTTCTTGTAAAATTATAGATTGTGTTACAGCTCAGGATATGTGGAGGAGATTGAAAAGAATTTACCAAGGTAATGATAAAGAAGAGGACACTCTGGTGTGTCAAGAAAGTGGCAATGAAAGGCAATCATATGAAGAAGTTGAGACCCAATCAAATTCAGAAGATGATGATGATCAGGATTATGATGAACAAGACTGTGAGATTGATCTAGAAGGAGAGCTCATATATGCTCTAACTGAACTCAAGAAGTATAAGAAGGAGAACCAAAAGTTAATGTTGCAGCTGCAACAAGAAAGAGAATCAAAATTCAATGCACTTTCAGAACTTGAAATTGTTTCTACAGATCTTGAAGAGGCCAGATGTCAGATTATTAGTTTAAAGTCATATATTGATGATTCAGACAAACTAATTGATAGATTAAAGACAGAAATTGAAGAAGCTAAGAGGATTGCTGATGTTTCAATATCTGACCTTGAAGTTACAAGGATTGAGAATCTAAAACTAGAATCAAAAATAGTCTCTTTAAGAAAGGAGTTAGAAAAGGCTTCCTCTAAGTTGCACAAGAATCTGATGTTTGAAAAGAGTACTGAAGAAGGAGAATGTTCAAAAGCTAGACAGACACTTAAAAGGAAAATTGATTTAAGTCATCATGTTGTTGCCACAGAAGATAAAAGGAAGAGTGAAGCTGAACAGAAAACCAGAGATGAATTTGTACATAATCAAAGAAGGAATTTTAGAAAATCTGCTGTTAGACAAGCATACATGTACATGTATAATTATTCTTTTAATGGTTATTGTTATGCTTGTAATCAATTTGGTCACAAAGCAATTGTTTGCAGAAGGAATACTGACATTATTTGTTACAAGTGCAATAATGTTGGACATATACAAAGTAATTGTGAAAGATATGATTCTGCATGGAAGTTTAACATGAGTTCTCAAAGGTACTATCAGTCATCTGATTATAATTGTAATATAGTTTGTTACAATTGCAACTCTCTTGGTCACAAAGCTTACAGTTGCAGAATGTTTGAAGGAATTGCATCATCTGATTTGAAATGGAAAGAAACAGAAAAGGTTTGGAGAAAGAAAGCACCTGTGAAAATTTGGAAGCAAAAAGAAAGTAAAAAGAAGTCAGAATCTAAACTTGTGCATCCTGCACAAGTTACATCATCAGTTGAATAATGGATAGCATGAAGTAAGGGGGAGGTATCAAATGTTCTATCAGTTAACCCCAAGTTTCAGGAAGGAGATCATTTGATATGATGATCTTGTCTGTTTATCACTCTTGCCATGCTTTGAAATAGTTGATTATGTTGTTGCTAACAAAGTTGATGTTTAGTATGTGATAGTGTTTCAGGAGTTCTTTGGCTCATTATGCTGAAAAGGTGTTTCAGATGCTCTCTGCACAAAGAGTTCTGTGTGATCATGCTTGTCAGGGCAAAGAGCTTGAGATGCTCTCAAGAAGCTCTTATCAGAAAACTAGCATGTGTTGGCTAAGGTGGCTGAAAATGAAAGTTTAATTCATAGCAATTATCTTTGTTTTAAGATGCAGTTTGTTTGAATGACAAAGTCAAGAGGTAGCAGTTCTTGTATAATACAGTATGTTTCAGATGTGGTGTCTTGTGCAGAACAGGAGGATAGTTCAGATGGTCTTCATTCTTTGTCATGTTAGAAAAGGTGTCAGAATTGTTTGGTTGCAGGACGATATTTTGATGGTCATATTTACTATCTTTTTGAGTAATGTTTTATGGCATATGTTTTGCATAAGTATTAAAGCTTTCAGGTGATTTGGAGATAGTGTTTCACTTGCTTCATTGATGATCTTCCTTACTAATATGTTTCAGAGTTCTTCAAACTATGACATTGATGGTGATATCCTGCATTTCATCAGAAGAAGTTAAAATCAGCAATAGCAGATGGATAGTGCTTCCTTGTGCAGATGATGTTTGTTCTTGTAAATGATTGACAGTGGTATTTATGAGTAGTGAAGCAGTGATTTGTTTGTGAACTTTAACACAGGGGAAACATATAGATTCATTGGAGATTTGTCATGTGGGAAAAATTGTTTGTTTTGTCATCTTTATAATGGTATTGTCATCAGATGTAAGTTTCATGGTATCTTTTTGATCTCAAGTTTGAAATGTTGATGTTCAGGATAAGTTTAGCAAAATTGCATTCAGTGCTTTGAAAGGTAAGTGGTTCTTATTTTTGGTTGAAGATAACAAGATAACAGGAGTTTATGTCTTCAAGGTGACTACTATTGTGCAATGTGATTACAATTGTTATAATCATGCTATAACATCTTTCAGTGGAGTTATTTTCTCAGGGGGAGATAATAGCCTTTGTCATCAGATGTCAAAAAGGGGGAGAAAGAAAAATTGCATCAGGTGGTTTTGCCATCAATGACAAAGGGGGAGATTGATGGAGTTAAGTTGTCATTGATGTCAAAAAGGTGTCCTCAGTTTGTTTGATGTCATCAGGACTTGGTTGATCAGGTTTGGCCTTCAATGTGTTTTCTTATGTTCTTTGGTAAGTGAAGTCACAAGGTGATTTAGGGTTGGCAAGTGTTGACAAATGTTCATCATTCATGTGTGCTCATCTAGGTTTGGACAGAGTTTGCTTAGAAGTGTTGATTCATTTCATACTTGATGAAGTGCATATCATGTTTGGTTATGCAGTGTAGAGATACATACTTGTTAAAGGATCAGGAGGAGCAAAGAGTTCACATCATCCTGTGTAGAGTTTATATCATCTTATATGTTATTGATTACATCATCTTGTGTGTTCTTTACAGATGACTTGTAGTGGTAGTGACTTAATAATTTGAACTCAGGAGCCTTCATCATGTTGTCTGACTTTCTCTACAATAAGGATTGATTTCATTTTGTGTGGCATACTCTATATCAAGGATTGATAGAAGTGATCACAGGAGTTGTCATACCACTGAGTTTACAGATGCAGATATCACTTGGATTTCATGCAAGTTTCTTCAAGGTAATGTCATCAGGAGTTGCAGTGTGTTGATTGAAAGTAACATTTGGTAGAGTAATGCGTGCACTACTCATTTGAAGATAGAGCTAATATTCTTGAATTGGTTCGGTTACGTTAATATGGGGAACACAACACAGTTCAAAAGTCTTGCAGATGCAGAGAATAATTTTATTCTCTTGGTCATCACAGGTTTGATCTTCTTGGTGTTTTTGTTGATAGGTTGGATTGACAAGTTGGTCTTCATACTATACTCTTCATGACTTCACATCCAAAGCTCACTTGTCATTGTTTTTAACATCATGGTGACTTGTTGAGGTGGTAAGAGTCACTTAAAGTGACCTGTTAGAGGGCTACCATCACATGATGGTGACCGGCCCTTCCTTGAAGCATCGGTCTTTACATGATATATGGAGCGCATTTTTCCTTAAAGTTTTTTAATTTAAAAAAAAACATTGAAAATGCTAAGGGCCCGTGGTGCATAATAAAAGGAGAATGCTTTGAAAAAGCTTTGAAAATATTTATATTATTAGAGGAAACCCGATCCCCAAGCCTTTTATGGCTTTAATTTTTTTTTAGAAACTTTCTCTAATTTCTAAAGTGGTCGGCCCATATCTTTTTAGATTTTTTAAAAATGGAGTTTTTTTAATTTTAAAAAGAAAGCTATTAATTTCTTTTTAAAGGTGATAAGTTTTTTTTAAAATTAGAAATTTTTAGAGATATTTCTAAGGAGATTTTTTTTTTAAGATAAATATTGATGGAGAATTAGAGATGTTTTTTTTTGCAAAAATATCTTGAAGACATTGGCTAGGATTTTTTTGAAGAAGTTCTTTGCAGAGAAAATGAGATTTATTGAAGAGGATAATGAAAAATTTGTTTGAAGAAATTTGCAAGGGTTTTGTATTTTGGAGAATATGAAACATCATGCAGGGATTGAAATGAGAAGGTGAAAATATTTATACAGAGGAATATGAAAAATCTTTTGCAGGTGAATCAATTTGTGAAGGCTCTTCATTTTTGACATGAAAAATTAAGCAATCCAGTGATTTTTTTTTATGGGTATGAAGGATCATGCAATGAAGATGAAAGTGAATGCACAAAGGAATTTGAAGAGTTATTGTTTTATTTTTGACAGGGGCAAAATGATTGAATTTAATTGAAGTTGTTTTTGGAGATATGTTGTTGCTAAATGTTTTATGCAGGGATAATATTGAATACAGAAATTGTCCAAATTGAAATGTCAAAGAATATGAAGGATCATATACAGAGAAGAGGAAGATCAAAAGATTTTTTTAATGCATAGAATTGACGGGAAGATATTTTGTTTTAAATATAGAGAAGAGAATATGAAGGTTTTTTAGAAAGTGCATTGTGATGGGTTGTGAAAGATATTCAGATATTATTTAATGGCATTACAGATGCTTTGATTAGTGTGTCTTGTGGATTAACAAGATGAGATGAGTGATGTTGTACAGATCTATGATGAACTGACAGGGATCAAATACAGATACAAAGATTGACAAGGTGATCAGAAAGACAATATGCAATTGTAATAATAATCAGGTGCATTGATTGTATGACTGGTAAGGTAGAGATGAAACATACAGAGAAAAGTAGTGTTGTTGAGCATATCTGGATGAAGAATTGATTTTTGAATGGAATGACCATTTGAACACATAAGAGAGAATAAAAGTTATGTATTGAAACAGAGAAACCCTCTGAATTTGTGTTTTCAGTTTGTTCTGTAATAGGGGTTGGTGCTCCTTGAAGCTGGTGCTTCTAAACAGTATGCCAGTGAGGCTTGTAGGTCAGTGAGACCTCAATAGTCAGTGAGACATAATATTCAGCCAGTGAGGCTTTGTAAGATGTTTTCAAAGTTAAGCCAGTGAGGCACTTCATGAGTGGTTTTTCTACCCAGAGAGGGTTTTCCACTCCAGTAATTCTTATGTTGTTTCTATGTGTGTTCTTGCTTCTATGTTAAGATTTATCTCTATGTGGTACTGCTCATAATTTTCATTATCAAACTTGTACATAGTTTATTGATGACTTTCTTTTTCTGAGTCTTGTAAATCAAAAGTTATAATAAGTTGCAAAAATCTACACAACACTGATTCACCCCCCCTCTCAGTGTTGTCTGAACTCCTACAATTGGTATCAGAGCCAGTTTCCCTTTTGCAGCTTAATCAGCTTGGGTAGGTCCTGTGTGTGGAGTTCAATGGGTAAGTGCAGGAGAAATAAGAACATGAGAAATGTTAAGATTCATTCTGGTCAAAAGACATCATCCATATCAAACTTAGGTGTTAATGTTCAAGCAGTTGATAAAGATGCTTCACAAGTTGAATCAATGAAAGAGTTTTCTGGAGTTCCTCTGTTTAATGGTTCAGATTTTTCAGTTTGGTGTATTAGAATGCAAGTGTATTTATCCTCTTTAGGATATGATGTTTTAATGTCTGTTGAGAATGGATATTCTAACTCTGCAAATAACAAAGAAGCTCTCAAATGTAATCAGATTGCAAAGAAGGCTATTTTATCTGCTCTATCTAATGATGTTTCTTGTAAAATTATAGATTGTGTTACAGCTCAGGATATGTGGAGGAGATTGAAAAGAATTTACCAAGGTAATGATAAAGAAGAGGACACTCTGGTGTGTCAAGAAAGTGGCAATGAAAGGCAATCATATGAAGAAGTTGAGACCCAATCAAATTCAGAAGATGATGATGATCAGGATTATGATGAACAAGACTGTGAGATTGATCTAGAAGGAGAGCTCATATATGCTCTAACTGAACTCAAGAAGTATAAGAAGGAGAACCAAAAGTTAATGTTGCAGCTGCAACAAGAAAGAGAATCAAAATTCAATGCACTTTCAGAACTTGAAATTGTTTCTACAGATCTTGAAGAGGCCAGATGTCAGATTATTAGTTTAAAGTCATATATTGATGATTCAGACAAACTAATTGATAGATTAAAGACAGAAATTGAAGAAGCTAAGAGGATTGCTGATGTTTCAATATCTGACCTTGAAGTTACAAGGATTGAGAATCTAAAACTAGAATCAAAAATAGTCTCTTTAAGAAAGGAGTTAGAAAAGGCTTCCTCTAAGTTGCACAAGAATCTGATGTTTGAAAAGAGTACTGAAGAAGGAGAATGTTCAAAAGCTAGACAGACACTTAAAAGGAAAATTGATTTAAGTCATCATGTTGTTGCCACAGAAGATAAAAGGAAGAGTGAAGCTGAACAGAAAACCAGAGATGAATTTGTACATAATCAAAGAAGGAATTTTAGAAAATCTGCTGTTAGACAAGCATACATGTACATGTATAATTATTCTTTTAATGGTTATTGTTATGCTTGTAATCAATTTGGTCACAAAGCAATTGTTTGCAGAAGGAATACTGACATTATTTGTTACAAGTGCAATAATGTTGGACATATACAAAGTAATTGTGAAAGATATGATTCTGCATGGAAGTTTAACATGAGTTCTCAAAGGTACTATCAGTCATCTGATTATAATTGTAATATAGTTTGTTACAATTGCAACTCTCTTGGTCACAAAGCTTACAGTTGCAGAATGTTTGAAGGAATTGCATCATCTGATTTGAAATGGAAAGAAACAGAAAAGGTTTGGAGAAAGAAAGCACCTGTGAAAATTTGGAAGCAAAAAGAAAGTAAAAAGAAGTCAGAATCTAAACTTGTGCATCCTGCACAAGTTACATCATCAGTTGAATAATGGATAGCATGAAGTAAGGGGGAGGTATCAAATGTTCTATCAGTTAACCCCAAGTTTCAGGAAGGAGATCATTTGATATGATGATCTTGTCTGTTTATCACTCTTGCCATGCTTTGAAATAGTTGATTATGTTGTTGCTAACAAAGTTGATGTTTAGTATGTGATAGTGTTTCAGGAGTTCTTTGGCTCATTATGCTGAAAAGGTGTTTCAGATGCTCTCTGCACAAAGAGTTCTGTGTGATCATGCTTGTCAGGGCAAAGAGCTTGAGATGCTCTCAAGAAGCTCTTATCAGAAAACTAGCATGTGTTGGCTAAGGTGGCTGAAAATGAAAGTTTAATTCATAGCAATTATCTTTGTTTTAAGATGCAGTTTGTTTGAATGACAAAGTCAAGAGGTAGCAGTTCTTGTATAATACAGTATGTTTCAGATGTGGTGTCTTGTGCAGAACAGGAGGATAGTTCAGATGGTCTTCATTCTTTGTCATGTTAGAAAAGGTGTCAGAATTGTTTGGTTGCAGGACGATATTTTGATGGTCATATTTACTATCTTTTTGAGTAATGTTTTATGGCATATGTTTTGCATAAGTATTAAAGCTTTCAGGTGATTTGGAGATAGTGTTTCACTTGCTTCATTGATGATCTTCCTTACTAATATGTTTCAGAGTTCTTCAAACTATGACATTGATGGTGATATCCTGCATTTCATCAGAAGAAGTTAAAATCAGCAATAGCAGATGGATAGTGCTTCCTTGTGCAGATGATGTTTGTTCTTGTAAATGATTGACAGTGGTATTTATGAGTAGTGAAGCAGTGATTTGTTTGTGAACTTTAACACAGGGGAAACATATAGATTCATTGGAGATTTGTCATGTGGGAAAAATTGTTTGTTTTGTCATCTTTATAATGGCATTGTCATCAGATGTAAGTTTCATGGTATCTTTTTGATCTCAAGTTTGAAATGTTGATGTTCAGGATAAGTTTAGCAAAATTGCATTCAGTGCTTTGAAAGGTAAGTGGTTCTTATTTTTGGTTGAAGATAACAAGATAACAGGAGTTTATGTCTTCAAGGTGACTACTATTGTGCAATGTGATTACAATTGTTATAATCATGCTATAACATCTTTCAGTGGAGTTATTTTCTCAGGGGGAGATAATAGCCTTTGTCATCAGATGTCAAAAAGGGGGAGAAAGAAAAATTGCATCAGGTGGTTTTGCCATCAATGACAAAGGGGGAGATTGATGGAGTTAAGTTGTCATTGATGTCAAAAAGGTGTCCTCAGTTTGTTTGATGTCATCAGGACTTGGTTGATCAGGTTTGGCCTTCAATGTGTTTTCTTATGTTCTTTGGTAAGTGAAGTCACAAGGTGATTTAGGGTTGGCAAGTGTTGACAAATGTTCATCATTCATGTGTGCTCATCTAGGTTTGGACAGAGTTTGCTTAGAAGTGTTGATTCATTTCATACTTGATGAAGTGCATATCATGTTTGGTTATGCAGTGTAGAGATACATACTTGTTAAAGGATCAGGAGGAGCAAAGAGTTCACATCATCCTGTGTAGAGTTTATATCATCTTATATGTTATTGATTACATCATCTTGTGTGTTCTTTACAGATGACTTGTAGTGGTAGTGACTTAATAATTTGAACTCAGGAGCCTTCATCATGTTGTCTGACTTTCTCTACAATAAGGATTGATTTCATTTTGTGTGGCATACTCTATATCAAGGATTGATAGAAGTGATCACAGGAGTTGTCATACCACTGAGTTTACAGATGCAGATATCACTTGGATTTCATGCAAGTTTCTTCAAGGTAATGTCATCAGGAGTTGCAGTGTGTTGATTGAAAGTAACATTTGGTAGAGTAATGCGTGCACTACTCATTTGAAGATAGAGCTAATATTCTTGAATTGGTTCGGTTACGTTAATATGGGGAACACAACACAGTTCAAAAGTCTTGCAGATGCAGAGAATAATTTTATTCTCTTGGTCATCACAGGTTTGATCTTCTTGGTGTTTTTGTTGATAGGTTGGATTGACAAGTTGGTCTTCATACTATACTCTTCATGACTTCACATCCAAAGCTCACTTGTCATTGTTTTTAACATCATGGTGACTTGTTGAGGTGGTAAGAGTCACTTAAAGTGACCTGTTAGAGGGCTACCATCACATGATGGTGACCGGCCCTTCCTTGAAGCATCGGTCTTTACATGATATATGGAGCGCATTTTTCCTTAAAGTTTTTTAATTTAAAAAAAAACATTGAAAATGCTAAGGGCCCGTGGTGCATAATAAAAGGAGAATGCTTTGAAAAAGCTTTGAAAATATTTATATTATTAGAGGAAACCCGATCCCCAAGCCTTTTATGGCTTTAATTTTTTTTTAGAAACTTTCTCTAATTTCTAAAGTGGTCGGCCCATATCTTTTTAGATTTTTTAAAAATGGAGTTTTTTTAATTTTAAAAAGAAAGCTATTAATTTCTTTTTAAAGGTGATAAGTTTTTTTTAAAATTAGAAATTTTTAGAGATATTTCTAAGGAGATTTTTTTTTAAGATAAATATTGATGGAGAATTAGAGATGTTTTTTTTTGCAAAAATATCTTGAAGACATTGGCTAGGATTTTTTTGAAGAAGTTCTTTGCAGAGAAAATGAGATTTATTGAAGAGGATAATGAAAAATTTGTTTGAAGAAATTTGCAAGGGTTTTGTATTTTGGAGAATATGAAACATCATGCAGGGATTGAAATGAGAAGGTGAAAATATTTATACAGAGGAATATGAAAAATCTTTTGCAGGTGAATCAATTTGTGAAGGCTCTTCATTTTTGACATGAAAAATTAAGCAATCCAGTGATTTTTTTTTATGGGTATGAAGGATCATGCAATGAAGATGAAAGTGAATGCACAAAGGAATTTGAAGAGTTATTGTTTTATTTTTGACAGGGGCAAAATGATTGAATTTAATTGAAGTTGTTTTTGGAGATATGTTGTTGCTAAATGTTTTATGCAGGGATAATATTGAATACAGAAATTGTCCAAATTGAAATGTCAAAGAATATGAAGGATCATATACAGAGAAGAGGAAGATCAAAAGATTTTTTTAATGCATAGAATTGACGGGAAGATATTTTGTTTTAAATATAGAGAAGAGAATATGAAGGTTTTTTAGAAAGTGCATTGTGATGGGTTGTGAAAGATATTCAGATATTATTTAATGGCATTACAGATGCTTTGATTAGTGTGTCTTGTGGATTAACAAGATGAGATGAGTGATGTTGTACAGATCTATGATGAACTGACAGGGATCAAATACAGATACAAAGATTGACAAGGTGATCAGAAAGACAATATGCAATTGTAATAATAATCAGGTGCATTGATTGTATGACTGGTAAGGTAGAGATGAAACATACAGAGAAAAGTAGTGTTGTTGAGCATATCTGGATGAAGAATTGATTTTTGAATGGAATGACCATTTGAACACATAAGAGAGAATAAAAGTTATGTATTGAAACAGAGAAACCCTCTGAATTTGTGTTTTCAGTTTGTTCTGTAATAGGGGTTGGTGCTCCTTGAAGCTGGTGCTTCTAAACAGTATGCCAGTGAGGCTTGTAGGTCAGTGAGACCTCAATAGTCAGTGAGACATAATATTCAGCCAGTGAGGCTTTGTAAGATGTTTTCAAAGTTAAGCCAGTGAGGCACTTCATGAGTGGTTTTTCTACCCAGAGAGGGTTTTCCACTCCAGTAATTCTTATGTTGTTTCTATGTGTGTTCTTGCTTCTATGTTAAGATTTATCTCTATGTGGTACTGCTCATAATTTTCATTATCAAACTTGTACATAGTTTATTGATGACTTTCTTTTTCTGAGTCTTGTAAATCAAAAGTTATAATAAGTTGCAAAAATCTACACAACACTGATTCACCCCCCCTCTCAGTGTTGTCTGAACTCCTACAATTGGTATCAGAGCCAGTTTCCCTTTTGCAGCTTAATCAGCTTGGGTAGGTCCTGTGTGTGGAGTTCAATGGGTAAGTGCAGGAGAAATAAGAACATGAGAAATGTTAAGATTCATTCTGGTCAAAAGACATCATCCATATCAAACTTAGGTGTTAATGTTCAAGCAGTTGATAAAGATGCTTCACAAGTTGAATCAATGAAAGAGTTTTCTGGAGTTCCTCTGTTTAATGGTTCAGATTTTTCAGTTTGGTGTATTAGAATGCAAGTGTATTTATCCTCTTTAGGATATGATGTTTTAATGTCTGTTGAGAATGGATATTCTAACTCTGCAAATAACAAAGAAGCTCTCAAATGTAATCAGATTGCAAAGAAGGCTATTTTATCTGCTCTATCTAATGATGTTTCTTGTAAAATTATAGATTGTGTTACAGCTCAGGATATGTGGAGGAGATTGAAAAGAATTTACCAAGGTAATGATAAAGAAGAGGACACTCTGGTGTGTCAAGAAAGTGGCAATGAAAGGCAATCATATGAAGAAGTTGAGACCCAATCAAATTCAGAAGATGATGATGATCAGGATTATGATGAACAAGACTGTGAGATTGATCTAGAAGGAGAGCTCATATATGCTCTAACTGAACTCAAGAAGTATAAGAAGGAGAACCAAAAGTTAATGTTGCAGCTGCAACAAGAAAGAGAATCAAAATTCAATGCACTTTCAGAACTTGAAATTGTTTCTACAGATCTTGAAGAGGCCAGATGTCAGATTATTAGTTTAAAGTCATATATTGATGATTCAGACAAACTAATTGATAGATTAAAGACAGAAATTGAAGAAGCTAAGAGGATTGCTGATGTTTCAATATCTGACCTTGAAGTTACAAGGATTGAGAATCTAAAACTAGAATCAAAAATAGTCTCTTTAAGAAAGGAGTTAGAAAAGGCTTCCTCTAAGTTGCACAAGAATCTGATGTTTGAAAAGAGTACTGAAGAAGGAGAATGTTCAAAAGCTAGACAGACACTTAAAAGGAAAATTGATTTAAGTCATCATGTTGTTGCCACAGAAGATAAAAGGAAGAGTGAAGCTGAACAGAAAACCAGAGATGAATTTGTACATAATCAAAGAAGGAATTTTAGAAAATCTGCTGTTAGACAAGCATACATGTACATGTATAATTATTCTTTTAATGGTTATTGTTATGCTTGTAATCAATTTGGTCACAAAGCAATTGTTTGCAGAAGGAATACTGACATTATTTGTTACAAGTGCAATAATGTTGGACATATACAAAGTAATTGTGAAAGATATGATTCTGCATGGAAGTTTAACATGAGTTCTCAAAGGTACTATCAGTCATCTGATTATAATTGTAATATAGTTTGTTACAATTGCAACTCTCTTGGTCACAAAGCTTACAGTTGCAGAATGTTTGAAGGAATTGCATCATCTGATTTGAAATGGAAAGAAACAGAAAAGGTTTGGAGAAAGAAAGCACCTGTGAAAATTTGGAAGCAAAAAGAAAGTAAAAAGAAGTCAGAATCTAAACTTGTGCATCCTGCACAAGTTACATCATCAGTTGAATAATGGATAGCATGAAGTAAGGGGGAGGTATCAAATGTTCTATCAGTTAACCCCAAGTTTCAGGAAGGAGATCATTTGATATGATGATCTTGTCTGTTTATCACTCTTGCCATGCTTTGAAATAGTTGATTATGTTGTTGCTAACAAAGTTGATGTTTAGTATGTGATAGTGTTTCAGGAGTTCTTTGGCTCATTATGCTGAAAAGGTGTTTCAGATGCTCTCTGCACAAAGAGTTCTGTGTGATCATGCTTGTCAGGGCAAAGAGCTTGAGATGCTCTCAAGAAGCTCTTATCAGAAAACTAGCATGTGTTGGCTAAGGTGGCTGAAAATGAAAGTTTAATTCATAGCAATTATCTTTGTTTTAAGATGCAGTTTGTTTGAATGACAAAGTCAAGAGGTAGCAGTTCTTGTATAATACAGTATGTTTCAGATGTGGTGTCTTGTGCAGAACAGGAGGATAGTTCAGATGGTCTTCATTCTTTGTCATGTTAGAAAAGGTGTCAGAATTGTTTGGTTGCAGGACGATATTTTGATGGTCATATTTACTATCTTTTTGAGTAATGTTTTATGGCATATGTTTTGCATAAGTATTAAAGCTTTCAGGTGATTTGGAGATAGTGTTTCACTTGCTTCATTGATGATCTTCCTTACTAATATGTTTCAGAGTTCTTCAAACTATGACATTGATGGTGATATCCTGCATTTCATCAGAAGAAGTTAAAATCAGCAATAGCAGATGGATAGTGCTTCCTTGTGCAGATGATGTTTGTTCTTGTAAATGATTGACAGTGGTATTTATGAGTAGTGAAGCAGTGATTTGTTTGTGAACTTTAACACAGGGGAAACATATAGATTCATTGGAGATTTGTCATGTGGGAAAAATTGTTTGTTTTGTCATCTTTATAATGGTATTGTCATCAGATGTAAGTTTCATGGTATCTTTTTGATCTCAAGTTTGAAATGTTGATGTTCAGGATAAGTTTAGCAAAATTGCATTCAGTGCTTTGAAAGGTAAGTGGTTCTTATTTTTGGTTGAAGATAACAAGATAACAGGAGTTTATGTCTTCAAGGTGACTACTATTGTGCAATGTGATTACAATTGTTATAATCATGCTATAACATCTTTCAGTGGAGTTATTTTCTCAGGGGGAGATAATAGCCTTTGTCATCAGATGTCAAAAAGGGGGAGAAAGAAAAATTGCATCAGGTGGTTTTGCCATCAATGACAAAGGGGGAGATTGATGGAGTTAAGTTGTCATTGATGTCAAAAAGGTGTCCTCAGTTTGTTTGATGTCATCAGGACTTGGTTGATCAGGTTTGGCCTTCAATGTGTTTTCTTATGTTCTTTGGTAAGTGAAGTCACAAGGTGATTTAGGGTTGGCAAGTGTTGACAAATGTTCATCATTCATGTGTGCTCATCTAGGTTTGGACAGAGTTTGCTTAGAAGTGTTGATTCATTTCATACTTGATGAAGTGCATATCATGTTTGGTTATGCAGTGTAGAGATACATACTTGTTAAAGGATCAGGAGGAGCAAAGAGTTCACATCATCCTGTGTAGAGTTTATATCATCTTATATGTTATTGATTACATCATCTTGTGTGTTCTTTACAGATGACTTGTAGTGGTAGTGACTTAATAATTTGAACTCAGGAGCCTTCATCATGTTGTCTGACTTTCTCTACAATAAGGATTGATTTCATTTTGTGTGGCATACTCTATATCAAGGATTGATAGAAGTGATCACAGGAGTTGTCATACCACTGAGTTTACAGATGCAGATATCACTTGGATTTCATGCAAGTTTCTTCAAGGTAATGTCATCAGGAGTTGCAGTGTGTTGATTGAAAGTAACATTTGGTAGAGTAATGCGTGCACTACTCATTTGAAGATAGAGCTAATATTCTTGAATTGGTTCGGTTACGTTAATATGGGGAACACAACACAGTTCAAAAGTCTTGCAGATGCAGAGAATAATTTTATTCTCTTGGTCATCACAGGTTTGATCTTCTTGGTGTTTTTGTTGATAGGTTGGATTGACAAGTTGGTCTTCATACTATACTCTTCATGACTTCACATCCAAAGCTCACTTGTCATTGTTTTTAACATCATGGTGACTTGTTGAGGTGGTAAGAGTCACTTAAAGTGACCTGTTAGAGGGCTACCATCACATGATGGTGACCGGCCCTTCCTTGAAGCATCGGTCTTTACATGATATATGGAGCGCATTTTTCCTTAAAGTTTTTTAATTTAAAAAAAAACATTGAAAATGCTAAGGGCCCGTGGTGCATAATAAAAGGAGAATGCTTTGAAAAAGCTTTGAAAATATTTATATTATTAGAGGAAACCCGATCCCCAAGCCTTTTATGGCTTTAATTTTTTTTAGAAACTTTCTCTAATTTCTAAAGTGGTCGGCCCATATCTTTTTAGATTTTTTAAAAATGGAGTTTTTTTAATTTTAAAAAGAAAGCTATTAATTTCTTTTTAAAGGTGATAAGTTTTTTTTAAAATTAGAAATTTTTAGAGATATTTCTAAGGAGATTTTTTTTTTAAGATAAATATTGATGGAGAATTAGAGATGTTTTTTTTTGCAAAAATATCTTGAAGACATTGGCTAGGATTTTTTTGAAGAAGTTCTTTGCAGAGAAAATGAGATTTATTGAAGAGGATAATGAAAAATTTGTTTGAAGAAATTTGCAAGGGTTTTGTATTTTGGAGAATATGAAACATCATGCAGGGATTGAAATGAGAAGGTGAAAATATTTATACAGAGGAATATGAAAAATCTTTTGCAGGTGAATCAATTTGTGAAGGCTCTTCATTTTTGACATGAAAAATTAAGCAATCCAGTGATTTTTTTTTATGGGTATGAAGGATCATGCAATGAAGATGAAAGTGAATGCACAAAGGAATTTGAAGAGTTATTGTTTTATTTTTGACAGGGGCAAAATGATTGAATTTAATTGAAGTTGTTTTTGGAGATATGTTGTTGCTAAATGTTTTATGCAGGGATAATATTGAATACAGAAATTGTCCAAATTGAAATGTCAAAGAATATGAAGGATCATATACAGAGAAGAGGAAGATCAAAAGATTTTTTTAATGCATAGAATTGACGGGAAGATATTTTGTTTTAAATATAGAGAAGAGAATATGAAGGTTTTTTAGAAAGTGCATTGTGATGGGTTGTGAAAGATATTCAGATATTATTTAATGGCATTACAGATGCTTTGATTAGTGTGTCTTGTGGATTAACAAGATGAGATGAGTGATGTTGTACAGATCTATGATGAACTGACAGGGATCAAATACAGATACAAAGATTGACAAGGTGATCAGAAAGACAATATGCAATTGTAATAATAATCAGGTGCATTGATTGTATGACTGGTAAGGTAGAGATGAAACATACAGAGAAAAGTAGTGTTGTTGAGCATATCTGGATGAAGAATTGATTTTTGAATGGAATGACCATTTGAACACATAAGAGAGAATAAAAGTTATGTATTGAAACAGAGAAACCCTCTGAATTTGTGTTTTCAGTTTGTTCTGTAATAGGGGTTGGTGCTCCTTGAAGCTGGTGCTTCTAAACAGTATGCCAGTGAGGCTTGTAGGTCAGTGAGACCTCAATAGTCAGTGAGACATAATATTCAGCCAGTGAGGCTTTGTAAGATGTTTTCAAAGTTAAGCCAGTGAGGCACTTCATGAGTGGTTTTTCTACCCAGAGAGGGTTTTCCACTCCAGTAATTCTTATGTTGTTTCTATGTGTGTTCTTGCTTCTATGTTAAGATTTATCTCTATGTGGTACTGCTCATAATTTTCATTATCAAACTTGTACATAGTTTATTGATGACTTTCTTTTTCTGAGTCTTGTAAATCAAAAGTTATAATAAGTTGCAAAAATCTACACAACACTGATTCACCCCCCCTCTCAGTGTTGTCTGAACTCCTACAATTGGTATCAGAGCCAGTTTCCCTTTTGCAGCTTAATCAGCTTGGGTAGGTCCTGTGTGTGGAGTTCAATGGGTAAGTGCAGGAGAAATAAGAACATGAGAAATGTTAAGATTCATTCTGGTCAAAAGACATCATCCATATCAAACTTAGGTGTTAATGTTCAAGCAGTTGATAAAGATGCTTCACAAGTTGAATCAATGAAAGAGTTTTCTGGAGTTCCTCTGTTTAATGGTTCAGATTTTTCAGTTTGGTGTATTAGAATGCAAGTGTATTTATCCTCTTTA
Source organism: Cunninghamia lanceolata (assembly GCA_027924645.1). NCBI lineage: Eukaryota > Viridiplantae > Streptophyta > Pinopsida > Cupressales > Cupressaceae > Cunninghamia > Cunninghamia lanceolata. The sequence goes on along the minus strand of BSBN01000866.1, from coordinate 127,626 downwards.
GGATATGATGTTTTAATGTCTGTTGAGAATGGATATTCTAACTCTGCAAATAACAAAGAAGCTCTCAAATGTAATCAGATTGCAAAGAAGGCTATTTTATCTGCTCTATCTAATGATGTTTCTTGTAAAATTATAGATTGTGTTACAGCTCAGGATATGTGGAGGAGATTGAAAAGAATTTACCAAGGTAATGATAAAGAAGAGGACACTCTGGTGTGTCAAGAAAGTGGCAATGAAAGGCAATCATATGAAGAAGTTGAGACCCAATCAAATTCAGAAGATGATGATGATCAGGATTATGATGAACAAGACTGTGAGATTGATCTAGAAGGAGAGCTCATATATGCTCTAACTGAACTCAAGAAGTATAAGAAGGAGAACCAAAAGTTAATGTTGCAGCTGCAACAAGAAAGAGAATCAAAATTCAATGCACTTTCAGAACTTGAAATTGTTTCTACAGATCTTGAAGAGGCCAGATGTCAGATTATTAGTTTAAAGTCATATATTGATGATTCAGACAAACTAATTGATAGATTAAAGACAGAAATTGAAGAAGCTAAGAGGATTGCTGATGTTTCAATATCTGACCTTGAAGTTACAAGGATTGAGAATCTAAAACTAGAATCAAAAATAGTCTCTTTAAGAAAGGAGTTAGAAAAGGCTTCCTCTAAGTTGCACAAGAATCTGATGTTTGAAAAGAGTACTGAAGAAGGAGAATGTTCAAAAGCTAGACAGACACTTAAAAGGAAAATTGATTTAAGTCATCATGTTGTTGCCACAGAAGATAAAAGGAAGAGTGAAGCTGAACAGAAAACCAGAGATGAATTTGTACATAATCAAAGAAGGAATTTTAGAAAATCTGCTGTTAGACAAGCATACATGTACATGTATAATTATTCTTTTAATGGTTATTGTTATGCTTGTAATCAATTTGGTCACAAAGCAATTGTTTGCAGAAGGAATACTGACATTATTTGTTACAAGTGCAATAATGTTGGACATATACAAAGTAATTGTGAAAGATATGATTCTGCATGGAAGTTTAACATGAGTTCTCAAAGGTACTATCAGTCATCTGATTATAATTGTAATATAGTTTGTTACAATTGCAACTCTCTTGGTCACAAAGCTTACAGTTGCAGAATGTTTGAAGGAATTGCATCATCTGATTTGAAATGGAAAGAAACAGAAAAGGTTTGGAGAAAGAAAGCACCTGTGAAAATTTGGAAGCAAAAAGAAAGTAAAAAGAAGTCAGAATCTAAACTTGTGCATCCTGCACAAGTTACATCATCAGTTGAATAATGGATAGCATGAAGTAAGGGGGAGGTATCAAATGTTCTATCAGTTAACCCCAAGTTTCAGGAAGGAGATCATTTGATATGATGATCTTGTCTGTTTATCACTCTTGCCATGCTTTGAAATAGTTGATTATGTTGTTGCTAACAAAGTTGATGTTTAGTATGTGATAGTGTTTCAGGAGTTCTTTGGCTCATTATGCTGAAAAGGTGTTTCAGATGCTCTCTGCACAAAGAGTTCTGTGTGATCATGCTTGTCAGGGCAAAGAGCTTGAGATGCTCTCAAGAAGCTCTTATCAGAAAACTAGCATGTGTTGGCTAAGGTGGCTGAAAATGAAAGTTTAATTCATAGCAATTATCTTTGTTTTAAGATGCAGTTTGTTTGAATGACAAAGTCAAGAGGTAGCAGTTCTTGTATAATACAGTATGTTTCAGATGTGGTGTCTTGTGCAGAACAGGAGGATAGTTCAGATGGTCTTCATTCTTTGTCATGTTAGAAAAGGTGTCAGAATTGTTTGGTTGCAGGACGATATTTTGATGGTCATATTTACTATCTTTTTGAGTAATGTTTTATGGCATATGTTTTGCATAAGTATTAAAGCTTTCAGGTGATTTGGAGATAGTGTTTCACTTGCTTCATTGATGATCTTCCTTACTAATATGTTTCAGAGTTCTTCAAACTATGACATTGATGGTGATATCCTGCATTTCATCAGAAGAAGTTAAAATCAGCAATAGCAGATGGATAGTGCTTCCTTGTGCAGATGATGTTTGTTCTTGTAAATGATTGACAGTGGTATTTATGAGTAGTGAAGCAGTGATTTGTTTGTGAACTTTAACACAGGGGAAACATATAGATTCATTGGAGATTTGTCATGTGGGAAAAATTGTTTGTTTTGTCATCTTTATAATGGTATTGTCATCAGATGTAAGTTTCATGGTATCTTTTTGATCTCAAGTTTGAAATGTTGATGTTCAGGATAAGTTTAGCAAAATTGCATTCAGTGCTTTGAAAGGTAAGTGGTTCTTATTTTTGGTTGAAGATAACAAGATAACAGGAGTTTATGTCTTCAAGGTGACTACTATTGTGCAATGTGATTACAATTGTTATAATCATGCTATAACATCTTTCAGTGGAGTTATTTTCTCAGGGGGAGATAATAGCCTTTGTCATCAGATGTCAAAAAGGGGGAGAAAGAAAAATTGCATCAGGTGGTTTTGCCATCAATGACAAAGGGGGAGATTGATGGAGTTAAGTTGTCATTGATGTCAAAAAGGTGTCCTCAGTTTGTTTGATGTCATCAGGACTTGGTTGATCAGGTTTGGCCTTCAATGTGTTTTCTTATGTTCTTTGGTAAGTGAAGTCACAAGGTGATTTAGGGTTGGCAAGTGTTGACAAATGTTCATCATTCATGTGTGCTCATCTAGGTTTGGACAGAGTTTGCTTAGAAGTGTTGATTCATTTCATACTTGATGAAGTGCATATCATGTTTGGTTATGCAGTGTAGAGATACATACTTGTTAAAGGATCAGGAGGAGCAAAGAGTTCACATCATCCTGTGTAGAGTTTATATCATCTTATATGTTATTGATTACATCATCTTGTGTGTTCTTTACAGATGACTTGTAGTGGTAGTGACTTAATAATTTGAACTCAGGAGCCTTCATCATGTTGTCTGACTTTCTCTACAATAAGGATTGATTTCATTTTGTGTGGCATACTCTATATCAAGGATTGATAGAAGTGATCACAGGAGTTGTCATACCACTGAGTTTACAGATGCAGATATCACTTGGATTTCATGCAAGTTTCTTCAAGGTAATGTCATCAGGAGTTGCAGTGTGTTGATTGAAAGTAACATTTGGTAGAGTAATGCGTGCACTACTCATTTGAAGATAGAGCTAATATTCTTGAATTGGTTCGGTTACGTTAATATGGGGAACACAACACAGTTCAAAAGTCTTGCAGATGCAGAGAATAATTTTATTCTCTTGGTCATCACAGGTTTGATCTTCTTGGTGTTTTTGTTGATAGGTTGGATTGACAAGTTGGTCTTCATACTATACTCTTCATGACTTCACATCCAAAGCTCACTTGTCATTGTTTTTAACATCATGGTGACTTGTTGAGGTGGTAAGAGTCACTTAAAGTGACCTGTTAGAGGGCTACCATCACATGATGGTGACCGGCCCTTCCTTGAAGCATCGGTCTTTACATGATATATGGAGCGCATTTTTCCTTAAAGTTTTTTAATTTAAAAAAAAACATTGAAAATGCTAAGGGCCCGTGGTGCATAATAAAAGGAGAATGCTTTGAAAAAGCTTTGAAAATATTTATATTATTAGAGGAAACCCGATCCCCAAGCCTTTTATGGCTTTAATTTTTTTTTAGAAACTTTCTCTAATTTCTAAAGTGGTCGGCCCATATCTTTTTAGATTTTTTAAAAATGGAGTTTTTTTAATTTTAAAAAGAAAGCTATTAATTTCTTTTTAAAGGTGATAAGTTTTTTTTAAAATTAGAAATTTTTAGAGATATTTCTAAGGAGATTTTTTTTTTAAGATAAATATTGATGGAGAATTAGAGATGTTTTTTTTTGCAAAAATATCTTGAAGACATTGGCTAGGATTTTTTTGAAGAAGTTCTTTGCAGAGAAAATGAGATTTATTGAAGAGGATAATGAAAAATTTGTTTGAAGAAATTTGCAAGGGTTTTGTATTTTGGAGAATATGAAACATCATGCAGGGATTGAAATGAGAAGGTGAAAATATTTATACAGAGGAATATGAAAAATCTTTTGCAGGTGAATCAATTTGTGAAGGCTCTTCATTTTTGACATGAAAAATTAAGCAATCCAGTGATTTTTTTTTATGGGTATGAAGGATCATGCAATGAAGATGAAAGTGAATGCACAAAGGAATTTGAAGAGTTATTGTTTTATTTTTGACAGGGGCAAAATGATTGAATTTAATTGAAGTTGTTTTTGGAGATATGTTGTTGCTAAATGTTTTATGCAGGGATAATATTGAATACAGAAATTGTCCAAATTGAAATGTCAAAGAATATGAAGGATCATATACAGAGAAGAGGAAGATCAAAAGATTTTTTTAATGCATAGAATTGACGGGAAGATATTTTGTTTTAAATATAGAGAAGAGAATATGAAGGTTTTTTAGAAAGTGCATTGTGATGGGTTGTGAAAGATATTCAGATATTATTTAATGGCATTACAGATGCTTTGATTAGTGTGTCTTGTGGATTAACAAGATGAGATGAGTGATGTTGTACAGATCTATGATGAACTGACAGGGATCAAATACAGATACAAAGATTGACAAGGTGATCAGAAAGACAATATGCAATTGTAATAATAATCAGGTGCATTGATTGTATGACTGGTAAGGTAGAGATGAAACATACAGAGAAAAGTAGTGTTGTTGAGCATATCTGGATGAAGAATTGATTTTTGAATGGAATGACCATTTGAACACATAAGAGAGAATAAAAGTTATGTATTGAAACAGAGAAACCCTCTGAATTTGTGTTTTCAGTTTGTTCTGTAATAGGGGTTGGTGCTCCTTGAAGCTGGTGCTTCTAAACAGTATGCCAGTGAGGCTTGTAGGTCAGTGAGACCTCAATAGTCAGTGAGACATAATATTCAGCCAGTGAGGCTTTGTAAGATGTTTTCAAAGTTAAGCCAGTGAGGCACTTCATGAGTGGTTTTTCTACCCAGAGAGGGTTTTCCACTCCAGTAATTCTTATGTTGTTTCTATGTGTGTTCTTGCTTCTATGTTAAGATTTATCTCTATGTGGTACTGCTCATAATTTTCATTATCAAACTTGTACATAGTTTATTGATGACTTTCTTTTTCTGAGTCTTGTAAATCAAAAGTTATAATAAGTTGCAAAAATCTACACAACACTGATTCACCCCCCCTCTCAGTGTTGTCTGAACTCCTACAATTGGTATCAGAGCCAGTTTCCCTTTTGCAGCTTAATCAGCTTGGGTAGGTCCTGTGTGTGGAGTTCAATGGGTAAGTGCAGGAGAAATAAGAACATGAGAAATGTTAAGATTCATTCTGGTCAAAAGACATCATCCATATCAAACTTAGGTGTTAATGTTCAAGCAGTTGATAAAGATGCTTCACAAGTTGAATCAATGAAAGAGTTTTCTGGAGTTCCTCTGTTTAATGGTTCAGATTTTTCAGTTTGGTGTATTAGAATGCAAGTGTATTTATCCTCTTTAGGATATGATGTTTTAATGTCTGTTGAGAATGGATATTCTAACTCTGCAAATAACAAAGAAGCTCTCAAATGTAATCAGATTGCAAAGAAGGCTATTTTATCTGCTCTATCTAATGATGTTTCTTGTAAAATTATAGATTGTGTTACAGCTCAGGATATGTGGAGGAGATTGAAAAGAATTTACCAAGGTAATGATAAAGAAGAGGACACTCTGGTGTGTCAAGAAAGTGGCAATGAAAGGCAATCATATGAAGAAGTTGAGACCCAATCATTACACATGCGGATGCGCCCATTAGGTTTAGACACAGGTACAATGTTTGAGACCCAATCTGAATAGTCGATAGGTCGTATGAACTTTGCGTCTAATAGCTTTTGGACTTCTACCTTCACCAAGAGAGCTATCTGTGGATGCATTTTTCTCAATTTTTGCTTGACTGGTTTCACCTTGGGATCAACTGTGAGATAATGAACTACTAGCTTAGGGTCTAGCCCTGGCATATCTGCGTAGGTCCATGCAAAGTTGATGGTTCGTTGCAAGAAGAAGTTGTTAAGATCTTTGTGCTCTGTATCAGATAATGATGCTGCTAGAAATGTTGTCTTTGGATTCTGTTATGTACCCAGGTTGATCTCTGTAGAATCCTCCACTAGTAGAGCTGATTTTTCTTGGTACTTAGATGGTAAGGGAAGGTCAAATCCTCCATCCTCAGGTGCCACAGTTGGGTTTTCACCTTTGGATACGTCCTTTATTTTTACTATTTTATGATCAGGAGGTGCCATAGTGTGGTTTTCACCTAGAGATCTTTCTTTATTTGCACTTTTGCGACTAGAGGATTTGGCATTCTCACCAAAATAAGCCGTGGGCTCCAGTTCCATTACAAAACCGGCCTTGTGATCGCCAAGAGGGATACCTTCCCGAAGTCCCATGAACTCAGCTAAAGTTTCGTCATTCTGAAAGACATCTATAACGGGGGCCCCTTGTTGGTCCCAATCGATAAGTTTAGGGTAGACAAGCGTGACATTCTGGGTGCTGGTGGTGGAAGTTAAGGACACAGAGGATAGTGTAAAAATGGAGGATTCTACGAATAGATTGGTGATGTGGAGGGAAGAGTCATCGATGATATCCTCTGCCGACGTCGTATCGGCGGGAAAAGTGTCAGCTACCTCGTCGAGGATATACTCGATGTCTGAGGCGCGTGGTACCTTCTTACCAAATCCTAATCCTTTCTTGTCTAGCTTCTTTGTTACCACAATGGGCTCCATATTGCCTTGATTCTGTTTCCCAAGGCCACCTTTGCCTTTATAGCCCATGTTTTTCACTATCCTTAAGCCATTGCCATACTGCTTGACTGGTATCGTGACTGGTTCTTTCTCCTTGTAGAGCCAAGAAGAGATGTCCTCAATAGTTTCCTCTTCCAATAACCGTCCATGTTGGAATTGGGTTAGGAATGTTGGGGGAGGAATAGTAGCTTTTTTGGTAACTTTAGCAATGGGTGGTTTGTCGTAAGATTTTGGAGATAAAGGCATCCGCCCTACACAACAAGATTCGGAGATATCATAAGTGCCAAAGCCTATATCTCGGACGCGAGCTGTGATTTTGGGGAGAGGTGTAGGTTCACTTGTAGAGGCTTGCGTGAGAGTTTCAGGGTCAACATAGAGAGGGGATTCAAGGGCTTTGTCATTTTTAGGCACTTGGTTGCAATTCTTATAGCTTCCTTGCAAGACACGGCAAAATTCAAAAGGATTAGGATCTCCTGGGATGGTGATCTCTGTACCATTGTATGGGAATTTTAGGGACTGATGGTACGTGGAGGGGACAGCTTTCATTGCATGGATCCATGGGCGGCCTAGGATAATGTTGTAAGGCAGCTCAATATCAAGGACTTGGCACCTAGTTTCAAGCATAACAGGGCCCAGTTGTATAGGCAAGTGAATAACACGTTCTGAACGGTGTTTTGCATCATCATATCCCTTGATTGTAATACTATGATCAGTGTTGACGTGATCCTCAGAGTATCCCAATTGCTTTAGTAACTTTAAAGAACATATGTTGAGACCAGCACCACCATCTATGAGTATACGTTTGATTTTGCGCTTATGGATGAGCACTTCAATATGGAGGGCATCGTTGTGACATGGATCGTGAGAGGGGAGGTCTTTCTCAGAGAAGACCACATTGTAAGGCAAAGCAATATTACCCACTATAGCTTGGAAATCTGCGACTGCTATGTTGTTAGGAACGGAGGACTCTTGGAGGGCCTTTTCTAGCACTACTCTATGTGCCGGTGATGACCGTAGAAGGTCCAAAATAGAGATCTGTGCTGGTGTTTTCCCTAGATGTTTGACAAGATTATAATCAGACTGAACCAGAAGTCTAGGTGTAGGTGTACGAATGGTGACATGACCTCGACGAGTAGTAACAGCACAATTCGTAGATTTACCTTTGATGGTGAGGGTAGACACTCGAGTCTCTTCAAAATGACCTACAATGGAATCGAAAGACGTGGACGCGTGATTGATACCTTTACCCCTATCCTGAGGAGGAGGTGGACCATGATGAGGGAATGGTTCCTTGTACATATCGAGATCCTTGTTCGTGTGTTGCGCTGGTGGTTCATTCTCAAAAGTGATTTGATTACCGTCGATGAGGTTTTGGATGAGGTGCTTAAGCTTCATGCAAGATGCAGTTCGATGACCTTTGCTCCTATGGAAACTGTAGAGGTGACCACTGAAGAAGACACAGAAAGACTTGACCTAGGATCAGACAGTGTTAACTGTAGACACAGATCAAGACGTGGGATGACGATGATGGACATTGACAAATTTCCAAGCTATACTAGATAGGGAGATGGAAATGCAAACAAGGTCAATGGTTTTGTTATGGATGGATGGATGAAGCAGGTTGCGAACTGGACAAGGAGTGGACAGGACTTGAAAGATGATGGATGCTGACTCTACGCATAGCGCCTGTTTGCCAGGTTTTCACTATGGTACTTATCCAAGGCACCTGTTTGCCAGGTTTTCACCAGAGGATGAATGTTTTTGTATTTTTGTATTTTTGATTTTTTCGATTTTTTTTTTTTTGATTTTTTTGACTTTTTTGATTTTTTTGATTTTTTGTGGGAATACTCTGAGGATCAGGCATAGAACTTCTTGAGATGGACACTGTTAAGTGGCTCATCTAGAGGAATGCCGTCAGGTGTAGCTAAAGTATAAGCTCCCGAGCTATATGCTGCTGTGACAATGAAGGGACCTAACCAGTTAGGCTCAAACTTGCCCTTCTTCTCTCGATCTGCTTGGTTTCTCTGATTCTCCTTAAGTACAAGATCACCAACTTGAAACCGTCTTTCTTTGATCTTTTTGTTGTAATTACGCCGGAGGTGGTTTTGATAGACGTGGAGATGATTAAGTGCAGCAAGACGCCTCTCATCTAGCAGTTCAAGCTCAGCTAATATAGAAGTGCGATACTCGTCTCCGCCGATCAGGTCCTGCATGGATACTCTGAGTGATGGGATCTCGACCTCTATAGGTAGGATGGCTTCAGAGCCAAAGACCAAGGCATATGGTGTGGCACCAGTTGGTGTTCTGATACTAGTGCGGTAGGCCCATAGGGCGGGATTGAGTTGTAAGTTCCAATCATGACCAGCTTCATTGACTATTTTCTTGAGGATTTTGAGAATGGTTTTATTGGAAGCCTCAGCTTGGCCGTTACTCTGCAGATAGTAGGGAGTTGAAAAGCGATGTTGGATATTGTACTGTATGCGTAAGGTACGAACATCTTGGTTCTTGAATGGTCTCCCATTATCAGTGACAATGGCTTGGGGAATACCATACTGGCATATGAGGTAGTTTAAGATAAAGTTGGCTATTTGCTTACCGGTGATATAGGTCATAGGAATGGCTTCCACCCACTTCGTGAAATACTCAGTGGCGGTAATGATAAACTTGTGGCCATTGGAGGAGGAAGGGTGGATTTGTCCTACGAGGTCGAGACCCCATTGAGAAAAAGGCCATGGAGTTGTCACAGGTTGTAACTCATGAGCTGGTGCGTGAATCAAATCTCCATGCTGCTGACATTGTAGACACTTCTTAGCAAACTGTGCAGCATCTTGCTCTATTGTAGGCCAGTAATAACCTGTTCTGAGTATCTTCTTAGCAAGATTAGGACCGGTAGAATGTGCGCCGCAGACACCTTCGTGTATGTCTCGTAAGGTAGCTTCGGCTTCTTCCGCGTTAAGACATCGTAAGAGGATACCATCGAGACTCTGGCGATATAGTGTATCACCCAGAATGATGTAACGAGAGGATCGACGGATAAAGGTTTTGCGTTGAGTGGATGATAGGTCAGGGGGAAAGGTATTGTTTGTGAGGTATTCATAGATATCTTCATACCATGGGGAATTGGGACCAACAAGTTCGCAGATGATTTCAGTAACAGGAACATCAACGGCTGGTATCAACAATTGCTCGATCAAGAATTCACACTTCTGTGTATTTGCAGGCATATCAATCAGTGACCCTACAGAAGCCATAGAATCTGCAGCTTTATTATGTTCTCTTGGAATTTGCTCAAATGTGATGGTAGAAAAATGTGGTTTGTAGGCATCCACTAGTTGCTTGTAGGGGACCAACTTTTCATCCTTTGTTTGGTATTCATCTATGACTTGGCGAATGACTAGCTGTGAGTCTCCATATACTTGTAATTCTGTGATGTCCCATTGAACTGCTGTGTTGAGACCTATGAGGAGTGCTTCATACTCGGCTATGTTGTTGGTGCAAGGGAATGCTAGCCGATATGACTTTGGAATGTAGTCATTCTGAGGTGTAACAAATAAGATGCCCGCTCCTGATCCATGCTGTGTGTAAGAACCGTCAAAGTACAACTTCCACATGATGGAGGTAGCAAGAGTGAAGAGATTTTCATCAGGAAAGTCTGCTACCATAGGGTGTGTATCTTTCATAGGTGCTTCTGCTAGTTGATCCGTGAGGGCTTGTCCTTTAATTGCTTTACGATCTGTGTACTCAATGTCAAACTCACTAAGGATCATAACCCATTTAGCTAGTCTGCCTGTGAGAGCTGCTTTTGCTAGTAGATACTTCAGGGGATCAATTTTGGCTATTAGATTTGTGTGTTGGTTCAGCATGTAATGCCGCAATTTTTTGGAGGCGAACACTACTACTAAACAAGCCCTTTCCATTGGTGAATAATTGAGCTCGTATCCCACCAAGGTTCTACTGATGTAATAAATTGCATGCTCCTTTCCTGTGTCATCATTCTGTGCTAGCAGAGCCCCTAGGGCTGAATTTGTAGTGGAGATGTACAATATCAAGGGTTTGTCCGCGACTGGTGGAACCAATACAAGAGGTGTAGCTAGATACTCTTTAAGTTGATCAAACACTGCTTGACACTTGTTGTCCCATCGAAACGAAACATCCTTTCGGAGTAAGTGTTGAAAGGGTTGACATTTATCTGCTAGCTGTGAGATGAAACACCTGATGGACTGCAACCTTCCTTGGAGGCTCCTTAATGCTTTTAGGTTATTTGGTGGAGGCATCTCCACTATAGCCTTTACTTTCGCTGGATCTACTTCAATGCCTCTACGAGATACAATGTATCCCAATAGCTTCCCTGATGTTACGCCGAATACACATTTCTTTGGATTGAGTCTTACTTGGTATTTTTCTAGCCTGTCAAAGATCTGTCCTAGGACCTGTATGTGATCTACTCTAGAAGATTTAGCCAATATATCATCAACATAGTCTTCCATAATGTGATGAAAGAGGTCATGGAAGATTACTGTCATTGCTCGCTGATAGGTTGCTCCTGCATTCTTGAGACCAAATAGCATGACACACCAACAATAATTGCCCCAAGGACAAGTAAAGGTTGTTTTATGTTGGTCTTCTTCAGCTATCCTTATCTGATTATAACCCAAGAATCCGTCCATGAGAGAAAGCATCTCGTGACCTGCTGTCAAGTCCACTATAATGTCAATGTTTGGTAGTGGAAAGTCGTCTTTAGGACATGCCTTATTGAGATCTCTAAAATCATTACACAAGCGGATGCGCCCATTAGGTTTAGATACAGGTACAATGTTTGAGACCCAATCTGAATAGTCAATAGGTCGTATGAATTTTGCGTCTAATAGCTTTTGTACTTCCACCTTCACCAAGAGAGCTATCTGTGGGTGCATCTTTCTCAACTTCTGTTTGACTGGTTTCACCTTGGGATCAACTGTGAGATAATGAACTACCAGCTTAGGGTCTAGCCCTGGCATATCTGCATAGGTCCATGCAAAGTTGATGGTACGTTGTAAGAAGAAGCTGTTAAGATTTCTGTGCTCTGTGTCAGATAATGATGCCGCTAGGAATGTTGTCTTTGGATTCTGTTCTGTACCTAGGTTGATCTCTGTAGAATCTTCCACTAGTAGAGATGATTTCTCCTGGTACTTAGATGGTAAGGGAAGGTCAAATCCTCCATCCTCTGGTGCCACAGTTGGGTTTTCACCTTTGGATACGTCCTTTATTTTTACTATTTTATGATCAGGAGGTGCCACAGTGTGGTTTTCACCTAGAGATCTTTCTTTATTTGCACTTTTGCGACTAGAGGATTTGGCATTCTCACCAAAATAAGCCGTGGGCTCAAGTTCCATTACAAAACCTACCTTGTGATCGCCAAGAGGGATACCTTCCCGAAGTCCCATGAACTCAGCTAGAGCTTCGTTACTCTGAAATATATCTATAACGGGGGCCCCTTGTTGGTCCCAATCGATAAGTTCAGGGTAGACAAGTGTGACATTCTGGGTGCTGGTGGTGGAAGTTAAGGATACAGAGGATAGTGTAAAAATGGAGGATTCTGCGAATAGATTGGTGATGTGGAGGGAAGAGTCATCGATGGTATCCTCTGTAGACGTCGAATCGGCAGGAAAAGTGTCAGCTACCTCGTCGAGGATATACTCGATGTTCGAGGCGCGTGGTACCTTCTTACCAAATCCTAATCCTTTCTTGTCTAGCTTCTTTGTTACCACAATGGGCTCCATAGTGCCATGATTCTGTTTCCCAAGGCCACCTTTGCCTTTATAGCCCATGTTTTTCACTATCCTTAAGCCATTGCCATATTGCTTGACTGGTATCGTGACTGGTTCTTTCTCCTTGTAGAGCCAAGAAGAGATGTCCTCAATAGTTTCCTCTTCCAATAACCGTCCATGTTGGAATTGGGTTAGGAATGTTGGGGGAGGAATAGTTGCTTTTTTGGTAACTTTGGCAATGGGTGGTTTGCCGTAAGATTTTGGAGATAAGGGCATCCGCCCTACACAACAAGATTCGGAGATATCATAAGTGCCAAAGCCTATATCTCAGACGTGTGCTGTGATTTTGGGGAGGGGTGTAGGCTCACTGGTAGAGGCTTGCGTGAGAGTTTTAGGGTCAACATAGAGAGGGGATTCAAGGGCTTTGTCATTTTTAGGCACTTGGTTGCAATTCTTATAGCTTCCTTGCAAGACACGGCAAAATTCAAAAGGATTAGGATCTCCTGGGATGGTGATCTTCGTACCATTGTATGGGAACTTGAGGGACTAATGGTACGTGGAGGGAACAGCTTTCATTGCATGGATCCATGGGCGGCCCAGAATAATGTTGTAAGGCAGCTCAATATCAAGGACTTGACACCTAGTTTCAAGCATAATAGGGCCCAGTTGTATAGGCAAGTGAATAACACCTTCTGAATGGCATTCTGCATCATCATATCCCTTGATTGTAATACTATGATCAGTGTTGACATGATCCTCAGAGTATCCCAATTGCTTTAGTAACTTTAAAGAACATATGTTGAGACCAGCACCACCATCTATGAGTATACGTTTGATTTTGCGCTTATGGATGAGCACTTCAATATGGAGGGCATCGTTGTGACATGGATCGTGAGAGGGGAGGTCTTTCTCAGAGAAGACCACATTGTAAGGCGAAGCAATATTACCCACTATAGCTTGGAAATCTGCGACTGCTATGTTGTTAGGAACGGAGGACTCTTGGAGGGCCTTTTCTAGCACTACTCTATGTGCCGGTGATGACCGTAGAAGGTCCAAAATAGAGATCTGTGCTGGTGTTTTCCCTAGATGTTCGACAAGATTATAATCAGACTGAACCAGAAGTCTAGGTGTAGGTGTACGAATGGTGACATGACCTCGACGAGTAGTAACAGCACAATCCGTAGATTTGCCTTTGATGGTGAGGGTAGACACTCGACTCTCTTCAAAACGACCTACAATGGAATCGAAAGACGTGGAAGCATGATTGATACCTTTACCCCTATCCTGAGGAGGAGGTGGACCATGATGAGGGAATGGTTCCTTGTACATATCGAGATCCTTGTTCGTGTGTTGCGCTGGTGGTTCATTCTCAAAAGTGATTTGATTACCGTCGATGAGGTTTTGGATGAGGTGCTTAAGCTTCATGCAAGATGCAGTTCGATGACCTTTGCTCCTATGGAACTCACAATATTCATTGTCTCTGTAACGTGCAGTTTTGTAGACAGGTTCTCCATATGGGGGAGCATCGAGTAAGGTTATGAGCCCTTTTAGCAAAGCTTGCTGTAAGACCGATTCGATGGGTACTCCCAAGGGAGTGAATTGACGTCGCAGAGGGTAATCTTGTTGGGGCCGCTCTTGTTGTCTTTGCTGTTGGTTGGGATAAGGCTGCCTTTGTTGCTGTTGTTATTGAGGTGGAGCTTGACTTGGTTTGGAGAGTTGCAGCAGTGTTTGCAACGTTTGGACATGCTTAGTATCGACCACCCCATCATTGACCACATTTTTGTTCTTGTTCCAATATTTGGGTTTATCGTTCGACTGTTGATGAGAAGAGCTATCTTTCGTTTCTTTAAAGATTTTGACCACACCCTTAGCAATGAGGGCCTTCTCAATGTTGATACCCTTGTATGTGATTTCATCGAAGGTTGTAGCACTAAGGATTTGCAAATGGAAACCTAACTCTTGGTTGAGGTTCTGTACAAATATGCTAACAAGCTATTTCTCTGGAATCTTGAAAGGGAATTTACTAGCCATTTGTCTCCATCGTTGGAGGAAAGAAATGAAAGTTTCACCATTTTTCTGTTTATTGTTGCATAGGTCCGTCATGGAAATCTCATGCTCTGCGTTATAAGAAAAATGGGTGGCAAACTTTTCTGCTAGCTTGTTGAAAGACTTGATACCCGTAGGTAAGTGTGAGAACCATTCTATTGCTTGACCGCCGAGACTGCGAGGAAAGAGACGCATAAGATATGTGTCGTTGTGAGAGACCTAGAAGCAAGCAAGATAGAATTCCCTAAGATGGTCTTTTGGGTCACCTTTTCCTTTGTACTTATCGAACTTTGGAATAGTGAAATTTTGAGGAAAAGGGATCATTGGTAATGACAGATCAAAAGGATAAGGGCACACCTCCTCTAAGGAGAAGGTCTTTTTGGTGTGGCCAAACATAAGATCAGATAGTTGTTGTTGCACCTCTGCAATCTTTAGTTCCATAGTCGTGGGAGGGGTTGGTAACGTCTCCTGTTGTCCAAAAAGTGGTTGGTGTTGCCCATACGGAAGATTATAATGTGAGCCATGCGCAGTGGTATTGTAAGGGTCGTAAGATTGATTGGGATTGTAAGGATTGTATGATTGGTTCAGACTGGGTTGGAATTGGAGGCCTTGATTAGGCAGAGGTGGAGGTGGCGCTAGGTAAGAATGTTGGCTTTGTGATGGTTGAAGAAAAGTATTGGGGGGAGGAAAGATAAAGTGCGTTTGATTAGGTTGTGATGGTGGCACATAGCTTTGGGAAACCTGATGTTGGGAATGTTGAGAGTGGCTAGGCAATGTATGAAAGAAATTGAGCGTGGATGAACGTTGTGGAGGAGGAACATAGGTAGAAGTGATTTGCGATGGTGGGGGTTGATTGTAGATGAGAGTAGAAGAATGTTGTGGTGGAGGAACATAGGTAGAAGTGATTTGCGACGGTTGGGGTTGCTTGAGGATGAGAGTAGAAGAATGTTGTGGTTGGGGCTGCGTGACTCCAATTGGTTGAGAGACATGCAGGTGTGATGATATAGGAGGTGGCATATGTTGAGACCCTTGTTGCATGGCTACATATGTGTTCCCCGGATTGTAATTAGGTGGGAAACCTACACGTGATGGGGTAACCAAGATTCCACTGGCGCTTGGGGTGGACACTTTGGGAGGTGGTTGCACATTGGATCGAGCTAAGGTGGCTTGTTTAGCTAACTCTGCTTGACGTTGGAGAGTTTCTTGTTGATTTTGATAGATCTCCATAGGAGTCAAAAGTGGTGATACGGGCCTCTCCTCTGTTGGATTTTGAAAAAGGGGATTCCTATACTGCGAGCCTTGAGTAGGTAAGGGTGTAGTCACCGTGGACATGGTTTGCACCGCTTGTATGGTTTCTTGGGTGTTGGTGCTCTCCTTGAGAGTGGACACATCAAAATCTGGAGGTAACTTGGCACCTTGCTTTGCAAGAAAGTGAAAGAAATGATCTTGGTTCTCACTAAGGATTTTATCAAAGGCAGCTATAGCTCTAGGATCTTGTATAAATTCATCAAGATCTTGCCCATCTTCTTGAGAGGATTGACCTATTTCAAAGTGTCGCTCTTCTTGAGATGGGGGTTGATCTATGACATAACCTTGTGGGACAAAATCCGGAGGCAAGCCTGTGGTATACTGCGGTGCATTTATCAAAGGGGTTCTATCCTCATGAGGATTGCTTGGTCCATCTATGTGCAGCATGTTTGGAGAGCTGATTGGTTTTGCTGCGGGTGTACTAGGAGTCACTTTGGGAGTAAAGTTGAGACGACCTGATTGTGGTGTGCGAGGAGGTGAATTGTGCTTCTTAGGGACAACTTGCCTAGACTTCATGGTTTGCTGTAGCCTGGTGGTGACCATGGGATTCACTTAGGCACAATGTAATGCTAGGAATCTGTGAGATGTTTTGAAGAAACAGACAAACTCTGATGCACAAAGTACTGGGCCAAAAGCACTATACTGTTTGACCAGAGGCGCAGGACTGTGCTACCAAAAGCGTGCTACTGTGGGCCAGAGGCGACGGACTGAGCTACCAATAGCGAGTTACTGCTATGCCAAAGGCGAGCTACAGTGACCAAAAGCGAGCTACTGTTATACCAAGGGCGCTGAAGTAGAGTTTTGCCAGAGGCGAGTTACTGCTGACCAAAGGTGATCTACTGTACTACCAAAGGCGAGTTGCTGTAATACCAGGGGCGCTGAAGTAGTGTCTGATGTTTTTCAAAGGCAAAATTTTTTCTGTTTCTGATTGGATTGGTTTAGCAAGAGAAAACACAGCAAACAAGTGGTCAAAAAAGGCACAAGGACTGACACAACAGATAGTGTATGTTCAAGGCTCCAAACAAGCCCAATGTTTCCACAGGTCTAATACAGTTGCAATCAATAACAAGCACTTTTTATCCCTAGAGACAAGGTTTCATTGCAGTAGATCAGCTCACAGCTTAATACTCCATCGATAAAAATATCATTCCATAAAGGTGTCGGATATTTAGTATCTTTGCAAGAGACGATAGGTAGGGATATCTCACCCTCCCCTTAGAAAGCTCAAGTAGGTCACAAGAGCTTTATGTCCAAGAAAATACTATCTCTTCTCAAGGGAGCCAATGGTGAGTGTCTTAAGGGTTTAAATCGATTTCCCTTGCACTGATGATTACCGCAATGTTCGGAGGTAGGTCGGGTAGTCTCTATCTAAATTGGTTCTTAGTGACTTTGAGGGACCAACGCCTTACGAGCAATGCGACAAGCTACTAAAAGCTTTAACCAATCCTACTAAGAGTTTCAAACACTTCGCTTAATGTGAATCATTTCCACAAAGAGCTAGTACACCTCTTTTCAGTTTGGCACCACAAGGTAAGGCTGACGTCGGTTAGGACTTGGCTTTCGCCTTATCCCTCTTATATAGCGGTTCAAAGGAAAACTCTGCTTAGGGTCGTCCCTTTTGGATGAATCGCAATCCAAAAGCAGGCCCTTCTAAAGGAAGTACAAAAAAAAGTGAAAGCAAGCACGTCACACAAAGGTTCAATTGTCCCGTTATAAGAAAAATAAGGTGCAACTAAGCTATGCACACACACGATTATAGTTGTAAATTGTCCCTTATGAAATGAAGTGTTTGGCATTCATGTCCATTGTCCTTTAGAAAATTGAGGTGTTTGTTCATACATGTCCATTGTCCCTTAAGAAAAGCAGTATGTTCCTAAGACTTAGATTGCAAGAAAAGATTTGTTCAATTACTCCTTTTAAGCATGCAATGTGTTTCTAAGACTTAGTGAGATAAAACAAAAGGGTCTTCAACGCTCGTCCTGCATGAACATGTTAAGAAAACACCTATTGGCTCTGTGTGAGTAGTAACAAGCTGCAACAAGTGAGTTAATTCCACCAAAATTTCACAAGTTAGCAAAATAAAATCAACTTTGACCAAAAGCGTATTACTGTCTTACCAGAAGCGATTCACTGTAAACCCCACAGCGCTGTACTACAGACCAGAAGCGCAACAGAATATTACCAGAGGCGCAGCAAAATAACCGGAAGCACTTCACTGTGTTTTCGAAGGCGCTGCGATAAATACCAAAAGCGTGCAATGATAATACCAAAAGCGCTGAAGAATAGCTGAAAGCATGACACTGTGTTACCAAAGGCATGAGATAATATGACCAGAAGCGCCGCGCTGTCTCAGATCATAAAAAGGGGAACTTTTTCAAAATAATCAGATCTAAAGAAAAATTCCATGATTGATTGACTGGTCTAAGGAAGGGTAGCTGAGAGATCTGTGTTCTGCAATCATTAAAAGAAATCAAAAAGCTGTAACAACACCACAAAAGTTGAAGGTATTCCTAAATAAATCAGCTTAGGATATCCAACACGAAAAATAGGTTTGTCTGACAAATACAACAGCTTGTCATACAAAGCAGTAAGATGGATGGTGTAAAAATCCTGTAAAACAGTGAACAAGGTCAGGGCCCTAATCTAGCCAAAAGCGCTGTAGAATATTTCTGAAAGCGCTTCTCTGTGCTGCCGAAAGCGCTACAAAATCTCCAAAAGTGCCGGACTGTGTCTGCAGAAGCGCGCAAGTATCCTGCCAGAAGCGCTGTGGAGTGTCGTGTGCGCTGTTCCGTACTATGACTTCAAAAAAACAAATTTCTCAAAGAAACAAAGGGATTAGTGGGTCCCACCGGGCGTGCCAGAATGTGTATATGAAAAAATGGATTAAATCTAAACTAAATAAAACCAAAGAACCTAATAACATAAAGGAAACGAATCTAAGTAAAAGCCATAAATCACCAATCAAAGATAAATGAAAGCTCTTACCAAAACCTGTATTGTTCCCTTTTGGAGATATGTGGATTGCTCAATGTAGTTGCAAAGCCATGGCTGCAACAAGCAAGTATGTGCTCAAGAGATCAATGTCAAAAGATCGTTATAGTGCTCAATCGACGCGTTGTGTATGCTCGAAGCACTGTTAAGTATGCCTGAGAATACGATCGAAGAGAGAGGGTAAATGAAGGAGATGAGGGGGGTTTATATAGATTTCTTCAAAGATCGATCAACGGTCCAGATAATTCAGAAGAATCAACGAAGGAGATAAGTTGAGGAATGTGCAACGAATGAGAAGAAGACATGTGTCTTGCTTTCTTTTGCATGAGAAGAGTTATCAAGAATAGAAGAATGAGTTAACTGAAGAGATAAATCAATTAAAAGAATAAAGCAATCAGTTAAGTGATTTAAAACAAGAAGAAGGGATTTGCATGAGAAAAGAAGATATTTTGCTTTATTAAATATAGAAATATTTAATTGATGAGCAAGAAAGCTTGAGTTATTTTAGAGATAACTCAAATTAGAAGAAAAAGTAATTTAAATAAATAATTGATTTATTTAAATTTAGAGAAGATATTTTGGAAGAAACAATTAAATAATTAGAATTATTTAATTTAGAAGATTTTAAAACAAATTAAATAAATAAATTTATTTAATTGTTGTGCATGATTTTGGAAGAACAAATTTGATTTAATTAAATAATTAAGAATTATTTAATTTTAGATAAGAGGGAATTTGTTGAATTAATTAAATAATTGGGTTTATTTAATTAATGTGAACTTGATTTTCGAAAAGAGGATAATGATCAAATTAAATAATTAAATTTATTTAATTGTGGCAGAATAATAGAGGAATTTAATTTAATTAATTAAATAACGAGGATTTATTTAATTAATGTTGAATTTAGGAGATTTAGAAGAATTTGATGATAATTAATTAAATAATTAGATTATTTAATTAACGTTTGCAATGCAGGTGATTAGACAGATTATGAAATGCAAGTGATTCGACGACACGGTCATTTTAGGGTGTCTACAGCCACAATTCCAACAAAGAGCCTTGGACTTTCTAAGAGATTTGGATCTCCCACAGGATTTGGATCTACCCTTCTCAGCTTTCTTGTCCTTCTTCTTCCCTTTCTCCTTGGTCTTCCCCTAACTGCAAGGGCTTCTTTGGCTGCCTCAGAAGACTTTCTCAGCATCTCTTCAGACAACAGTGAAGAAACCACTTCTTCCATTTTGAATGTGGATGTGGTCCTTCCGATTGCCATCACAAGATGATCCCATGAGCCCGGTAGAGAACAAAATAGGGTCATACACCGATCCTCCTCCTCCATTTTTACACCAATAGATGTTAATTGTGCAATCAGCATATTAAAGGCATTCATATGCTCAGCCACAGATCCTTCATCCTCCATTCAAAGAGAATACAAATTCTTTCTCAGGAAAAGTTTATTGACTAGGGATTTGGCTTGATACACATCCCCCAACTTCTTCCAAAGGAGTTTTGCAGTAGTCTCCTCATGGACATTTAACAACACAGAATCAGCAAGACTAAGTCTTATGAGACCCTTAGCCTTTCGATCCTTGAGATCCCACTCATCTTGAGTCATTGTAGCTAGTTTAGTTCCATTCACACTTTCCCAAAGGTCTCGATTAACTAACATGTCTTCCATTTTGAGCTTCCATAGCTTAAAATTACTGCCGTTGAACTTCTCTACTTCAAACCTTCCTGATGTGCCTGCCATCTCCTTACTGTAAAAAGATATAGAATGCTCTGCATAGACTCCCACTCAACCTAATATTAGCTCAAAAAACCCCTACCCTACAACTAGGACCAAAGGTGATCAAGTTCTAATACCAACTGAAAGGAAGCTAGGTGTGCGAAAAACGCTTCCTACACTAATCTATTGAGGAGAGGGCTATGAAAATTTAACTTTATCCTAACTATTACAGTGATGTTAAACCATTAACATGAGATATTGCAGCAAAACACAAGAACCAAAAAGTAGACAGAAGAAGAAAGACAAAGATTTATGGTGGGGAAAACTCTTATCAGGTGAAAAACCCCACACTTAGAAACTTGTACAATGTATTAACAAATCTGAAAGAATGTTTACAATACACTTGCAATGCAAGCTTCAATGGCCTTCGACACTTGTGTCTAGAGTCAATTTGGTAGCATAACAGTACCTGTAAACCTGTGATACAAACTCCATCTCCAAGCACCTGTATATAAAGGAAATACAATGCAATATTGGACCTACCTTGGAATGGGCATCCAATATGGCATATTGGACCAAAACCCATGCCTAGGGACACTTGGTCAACATTGTAGAATGTGTTTAACACTTGTCCATAGCTCCCATCCCAAAGAGGTCGCCTATTTCCAAAATGGGCTATGACAGATGCTCTTACAACACTTAGGACCGTCCTAGAATCTGTCATAGCTGTTACAACTTACAGTTGTAAGAGAATCTATCATACACATGCTATAAATAGCATATTCTCTTACAAAACATCATATTCCACCTTGGGGCACTCAAATATGCCTCATTCAAAGATGCTACATGACACATGTCATTACCTATCTTACAACCTTCTATTCTTGACTCTTACATTTCATAGATTCCTCATAGGAATCCGTCATAACCGTTTCGGTCAAACATTCCTTACACAACATAGAAGATGCCGACACATGGCAGAATATTCCTACCACTAAGTGGGATGACTATCTCCTCATGTGAGGACAAAAATACAAGTTGTCATGATCCATGTAGGATTGACACATCACCGTGCCACATCCCACAATATGACAATATGGATTTTCCAATTATTTACAACATAGGCAATTAAATAATAAATACAAACATTAGAAATGCAAAGAATTACCAAGGTTGAGGCACCTTAATTCCCAACAGTTCTTTCATTACTGCATCCAAAGAGCTTTCTTCTGCATTGGCCCAATTGGGTAGAGGGACAAGTTGTTGATATTGGGCTTCCCACAGTCCTTTCTGTACCACATCATCATCATTCAACTGATCTGGGGCCTCTATTATATGAAATTTCCTTATGAACCCAAGGGATAGCCTTAAGTGAGTTCTTTTCAACACATCATAATCATCCTCACAGTTAGCCCAAAAATATTCTAGATGCATCTTGTGGAATATCGTTTTGCTCACATATTTCTCCATTGTTCTTTGGGGGTCAAAATGATCTCTCTTTGTATAGAAATGAAGGTTAAGTAACTGCAGCTCCTTATTAGAATGTTTAGTTGCTCCAAGAGAGACACATGCATAATAACCTTTGCCCAATAGGATTGGAAACTTGACATTTATTCTATGGAGATGTTTTAGTTTTTCTGCACAAGTGATCAATTATCTTAACAACTCCAGAAGCACCACCTTGTCTATCAGGTACCGAGGTAGCCTATATGGAAGACTAGTGAAAACTTGGATCCTTAAATATGTGAACTTTTGAAACTGTATATACTACCTTCCATATTGGATAATTTCATTCATTGCCTCGGGAGATATCCTAAGAGCTGTGGTACCTTGTAGCAATCTAGTGATATACATTGTGAATGCATCATTCACTCTCTTATAATGGATGAGAAATTGGGACAACACCAATTGATCATAGCATTCATATACTTTGACTTGGTGTTCACCATTGCCAACTTCTCCAATTTTGGATAGCCCAATATATTCATTCCTCCTGTCCAATGAATACACCACATAAGAGGTCCACCTGAATGTCTTCTTATCTCTGAAATTTACAAATGCCTCATGCATGTTATTACTCAATATATGAGACCAGTCAAATTTAGTTCCTTTACTAATTATCTCTTCAATCATCATGAACATCCATCCTTCAAAAGTTGATGTTGTGGCTAATTCATATATTCTGCTAAGCATGGTTACTAAGTCTCCAATCTCATCATGGAAATCACTTCTGTACAAGGTTTGGGGAAGTTTGATGATAGCAGATCTTTTTCTCTTCATCCAATGATCATTTATATGCTTCTTGCATGTATCCAAATCTTTCTTAAATGTTGCCTCTACAATTGTTTGATTTGGTATGGTTAACACTAGATACCATGGGATACCAAAGGTCTCTGCTATAGATGGTGTACTCAAATCTGTTAGCACTTCTCCATTGGGAGTTTGTATGGTTCTAGTCAGTCTATCATATCTCTCAACACAAGCAACTATCAATTCTACACACTGAGTTGAAGTAGGGAAGGCAAGAGCCTCTGCAATCCCACTATCCTTTATCTTCTTGGCCCTTGGAGTGTAAGGAAAGCAAAGTATGGAAACATCTTCCTAACACCAATTTGTAGAAGAGAAGTGCAGAAATATGTTTTCAAATTCAATTACAGAACATTCAAAATGCACATATACAGAATATCAGAATAGACAATTAGAACATACACTAAGTTGGACACCAGATATACGTGGGAAAACCCTTACGGGAGAAAAACCCACACACCAAGCAAAACACTTTGTATTATAGTAAATGATGCTTACATACAAAGTTATAGTTCATTGCTTTCTGATGCCTACCCAGAGTAACAAAACATTTCTCTAATCAACCTCGTCCTTCTCATAGAACAACTATCTCAGAATGTATTCTTACTCTTTCACACACACAAATGGAGTGTTCCAATGACTCTTAAATCATACACCCATTATGCAGCCTTTCATTTGGTTACAACACAAGAACATACCGTTCTACATTCCATGTCACAGAGGAAAAGCCAACTGTCCCAAACCTGTAGCAAAAATGTCACACGATAGTTACAATGTTGGGCTATCATTGAGACTCAAAAGAAAGTCCTACTGATATCCCCTAGTCCCTCTGATGAAGAGTCAACATCCTAGTCATACTCCCTTCGACCAATTGCTCTTCTTCTTAGTCTAACTAGGTCCCACCAAGACACCCATAGGCTAGAGAGATCACACTTTTATTGGTATATTGGAGAGACCCTAAACTGAGTCTCACCGATATCTAGAGTTTCCCTGATCTGTATTCACCATTGACTGGGTCCCACTGTCACTTCGGCATTGAAGTTTCGAAGAGACTCATTTCAAAGTCTTACTGATATGCTCTATCCCACCAATATCAAGTCATCATCTATGATGTCATCACTACCTTGTCGTAGTATCGGTGTGACTAACTTTGAAGTCCTGCAGAAGAGCCCATGTCCTACTGATATAAGAGTTTCAAGGTGACTGCTTCCAGAGTCTTGCGGAAGATGCTTGTCTCGCAGATAGTGGAAACTCAGGCCGGTCACAAAGAATATGTCATTGTGCCATGGATACAAAGCTAATAAGTTGAGACACTAATCCCAACATGCTCCCAATTGATGAAGATTTACTAGCTTCATCCAAACTTGACATTACTGGATATCATAGGCCCCAAGGTCCATCGTACTGGAACACCACCTAAACTTGTCTATGCTCACTGGTTTTGTCAATAAATCCACAACATTTTCTAGAGTATCCACCTTTTCCAATTTAACCTTTCCATCCTCCACCATATCATGAACAAAATGATACTGAACATCTATGAGCTTCGTCCTGGCATGGAAAGTGGGATTTTTCACCAAACAAATAGCACTCTGACTATCACAACATATTGTAATCTATCCTGCATCATAGCCAATATCAGAACACAAATGTCTAATCCAAATGGCTTCCTTATAGGCATGAGTTTCCGCCATATACTCAGCCTTGCTAGTGGACAATGCAACTACTACCTGCCACTTGCTCATCCAACTAACTGCACCACCAAACAATGTGAATACATATCCACTAGTGGATCTTCTACTATCAATGTCCCTTGCCCAATTAGAATCCACATATCCATGAATGCTAACTGGATTTTTAGATCCCATCAAGTTACCATGATAACATAAGGAGTACTCAATAGTACCCTTTAAATATCTAAAAACTCTTTTCATAGCATCCCAATGCAGCCTTCCTGGATTAGCCATAAACTGACTCAATACTCCCACTGCTTGGGCAATATCTAGCCTAGTACAGACCATTGCATACATTAAACTTCCAACAACACCCGCATAAGGCACTCTAGTCATGTCCTCCATCTCAGTTGGAGATTTTGGACAATCTTCAATAGAAAGTTGCATTCCCTGTGTCACTGGAACAACTAGCTATTTGCAATCTATCATATTAAACCTCTCTAGGACAAAGATAATGTACTTGCTCTAGCTGAACCAAAGTTTTCTATTTTCCCTATCCCTTCTAATTTCCATCCCCAGAATATACCTTGCTACACCTAAATTTTTCATTTCAAACTGTGTTGACAACTGAGATTTTAATTCAGAAATCATTCCCTTACCATTCCCTATGAGTAACATATCATCCACATATAGAGAAATAATAAGAACATGATCATTTTTAGTTTTATAGTACACACAATGATCTGATTTTGATCTCACAAATCCCAAAGACAACACAAAAGTATCAAACTTTTGGTACCACATTCTGGGTGACTGTTTTAGACCATACAGAGATTTCTTTAACTTACAAACCAGATGTTCTTTACCTTTTTCAAGGAAGTGCTCTGGCTGGGACATGTAAATTTCTTCTTCCAAATCATCATGAAGAAATGCTATTGTCACATCCATTTGCTCAATCTCTAAGTCATATGCTGCTGCAAGTGACAGAAGAAATCTAATAGATGTCAGCTTAGCTGCAGGAGAGAAAATTTCTCCACAATCAATTCCCTCTACCTAGGAATATCCTTTTGCGACCAACCTAGATTTATACTTTTCAACACTGCCATCCAGACCAATTTTCTTTTTAAATACCCATTTACAGCCAACAGGCTTTCGATCTTCAGGCAAGGGTACCAAATCCCAGGTTTCATTCTTTTGCAATGATGTCATTTCTTCATTCATGGCTTTCAACCAGGAATCTGAATTAGACATATTAATTGCCTCTTTTATAGTCCTAGGCTCATCAGTGTTTGTAATCAAAGCATAAGCACAATTTGAATCAAGCATAGAAAATCCAAACCTTTCAGGTTGCCGCTTTTCTCATGTAGACCTCCTTAATGCCTGAGGTTGAGGTTGTGGTTCTTCTTCAAAACTTTTAGAGATACTTGAGCTCTCCTCACTTTCAGGTACACTTGGAATTTGTTGTTCTTCCTTCTCTGGGTAAGAGGAATTTCAACAACATCCTTCTTTTTGTCTTCTTTTACTTCTGGCTGTAGATCAACTGAAGAGGATTTTAGATCACGAAAGATTACACTTCTGGTGTATAAAACCTTTTCAGTAATAGGATTCCAAAGCTTGTATCCCTTGACATCGATACCATAGCCAATAAAGATACATTTTACAACCTTGTTATCTGTTGTTCTCAAAATCAGCTATGCTTGTTTTTGTAGACAACCCCCACGAAACTTGTCCGTTTCATGAATCTACACTCTAAGCTCGCAGACCGAGACAAGATTTTCTTGATCTCGCGTGAAGTCATTTGACATTCTAGACTGGTTTATGACACCCCTTTGAATAGGTTTCTCGATATGTGTGAGGATCGTTCAAGTTGTAAATTCGTTAAAATGTCAATATTGGTCATTTTTAAGAGTTAGTTAAATTTGAAGTCTTGATATGCAAGAGCAGCAAAAATTGCCGCTCCTGCATATCTCTTTTTGACTTTTCTTGCACATGTGAAGTCAGCGAATTTTGCCGCTCTTTCATATCCCTTTTGACTTGTTTTTCAAACATATGTAGTAGCGGTGTTTTTTTTGCCGCTTTTACATATGCTTTTCATTTTATGTAGAGGCGGCAAATCCTACCGCCACTACATGCGTTCTTTTGGTTTAATATGTGAAGTCAGCAAATTACACCGCCGTAGCATGTTTTTCTTCCTTTTGTGCACTGACGGCCAAAATCTCCGCTAGGACAAGATCTTTGGAATCTTGGTCACGCAGTGCCATTAATGGCCACTTGTGCTACTCGCTTAGCATTTGTGTTTGGGTTATTTATTGTGTTTTGATGGCTTATTTTTCCATTTCATCCTCTCTCTTGAGCTAATATACCAGACTCTCCTAACATTGCTTGATCGCGTCGTCGACCATCGCCATCGAACATAGGGTTTCAAGTTTTAGAACGGGTAAGTTTTCTCTTTCGTTTCCATTCTCCTTCTTCACTATTTATGATGTGCTTCGTTTTGATTTTCATCTTAGATTTTCATTACATTTTTGTTTTTGTTTTGTTTTGTTGTTTTCGTGATTTGTCTTCACACCAGGAATCCCTAGGTTTTGCCCTGAAACCCTTAGGTTTCTACTGCCTAGATCCTCAACCCTCGCTACATACCATTGTGTAACATCGGCGGAGTTCGCCGATCCTACCTGAAAACTACGTGACCATTGCTGAGTTTTTAGTCGGTGAAACTCCCAGTTTTCGCACTTGAATCTGTAAATTTCCCTCAAAAGCAATGCCGCCAAAATTTTCCGCTAGAACCTCATTCCTATCAATATGCAGTGTCAGCTAATTCTGCCACTCAGATGTCTATCGATTCCCTGCATGAGATGTCGGTGAAATTTGCCGACTACATCGAAAAGTGATAAAATCAATATGCAGCGTCGGCTAATTCTGCCGCTCCAACATGAACCCTTGTCTTTCTTATTTCCTGCATCGTCAGCAAAATCTATCGCTTTTACCAACTCAAAGTCTTAATCAACATGCAGCGGCGGCAAAATTTGCCACCAATGCAAATAATGCAAAACCCTCATATGCAAGGGCGGCGAATTTTGCCGCCCATGCAAAAATGTCCCAAATTTTTCCAACTCTGGAAAATTTCCAATTTTGATTTCCCGAGCCCGCTTCTCCTCTGATTTTTGGCCAGCTCGTACTATAACCCTTTTTCAAGCGCATTCCCATAGTTGTGATCATCAACATGCAATTTTCCCAGATTGCCCATATTTTTCCTAAATGCATGATCAGGACTTTTGTTGCAGTTTCTCTTGCGGAGCTTCGTTCAACATCAGACTTCTTCTCGGTGAAAGTTCATCCAAATGACTGACTTGTCCCCGAAGAAGGCAAAAGCAATGAAGTACAAATATCAAGGTGTTTTCCCAATCACCTCAGTCCATTCTAATGTTGAGGACATTAGAGATACGGAGATTAGCCATGTTGATATGGCTGAGTTTGTAGAGAGAACCAAGTCAAGCAACCCCAGTGCTATGATAAGGAAGATAGTGGAGAGTAATATTCATCTGGTATCATCCTTCCCAGTGGCCGCTCACAATACAGAATTTGTTCTTCAGTGTGTCCATTTCTATAACAAAGATATTAGAGCCATGGTGGACGCCAGTGGTAATGTGATAATCAGGTTGGATCCTGAGTTCATTGACAAGGTGTTCATGTGTCCTCCTGTGACAGAGGTATTGAAGCTTGACTTTGTTGAAGCTCAGAAGGAATATGACAAGAATCTAGAAAAAGCAAAGAAAGTGATCAACAACAAATGGTTGAAGACTGCGAGGTCAAGTTTATCAAGGTGGCCATGTAGTTTTCCTCGAAGTGATTTTGTGGAAGAAGTTGGTGACTTGATTACCCTCCTCAGCAGGATAAGAGGTTTGTCCTCCTCTTCACAATTTCATGAATGGATGTATCCTTTCATTAAGGTCATACTCCAGGGCAAGCAAGTTATTTTCTGGGGAGAACAAATCAGTAACGCTTTGCATGACCAGCTGACGAAGGTATCCACTACCTCCAAGTTCTTCATGACTTCCTATCTAGTATACATTGCAGCCTCCATGAGGATTTTTCTGGGATTATCATCAGAAGGGGATAAGAGAGTAGTCCCAGTATACCAATATTATTCTCAGCTGACATTGAAAGGTTTAATTCACCATTTCAGGAGGGTGAATGATGCATTCTTTGCTGTATTCTTGTGTCTTTTTGATCCCCAACTGGAGCAGAGAAGAATTTCAGACGAGGCATGGACAGTGGTTAATAACTTTGGTTGTATGTTTTTGCAATTTCCATCTTTCTCATACTTGAGGGTTGGCTTTTTCCAAGGCTACCCTTATATGCTTCCTAGGTTTCCTTCAGATAGACTGGTCTTGATGGAGTTGTGTAGACAAATGATTGTCATGCATAACAAACAAATGGAACTCAAGAAGCCTGGTTTCAGATTTCCAGTGGAAATCGACAGATATTCAGTGTTGACTGCCGCAAAAGCAAGGGCCATGGAGACAGAAATACAATTGGTCACCATGAAGCAATTCAAGAGGAGACCAAAATTTGACTACTGAGGCGTAAAAGATAAAATTAGGAGGAAAACTCAGTTTCATGAACCCATGGTGGAAGATGTCTGGATAGACTTGAGAACAGAGGAAGATATCAGGAAACTGGCCTATAGTAGGCTGTCTCTAGAACAAATTGAATATCTGGGACTTGCTGATATTCCAGAAGATCTTGTGGATGATGGGGAGTTGGTTGATGCCAGGTACGATGTAGAACAGATAGCTAGTACTCCTCTCCCTCCAATCCAATGGTCCCAAAAGGAGTCAACTTCACTAAGGAAGAGATTTGAGCCTATATTGGCTAACACCAATAACTGGCTGGCAGATAAAGGAATTACGCTGAAAGAATTCCTCACTGGTTCAGAAACTGA
The DNA here is from genome assembly GCA_027924645.1 of Cunninghamia lanceolata. Lineage (NCBI taxonomy): Eukaryota > Viridiplantae > Streptophyta > Pinopsida > Cupressales > Cupressaceae > Cunninghamia > Cunninghamia lanceolata. Next base: position 98,070 of record BSBN01000866.1, on the reverse strand, counting down.
AATTCAAGAGCAGACTGGTAAAAAGACAGAAAACAGAATGAAGAACAAGAGTGATGTTCCATCATCCTCTAAAACACACAAGCCTAAAATCAAATTCGTGACGAAAAAAGCAAAAACTGTTGAGGAAGAACCTGAAATGAAAGATATGGAGGTCGAGGAGCCAGCGACTGAAGAGCCAACTACAGAAGAGATAGATGTTGAAGATAGGAATTGAAATCAACAAGATGAGGAGGCTTTGTCTCCACAGGACAATACACCTGTCGCAGCCCCTGTGTCTGTTTCCCCTATTAACATTCCTTCCTCTGAATCCCCCTCTCCTCCTAAAATAATTTTTGATAATCCCCAAGGCACTTTTGAAAATGTTCTCCATTCTTTTGAGTCAATTCCTAGTTTGTCTTCGTCGTCATTTGATATTGGGGATACGTCCATGTTTGATCATTTTGTGATGAATACTGAGCAAGTTTTAGATGCAAATGTAACAGGTGCGGTTTTTACTAACACCCCGCCTATTGTTTCTACCACCAGTACAAGCACAGTTCCGGGAACACCAGCGGTAGGAATGGATCCCAATGTGAATACTTCTTTGCTTCCACCTTGGTTATCAGCTTACATGCCAAAGAGGAAAAAGCAAGTCATCTCTCCAGATGATTTTGATTTCACTAAGTTGGTACCAGCAAAGCCTAAGGCCCCGAAGAAACCAAAGATCCTTTCCAGGGTACTTGAAGATAAGGGGCATAAATTTCTAGAGATAGCAAAACCTCCACAGGATGCAACTGTTGAAAATTTTGATATGAATGACTATTCTATTTCTAGGGTTGAATTGGGCAAAATCACCCATGAAAGCGCTAAAAATGATATGCAGCCAGCCATGGACATCCTGATCTAGAAGTTCAACAGGGAAAAAGAAATGAAAGATTATTACAAGGCAAAGGAAGAACAACTGACTGCAGTGGTAAGAAAGATCACTTTGAACTCGGAGGCAGTTACTCCAGAGGCCGTTTCTATAGAAGACCCCGTCATTCTGAAAGCAGAAAAGACTCACCTCAGAGGAAAAGTACTTGAAGAGTACTTAGACAGGATGCGAGTGCAAGGAATCTCTTTGCTCACGGATGTATTTGAGAAGATGGATAAAATGAGGAAAGTAAGGGCAGAACTTAATGATCTCATTAATGCTATCTCTCAAGATATTGAGTGCACAAAGGATAGTCATGATAAATGGGTGGAAATGAGGAAGCTAAAAATAAGTACCCTAATATCCATTGGTGCTATTTCCAACAGGGATTCATATACAGAAACAAAGGAAGCTCTGATGTACCGAAGCAATATGCTAAGAAATTTGATCAAGGATCTTGAAGCTGCAAAGGAAATCAGTGAAGAAAATGATGTTAATCTTTTGCATAAGTTGGAGGAGTTACCTTATAAGTTGGTGTCACAGGATAACCAATTTCTTTCTACAGAAGAAATGGTTCAAGAATTTGAAGACATGTTCCAGAAAGAATTTGAAGATAAAGCATTTTCAATAACTTTTGTGGACAACCTTTTAGACAACCAGTTAACCTTGGACAATTTGAAAACCATGTTAACTAATCATGCCAAATCAATCACTACAGTGAGGGATGCCATAGTGAGGGCCAGGATGATCTTCAAGAACGTATTCAACCCAGATAGCATTGAAATGCAAGCGGCCTTCACTATGTATGATCACCACATGAGAAAAAGTGGAGATACAAATTGAAGCAGTTGTTCTTTCCCTTAGTTTATTTTCTAATTTTCACATGTACTTTCAAAACAATTTTGGACAGTTTTACATGTACATTTTTAATATGCAATTACATGTAAAAAATAGGAAGTCCCAAGTCAATAAGGACTCCTATTTTTGAATAAGTCAAAGTAGTTAGTTTTTTCCTAAATTTTCTCAAGGCATTTCCCTATAAATAAAGGGGGCCTCTTTTGTAAATATCTACCTTTTTTCTATTGCAAGAAAACTCTGGTGAATTGAGAAGCAAATCAAGACTTTGTGGTTTTTGTGAAAATCAATATTCAAATATTTATCAATACAAGAAAGCAAGTTCAATTCCAATCTTTGTCTTGGGATTATTTGTGTTGTGATAGTTTTGTTCTTACGTCTTGCTATCATAATCTTATTTGATAATAATTGAAGTGTGGAGTTTGTTACAAGTGATTGAAGAGCGCTCTTAATTTGATTCTGATAAACTTTGTGTTATCAAATCAGTTGTGGGTTATATGTTCATGTTTGTGAGAATACAATAGTTTGGAGACTTTGTGCTGCAAGTTGTTATATTCGATTTACTTTTATCATCTTGAAGAGGAGTGAAGACTTTGGGCTGCATTCTACTTCAAATAGTTCTGTTTACAAGTAGTAAGTGAGGTAACAGAAAACTTTGTGTTTCTGTGATATTGTGATAATTTATAAGTCTTATATCAAGAGTTTGAAATATAAACATCTATTCTGAAAAAAGAGAATGAGATGAGATGGAACCACTACAAACATAGTTTTTAGTGTACATAAATTTGAAGTTGTTTGATTTGCAAAAGTTAAGTAATTAGAGGGAACCTCCCCTTGCTGAGAGGAGAGACTTTGTCTCATCATAGTTGTGGCTGATATACCCATTTTGCCGTTAGCGAGTTAACGACAAAATATTCACCCAACTATTTTTTGGTGACTCTACTGGGGAAGGAATGCGCAACTTGAAGCCTCACGCTCTGAGTTGAAGCATTTTCAGTTCTCTTCCATTTTCTTGTAAAATTGTGTTTAGCATAATATAGTCTGGTAGATTCCCGGTACACCAGAAGTAAGAGGGCTCAGGGTATTATTGATCTTGCATTTGAATTGATGCAGCAGAATAATTTTGGATTCTTAACTCCACGACCTCGTCTTCAGCGCACCAGGAGTTTTCCCCCTACAAACACCAGGTCTCCAATACCAGGTGAAGTTTCTATTGCCAGTGCTAACAAAGTTTTGGCTGTTCATACACCACCAAGGTTTGTTATACCACCTTTCAATCAGCGCGTCATGGCAGCCCAAGGTCCTTGGGGTAATACCTTTGGTCCTCTAAATTTGACCCCACCATTGCATGAACTACCTCGTAGTTCAAGAAAGAATTTCCCCAAATTCTATGGTGACGAAAAAGTTCATCCTGATGAGCACATTGCGGCTTTCTGTATAGCCTGTGGTGTGATAGGTGTCAAGCACGAAGACGTGGTTGTGTGACTCTTTGTAGAAACACTACAAGGCACTGTCACAGACTGGTTTTACCACCTCCAAGCTCAGACCATAACAAACTGGGCTACTCTCAAAACCAAGTTCGAAGCCAGGTTTAAACCTGTGGAAGATGCTCATGCATTGTTGGCACAGCTGACACAGATGAAAAAGGAACCTCATGAACCAATGCAAGATTTCATCGCTAAGTTCAACAAATTGAGAAACAGGATTCCCACCACTGCTGAGCCCACAACGGAGAACCTCAAATGTTTCTTTATCAATACACAGCTTCCGGAGGTGAGTTTCCTATTGAGGCAAGCTGCTCCTACTGATCTTGCTGCGGCTCAGATTCTAGCAACTGAAGTAGAAGATGATCTTATCCTTGCGGGTAAGATAAGAAGGGACATTAATAGAAATAAAAGCTCCTCTTCTACTGAGAACGCTTCCACAAGCACCACAGATCCCATGGTGCAAAAGCTAGCAAATGAATTGCTAGCTCTCAAGAGACAAATGTCCCAAGGTATATCTACGCCTCCTTCTTACTGAGATATACCAAGGAGGACATTTCCAAATAATTCATATCAAGGCAATGCTGCTAGGAATCAAGGACAACAAAACCGTCTTCCTCCTACACAGGGGAAGCTTGCCATTGAAGTAGCACCAGTCAACTCTGCTGTTGGCTACTATGAAGCTGAAAATGAACTTTCTTTCCAACTTGAGTTGGAATATGAAAATGGTGCTAATCTCTTCATAGAAGGAGAAGAAGAGTTAGCTGGTGACTCTACCACCAGCTTTCTGAACTACCAGGACGAAGCTTAAAAAGGAGAAGTGAGTGAAGGAGCATATGTTGTTTTCACTAGGTCTCAAAATTAGTCAGCTCTTCAAGCTGATAAAGGGAAGGCGAGAGAAGAATCTCAACCGGTGATTTCAATCGCTAAACAGGGGACTCTTCTACCTTTCCAATCAAAAGACCCGGTGGTCAATAAACAAGTAAGTGCGTCTAATGAATTTGTACCTTCCACCTCTACTCCTCAGACTAGTGCTGTCTCTACCAAAAATCAAAATGATGGTTTTTCTTCCTCCGTATCTAATTCTTTTCAGTAGTTTGATATAATAGACCATGCTAGAAGAACTAAGATACAAATGTCTGAAGTTGAATATTTACAGGCTAATCCTGAACAATTTGATAGATTAGCCAAATATGTCAAAAATAAAGTCGTCCCTGCAGGACAAGAGTTTCTCAAAGCTACTCATGACTCCTCCAAAAGTAAACCTACCTAAAACAATCTTGTTACTACTCCCCCTGAAGCCTCTAGAAAAATTAAACCTTTCTATGTTTCCCTATTAGTAAATGGTCATAAATTGAGCAATTGCATAATAGATTCTGGAGCTTCAGACAACGTTATGCCTGCTAAGGCAGCAGACGCCCTTGGCCTCACCTTAACCAAAACTTTTGGGAGATGTTTTTCTATGGAGAATAAGCAAGTTCCACTTTTGGGTCAAATCAAAGACACCCAATTTGCATTTGCAGCCTTTCCAGATAAGAGAATCAAGATGACAGTCTTGGTAGCTATGTTCCAGCTTCATACGGCATTCTTCTTGGATGTAACTTCTGCAAGGATGTGGGTAGAGAGTTGAACATGGATTTGTCTGAAGCTAGGATACCTATTAAAGGTGTCATGCAGAAGCTACTTCCTGAGAAGGAGGCGAAATACATTGTTACTCAAACATCAAACCCCAAAGCTCAAATTTTGTTTGAGTCCTCGGGAATGGGTAACTATTTTCTATCTACTAAAGATTGTTCCGATTCATCAAATGAGGCTACATCGGGTGATAGCTCCGATATGTCAGATGGAGACTCAGAAGAGTTTTCAGATGAAAGTTCAGGTAAGGGTATAGCAATTGTAGATTCTTCCCTCACCGATGAAGAGGAATCTTTTGACCAGAGAAAGTCCAAGAAATCAAATTCTGATGGAGTCTGGATTTTAGAATTTGATGGCAGCTGTTCTTCTACCGGTTCTGGAGCCGGAGTGGCCTTGATATCGCCACAAGGTGATATTTTACCTTTTTCATATAAGTTACAATTTGACAATACCAATAACACCGCCGAATACGAGTCCTTGTTGCTCAGATTGGAAGCTGCACGTGTCAGAGGTGTTAAAATCCTTCATGCTCAAGGGGATGCCGAATTGGTGGTTTGTCAAGTCAAAAATTTGTACCAAACTAAAAATGAAAGATTGAGACACTATCGCAATCGCGTATGGGATTGCATTGAAGATTTCGATGCTTTCAATATTTCAGCGGTGCCAAGAGAGTTCAATGATTGTGCAGATTCATTGGTTGTTTCTGCCACTCTCATGGTGCCTCACAAAGATTTCAAAGGAAATAAGTACACTATTGAACTGGTCTTCCAACCAAGTGTACCTGATAACGCTGACCATTGGCAGGTGTTCAATGGTGATAATCAAATCATTGCTTTCCTAGAAAAGATGGATAGTTTTGATGAGCTTTACTTTGAAGGAAGCGAATCACCACCGCGGGAATATGTTTTTGAGGTAGATTCACAAACCGGCGAAGAATTTCTACAGTTGAAAGGAAATAAAATCCCAAAAGGTTTGGTTTCCCTTGAGAAACTCTTTGATAAACATGACAGGTATATCAAGCAGCGGCAACAACAGGGTTCAGGTTCCTCTATGGAATTTGAGCAGGTCAATTTGGGTACGAAAGCAGATCCTAAGATGGTCAACATCAGAAAATGTTGCACTGCGGATGAAAGATTCAAATTCATTACCCTCCTCCGCCATTACATTGATGTTTTGGCTTACTCCTATGATGACCTGAAATCTTTCAGGCCTAAGGAGGTTCGACACAAAATTCCCCTCAAGGTTGGATCGTTGCCTCACAAACAGAAGCAGAGGCAATACAATCCAAAGATATCATGTACGATTCTTTCTGAAATTTAGAAGATGCTGAATGCAAGGATAATTTTTCCAATTCATCATTCCACATGGGTTTCAAACATAGTACCTGTAAGGAAGAAGAATGGAGAAATCCGTATCTGTGTTGATTTCAGAAATCTCAACCAGTCTTCCTTGAAAGATAACTACCCTTTACCCATCATGGACCAAGTATTGCAAACAGTGACAGGTTCAGAAATGCTATCTATGTTAGATGGTTTTTTGGGGTATAACCAAGTGGAGGTAAATGAAGCTGATCAGTTCAAAACTGCCTTCACCAGACCACGGGGCACATTTGCATATCGCAGAATGCCTTTTGGTCTGATCAATGCTGGCGCGACATTTCAGAGAGTGATGGATCTTGCTTTCAGAGATGAGATGGGTAAGTTCATCGTGGTATATCTCAATGACTTGATTGTTTTCTCCAAAAACCATCATGATCATGCGCATCATTTGCGACAAGTGCTGGAATGCTGTCGGCAAAATGGTATTTCCCTCAATCCCAAGAAGTCAGTTTTGGGGTGACCGAAGGCAAGCTTCTCAGGCACATTGTATCCCGGGAAGGTACTAAGATTGACCCGGAAAGAGTTAAATCTATTCAAAGTCTCACTCTGCCAGCAAGTAAGACTGTTGTTCACTCTTTCTTTGGAAAGGTGAATTTTCTGCGAAGGTTCATTCCTGAGTTTGCAGAAAGAACCCGTCACATTGTTAATATGATGAAGGGTAAGACTACTTTCTGTTGGACTGCGGAAGGTAAGGAAGCATTCGAGGATATCAAGAGAGCTATTGCTCATGCTCTAGTTCTTGTTTGTCCCGACTACACTAAGGATTTTGTAGTCTATAGCTACGCTTCAGAACACACACTTTCAGCTATTCTGGTTCAGCAGAATGAGGAAGGCATTGAATCCCCCATATCATTTATGAGTTGTCCTCTCAAAGCTCATGAATTGAAGTATTCGAATATGGAGAAGAATGCCTATGCTGTAGTCAAAGCGGTTAAGCATTTCAGGTTCTATATTCTAAACTCACACACTGTTGTCATGGTGCCTGATACAACAGTCAAATCCATCCTAACTCAACAGGAGTTCGGAACAAAGAGAGGTAATTGGATCACTAAGATCCAAGAATTTGATCTGGATATCAAGCCTACCAAGCTTGTATGTGGTAAAGGTTTGTGTCAATTGATCACAGATAATGTTCCAAAAGAGACAGGGGACGAAAAAGAAGAAGTTGTGGACACGACAACTATTCTTTTTGTTACTACAACTGACAAGTGGTATTCCAATATCGCTCATTTCCTTACCTATGGTGAGTGCCCTTCTCACTTGTCTTATAAGGAAAAAAGAACTGTCAAGTTAAAAGCTGCTAACTATGTCCTTTGGGACAATGGTTTGTACAAGAGAAGTCTTGATGGTGTATTTATCCGTTACGTGAATAAAGCGCAACAAGGTAGACTTTTGGAGTCTTTCCACAATTTAGCTTGTGGAGGGCATTTTTTAGCACTTGTAATAGCTCACAAGATTCTGCGAGCTCGATACTATTGGCCCACACTATTCCAAGATGCATACAATTGGGTACGCAGGTGTGAGCTATGCCAACAGTTTGTTGGAAAACCAAAATTGGCAGCCTTACCTCTAAAACCAGTGGTGATTGAGGAGCCCTTTCAGCAATGGGGTATTGACTTCATTGGTGCAGTGAATCCATCATCAAGTGCAGGACATAACTATGTTCTCACTGCAACAGACTATTTTACCAAATGGGTGGAAGCTATTCCAGTCAAGCATGCTACTTCAGAGGTGGTATGCAGTTTTCTTAAAGAGAACATTATTTCCATGTTTGGACTTCCAAACAAGATTGTAGCAGACAATGCTACTTGTTTTTCCTCTCATGAGACTAATGAGTTTTGCTATGAGCATGGGATCACTCTTTCCCATTCTTTAGACTATTATCCGCAAGGGAATGGTCAAGCAGAATCAAGCAATAAGAATCTGGTCACTATCATCAAGAAACTGGTAGATGAGAATTAGAGAACTTGGCATAAGGTGTTGTTTGATGCTTTATGGGCAGATAGAATTACACCCAAAAGGGTGATAGGCATGTTGCCATTTCAGCTTCTATATGGTCTGAATGCAGAGATACCGATTACCTTGGAATTGCCAGCATTGAAGTTGGTAAGGACATTGGAAGATAGAACTTTTGATAGTTCTATCGATAAAAAGATCATGTATTTGACTGAACTTGAGGAACAGCGCACTATTATGGTGGACCGTATTGCTGAGCACCAAAATCAAGTAAAGAAACTCTTTGACAAGAAGACAAAGGCTTGTGAGTTTCAGGTTGGAGATCAAGTCTTGTTGTGGGACAAGAGGAGAGAACCAAAAGGGATGCATGGGAAATTTGATTCCTTGTGGAGAGGTCCATTCACCATTCATCAGTTCTGTGGTGAAAATAGTTTCTTGCTGGAGTATCAGGATGGGACACCATTCTTGTTGCCTCACAGTGGACAACATCTGAAACACTTCAATCCTTGAAGTTTCAGATAAGTTAAATTATACATTTGTATAGTTTTGTGTTTTATTCTTGTGTTTTCGTTTAGTCTTTTGTGTCTTTTTCTTTTTAGCTTGACTCTATAGCCCAATGGCATGGATGAAGGCACTTAGAGACTGGATTCTACTCCCCTCAATCATTTCAAAGTTCAATTGAAGGAAGTTCCCTAGTTAGAGCCAGCTGTTGTTCTCAAAATCAGCTACGCTTGTTTTTGTAGACAACCCCCACAAAACTTGTCTGTTTCGTGAATCTACACTCTAAGCTCGCAGACCGAGACAAGATTCTCTTGATCTCGTGTGAAGTCATTTGACATTCTACACTGGTTTATGACACCCCTTTGAATAGGTTTCTCGATATGCGTGAGGATCATTCAAGTTGTAAATTGGTTAAAATGTCAATATTGGTCATTTTTAAGAGTTAGTTAAATTTGAAGTCTTGATATGCAAGAGCGGCAAAAATTGCCACTCCTGCATATCTCTTTTTGACTTTTCTTGCACATGTGAAGTCGGCAAATTTTGCCACTCTTTCATATCCCTTTTGACTTGTTTTTCAAACATATGTAGTAGCGGTATTTTTTTTGCCGCTTTTACATATGCTTTTCATTTTATGTAGAGGTGGCAAATCCTGCTGCCACTACATGCGTTCTTTTGGTTTAGTATGTGAAGTTGGCAAATTACATCACCGTAGCATGTTTTTCTTCCTTTTGTGCACTGACGGCCGAAATCTCCGCTAGGACAAGATCTTTGGAATCTTGGTCACGCAGTGCCATTAATGGCCACTCGTGCCACTCACTTAGCATTTGTGTTCAGGTTATTTATTGTGTTTTGATGGCTTATTTTTCCATTTCATCCTCTCTCCTGAGCTAATATACCAGACTCTCCTAACATTGCTTGATCGCGCTGTCGACCATCACCATCGAACATAGGGTTTCAAGTCTTAGAACGGGTAAGTTTGCTCTTTCATTTCCGTTCTCCTTCTTCACTGTTTATGATGTGCTTCATTTTGATTTTCGTCTTAGATTTTCATTACGTTTTTGTTTTTGTTTTGTTTTGTTGTTTTCGTGATTTGTCTTCACACTAGGAATCCCTAGGTTTTGCCCTAAAACCCTTAGGTTTCTACTACCTAGATCCTCAACCCTCGCTACATACCATTGTGTAACATCGGCGGAGTTCGCCGATCCTACCTGAAAACTACGTGACCATTGCCAAGTGTTTAGTCGGTGAAACTCCCAATTTTTGCACTTGAATCTGTAAATTTCCCTCAAAAGCAATGCCGGCAAAATTTGCCACTAGAACCTCATTCCTATCAATATGCAGTGTTGGCTAATTCTGCCGCTCAGACGTGTATCGATTCCCCGCATGAGATGTCTGTGAAATTCGCCAACTAAACATCAAAAAGCAATAAAATCAATATGCAGCGTCGGCTAATTCTACCACTCCAACATGAACCCTTGTCTTTCTTATTTCCTACATCATCGGTAAAATCTGCCACTTTTACCAACTCAAAGTCTTAATCAACATGCAGCGGCAGCAAAATTTGCCGCCAATGCAAATAATGCAAAACCCTCATATGCAAGGGCGGCGAATTTTGCCGCCCATGCAAAAATGTCCCAAATTTTTCCAACTTTGGAAAATTTCCAATTTTGATTTCCCGAGTCCGCTTCTCCTCTAATTTTTGGCCAGCTCGCACTATAGCCCTTTTTCAAGCGCATTCCCATAGTCGTGATCATCAACATGCAATTTTCCCAGATTGCCCATATTTTCCCTAATTGCATGATCAGGACTTTTGTTGTAGTTTCTCTTGTGGAGCTTCGTTCAACATCAGACTTCTTTTCGGTGAAAGTTCATCCAAATGACTGACTTGTCCCCGAAGAAGGCAAAAGCAATGAAGTACAAATATCAAGGTGTTTTCCCAATCACCTCAGTCCATTCTAATGTTGAGGACATTAGAGATACGAAGATTGGCCATGTTGATATGGCTGAGTTTGTAGAGAGAACCAAGTCAAGCAACCCCAGTGCTATGATGAGGAAGATAATGGAGAGTAATATTCATCTGGTATCATCCTTCCCAGTGGCGGCTCACAATACAGAATTTGTTCTTCAGTGTGCCCATTTCTATAACAAAGATATTAGAGCCGTGGTGGATGCCAGTGGTAATGTGATAATCAGGTTGGATCCTGAGTTCATTGACAAGGTGTTCATGTGTCCTCCTGCGACAGAGGTATTGAAGCTTGACTTTGTTGAAGCTCAGAAGGAATATGACAAGAATCCAGAAAAAGCAAAGAAAGTGATCAACAACAAATGGTTGAAGACTGCGAGGTCAAGTTTATCAAGGTGGCCACTTAGTTTTCCTCGAAGTGATTTCGTGGAAGAAGTTGGTGACTTGATTACCCTCCTCAGCAGGATAAGAGGTTTGTCCTCCTCTTCACAGTTTCATGAATGGATGTATCCTTTCATTAAGGTCATACTCCAAGGCAAGCAAGTTATTTTCTGGGGAGAACAAATCAGTAACGCTTTGCGTGACCAGCTGACGAAGGTATCCACTACCTCCAAGTTCTTCATGACTTCCTATCTGGTATACATTGCAGCCTCCATGAGGATTTTTCTGGGATTATCATCAGAAGGGGATAGGAGAGTAGTCCCAGTATACCAATATTATTCTCAGCTAACATTGAAAGGTTTAATTCACCATTTCAGGAGGGTGAATGATGCATTCTTTGTTGTATTCTTATGTCTTTTTGATCCCCAACTGGAGCAGGGAAGAATTTCAGACGAGGCATGGACAGTGGTTAATAACTTTGGTTGTATGTTTTTGCAATTTCCATCTTTCTCATACTTGAGGGTTGGCTTTTTCTAAGGCTACCCTTATATGCTTCCTAGGTTTCCTTTAGATAGACTGGTCTTGATGGAGTTGTGCAAACAAATGATTGTTGTGCATAACAAACAAATGGAACTCAAGAACCCTGGTTTCAGATTTCTAGTGGAAATCGGCAGATATTCAGTGTTGACTGCTGCAAAAGCAAGGGCCATGGAGACAGAAATGCAGTTGGTCACCATGAAGCAATTCAAGAGGAGACCAAAATTTGACTACCGGGGCATAAAAGATAAAATCAGGAGGAAAACTCAGTTTCATGAACCCATGGTGGAAGATGTCTAGATAGACTTGAGAACAGAGGAAGATATCAGGAAACTGGACTATAGCAGGCTGTCTCTAGAACAAATTGAATATCTGGGACTTGCTGATATTCCAGAAGATCTTGTGGATGATGGGGAGTTGGTTGATGCCAGGTACGATGCAGAACAGATAGCTAGTACTCCTCTCCCTCCAATCCAATGGTCCCAAAAGGAGTCGACTTCGCTAAGGAAGAGATTTGAGCCTATATTGGTTAACACCAATAACTGGCTGGCGGATAAAGGAATTACGCTGAAAGAATTCCTCACTGGTTTGGAAACTGAAATTCAAGAGTAGACTGGTAAAAAGGTAGAAAACAGAATGAAGAACAAGAGTGATGTTCCATCATCCTCTAAAACACACAAGCCTAAAATCAGATTCGTGACGAAAAAAGCAAAAACTGTTGAGGAAGAACCTGAAATGAAAGATATGGAGGTCGAGGAGCCAGCGACTGAGGAGCTAGCGACTGAAGAGCCAGCTATAGAAGAGATGGATGTTGAAGATAGGAATTCAGATCAACAAGATGAGGAGGCTTTGTCTCCACAGGACAATACACCTATCGCAGCCCCTGTGTCTGTTTCCCCTATTAACATTACTTCCTCTGAATCCCCCTCTCCTAAAATAATTTTTGATAACCCCCAAGGCACTTTTGAAAATGTTCTCCGTTCTTCTGAGTCAATTCCTAGTTTGTCTTCTTCATCTTTTGATATTGGGGATACGTCCATGTTTGATCATTTTGTGATGAATACTGAGTAAGTTTCAGATGCAAATGTAACAGGTGCGGTTTTTACTAACACCCCGCCTATTGTTTCTACCACCAGTACAAGCACAGTTTCGGGAACACCAGTGGTAGGAATGGATCCCAATGTGAATACTTCTCTGCTTCCACCTTGTTTATCAGCTTACACGCCAAAGAGGAAAAAGCAAGTCATCTCTCTAGATGATTTTGATTTCACTAAGTTGGTACCTGCAAAGCCTAAGGCCCCGAAGAAACCAAAGATCCTTTCTAGGGTACTTGAAGATAAGGGGCATAAATTTCTAGAGATAGCAAAACCTCCACAGGATGCAACTATTGAAAATTTTGATATGAATGACTATTCTATTTCTAGGGTTGAATTGGGCAAAATCACCCATGAAAGCGCTAAAAATGATATGCAGCCAGCCATGGACATCCTGATCTAGAAGTTCGACAGGGAAAAAGAAATGAAAGATTATTACAAGGCAAAGGTAGAATAGCTGACTGCAGTGGTAAGAAAGATCACTTTGAACTTGGAGGTAGTTACTCCAGAGGCTGTTTCTGTAGAAGACCCCGTCATTCTAAAAGCAGAAAAGACTCACCTCAGAGGAAAAGTACTTGAAGAGTACTTAGACAGGATGCGAGCGCAAGGAATCTCTTTGCTCACGGATGTATTTGAGAAGACAGATAAAATGAGGAAAGTCAGGGCAAAACTTAATGATCTCATTGATGCTATCTCTCAAGATATTGAGTGCACGGAGGATACTCATGATAAATGGGTGGAAATGAGGAAGCTAAAAATAAGTACCCTAATATCCATTGGTCCTATTTCCAATAGGGATTCATATACAGAAACAAAGGAAGCTTTGATGTACGAAGCAATATGCTAAGAAATTTGATCAAGGATCTTGAAGCTGCAAAGGAAATCAGTGAAGAAAATGATGTTAATCTTTTTCATAAGTTGGAGGAGTTACCTTGTAAGTTGGTGTCACAGGATAACCAATTTCTTTCTGCAGAAGAAATGGTTCAAGAATTTGAAGACATGTTCCAGAAAGAATTTGAAGATAAAGCATTTTCAATAACTTCTGTGGACAACCTTTTAGACAACCAGTTAACCTTGGACAATCTGAAAACTAGGTTAACTAATCATGCCAAATCAATCACTACAGTGAGGGATGCCATAGTGAGGGCCAGGATGATCTTCAAGAACGCATTCAACCCAGATAGCATTGAAATGCAAGCGGCCTTCACTATGTATGATCACCACATGAGAAAAAGTGGAGATACAAATTGAAGCAGTTGTTCTTTCCCTTAGTTTATTTTCTGATTTTCACATGTACTTTCAAAACAATTTTGGACAGTTTTACATGTACATTTTTAATATGCAATTACATGTAAAAAATAGGAAGTCCCAAGTCAATAATGACTCCTATTTTTGAATAAGTCAAAGTAGTTAGTTTTTTCCTAAATTTTCTCAAGGCATTTCCCTATAAATAAAGGGGGCCTCTTTTGTAAATATCTACCTTTTTTCTATTGCAAGAAAACTCTAGCGAATTGAGAAGCAAATCAAGACTTTGTGCTTTTTGTGAAAATCAATATTCAAATATTTATCAATACAAGAAAGCAAGTTCAATTCCAATCTTTGTCTTGGGATTATTTGTGTTGTGATAGTTTTGTTCTTATGTCTTGCTATCATAATCTTATTTGATAATAATTGAAGTGTGGAGTTTGTTAGAAGTGATTGAAGAGCGCTCTTAATTTGATTCTGATAAACTTTGTGTTATCAAATCGGTTGTGGGTTATATGCTCATGTTTGTGAGAATACAATAGTTTGGAGACTTTGTGCTGCAAGTTGTTATATTCAATTTACTTTTATCATCTTGAAGAGGAGTGAAGACTTTGGGCTGCATTCTACTTCAAATAGTTCCGTTTACAAGTAGTAAGTGAGGTAATAGAAAACTTTGTGTTTCTGTGATATTGTGATAATTTATAAGTCTTATATCAAGAGTTTGAAATATAAACATCTATTCTGAAAAAAGAGAATGAGATGAGATGGAACCACCACAAACATAGTTTTTAGTGTACATAAATTTGAAGTTGTTTGATTTGCAAAAGTTAAGTAATTAGAGGGAACCTGCCCTTGCTAAGAGGAGAGACTTTGTCTCATCATAGCTGTGGCTGATATACCCATTTTGCCGTTAGCGAGTTAATGACAAAATATTCACCCAACATTATCTAATTTAGATCTTTTCTCATTCGGCACATATGCATATGCCTCAGCCAAAGACACGAATATGTCTCAAAGAGGGTTTCTTGCCAGACCATGCTTCCAAAGGTGTTTTATCAACAAGTACCGAAGAGGGTGACCGATTTACTAAGTAACATGCTGTAGCCATAGCCTCAGCCCAAAACTTCTGCTCCAGGCCAGCACTACTCAACATACTTCTTGCCCTTTCCATCAGCGATCTGTTCAACCTTTCAGCAACTCCATTCTGCTGCAGAGTGTAAGGTGTAGTTTTATGCCTTTTATCCCATGGTCTTTGCAATACCTTTCGAAATCTACAGAACAGAATTCACCACCATTATCCATCCTCAAACATTTGATTTTTCTACTAGTTTAATTTTCAATCAAGTTTTTAAATTCCTTAAACCGACTGAACACTTCTGATTTACTTTTTAGAAAATACACAAAAATGCCCTCCTTGAATAATCATCTATAAAAGAAACATAATATTTAGAATTCAATAAAGAAGGAACATTAATTGGACCAAACACATCAGAGTGAACATAATCCAGTATGCTAGAAGATTTGTGAGGACTAGAGTAAAAAGAAACATGATGTTGCTTTCCATAAATGGAATGTTCACAAAATTTGAACTCAAGGTCACAATCGTCAAGCCCTTCTACCAGGTTTTTATTTTTCAAGGCTTTTAAACCTTTTTCCCCAATGTGGCCTATTCTGTGATGCCACAACATGGTCTTCTTTTCTAGGAGTTTCACCTCCAAAGAGTTTGCACCCAGAGGAACTTCATTCTCCTTCTTAGCAATAGTAGTTTTATCTAATTTAGCAGAGGCGCTATTACAGTGAACAACATGTGCATCTAGCCTGAACAGAGTGCCTATGCATGCACCCTTGGTCAGCACCATTGAGCCTCTGGTCATTTTGCATTCACATTCACAAAGGAGACTTGAACACCAATGTCATTCAGCTTACTAACAGACAACAAATTTTGAGCTAGACCTGGTATGTGCATTACATCATTTATTCCTTTTATTCTGCCATTAGGAAACTTAATTCTAACTCTTCCATGGCCAACAATTTCAAGGTGAGAATCTTCACCTAAATACACCCTTCCACCTTTGTATTCTTCATACTTTGAAAACCAATCTCTGTGAGATGTCATGTGAAAAGATGCACCTGAATCGATCAGCCAGACATCATCTGATGCTTGAGTTGCCAAGGCTACAATGAAGGCATCTGCTTTACTTTGAGAAGATTCATCATCAAAAGACTTATTTTTCTTCTTTTTCTCCTCTTTACAGTCTTTTCGGATATGACCTTTCTACCCACAATTCCAACATTTCACCTTGGGCTTTTTACCAAGAGACTTTGATCTCCCCTCCAACTTGGATCTAGACTTTTTGTCTTTCTTCTTGCCTTTCTCCTTCTGTTTGCCCCGGACAGCAAGGGCCTCCTTGGCCATCTCAAAAGATTTCCTTTGCATTTCCTCTGACAGTAGTGAAGCAACCACCTCTTCCATTTGGAAAGTGGTTGTTGTACTTCCAATAGCCATTACTAGGTGATCCCATGTGTCAGGCAACAAACATAACAGAAGCATGCAATGATCCTCGTCTTCTATCTTCACACCCATAGACACTAACTAAGCAATTATGATGTTTAAAACATTGAGGTGATCTACAATAGATGTTCCTTCCTCCATCTTCAAAGAGTACAGCTTCTTCCTTAGGAATAACTTATTTACCAGAGATTTCCCCTGAGAAATGTCACCAAGCTTCTTCCACAGAAGTTTCACTGTCTTCTCTTCATGGGAATTCAAGAGAACTAAATCAACTAAGCATAGTCTAATCAGACCCCTAGATTTCTTGTCCATTGCATCCCAATCATCTTGAGAGGTTGTTGCAGGTTTGGTTGAGGACGCTACAGTCCATAACTCATGATCAATGAGCAAATCTTCCATTTTGAGTTTTCACAACTCAAAATTGCCACCACTGAACTTCTCAATTTCTATTCTTCCAGATGTGCTTGCCATTTCAAATCTGTAATCAAGACAAATTGATTTCTCTGCAAAACTCCCACTCAACCAAATTAGCACAAAAAACCCTACTCAGCCACAAGGATAACACAATTAGCCAGGCTCTGATACCACTTGTAAGGAAAGAAAAGTGCAGAAACACCTTCGTAACACCAATTTGTAGAAGAGAAGTACAGAAATATGTTTTCAAATTCAATTACAGAACATTTAAAATGCACATATACAGAATATCAGAATAGACAATTAGAACATACACTGAGTTGGACACTAGATATACGTGGGAAAACCCTTACGAGAGAAAAACCCACACACCAAGCAAAACACTTTGTATTATAGTAAATGATGCTTACATACAAAGTTATAGTTCATTGCTTTCTGATGTCTACCCAGAGTGAGAAAACATTTCTCTGATCAGCCTCATCCTTCTCATAGAACAACTATCTCAGAATGTATTCTTACTCTTTCACACACACAAATGGAGTGTTCTAATGACTCTTAAATCATACACCCATTATGCATCCTTTCATTCAGTTACAACAGAAGAACATACCATTCTACATTCCATGCCATAGAGGAAAAGCTAACCGTCCCAAACCTGTAGCAAAACTGTCACACGACAGTTACAATGTCGGGCTATTGTTGAGACTCAAAAAAGAGTCCTACCGATATCCCTCATTCCCTCCATAGAAGAGTCAACATCCTAGTCATACTCCCTTCGACCAATCACTGTTCTTCTCAGTCTAATCGGGTCCCACCAAGACACCCACAGGCTAGAGAGATCACACTTTTATCGGTATATTAGAGAGACCCTAAACTAAGTCTCACTGATATCTAGAGTTACCTCGATCTGCATTCACCATTGACTGGGTCCCACTGTCACTTCGGCATCGAAGTTCTAAAGAGACTCATTTCAAAGTCTTACCGATATCCTCTGTCCTGCTGATATCAAGTCATCATCTATGATGTCATCACTACCTTGTCATAGTATCGGTGTGACTAACTTCGGAGTCCTGCCAAAGAGCCCATGTCCTACTGATATTAGAGTTTCAGGGTGACTACTTCCAAAGTCTTGTTGAAGATGCTTGTCTCACTGATAGTGGAAACTCAGGCCGGTCACATAGAATACGTCACTATGCCACGGATACAAAGCCAGTAAGTTGAGACACTAATCCCAACATGGAGTTGCATTGGGTCCAGTTATTCAAGCTCTGAAGTCTTCTAAGTCAATGTGACCTAGATCAGTGTCCCCTATGTTTTTCCATCCAGAGGTGATTTCGGTCTCAGGAGGAATGCCTTTAAACTTGTACTTCATGTTTTGAGCCCTTGCAATCATTTAACCTACATGACCGGACCTTATAAGTCATGGTTGCTTTGATGTTTTGATCCTAAGTCTAGTTTGAGTGAGTCACTAACCTAAGTTACTAAGTCAAGGTTCTCATAACAAACAATTACTACCAAGTCTTTGAAATTTGAATGCAGAAGTAAGAAGAATTTGTAGACTTAAATGATTTACACTATTCATTACATGGCATAAATAAATAAGAAAGCATTTGAAATTCACTTCACCATGCAACAAATGATAGAAATTCTAAATGAAAACATGTAAATCATGATAAAATCACTTTTAACCATTCATTTTACCTCAACTAACCATTTCAACTTGAAAAGATTGAAGAAAATCATCATAAAAAGCACTTTATGCAATTTTTGGGGGTCTTGGACCTACTGGATAGAAAAGTACGGATTTTAGATGGCACCGATTTGGTGCGAGTTTTCGAAGGTACTGACCTCTTTGTATCTTGGGAGTCAATGAGGAGTCAATTTGGCACAAGTTGGAGGTGAGAGATTTTAGCACCAAGGCGAGAGGCCAAAAGCTGTGTGCGAGATTCATGGTTGTCCGAACTAGTGTGGAATTTGGGTGTGTCTCACCCTTTTAGAGTACAAAGCACTGAATTGAGGGTCGACTGACCTTGCATAGATTTTGAGGTTGTCCGACCTAGTCGGTAGGAAGGCTTTTAGGCGCAAGGTTGTTATGTTATTTAGCGCGGATTTTCACTGTTTGACCTAGCACAAGTTTTGGAGACAACAGACCTGGCGTGGTTTTGATGGGTGACTGACTAAAAGTTGGTAGAGGGACATTTCTATGTAGGTTGATGGAGTGGAAGTTTAGCACAAGACAAAGGTTTTGGCATCGACAGGGATTTTGAGGTTCGATGACTTAGCGGGGATTTCAAAGGTGTCTGACCAAAGTCAGAGAGGGCACGTTTCCGTACTAAGAAGAGGATCTAATTTTTAGCACTAAGATTGGTCTTTAGTTTTGGTGGAGTTTCTGGGGGTGTTCGATTGACTTTGCCCTTGTAGGGTTGGTTGAAAGCACTTTTTGCGCAAAGTCTATAAAAGGGGCAAATTTAGCGTGAAGGGTCTCGGTCTTTGGCTTTGGGGACTAATTTATCTGCCAACCGACTCAAATTTGAGTGTTATTTCAAGGGGTCAGTCAGTTGGATTTTCACCGTAGATTGAATCAGAACCTCAAAGGACTTTCGGTGAGGTTTACGAATGATTTTACAAGTATGGAGAAACACATTTTGATAGCCAGTTTTACCATTTTCTACTTCTACCCTAGGGTTTTGTACGAGGGTTTCTTGTTTTAATCGGTGAATTACTAATCATCATGCACAAAACAAGGAAACTGAAGAATACATTAACTTTTCACATGAAACCCTAACTAAATATAACACTGAAGATGACATGAAACTTTAACTTTTGCAACTTAAACGAACCAGAGGAAGTGGGTACCTACCTAGTTTTGATGCAACTGAGATAAAAAGGTAATTGAATGTGCCCTAGATGTAGACTCCACTTAGCTTGAATCCACTCTTTGTTCCCCTAGGATTCTTAGAGCTCTTCCAAAAATTTGATTATGCATAGAGTGAGCTGGAAAAATTGGCCCAAAATGTTTTATATCCCTTAGTCAATGAGCTATTAATGCCTCTGTACGATTGCAGACTTGGCATGCTTTTTGCAAAATTTACCTTTTTATTTTGTGCTATTTTGAAAGGTTTATGACTTGCGTGACTTTTGGGATCAACCGACCTAATCAGTGATGGGCAATTTTAGCGCTAGGTCAAAGGGAAGTAGATGCAGTGCAAAGAAGTGGCAAGTGAATCAAGCACAGAGGTCGGTTGGATCACATTTTAGCATTGAAGTCAGTTAACAAAGAATCCAATGCTAAAGTCAGTTGATAGCAAATCTAGCACTAAGTTAGTTGAATGGGAATCTAGCGTTGAAGTTGATTGGATGGGATTTTAGTGCAAAAGTCAGTAGTTCATGAATTCAGCTCAAAGGAACATTAGACTTGGATTCTATGCAAATAGACAATTTGACTTAGTGAATTTTTTGGAAGACTTGGTGGCCTTTGATGCAATTGATCACTTTTTTGACTCCTTAGGAATTAATGAGCTAAATTGATATTCTAGACCAAAATTTTGAAAGAGGGGGTCCCTGTTTTGCAAAATGGGGCGTGTGTACAAGGCACAACAAATGACAACTTTGCTGGAAAATGCTCCAGAGCATTTCAAAGATAAACCTTCAGTTTTGAACCTAGAACCTCTACATTTCCCACATGTTAGACAAGAAAACATGATACCCTATCAAAGGAGTAGAGCTCAATAACCAAGTGCAACCATCCATATCTTAAAAACATGAGTGTGTGCATTTGTGTTAATTCCCATCCCTTAGCGACTAGGCTCATCTCAGATCCTTCACATTAAGCTATGTGATTAGTACACACCTCATGAACTACCTGGACATTGCCCCGATGCTAGTGAGCATCTATAGGCCCAACGGGTTTGTCTTCAAAATTCCACTCAAGCGGAGCCCTACTACCGGTTAGGTGTCCATAGCCCCGGTAGAGTTTAATTGATTGTCCATCTAACTGACTTATGGTGTGTGATTGTGATTTTGCATTTCTTTTATTTTCTTTTCATACTTTTGATATTTCATTAAGCTTAGATTTCAAAGAGTACACTACAGTACTGCTACCTTTGCAATGCATGCTTTGACAGACTAGTTACGTTGCTAGCTCAGCTAGCTGGGTGTGGACTCTCGATGGTGGAAAAGGTGGAACTTAGATTTTTCACTTAATGCAAGGTCACCAAGACTTACTTAGGTACCTCAAGATTACTTAAGAGTGTAAAAGATATATGGTTAGAAAATATTTCAGGTGCACTGACTAATGATTCATTTCCAATGAATAGACATCATACTCCTTGATGTAACAACAGAACCCACAATAAGACCTAAGAAAAAAATTTGTCTTCTCAAAGAAATATTCTAGATTACTTACCCTACAAAGGAGCACTTACAGGACTACACAACTACCACCACATTTAGGAAACAAGGATTCCCCAACAAAGCAAGTGCAACGGGAAAAAACAAAGCGAGAAAGGACAACTAAACCAAGCAAAAACAAACACCTAACAACTATAGAAAGCAAAAGTAGGAAAGCAAAGACCAATCTAACAGCAACCTAACCTAAGCAAAGCAAACAAGCAACTAACTATGTACACTAACAGAAGGCAAAGCTGCCTCCTAAGCCTGGAAGTAGTGCTTCAGGAACTAGCCATTGATAGACAATGGGAGCTCCTCACTAGTAAGGCTCTTTAGTTGATACGTGTTATCACCAAGGATCTCATAAATCTGATATGGACCTAGCCAAAGCTTGTCAAACTTACCATGTTCACCCTTTTTCTCGTGGGCTTTGTCCCAGTACAGTACTAAGTCAGAAATGAGAAAGGCCTTGACTTTCGCCCTCTTGTCGAACCATCATTTCATTGGCAAATTTTTCTATGGCAACATCACATTTTTCTTCTAGGTACAACAATTGGGCTAGGCAGGATGACAACTAGTTATCTGATTCAAGGCAATCCTACATGAATTGCAACATGGGAATCCTCAAATGGATGGGGAAGATGGGTTCAGTACCATAGACTAAGTGATAAGGTGACATTCCCAATGCAGCCTTGTGTTTGATCCTATAGGCCCATAAAGCAAACTTGAGCTGAGTGTGCTAGTCTCTAGGATTCTTGTCTAGCAGTTTCTTGATGACCTCAAGCAAGTTTTTATTCGTTGATTCAGCTACCCCATTCCCTTGAGGATAGTAGTTAGATGAAAATTTTAGAATAATCCCATAGTCAAATGCCCAATTAGAAAAATGTAATGAAGAAAAGGCAGGACCATTATCACATACCAAGAAGAAAGGATAGCCAAACCTAGTAATGATATATTTTTCAACAAATTCAATGACTGCTTCTGTGGTACATTGTTTTCATGCTATAGCTTCAGAGCATCGGGTACAATAATTAGTAGTGGTCAGAATATACCTATGGCCCATAGAGGAAGGTGGGTTGATCATACCAATAAAGTTGAGTCCCTATTGTGCGAATGGTCGTACCTCCAGGACTAGCTGTAGAGGCATAGCAACATTTCATTCTCTTGTTGCAGTCGTCTGACATATGTGACAGGTTCTTACATGTTAATGAGCATCTTTGAACAAAGTGGGCTAGTAATACCTTGCCCAAAGAATTTGATTAGCAGTCGAATGAGCTAACCTGTGACCCATTCCGAACTTCTCATGGAAAATTGTCAGAACTTGCACTACATCTGTTTTATCCAAGCACCTTAGATAGATCCCTTCATGATTTTTCTTATACAGAACTGATCCCTTTATCATATAGCTGTTACTTTTTAATTTGAGTGCTCTTCTTTGAACATAATTCAGTTGAGGTGGGCAATGCTAATTGAGGAGATAGACAACAATGTCTCCATACCACTCATCCTTAGAGATGTCTTCTAACATATACTGCTAGGAGACTAAGCCTAGACCAACTTCTACCATTGTTTTTGTCAATGCCTATCCTCGTACCAACTTCATGGGTTGTATCTCTATGTTGAATTCTTGTAAAATGGTGACCCATTTTTCTCTTCTTTTCCCTAGTTCACTTTGCATTAAAAATGATTTGACTACTACATTTGGGACTATTGTGATCACTTGGCTCCTCAAGATGTAATGATGAAACTTTTTCACTACCTTAACCAAGGCATATGCTTGCTTATCCATATTTGGATACCTTAGTTCTGTGTCTTTTAATGGAGTGCTCATAAAAGCGATGGGTCTTTCTTCATTGACAACTCTTTTCTGTGTCAACATTGCTGCACAAGTATGCTCTAAGGTGAAAGAGTAAATGTAGAAAGATAATGTGTAATTAGGACTCACTAATACTAGGGCGTTAGTTATTGCTTGTTTGATTTCTGCAAATGCAGCTTTAGTTTCTAGAGTCCATTCTATCTTGGTGTCTTGCTTCAACATGGCATTTAGTGGATGGATAATTTTAGAAAACCCAGTAATAAATTTGTGGATAAAATTAATCTTATTGAAATATGATTTTAGCTCCTTTTTGCTGGCTGGGGGCTGTATCTTGAGGATTTCTTAGATTTGGTCAGGATCAATCAATATTCCTTGCTTAGAAATGATGTGTCCTAGCAATTTTCCTTCAGTCACTCCAAAGATGCACTTCTTAGGATTGAGCGAGATCCCATAGTCTTTACATCGCTGTAAAATTTTCCTCAGCTCTAACACATGGTATCCTCTTTTTTTTGAAAATACAGTGAGGTCATCCATATAAATAATGATGCACTTCCCAACTAGTCCCTTGAAAGCTATATCCATTGCACGTTGGAATGTGGCACCAGCATTAATCAATCCAAAAGGCATCCTGTGATATGCATAGATTCCCCACTTGTATGTGAAGGATGTCTTTAATCTGTCTTCATAGTCCACCATCACTTGGTTGTAACCTGAATAACTATCTAGAAAAGACATCATTTAAGAACCATTGACAATATGCAGCACTTCGTCTAATGACGACAGTAGATAATTATCTTTCTCCGAGGCCCTATTCAAATTTGTAAAGTCGATGTACAACCTAATTTCTCCATTTTTCTTTTGTACTAGTACCAAGTTGGCCACCCAAGTGAAATGTCTAATAGGAAATATAATTCTGGCAGACAACAGTTTTTGTACTTCCTTGAAAATCAAAGGCTCCAACAAAGCGTTCACAGGTCGCTGCCTCTACTTGAACAGTTTTGCCCTTAGCTTGAGAGGTATCGTATGAGTTATGATTGAAGTATCATAAGTATTAAGATCTTCATAACTCCATGCTATGACTTCATGATAATCTCTTAATGCATGAATAATACCTGCCCTCTCTTCCTCTATGCTAGCTTTTCCAATAAACACATTCTTGACTTCTTCAGATGTCCCCAAGTTGTAAGGTTCGCACTATGCACTAGGGGATTCTCCCCCTTTCTTCTGGATTCCAAGCTTGTCTAAATCAAACAGTTGCTCCAATTCTACCATTCCCTAAGGAATAATGTTCGTCTTCAAGTTGAGAACCCCTTCTAAGTCCATTTCATCTAGTTTCTTCATCTATTATCTAGGTAGCAAAGACATCTGACAAAGTGAGAAATTCGATAATGTGCTTGTCATCCTCAAAGACCTGAAAATTTATGACGTTGTCTGGTACTAAGGGAGTGGAGATAAATTCTACGATGAACTTTTTCAAGACTATCATAGATGTTGGTTCCAGTGAACTAGCAGTCTGTGCTAAGGCATTGACTACATGATTTTGTCTCCATGGGATCAACTGAATATTAAAGCCATCAAAACACTCAATCAAATCCCATACGCGGTTCCGATATCTATTTAACCTCTTGTCATTGCAAGAGATTTTCTTTCTCACTTGTTTGACAACCAATTCTAAGCCACCAAACACTTGAATAACCATAACCTTTTTTCTGGAGAGCCATCAATAGGCCCTGCACTAAAGCTTCATACTTTGTTATATTATTTGTGCAAGGGAATTGTAACATGTGTGCTACCAAGTATGAACTCCCTATGGGGCTAATCAGTTCAAAATCTTCCCCAGATCATTGACTGCACCTAGATCCATCAAATCTTAACATCTAGAGGTGAAAGTCCTCATTGCTATTATTCTGTTTTGCTTGTCTCTTTTTAGTTAATTGAGGTTCCGAATCCACCTTCTTTGTAACAGTCGAATCTTCCTTTGGAACTATGGGGATCTTTAAATGTATCTGCACTTTCTCTACTACCTCCTGGCAAAGAAAACATGTGAATTCAGAATGAGATACATTGTGAATATGACACCAATTTGGTAGTAGCAATTCATCCATCTGTACTTGCTTTCCAAAAGCCACTTGATCACTCATGAATTTAGCTATAAAGTCTCAAAATCCTTCGAATATCCTTGGTTCATCGTCGTTAGAAGAGGATCCTTGATTTGATTGCACACATGCCTCTGTACTTACTTGACATTCTATAAGTAGAGGGTCAGGAAATTTGCTGCAGTTTACCATGAGTATCTCCTCTGCCTGATCAACATGGGGAAGGTAGACTCCCAAATCTACTTCTAAAAATAGAATCTCATTGGTCTGATTGTACTCTATGATCATGTACTTCATTTTCAGCTCTCTTTCGATGCAAATCTAATTTGCCTATGATGCAGAGTGGAACGCAACGGAGGCTAACTAACAGGAAGGAGTAGCCCACAATACAAACAGCATGATAAAATTCTCTATCGGCTGAACATCATCATCATATTTCCTAGAGACACCAAC
Source organism: Cunninghamia lanceolata (assembly GCA_027924645.1). Taxonomy (NCBI): domain Eukaryota; kingdom Viridiplantae; phylum Streptophyta; class Pinopsida; order Cupressales; family Cupressaceae; genus Cunninghamia; species Cunninghamia lanceolata. The sequence continues at coordinate 72,468 of BSBN01000866.1, read as the reverse complement.
AGCATCATCACATTTCAACAGCATCATCATATTTCGGATGATTGCAAATATCCTCCTGTCGACTACTATTTACCTCCTCCGTTTGTCGCCTATCATCATCATCATGATAATCAACGGGCGCAAACATCCTCCGGTTGCACTGTTCATCAGGTGCCAAAGACAAGCGGCATCATCATGATATTCAATATCACCTTCGTCAGCAGGATATCCAAATATCCGGTGGCTTCTAATATCCTGGTGACGTTGTACTTCAACAACTTGCCTTCGATGCTTCACTGCCCGACGATACAAGCAACAGCATCATGATATTATTCATCCGGTTCCTCGAAACCTCCTGATGATGCTAATACAACTTCCTGCCTACGCCGACACCTTCCCACTTAGTGACAACAGGATAAACTCGCATTGAGGGATTTCTTAATATCCTGATGACGATGACGTCATATCCTGATGACGATGACGTCACACATCATCCTGATGAACTCTTCAACACTTAGCCAAAAAAACTTAACTTTCACACCCGCATCCGTTAGCGATATGCGGATGATGAACTTCCCCGAGAGATGATCCTGACTGCGATATATACACTGAGTATATATCCAACTCAAAACATCATGATGCACTTGCAACATGCAAACTCCAACAACTTCATGACCCGATCCTGATGGCGATGGATTTGCAGATGACGATGCGGCTCGTTCCAACTTGAAACGCTCATGCAGACTCCTGTGTATCCGTCCACTGCATGTAAACACTCCGAACCGCTCTGTTTCACAAAGATCATGTGACGACCGGGCCGGATCACCTTCAAAACCAAAATCTAACAACTTATCTTCTAGACCTAGCACATGAGGATGCTAGGCTGATTCACAGCATGCTCCTAACTGATCTCCTGAACAATGAAATGCATAAATAGAAAGCACAAATGCAAACTAAACTATGATACAGGACCATTCCACCGATTTGCAGGATCAACCGGTGGAAGGGTTGAAAATACCCATCTACTTGCAAACAGAAAAGGAAATCAACACAGGTACAACTGATCAACACAAATACTGCAAAAGATGAGATCTTATTCAATTGAGATTCAAATGTCCTGCTTTTACAATTCTACTTCACAATATCTGGACTGATCACCAGTACAGCATATCACCAGTACTACACTCCTGAACATAACACCTATCAAATCAAAATGAACTGTCAATATGAACTCTATATCTAAACCCTAACAGATCGAAGGTATATATAACAAATCCTTTGAGTACTACCAACTTCACTTCCCAGCGGCTGGGAGCTTCCAAGCGGCTGGGAGGGAGGACAACTCAGATACCTTATCCCGATCTCTAACTGCCTACGCATACTCCTAGGCTGAACTAATACATAGCATCGGTCCAATGGACCTTATTACAAGATAAAGTCAAACATACTAAAAATAGACTATCCTGTCATCATGCTGATAACTATCCTACATCCTGATCATGTATGTCATCATGCGGACCTATATCCTGATCATGTCCGGGTGCTCCTGCACCAGCCTATCCCTTCCATGGCAACCACATGTGAGAAAAGTCCATTTCCATGTAACCATTCAAAGTCCTGGACCAATCTCTACTTAGCAGCATGCCATACTGATTTGGGATATCAACTACTTGAATGCCTATGTATTGCTACACCCTAGGATCAGAAGCTAATTGCATATGTATTTTGTTCAACTCACCCATCACATTTACCTGAATCTTGTCTAGCTGTATTACTTTCCTGGAGGATTTTGCTGGAGTAAGACCTAGTGCCTTACAAACTGATAAAGACATCACATTAGTAGAAGCTCCTGAGTCTACTAAATAATTGTGAAGGTTCTTCCCAAATATTCTAAGTGTTAAGAGAAAAGGAGGGCTTTCTCTTTTGTCCTTGTATAATGTGACCTTCTGTTCAGCATCTGTCACATGGACTCTTTCTTTTCCTTTATCCGTATTATCCTTTGGTGGGACCTCCTTTTGGGAAGAGTCTATCTTAAAACTTGTTCCCATGTCTTGAAAGAAAGTTGTCCTAATTTCTGGCACTTTTAGTAATTCAAAGACAAAAACTAACTTTCATCTTCTTAATCTCATCCACAACATATTGTCCCATCTTTGCTACTTTAGAACTTTGAGAACTTTTAGTTGTGGCTCCTTGATGTATTGACTAAGGTGTTTCTTTAGGAGGCTCAGGATTGTTGGAGGCCTTTGGGTTAGGTGGGATTTGATAGTTATTTAGAGGGATTGAAGTGGTGAAAGGACCCTTGGGCTTTCTACTTCTTAAGTTGTATGGAGTCTTATTATATTGTTGAGAAGCATGTACTTCTTCACACTCCTCTTCCTCAGGTTGATTATCATCTTGAAAAGGAAATGTATAACTATCAAGTACAAGGGTAGTGTCATACCTCTAGGATGGGACAAGTTCATACCCCGTTGGAGGATTTTCTTGTGCTTCTGCATTCTGAATCTCCATTTTAAAAATGTTGGATGCTATCTGGAACTCTGGACAATCCAACTCAGAGTGAGCATTTGTATTGTACAATATGCACCATGAAGAGAATGTTGCTTCATCCAACATTACCCAATCAGGGGGACGGTTATCAACATTCTAATTCTCTAGTGGAAATGGAACTCCACCATTGTTAGGCCTAGTGTTCTAGGTCCAATTGGCTCGTTGAAAATTCTAACTCTGATATTGATTTTGGTTCTGGTATTGACTCTAATTTTGATTTCTTTGATGCAAATAAGAATTTTGATTTCTTAGGTGAGTAACCTCTGCAGCGAGCTTCTTCATTTGTTCTGCCAACTCCCTGATGTTGTCTTTGTCATCTTTAGTTTTAGCTGCTTTAGCATACTAGAGGAAAGGCATTTAGGTTGGAGGTAATTCAGCTATGGGATTCCCTGGGTGAACCACTAAGGCCTGCATTGCAGTGGGGGCTGGAATTGGATTCATTATAGGGGTATGGTTAGCCAGAGCTTGGTTGATCATGGGTATTTGGTTTGGCATTGCTATGGGGCCCATGTGGTTTAGTGGACCTATTGCTATTTGTCCCAGCTGGGTGTTTACTGTGATAGCTTCAGTGTATGCCTGGACTAGGTTGTTAGGAGGCAGATTAGCTCTTCTTACAAACATGGAGGTGAGCCTGTCTAGGGCTGCATAGTAAATTGGCAGGGCTGCAACCTGACCTATAGCATAGGGAGCTTGCAAACAACTAAAAGCTTTTTGGAACTGATTATTAAAGGAACCTATCGACTCACCTTCGGCCCAATGAATTTCCACAAAGGATCTATAAAGGTCTGCTGGAGTAGTAGGCATCCTAAAGTGATCTAAAAATGCATTCTTCAAAGCTTACCATGAAGTTATGGATGCTGCAGGGAGGTTACCAAATGAGTAGTAAGCCTCATCTTGCAATGAGTAGGGAAATAGTCTACAAACCACATCCTCATACTGAACCTGTAACATAAACATATTGCATTCAAAGGTTTTAATGTGCTCACCAGCAGTCCTATCTAGATCATTCGTGTGAAACTTGGAGCAAAACTTATCAGGGTTCTTGGGCATGTCATGATAGTCATTGAACTGGAATGGGGACTTGTTATTACCAGTGAAGAAATCCATGCTAGGAGGATTGATTGGGGCTACAGTTGGATTTCTTGAAGCTGATTGAGTTGTTGGTGCTCTGGGTATTCCCTGATCCCTTCTGGTCCTTCTAAACTTAGTCAAGGACAACAACTCTTCCCCAGCTGAACTGGACCTGGTATGTCTTTGTCTAGTCCCTAGACTTACTCATTTTAGGGAGGGGATTTCATCTTGGTGGCCCTCCTAGTGCTAATTCTATTGATGGTATTTTTAGCACACAACACAGGTATGATTGCTGGTATCACACCTCTCTTGAAAAGTATCCTACCCTAGGTAAGACTACTCCAAGGATAATACAGCTAGGTCTTAGCATGCTTGGAATTTCTCAGTTGGAATGTTCTAGCTATGCTTACAAGGGGTCTTACATGCAATGTGACAGATTTGACCAGTTGGAGCAGCAACACATGCAAACCCTTATAACTTTTTAGCTGATATCTCCATATAAATTACTGCTGAAATTTAAATCTAAAAATTGATAAATAAGAAAATGCAAAAGGAAATAGGATTTAGAGAGATCCTAAGTGACATTCACAAGATAAAGATTTTTGCAAGTAGACAAACATTTAGATTTAAACCAATTTTTTGTTTTACTAAGCTAAAACTTTTCTACAGTGCTATCTTCTATGGATTCGTCAGATTTTTAGATTACATACATTGATTAAATACCCAAATGCTGACGTGATTTAACTATTGTAATGAAATTGAACTAAGCTTAGTTTAATAGCCTAGGCTAACTATGCACAACTACTTACAATTAGTAAGCAACTAATAGTATGGACTTGAATGTTCATCAAATACCTTAACAAATCAATAGCATTGCAAAAGCACAATTTAACTAATGCAGATCAAGATGTGAACCATGAAACCAAATTAACAACACAAGAGACAAATTTCTAGAGAAACCTGCAGTAACTTACTTTGCATTAAAAATTTGGCAGAGTATCAACAATTCAGCATCAAGAGTCCTACAAATGAGAGAAAGATGGCCCCTTATATAGGAGAGGCACCATACTAAGTTTTTGAATGTATGGTGGAGATTAACTCAATACCAATGACCCAAATTTAATAGCATTAAGTACATTTATAACAACACCTTGCATTCCTGGATTACATTTGTCATGTAGGAAAAATGATGAAAAATGACCTCTAAATACATTGAATTTGGACAATTTAAGTACCCATTTGACTATACATAGAGAAAAGTCACTTTTCAAAGTATAATAGAGACAAAATAGCGTCACATTGCCTTCTAAATATAGCATTTTTTACAAGTGACGGGATTTACATTTTTGATTTCAAATGATTTAACATTTTATACATCTTCCTCCAAATCTACTTTGTTCTCTTTAGCCTTTTTGTTGTTGTATGCTACCCAAGCTGCCAATGTTGGATTTATATCTAAGAGATCTAGATCTTTAACATAATTTGTTCTGAATTTGAGATTTTCCTAACCCCAGTAGTATTGGGTGTATATGTCCTCCATTATGCTTCTGCCTTTTTGAAATGTGACAAAGGAAGCTCAAAGACTGCTGACTTTCTCCAATTTTCTAACCACATTCAGAGTGGACTCCCCATGAATAGCTTGGTATAACTTGTCTTTGCAGCGTTGTGCATCTAGTGGAGCAAGATCATCAAAACCGGGATCCATACATTCTCTAAAAATATCATTTATTTCATAAATTACAAGTACTTGTTCATTTGCCTCCCCATACAATTCTTTGACTTTGTCAAAGATTTCCTTCTTCAATTTCATCTGTTGATACCACTCTACAGATTTGTGCAGCCTCTCTGTCGAAAGAATATTTTTTGCCAGTAAAACCTGGTTAGGTAATTTTCTAATTGCTTGCACTCTCTTGAACATATGAGAATAATATTCTTCATATGGCTCATATTCTTTGTGTAATTCATCCCATCCCCCTTTTAATGCTTGGAAGTCCTTATGCATCTTGATAGTAAAATCAATCACTTCATAGCCATCATTATATACTTTCTTAAACCATTCCTGCATTCCAACAGATTGTTTTGATGTCATCGAACTTGGCCAATTCTTCCTTTGATGGTAGGGCTGAAGTTGCAGATGGATCCCCTTTTGAATCTAATGGTCTTAGTAGTGACCTTATGTAGGCTCGCAACTCCTCATTTTGATTCCTCAATTCTTGCTTAGTCATCTCATCTTTATTTAGCTCCTCCATTATTGAGGACATTGATCCTGTGAAGTCATCAATTCTTTGTTTCCTTGACTTGGGACACAAGTTTATAGTAGAGACAATATAATTTTCAGCTCTCACTATTGTTCTATCAATATCAGCAGGAGGGACAACAACCTCTGCTATTCTTGTGCCTGATGCATCCTTGAATAGCCGCGATTGTAGCTTTTCCTTCTTTAGCTTCTTAGGTATTTCCACTTGAGTGAATAGTGTACCCAAGTCCTATTGCATCATCTCCACCCGAGGTTGCTTTTCTTTGAGTCTCTGTTGGAGCCAATTTGGTGCTATGGAAGAAATCTCAAGAGTGTTATCATTAACATATTCCTTGTCAAGTGATTCATCATGGATTTCTCGTTCTTCTCCCAATGACTTATCATCTTCCCTTTCATCTGTATCATGTCCAAGGTTCTAGATATTTTCTACTACTGCCTACTGGGCAATCTACAATACCTTTTCTGTAGTTTCTTCATTAGCTGGGCTTTCATGTATTTCAATTACCTCAACTTCTGTAGAAGGTGCAAGAGGAGGTTCATCGGACACTTCTGTTATTTTCTCCCTCTCTTGGGATTCAATTTGTTCCAACACCTTATCAATTCCCAGTAGTGCAGGAACAACCAAAGGGATGGAGTCTTGTACACTTGATGGGGCCAAAGAACTGGTGGCCGAAGACAATGAATGTGTGGCAAAAGTAGACAAATTAAAATGTGTTAAATTGGCAAATGGAGTAAACCCCAGAGGAGGTGGGATAGAAGAGGTAGGTAATGTGGAGGAAATGAAAATAGGTGAAGTGATAGGGGAAGAGGGCATAGAAACAGAGGGTGAGAGAACGGAAGAAATGGGTGGCAGGGAGAAGGAGGTAGAAAGTGAGATAGAAGAAATGGAAGACATGGTTGTGGTAGAAATAGGAGGGAATGATGACGCAATGATAGAAGGAGTGTGGCCAATGGGGCTACTTAAATCAATCATTATAGAAGATGAGGTCATAGAAACTGTGACTGCTAGTGGAGAAGAAGTAACGGTAATTTGTTGAATAATGGTGATAGCAGTAGGAGAAGGTGGGACAACACTTGTGTTTGGAGTAACAAGAGGTGAAGAGGTCACTGGGATGCTTGTGTTATCAGATGCTATATTAGTGGGACCTCCTATAGTTATGCCATCTGTCTTGACCTTTTTCTTTTTAGTTTTGGACCCTTCTCCTAGCCTACTTGGAATATCCTTCTTCTTAGCTGCCCTTGTCCTTGTGGCAGGAGGCATATCTTTCTTTCTAGCTTTTGGGACAGCCTTCTTTGCCATTCCTTTCTTTGCCAAAGGTATGTGATGCTCACTATCAGAATGTTTTGAAGGCTCTTGAGTTTTCTCTTCATCATCTAGCACTTCTATAGGTGTGTCTTCCTCATCTCCAGACTCCTCATATTCAAGTGTTGTGTCGGTAAGTTGCACTCCTTGTCTTTCCAATGCTACAACCTGATTGCTCACCCATATTTTACTCAATCTTATTGGTTCTTTTGTTACTGCATGCAAAGAGCTTTCTTTTGCATTGGCCCAGTTGGGTAGAGGGACAGGTTATTGATATTGGGCTTCCCATGGTCATTTCTGCACCACATCATCATCATCATCATTCAACTAATCTGGGGCCTCTATTATATGAAATTTCCTTATGAACCCAAGGGTCAGCATTGAGTGAGTTCTTTTCAACACATCATAATCATCCACATAGTTAGCCCAAAAATCTTCCAGATGCATCTTGTGGAATAGCTTTTTTCTCACATATTTCTCTGTTATTCTTTGGAGGTCAAAATGGTCTCTATTTGTATAGAAATGAAGTTTAAGTAACTGCAGCTCCTTATTAGAATGTTTAGCTGTTCCAAGAGAGACACAAGCATAATTACCTCTACCCAATAGGATTGGAAACTTGACATTTGTTCTATGGAGATGTTTTAGTTTTTCTGCACAAGTGATCAGTTGTCTTGACAACTCCAGAAGCACCACCTTGTTTGTCGGGTACCGATGTAGCCTATATGGAAGACCAGTGAAACCTTGGATCCTCAAATAGGTGAACTTTTGAAACTGTATATACCACCTTCCATATTGCATAATTTCATTCATTGCCTCAGGAGATATTCTAAGAGTTGTGGTACCTTGTAGCAATCTAGTGATATACATTGTGAATGCATCATTCACTCTCTTATAATGGATGAGAGATTGGGACAACACCAATTGATCATATCATTCATATACTTGGTGTTCACCATTGCCAACTTCTCCAATTTTGGACAGCCCAACATATTCATTCCTCTTGGCCAATGAATACACCACATAAGAGGTCCACCTGAATGTCTGCTTATCTCTAAAATTTACAAATGCCTCATGCATGTTATTACTCAATATCTAAGCCAAGTGAAATTTAGTTCCTTTACTAATTATCTCTTCAATCATCATGAACATCCATCCTTCAAAAGTTGATGTTGTGGCTAATCCATATATTCTGCTAAGTAGGGTTACTAAGTCTCCAATCTCATCATGGAAATCACTTCTGTACAAGGTTTGGGGAAGTTTGATGATAGCAGATCTTTTGCTCTTCATCCAATGATCATTTATATGCTTCTTGCATGTATCCAAATCTTTCTTAAATGTTGCCTCTCCACCTATTTTATCTAGTATGGTTAACACTGGATACCATGGGATACCAAAGGTCTCTGCTAAGATAGTGTACTTAAATCTGCGAGCACTTCTCCACTGGGAGTTTGTATGGTTCTAGTCAGTGGATCATATCTCTTAGCACAAGCAACTATCAATTCTACACACTAAGCTGAAGTAGGGAAGGCAACAACATCTACAATCCCACTATCCTTTATCTTGTTGGCCCTTGGAGTTGCATTGGGTCCAAATATTCGGGCTCTAAAGTCTTCTAAGTCAATGTGACCTAGATCGGTGTCCCCTATGTTTTTTCATCAAGAGGTGATTTTGTTCTTAGGAGGAATGCCTTTAAACTCATACTTCATGTTTTGAGCCCTTGTAGTCATTTAACCTACATGACCGAACCTTATAATTCATGGTTGCTTTGATGTTTTGATCCTAAGTCTAGTTTGAGTGAGTCACTAACCTAAGTTACTAATTCAAGGTTCTCATAACAAACAATTACTACCTATTGTCTCTCAGATTTGCACACTTGCTAAGTTGTAGAACTTGGCAAACTAGAGAAACATGGGATCTTTCCAGGCCTGTGGGTCACCTGTGATGAAAAGAACCTCTGGAAAAGGCCAGCTTCCTAGCTGGTTATCACCTAGAGACTACTGGATTTGCAGAGGAAAAGGGAAACGAAATGCTTAAAAGATGAAAGGTAAAACTGTAAAATGAGAACAAGGGTGATACACCAAACTTGATATGATTTATGAAACTAAGATTTGCATACACTTGGCCATAGACATTAGAAACTAAACCTGCACAACCTATTACTGTATGCTTTTCCAAAACACTTCACAAAGAGGCCTAAATGCATTAACCTTTTAAAAGGAAGCTAACTTCACAATTAAAAAAGCATATACTATTTTAAGACATAGTTTGCAACCTATACAAACACACTTTTTGCAGAAAGGTATTTGAAACATGAGACAAAATCACAAGGAGATAATACTAATCTCACAAATGACTTAATCAAATACTTGGTAATACATAGTACTACATAAATAAGAAGGTAAAAACTGGCTATCAATGGTGTCTAAGGTCTGTTCTGTATTTCATATCTCAAAGGGGTTACAAAAACATGCTCAAACTGAGTAAGGATTCTAGAAAAATCACTAACTCTAGAATTTACATGAAAACGAACTCCCTTACAAAGAGTCAAATGAATGACTATATACCCTCCAAGCATCTATAACAAGATAAGGATAAGAAACCTCCATGGTCGTGCATCTCATAAAAGCCCTCAAAATATCTGTCTAAAGTCCTCCAAAATGAGTTCCTAATGAAGAAATAGTCAAGGCATGTCATCACCCACCATAAAAGGTCTAGAAAATGCCCTTAAATGCTCTTTAAGGCCATAAAAATCAAGCCAAATATCTCAATAACTCCTCAACCTATTTGTCAACCTCCCCTGCAACATCATAAATGCTTGGCATGTGCACAATAAATGTCCAGCCATATTTCTTTGACCATATCTGCAAGCTTCCTCAACTTGCCTTTTGCACAATAAATGTTATAAACACAATTATTTCTGCATTTAATCAACATTAACTAAGTGGTTTATAACCACACCACTTAGTTAAATATTTTTACATTCCAAATTTATTACAATTCCATGTAGAAAATAATGGCACTTAGGACATAACATTTAATCCCCTGATTTTGCATAGTTTGGAGACAAATTAAATGCTGTAAAAGAATGACAAAGTAATCAATGAGACTTACCTTGCCATGTGTGATAAATTTGCCTATTATTGCCTTTTGCATTTTAATTACAAATGATAAAGTAATTCATAATTCATTACTTTATCATTCGTTTACAATATTTAATCTATCTCTTGATCATGCAAAATCAACATAAAACACATTGTAATCCCTAGGAAAAATATGACCTCCACTTGCATCATCTCCCACATACTTTACATCATTACTTGCATCTCTCTCCATGGTCTTAATACAAACATCATGCTATATTACATTAGTCATATATCACACATTATAAGGCTACATCGAAACACCTTATAATCCCATACAATTCATGCATTTCACAACATGCATCATCATGCCTTTACAAGGTCGAATGCAAAATGCTATAAAAAGACCCTTATGCCTCCCTATGCATGACAATGTCTCAAATACAACACCATACCTACCTTGTGACAAGCATCAAGACATACCTTCTAACATATGAGGCACTCGACCTATATGAGAAAAAAGATATAAAAGTATAAGTCTTCAAAGACTTATATAGCATATGAAAGAGGGGCAAAATCCTAAGCATAAGACTTAAATTCTTAGCCCACAAGGTATGCATAAGTCATATATTTCATTTTTTATAAAACATGGACAAAAATGCCACTAAGGCATGTCGACCTGGGGTTATGAGAACCCTAAAACAAAAGCAACAAAAAATGAAGAGGATATTTCATTTGTTCGAAGCTTCATGAAGAAGCCAGGCCACCGCCACAGGAAGGGTTTGTAGGAAAAAAATGTATGATTCTGGGTCGATTGTGAGAGTTTCTAGGCTGATTTCTTGAGCAATATGTAAGGTAAGTTGTTTCTACTAAGATTTTGACCTCCTCTTGTCAATTTTGAAGGTGATTTTGGGCCTCTGAGGCCATGATTTTGATTGGTTCTTATGCATTTTTCTGGCTTTGACATGGATGCCACACCTGCATTGCATTTTGACTATGTATGAGGCTGAAATGAAGGTCACCTTGAGGGAAAAACTGTGATTTTGACAAAACAATCGACAGAGAAAAAGAGGTAAGTCATTCTGCTGTAAATATCTCTTCCTTTCTCTGATTTTCCACCATGTACTTCATTGCCAGAGGCACGATTCGGGGGTATTTTGAGTTTTTCTATGCATTTCTTTGTGTTCCTTCCCTTCATATATAAATGTCTTCTTAGCAATCTTGGTAAAGTCATAAATGTAACCACTTTTGTCAAAAGCGTAGCAATTGGATAGAGGTGATGTAACTGCACCAGCCAATCGCATAAGTAGTAGTACTTGCATTGGACTCTGGCAAACTTTCCTTGTCTTTCATGCTCTGTATACATTTTGAATGCAAAAAACCCTTCCTTACGAAGCTTGAGCATATCCTGTAGCTTTCAAAACTGTGGATCCACTTTTCATTTAGCATATCCTACATATATCATGAAATATAGAATATACCAGATCTGAATAAAGTTTGAACACATTCTATCATTGATAATGAAAACACACATCTATCTTTCTTTTATCTCATAAGGGTTTACAAAACAAAACCATCACTGTATATTTGAACCATATCTCATGACTCCTGTAGCTACAGATCTTGTATTTTTGTTTGATAGCAGCATAGATATATGTTCATAAACTGTGGGTCTTCATTTGATTTGCAGTGTTATTCACATCTAAGGCACCAATTATAGTAGTAACTCTTCATGAGGTCTCTTGAAGCTATATCTTCTGATGAATAACTCTGAGCAGTCTCAGTAGCATCAAACTTATGGATGTTCATTTTTCTTCTCATGACTTGTGTATATACATTGTGAAATGTTTATAATCTAGGGTTTTGTAAAGCAAACCCTACACTGTGGATAACACTGTCACTCATATCATTTGGTCTACTAAATACATACCTCATGCTTTTGAATAAACTACATATAGCTCCTTTGAAATGCTCCTGTAGCTAATTATGACATGACTTTTATAGACCACTGGTACCCTTGATGACTCATAGAGAATGTTGGATAAGCTACCTCCTATAGCTATAGCATAACATGATATGGCTGCCCCTGATTTTTTAGGCTATTGTAGAATCTTCTTGAACATCTAGAACCTATGTATACCCTCTTCTGATGGCATTATATTCATGTTTCTGTAACATATTGGTGTTTAAACTTGTAGATGATGAATTGAATGCATTGTTGTTTATAACTGTCATGATACTTATTTGCAAGCTTTTACACATTGATACTATACTTGCTCTTTTACTGTCATATCTTCCATTGACTACTCTTCTTGTCCAAAAACTGAGGATACAAATTCTCCAAGCAAGAAAACAAAAACAAAGCATTCTATATTCTATTAGAGAATGAACAGTGACTGCAATATTACATTTTTGACATATCTTCACTAGATTGTGGCTTTCACAATACTGCCACTATAGGTGATCTTTCCATGTACATTTGTTCATGACTGTATTTTGATAGTTGTAGCCTTTGTCACTAAAGGATAAAAATATGCTTCAATTCTTCTTGCATGTGTTGCTCCATGCATTGTGAATACTTCTCCTATGTATGCTTTTCTTGATATTGACTCTATCTTAGAGGCTCCGTAATGACTTCTTGACCCTTATTGAATTGGTCATATGACTCTTGAAATTACATAAGCATCTTGTAGTGTTTACTAACAGCTTACTAGTCATGACTATCTTCTAATATCGTAGACTATTCTCAATGTCTTTTTTGTTGTAAAAGATTCAAAGAGTTTTGGTTTGATGATGATGTTCAACTGTTGACATCCTTTTCCTGTGACTACTCTTTGATTTTGTTGTTTGTAGAAGTCATCCTGTAGCTAACTTTCTCTTTTATAATGGAGACTACCGTTTTTACACTCTTCACTATATGTAAAAATGAGGGCTATCTTTTGTGTGTACTAGAAAATGAAATGTTGCTCTTATTATGGACTGTATTGATGTTTTTTTACCTTATCTTTGTATGTTGTGGATAACCAAACCTTTGAACATTCAGTCATGAATACTCCTTCATGATGACTATGTCTTCATCTTGGTCTCTGTTATGCATCATATGTCTTCATCTTGGATGTTGCCCCTGCAATTTATCTTGATGTCAATAATGGGTGTTTAAGCATTATTCTTACTCACTGCTGTTTTCCATTCCATCAGGACTACACCTTTACTATATTTCTGGTTTCTCTCATATGCAAGTTAGTTGATCATGGTTTGATCACTATACTTCCTGTAGCAATCAATTTGTATCTTTTACACACTAACATAGAAGACTGTCACTTCATACATTGTTGTTTATAATTGTCTCTTTTAATGTATTGTTGTTATGGTACTTGTGTTGTCATCCTTCTTGGCATGTGATGAACTGTGCACTCTTTTATGCTTCAAAAGGGAAACTATGATAGTCTAATGGCATTGCATGATGTTGATATGGCTCTTGTAGCTTGTATAGTCATGTGCACTTGATATGATTGCTTCATATAGTTGGCTTCTTCACAACAGTCTTGCTACAATCCTTTCTCACATATAATTCTATATTTGTTACAAGGCTGCTCCTTAATGCATCTGATGCATTTCTTATGATACCTAAGGTTGGTCTAACATGATATTAACCTATTATGATGACTGTCGTTCCATCTTCTCTCATTTGTGCTTGGTATTTAGATAGCACTCTTCCTAATTCAGAGATGCATTACTCCCTTATGAGGACTGTCCTTGACTTAACTTTGAATAAAGACTGTATCATATGATATTCAATGATAAATTGTTCCTTGTGCTGCTCTATTATGGTTGGATTATCCACAAAGTACATCTAGATAGCAAAAATCACACTTCAAACACAACAAATAGATGGAAAAATACCTTTTATGGCTGCACTTCATTCTTGTGCTTTTCTATGTATGACAAAACCATACAAATAGCCCTTCCATGTACTTGATACTTGACTATCCATTTGATGGCTATATGTGCTGTTCAAACTACACATTTGCATCTCATATGACTGGGACATCCAACTGGAAATGCACTTTCTTCATTGGTGACTTTGCATTATCAAGTTGGTTGTACTTGCTCATCTAATTTGTTAATTCTGCCTTGACTGTACTTTGTGTCTCTCTTGATGACATAAGGGATTCTCTGTAATTCTGAATCATATCCATGACAAAAAGGTAACAAAACACCTATTCTATCTATTGTTCCAATGTGATTGATCATTCATTGTGGCTGAAAGTGCATGGCTACAACTAGGATACTTCAGCATTAACAACTATACTTTGTGCATGCTGGGCTCAACCCTTATGGGAGCCCATTTTCTCCACATGCCATTTCATAAAAGATGAATCAGTAAAATGATTTCTCATACACCTACACAGGAAGCAAACATGTTAGCATATAAAACATACCTTTGATTCATGATGTGGCGTTACTTGTATGGATCTATCTCTTTCTGATGTGGCATTACTTGTATGGATCTATCTCTTTCTGATGTGGCACTTATGTCTGCTCATTCTGACTTCTCTCATGCTGATATCTGATGACTGATGTTGCTGCTACATAAAAGTAGATAGTACTTTTGAATTTCTGATTGTGTATGAAAATATTTGAGACCCTGAGCATTAACAAAAACTATTTTCTAGGTACGCTGGAGCTCAAATGGATGGAGGAAGACAACAACTGGCTGGACCACGGGATTCGTCATTCACAGGCAATGATAGGTCCCCTTTCTTTTCCTATGCAATTTGTTTCTTTTCAAAAGTAAAATTTACTGTTATGTAGCCTATTTCAATTACTCCTATGGCTTGTGTGGGAGCATCTTATTTGACATTTATGAATAATGAAAAAGCCTTTCAAAATATGCAATGTTGTATGGTTCTTCTTGATTGTAAACAATTACATTTACTTGAAGTTTTGTTTTATGACACTCTCTCTTGGCAAAACACACATTAACAACAAACATGTACCCCTTAAAACTATACAATTTAACCAGCTCCACTTGATTGAGCTAGAAAACAAAAAATGGGTAACACTACCAAGTCTTTGAAATTTGAATATAGAAGTAAAAAGAACTTGCAAACTTAAATGATTTACACTATTTATTACATGGCATAAGTAAATAAGAAAGCATTTGAAATCCACTTCACCATGCAACAAATGATAGAAATTCTAAATGAAAACATATAAATCATGATAAAATCACTTCTGACAATTCATTTTACCTCAACTAACCATTTCAACTTGAAAAGATTGAAGAAAATCATTATAAAAAGCACTTTGCATGGTTTTTGGGGGTCTTGGACCTGCTAGACAGAAAAGTGTGAATTTTTTATGGCACCAACTTGGTGAGAGTTTTCAAAGGTACTGACCTCTTTGTATCTTGGGAGTCAGTTAGGAGTCAATTTGGCACAAGTTAGAGGTAAGAGATTTTAGTGCCAAGGCGAGAGGCCAAAAGATATGCACGAGATTCATGGTTTTCTAACCTAGCACGAAATTTGCATGTGTCTGACCCTTTTAGAGTATAAAGCACTGAATTGAGGGTTGACCAACCTTGCACAGATTTTGGGGTTGTCTGAGCTAGTCGGCAGGAAGGCTTTGTGGCGCAAGGTTGTTATGTTATTTGGCATGAATTTTCACTCTGTCTGACCTAGTGCAAGTTTTGGAGACAATAGACTTGGCGTAGTTCTGATGGGTGACCGACTAAAAGTTGGTAGAGGGACATTTCCGCGCAGGTTGGTGGAGTGGAAGTTTAGCACAAGTCAAAGGTTTTGCCATCAACAGGGATTTTGAGGTTCGGTGACTTACCAGGGATTTCAAAGGTGTCCGACCAAAGTCAGAGAGGGTGTGTTTCCATGCTAAGTCAGAGGATCTAGGTTTTAGTGCTAAGATTGGTCTTTAGTTTTGGCAGAGTTTCTTGGGGTGTCTGACTGACTTTGCCCTTGTAGGGTCGGTTGAAAGTGCTTTTAGTGCAAAGTCTATAAAAGGGGCAAATTTAGTGCGAAGGGTCTCGGTCTTTGACTGCAGGGACTAATTTATCTTCTGACCGACTAAAATTTGAGTGTTATTTCAAGGGGTCAGTCCTTTGGATTTTCACCGCAGATTGAATTAGAACCTCAAAGGACTTTCGGCGAGGTTTACGAATGATTTTGCAAGTATGGAGAAATGCATTTCAATAGCCAGTTTACCTTTTTCTACTTCTACCCTAGGGCTTTGTATGAGGGTTTCTTGTTTTAATTGGTGGATTACTAATCGTCATGAATAGAACAAGGAACCGAAGAATGCATTAACTTTTCACATGAAACCCTAATTGAATATAACACTGAAGATCACATGAAACTTTAACTTTTGCAACTTAAACAGACCAGAGGAAGCATGCACCTACCGGGTTTTGATGCGACTAAGATAAAAAGGTAATCGAATGTACCTTAGACGTAGACTCCACTTAGCTTGAATCCACTCTCTGTTGCCCAAGAATTATCAGAGCTCTTCCAGAAATTTGATTATGCGTAGAGTGAGTTGGAAAAATTGGCCCAAAACATTTTATATCCCTTAATCAAAGAGCTATTAATGCCTTTGTATGATTGTAGACTCGACGTGCTTTTTGTGGGATTTATTTTGCACTATTTTGAAAGGTTTCTAACCTGCGCAACTTTTGAGGTCAACCGACCTAATCGGTGATGGCTAATTTTAGTGCTAGGTCATAGGGAAGCAGATGTAATGCAAAGCATTGGCAAGTGAATTCAGCGCAGAGGTTGGTTGGTTCACATTTTAGTGTTGAAGTCAGTTAACAAAGAATCCAACACTAAAGTTAGTTAATAGGAAATCCATCGCTAAGTTAGTTGAATGGGAATATAGCGCTGAAGTTAGTTGGATGGGATTTTAGTGCAAAAGTCAACAGGTCATGAATTCAATGCAAAGGAACATCATACTTGGATTCTATGAAAGTAGACACTTTGACTTAGTGGATTTTTGGAAGACCTGGTGACATTTAATGCAATTGATCACATTTTTGACTCCTTAGCAATTAATGAGCTAAACTAATATTCTTCGAAAGAGGGGGTCCTCGTTTTGCGAAATGGGGTGTGTGTGCGAGGCACAACATGAACCACTCTATCTCTTCTTTTGAGAAGTTGGTAAGTTAGATCCTAAAGCATTTCCAAGAGAATATTGGGCCCTAGGTCACATTAACAAACATGATGCACTATCGCCAATGTGCTCAAGAAAAAGTAATAGACTTCATCTTTCGATATCAATCTTTGTTTTCACAAATTCCATATGCGTTACTTGATTAAGATGCGCAATGGGTTTTTATTTGAAACCTATAACCTATGATTAGGGATAAGATTCTTTTAATGAAATATCCTTCATTTTCTCATCTTTGTATAGCGTTACATGACTATCAATAGATGATAAGCTAATTTGAGGTACCCACCTTGTAGGCTCCTACTATATCACCTAGGACTTTATCTTCTTCATTCAATAATTATAAAAAGAACGAAAAATTCTTCAAAAACAACACATCAATAATCATAAAGAATGCAATGACCATGGCACTTGTATTTTCTACCATAGCCCTTTTCTCATCAAAAAACTAGGGAAACAAACAATTCAATCCTTTGTCTGAGTCTCTCTATTCAATCTTGCAACAACTCCTAAATAACAATTTAGTGTGGTCGCTATCTATTTATCGTCTAGATACCTTAAAACCTTTACTGCCTTCCTATGTTCCAAAGGCCTTTTGTCAATTTCATAGTTCCCAAACATGACACACAATGATGCCTATGTCTTAAGTATATTGTACAATACATCATTGATTCCAAAGGGATATAGGTCTTCGGTGTAAATGATAGAGGAAATAAATCTGTTGCACCACCTAATCAAAATTTACAAATTTACACAAATCCTTTTCTACATCATTCCTCAAATTTTATTAACCTTACTTTCTCCTCACCAGTGCTAGAAATAAACACTAATCAATCTATTTCTATCTTCTCACAAATGATAGGAATGGTGGATGCCTAACACCGAGTCCCTTGGGAGTAGCCATTCCTAAAATTATCATTTCTTTCTCTTTTGATAATGTGCTCATGGGCGTATATGATGGGCCTCTATACATTATAGATTAGGTTAATGGAAAACCCATTAGAGGTTTTCTAGTTGATCCTGTTAGCATGATAAATGTAATCACGAAGGAGTTCTTATATGTCAAGTCCCTTGAGAGTAGCCATTCCTAAAATTTGTCATTTATTTCTCCTCTAATAATGTGCTCGTGGGCATACATTGTGGGCCTCTATACATTATAGTTTAGGTTAATGGAAAACCCATAAGAGGTTTTCTATTTGACCCAGTTACCATGATAAATGTAATCACAAAGGGGTTATAATATGTACATGAGATGTATGAACTAATCAAATGTCTTTATACAAATGCATGATAGCCTCTCCAAGCTACTTCACATTTGATCACCCTTCTTGTCTACATACGACCTAAAAGCCTGGATGTGCCATTCTTTATGACCCCCACCTCAAGGATCTCTTTTGATTGAAGTTGGGTCACCTGTGGCTTGCTTCTATGAGAGCAATCTCCTCAGTGGTTCATAAGTACCTGTAGTTCCTTGATGACAGAGTAGTGCATATGACCCATCATAGTGGATTTCAACCTCTTTATATGCATGGAAACTTCTCCTTAGATTACTTCTAGTAGGCCTTGATGAGGTCTCACAATGAATTTTTGTTTAAATCATATCAAAAGTTCAAAGCTGCCTAGGTTACACTCTTGTTTGGTGGTCCTTCTTCTTCTGTAGCTACTTCCCCTATAATTTCTTAGCCTCTAGTGGTTTCTCTTATTCCTCCTACCCCTATGATAGTTAGAGGAAAGAAACCTATGTTGAGAGACCCTCCCTACTCCTCGATGGTTTCCTAATATTTGATGGTTCCTCCTCCTCCTACTTATTTGATAGCTAGAGGAAAATAACCAATATTGTGTAAACCCCCCATTCCCCATGTGGTTTATCAACCTTTGACAATTATTTCTATTCCTCTTGCCTCTTTGGCATCGAGAGCAAAGAAAACCATGTTGTGAGACCCTCCCTCTCACCCTATGATTTCCCAACCCTCAGTGGTTCCTTCAGTTCTTCTTCCTATCCCTTTGATAAAGCAAGAAAAGGAACCCCATTGGAAAACCCTCCTACTCTTTTAGTAGAGTCTCTAGCTTGCATCCAACATAATCATCTTGTGAGAGATCACAAACATCATTGTCATATAGGAACTTGAGAGTGCCCAACCTAATCCTATTATTGAGCACCCTCCTCGTATGTGCCTGCCTCCTAATCTATTACCTCCTTCTAAGCCTCAGCCTCCTCTTTCTATGCCTAAGTGTCTTCCTTCTCTGATCCCTCCATCTCCTTAGTTGGACCTAGATGAATGGAACCCTAAAAGGGTTTAGGTTGTCTTAGCCTTATCTACTAAGAATCCCATTATTCCCCTCATTCTAGATCAACCTCCCTTTTGGAGCCCCTAGATCTTCTCAACACTAGTGTAATTTCTAGCACCACCCTTTCATTACTCATCCCATCCTAGTGCACCACCACCACCAATTTTTCATAGATATCCTTCACCCTACTACCATTGATATCAAAATTTTCCATCATCCACCAAAATACAAACCAAAGAATTACCCCACCACCTTTTCGTAAGTTGAAGAATAATCCTACATCACCACCCTCTCTAAGCCCTTCTTCATTAGTTCTTCCTACTAAGGAGGACCTTCTTCCACTCATGGCTCTTATAACTCACATTTTTGATGACATGAGTGAGATGCTGCACCTAATTCAATATTCAGACAGTGATTCACATGACTCCTCTCCTAAGGAGTACATGTTTGAATCCTTCATAGATATTCCATCTTTATCTTTGATCTTCATAAGATCATTGACAATAGTCCCTACATCAATGCTCAAGAGGATATTGCTCCCATAGTTGATCATCTGCATTTTATTGTAGGAGATTCTCCTAGTATAGATCTTAATGTGGTTCCTTTATTTGCTTATCCTCTATCCACTTATAAGGAAGATTGAGACTTGGATGATCTGATGGAGCCTAACCCATGAGAGTAGTACCTTCATTCCATGTGTGTATATATGTGTGTTTTTACTTTTCTATCTTGTTTTCTCCTGAATACTACTTGATATGTGTTTGTCAGTTCCTCCTGGAGGACTCATGCTACCCTTGTAAGTACATAGATGTAGGGGAAGGAAAATGTTGTCTAATTCCTCTATTTGTATCTATATTCTTCTATCTATTGTACCCTTTTCTTTTTCACATTTTGGGGCTGATGCAAAGCATTGGAAGACTTATCTTCCTTCTATGTTGACCCAGATTTTTTGATTTTCCTTTGCTTTCATGTGAAATTCTTCCTTTGTGTTCATAGTTCTACACACTTGGGGGATGATGATTCTATCATTTTCCCTCAATGACCTTTAACTCCCATATATTTATATTGATCCCAAGCATGTAAATTCTTTTGTGTCTTTTTAGATGTTGCTTGATTTTTATCTAACATGCTTTTTCTTTGTTGGTTGTCATTCCATGTTTACACAATTTTTTTGTATCATGCTTGTAGTATCACTTTGCTTGCCCCTCCTTAGGGGCACCCCTCTTTTAGGTTGTCTTTAGGAATATATCTCCCCATATATGTTTCCTAAAGTTCTTTCACCTTCTCCTCTTTTTTCCTTAAAATCAATTGCACACTCTTGGTTTATACAATTATTTTAAGGGGGACATACTTTTTTCTTTCACATTGACATACACCACATTGATGGTGTGCTCCCTACAATGTTAGTAGTTTGTGGTCCTAGGAATATTCACTTTCTTTGACTAACCACCTTTATTAGGTTTACCTAGCTATGCTAGTCCATGTAATCTTTGATATTGTATTGGCATTTGAGCCACCTAGCTACATAATACTAGAAAGTGGTGCTCCATTTTTAGCTACTTTTTGATACTTTTTGTGAGTCACCTAGCAATGTAATTTGCTAGTGCTTGTGATTTAGAAAAGTATTCTGTGGTTCCTATGCCTCACAATGTACTATCCCTAGAACCATACTCGACATCCATCTAGTAGCACAACACTAGAAATGCCTTCATCTTATTTTCCCTTCTTGTATGTTCTTTTGTGTTCTATGTTTGTGTTTTCTCTTATGTTTTGTTTTTAGTGTGTATTAGATTATATGATTTGCTAACATTTTGTTCTACAAATTAAGTTTGATCTAATCCTCTTTTCTTTTAGAGTTCATATATGTGGTTTTGTCATTACCTTTTATGGAGGTTTTTATTATCTAATACTGTGGTTGTGCATGTTTTCAGCCTAGGGGCATGATTCCTCCACTCAAAGAACTCTTTATGGCCTCTAAAATATCCTTTTTGGGTAAATTTTGTGATGTTATTTCTTTTATGTACTTTAGCATAGAATATCACTTAGGGTGTTAAGCTTGCTAAAGTGGGGGTGAAATGTAACGTCAAAAATTGCATACCCTTGAAATTTCACACTACATTTTTTATTCACTTTGGTGTCCATTCACTTAGAATGTTTTAGGCTCATTTTTAGCCATTGCCTTAGCCTTTTCCTACCCATAGTGTTGAGTTTTTCCTTATGATTTATCATATGTATTTGTGTTCAATATATTTTGTTTAAGTGTTTTACTTTTGTTGTTGTCCTCATATGTTTTGAAGCTTCATGAACTAAAGTCACTTGGATGATAGTGTGATGTGAAGACGTTCATGTGACGTGGTAGAATCTTGTGTCTACTTGTTGCCTAGTGACTATTTCTGAGCATTTATTGCCACCTTCTTATACATTCATGATTTTTTGTAATGCCTCTGTTACGTCTGAAGGACTCATTTTGTACCTACCTTCCATGTTCTTCCCTCCATCTCTTGCATTTCAAAGTCTCTTGGAAAATATCATGTTTTCTAACATTCTCTATTGGCTCTTTCATATTATTAGTATTCAACAACACTCTTTTTGATCTTTTTAGGCATTCTATAGAAAACAACAACATTTTTGTGTTTTCTTTAAGCTCCATGCGAACAATCTTCAAGAATTTGACATCTTTGTGGGGTTTTTGTAACTGTAATCTCTTGTTGGGCTCTTGTTTGGGCATTGTTCTTGGTTTTGTAGAATTCATCTTTCCTCCTTGAGGTGATTGTGTTCCATTTTTCCTCTCTTTGATTATTTTCTTTATGTTAATCCACTTTTGTGTAGAAGGACTTGGTGTGTTCCTCCATTTCCTTTCATTTTTGTTATATACACTAGTTTGCTTGGCTTGTGCAGATCTTATCTTGAGAAATCATAGTATTATTATTGTGATTGTTGTTATTTCTCTTAAGAGCACATAAGATTAAGAGAACACATTTACTTTTCTCCATTTTTATCATATTGGTTGTTCGTGGAGGTTGGAAGACCACCATAGGGGCTTGACCTAAAGGCAAGCTCCCAAATAGCCCCAACATTTTTTTGCTTCTTTCAACTCATTGGTTTTTATGGAGAAGACATCCAATTGCATGAAGGTTTTGTTGATTTCTTCTCCATCTTGTCATTTTATTATTTCTTTTGGGTAGATTGATTGAATATCTTCATTTCTTGCTTCTAATGTTACTTAGATATTCTCTTGGTGCTTTTTTGTTTCTTCTTGTGCAGGTTGGACACAATCCCTGAGTGAAAAGACTAAATTTCTTTTTTTCGTGTCATAGAAACCACAATGTGATGCGTAGACGTCTGTAGGATGTCCTGGCATCTCAAGTAGTTAGCTCCAAACTTCTATAATAGGTCCCTCTTATCTTTCATTTTATCAAATCTGCACCCATAAATTCTATAAATTTAATTTCTTTCAGTTTTCATAGTGTTTTGGCTTGATTAGAAAACTTAGTTTTTGTCAAGGGTGAAACACATTAGGCTCAACTAGTTAAATATGTTATTCTATTAGGATATAAATGAATTAGATTCATCATAAACAAGCTATTTGTTCCTAGTGTAGTCATTGAGATGATTTGGTGAGGAGAAGCATGCTTTTCTTTATCAAATCAAATTTCATACACTAAAGCTTCATATATTGATGTTGGTGTAGAACTAAATTTTACTAGAATGCATTGGCTATCATGCTATTGCATGTGGATTGAATTAGAAGTGTAGCTCAATTAATGATTGAGGTTGAATATGTCTTCCTAGTTGTGTGGACAAAGTCTTTTTATATTTGTATGTGAACTACAATGTGTGTGATTCCTAGAAAGGGATATTTAGGCAAGGCCATTTTGAATGAACCCTTGAGGAATAAGTATGGGTCTAGGAATTGGTCATGCATGATATGTGAGCTTTTCCTCTGTAGTATGAGATTGCATAATTGTAGTATAAATCTATTTCCTTTTCTATTATTTGGCTTATTAAGAGGGTATTTAAGGTGTGGTGAATTAATTTAAAAAGATCGATAGTAACCAAGGGTGGTTAGTACAAGTTGTGAAATTTAGTATACTTCCTATTAAAATTTATAAATAACTATATCAATCCATTATGAAAGAAAATTAGTGTAAAAAATTATGTATTATAAAATTCTAGGGTCAAAGTATGCATATTGCATCTGTCAACCCTTCATCACATGCTTATGTGGGCGTGTCAATTCCATAGGTATATAATTTGTAATAAAATCTAGTAAATATAGTACATGTGAATTTTTGTGTCATATATCAATTCTAATCTTAAAATGAACAATTTGATGATGAATAAGTGGATGTTGGACCTTCAATGCCAAGATAGATTGGGTGTACTATCCATTATAAACTTTCACTATGTTAAGTTTTATTATTTTAATCATTATATTTGTAAATAATGTTATGTAGATTTGGTCAGATAACATTGTGATGTTAGCATAAACTTCTATTGATATTCATGAATCAATGGAGATGGACATTGTTGCAACAATTTTGTCTTCTATTCCTCTCACACAGGTATGTGCCAATAATGCAAATTTCATTATGTATTTTTCATTTTATCTAGCATCATTTAGTGAAAATAAATGATATTAATCTATATTCTAATCAAATTATTCATGCTTGCCATATGAGGAAGTGACAACTCCACTTCGTGCACCTGCCTCTCAAGTAGATGAAGAGAAGTAGAGGATGATTGAAGAGGATCATCAGTTTGAGGTAAGTAATTATTACTTATGTCATTTTATATTTCATTTTTACTATATACCAATTTGTATATTGTATAATTGTATTAATAGGTGGAGCTACAAAAATGCCTTGAGACTAGGAGGTCTGGTAAGTGGAGGAGAGCTATCAATCATGATATTGGTTCTCCATACTCCTAGCAAAGCAAGAGTCATTGATTATTTAATGTTAACACTCCATAATTTTTATGTTTGGATATTTTTTGTATGCCTTCACGACATGTGGGTGTAAATTTGTATTTTACCAATGTATATCATTATACATCTATATGGATTTGTTTAGACTCTATGTAACTCCTATATAACATTGTATGCCTTATGATACTATATTATGGCATTTTATGACATTATGTATACCTTCATGACCTTATTGAGATCAATATATATATATATATATTCATGGTTTAAATGGTTTAAATTGTTTGAGTGTTTTGAATAATAAGGCTTAGAACTAGTCGAGTATTCTCCTTACACCCTCAAATCCTTCATTGTTGAACTCCTCATCATTTCACTCCTCAATTATGACACTTTTGAAATGTTACTGATTAGGTCATCCTTCCTATCTATTTTTATTTTTGGCTTTATTGTCTTATTAGATTCAGTTTCTTCTAAATTTCTCTATAAATTAAATTTAGAACTCTTTTAGATGGTCAAGAATTCTTCATTAGAGGTGAAAAAATTAGCATCAACCTCAACCTCCATCTTGTTGTAGTTTTAGTAGAAGAAAAAGTTGTAGAGCTCTAGTAAAGTCACCTCCATATATTTACAATGATGTTCAATTTTGTATGTCACACAACACACGTTCCATGATAATATTAGCTTCGATGCTACTCATAGATTCATGTGATGATTTTGTCATTTCTATTCATAACCATTTATAAATTTAATATTAAAAAAGTCTTGAGGTGGAATTTGATGGTTAGCATGTAATCTTAGATAGAGGACACATACATTCCTAAATATAGAACACACATATTCATGACTCCAATGTTCTATGGAAGATTTGGTATAGTGAGATGTACTTTTACTTTTATCATTAAAATGAATCTTTCCCTTTAAAAAAAAGTTACATAAGGATTTTCCTCCCTAATTTAAGGATTTTTATCTTAGTAATGTTCTTTATGTTGGAAGAGTTTTAGAAGGTAAACATAGAGCTTTGCATAGATGGTGGAGATTGAAAAGATGACCATTGAAACAATCAAGTTCATGGTTTTATAAAATAATCTCATTTGTAGGCTTCCAAAAGTTCATTTCTCAAATATATGACCTCTATTATGTCAGAAATTGTACTACTACATGGATTAGCGCAATTTCACATAGTTTAGCTCCTCTCCTTTGGTGTCCTCTTGCTCTTTTTATTTGTAGCTCATCTAAACCCTGATTGACATATACCCTATTGAAGAAATGTCATATTTTGAAGCAATAACTAACAAAACCTAAAAACAAACTTTGGAGTCTAGATATTCTAGACCCCCTAAAGGTAGACCTTGAGTGAAATTTGGGGTTTGGACTAGGGCACCCGCCCCTAGTCTTGCCCTATTTTTCCAGGTCCTAAATTTTGGGGTAGTTTCGACTTGCCCCGTGCACCTCGGGATTCTGATTTCAAATTTTGGTTTCTACGTGATGTCAGTGTATTATTTCAAATATTTGAATTTCTAATGTTAGGTATTTAAAGAGAATTTAAAATCATTTTATCACACACAATCTACATGCAAGCTTACTATGCTAACTACTGTTATTGAAGATCTGCATTTTCTTGAAGCTCTTTGAAGTCTTTGATATTTTCTATCATGGAGATATTTGGTGGAGATTAGGAATCAAGATCTTGAGTATATCTTGCTCTTCCTAGGGTTTTGTCAAGCCCTTTGTATGATCAGGAGAAGGGTTGAAACCTCCAACTTGAGCTTGGAAGTCCTCTACAGATACGACTGCCTCGCCTTCTTGTTATACAAGTTTTCATTGCTATCATCACCTTGAGGTGAAGTTGTTGTTGTTTCCTTGAGTGAAACATTGTGTAGATCTATCCTTGATGCCTAAGTCATTTAGGATCTTAAATTTCTGTATACACATTTGATAGATGAGCAAACACATCTATAGACTTTTATCATTAGCTATTGTTGAGGTAGAAATACCAAAAATGGGGTTTGACTGAGGCAAACTCCTATATAGCCACAACCATCCTTCTTCTTTTATATGTGCAGATCATATTCAAAATGATCTGGTGAAAAGGAGCGGAAGGAGAACATGTATTACAAATACAATTGTCACAAAATTTTTAGTTTCTTCATCGCAGAATCTTCAAGACTACGAGGTGGGTGCCCTAGTCTAACTGGGCCTTTATTTGAGGCTTTGGAACCTTCAACAAAGACTCTGACATCGGGTGCCGAAAGTTTGACAGTTGGAAAAATTTTGGGACTCTGAGGTAGGTGTCCTAGTCTAACAAGCTCTCAATTTTTGGGTACATGCTCTTTGTAACCTCTGATTTACATTTCTATAGTTTGCTTGTTAGTTTCTATGCTGGAAATTAGTTTGTTCTTGCATATTTTACAATTAGGGTTTCATACTATAAGGTTTCTTAAAGCTTGTAAAAACCTAATTGATGTATCTATTCAGTTACAATAGCATATAAGGGCATAGGAAACTAGTAGCTTGATCCTTCATAGTGAGCAAGCTCAGTTCCCATCTCCTAATGTTGTGTGAGTGAAAGAGAAACTTGATTTGGTTTATGAAAATTATCTTTCTCCCTCTTTTTCCACACTACATTTTGGTGAACTTGACGTTTAAAAGAATTTACATCCTTTTTACATTAGATCTAAAAGTGTTTGCTGTCCTAAATCATACTTTGATTGCAAACCCTCCTTTCTGAAAATTGTATGCATTGAATTTTGATTGATATTTTTAGCTTTTCAATAAAAGAGTTTGAAATTAAAATTTTGTGACTTGCATAGTGATATCTTGTTTCATTTTAGCAAAGTTTATGTTATCTTGTTTTACATTTAAGTCTTGCATTAATTAGAACATGTTATAATGTTAAATTTGTTTTTACAAGACTTTAATGTGTATGATGAGCTATTTAGTTGTGATGACTTTGTAGACACCCAAAATTGACCCCTTTCATCATTTTTCAATTTCTTGCATTTTCACCCTGCATATTGAAGAGACTTAATGTCTCAAGTTACTGCTTGGAACCTCATTCCTTCATGGTTTTTTGTTCATCATTCATTGACAAAGTTTGAACTGTCGGTGAACTCTTAAACTGTGCTCATCAGGTTCAATGGTTCGTTGGGTTCAATGGTTCAATCGATATGCATTGGTTACTTCGATGAAGGTTTGAACTTCATCTGTCAGGTTCAATGGTTCGTTGGGTTCAATGGTTCAACTAGTTCAACTGATATGCATTGGTTACTTCGATGAAGGTTTGAACTTCGTCTGTCAGGTTCAATGGTTTATCAGGTTCAATGGTTCAACTGATATGCATTGGTTACTTCGATGAAGGTTTGAACTTCGTCTGTCAGGTTCAATGGTTTGTTGGGTTCAATGGTTCAACAGGTTCAACTGATGTTATACGTCTATCGGCATAAGGTTGGCTGTCGGTCAAGATCTTGGTAGTCGCTCTGATGTGAATGGTCACCCCGATGGAAGTTAGCGCAACATTGGGCGTCGGCATGAGAATCTTCATCGGCACAGTGTAAAGTGTTTGGACTGATGGCAGAGGTCATTCCGATGAAGGATGGAGGACTTGGGCATCACTGAGACATGGAACTATCAGTGTAGGAAGTGAAGTGTTCGCCAATGGTTTAGGCTATTCTGATGGGCTTTTAGTTTGGCATCGTCGGCAACAAAATTGCCAACGATAGTCTTACTGATGGTTTGTGAATATAAACTGGAATGTCCAATGCGACCTGGTGCATGTGGGACTAATGGTCTCACGAGTATGTGAACAGTTGCGATGGTTGGAAGGTAGTGATGCTGAGTCAGTTGAAATGAGCAGTTAGGGCAGAAGTGAAAATGGTTTTTGCTCTTGAAGACTGTGGTTTATATATAGATTTAGTGAGCTCGTCAGTGATGATGAAGAGATTTGATTATATAGTTTATTTTGTAGATGTATAGTTTGAAGTGAACAGTTTTGTATAATTGTAGAGAATCGATACTTGAGCAAAAGAGCTGGGATCTTTATTATAACTATCAAGTTTATTGTAATAAAGATAGTCTCTCTTGTGGTGATGGGTTTTTTACCCGAAAGGGTTTTCCCATGTAAAACTGGTGTCATTCTTTGATTCTTGAATGTTTATTCTATTTTTCTGGTGTGATCTTTGTATTTGAATTGAAAGTTACATGTCTGCATTATCCCCTTTGAATTAACATTAGGGAAGCTGTATTCCGCACCTTTGCTTTCCTTACACATATGTCAATTTTGTCTAGCACACTTGGGTCAATCATCAATTTTCTCCTAAATCATCCATTTTTATCATTAATTAAATAAATTATATTTATTTGATTAATTTTGTCTAATTCCATCTATTATCATCTATTTTCTTCTATTTTCCATCTATAATCAAATAATCTTTAATTATTTAATTATCTCATTATTCCTCTTATAAATAAATAAAATCAATATTTTATTTATTTATCTTTTCATCATCCTTATAAATTAAATAAATTTATTTATTTATTTTATGTTCATTCTTCAATTTTCTAAATTTAGCTTTTCTTCTATCATTTAAAAATAAATTAAATGAATTTATTTATTTAATTTATTTTTATCTCATCATTTCCTCTCTTGTCACATTCTTCTATGTGTACAAGATAGGTCCTATCCTAAATCAAATACAACAATGATTTAATTGGTTCTAAAATCAATCATCCACATCATCCAATCCTTAAAATAGGAAAGCATCCTATTTTAAGAAAAGCAATTTGAGTACTACCAACAAACCAACTACAATCATTTAATAAAAGCTTTTCCTATAAACATGTCTTATACACATTTATGCAAGCTTCTTGTTTCATCTCAACTGTTCACATAGCCACCTAATCTCCATCATTGATCAATCTTAGTAGAGAGCTATATAAACACCCTCTCATTTCATTCCAAACCCCCTGAATCCCACACAATCTTGAAAGCATCCAGATTATCATCTCATGCATATTGAGTCCATTGAGCATCCATTGAGCACTTTGAGCATATTATCCATCATCATGACAACTTTGACAACTATGGTTGTTCACTATTAAGAAGCAATCCACAATTCCAACAAAGGAATCAAGAAATCTAGGTGACATTGTTCTTTGATTTGCATTCATTTTGTGTCATTTAGATGGATTCTTTGAAGGTAGTAGGATTAGGTTTGATTTCCAATGCTTGATCTTATAAACCTAATTTTTCCTGCACACACATTCTAGCATGCCCAGTGGGACCCACACCCTTGATTAACATTTTCATTTGAAAGTTATTTTTGAAGTCTAGATACGTAGAGCGCATTTGATCCACAGAGAATCACACTTGAATGGCAGAGTGTCACCTTTGTATGATCCCAACTCGCAGTCGGTATGCAGACAATCGCATCTGTGTAGTCCTCGGTCACCTTTGGTTTGTAGAGAGTTGCATATGATCGACAAAGGATCACCTTTAGTTATCTAGGGCTTTGTTGATGTTTTTCTATCTTTGCAAGTTTTTTTAGGGTTTTTAATTCATTTTCTGTGTATGATTTGGGTTACAAGCTAGTTTATTTGCTAACCCTAAGTGCCTTGTGTCAACCTCAAGCTGGTTTATTTGGGGTTGGATTTGTCTTTCACCTAATCATATCAATTAGAAAGATCTCTTGCAGAGTACAGGATTCAACTCAAGAAATTCATCTACAGGGGTTATTAAAGCTCTCATATTTATCTTTTGATCATTCATCTTAACTTGAATTTTGAGTTTTACAGATTTTCCAAGATCTAAACACCTTTGGTAAATAGAGAATCGCATTTGCACGATCATCGATCACCTTTGCATCACAGAGGCTCGCCTTTGAACAACAGATAGTCACATCTGGTAATATCTGAATTGCATTTGGACCGTAGGTAGTTGTATCTAGTAAAAGTATCATCGCATTTGATTTGTAGCAAATCACATTTGATCTCTGTTCAGTCACATCTGGTTTATACATCTGTAACTTGATTTTCTTTGGCATCTAATATCTATTTGTACAACTTCTTATCTTTTGTTGAAGAAAGGAAGATCTAAAACTATTGACAAATCTGTTGTAGGATTGTTCGGTCAAAGACTTATCATATTTTTTTCACTAATCTAAGAACATTTGGTTTTGGTGCTTAAAAGAAACCTTGTTTGCTCCATGTTTACTTTATCTTTTTTGGTTGCGTGATATGCATGTTTGCAACCCTAAGCTAACAACAAAAGTATCCTCTCCCCTTGCCTATCAAATGGATCTTGGGTGTAAGAGAACTTTTTATTACCTTTAGAGTCAGCCTATTCTTGAGACACATGTATCCACAAGGAGAACTCATTTGCGACCCCAAGCAATACTTTCATTCGGTCCGCTATACAAAATAGGATAAGGCAAAAGCCAAGTCCAAACCAGTACAAGCGCTTACCGTACAATGCTAGTTTGAAAGGAGGTGTACTTAGTGTATATTAAAACTCCTAGTAGAGTGAGTTAAAGCTTTAAGTGGCTTGCTAGATGCTCATAAGGTGTCGGTCCCCTGAACATATCACTAGAAACCATTTGTTTAGTGGCCAAAATCCTTCTATTTGTTGGTGCAGGTGGTCGGACCTCTGAAGTTGTCCCACGTTCTCACAGTTCAAAGTAGAGATAGAAAATTTCTTGAGATCTTCAGGTCTTTCAAAGTTTGGTGTGCCTGAGAAGTGTGTGCCATGTAAGGGGGAGCTAGTGCCACCAAACTTCTAAGCTCTCTACTCTGAACAAGTGCAGCTCAGATTTATCTACAGTGGGAATCCAACAAATATTGTCCTTTCCAACCTAGGTTGTACCTATTTGTGAGTGTCTTGTATGTCTATGTGTTTTCAGTCATCTATTTTCTTGTCAAAAAACCACCAAAAAACAACAACAAAAAAAAAAATAATTCACTATCCTAGAAACTCACATTTGAACTGCAGTTGGTCGCACTTGAACAACAGTTGCTTGCCTTTGAACTGCAGTAGCTCACCTTTGGCTTGCTTCCAAATTACCAGTGATCTCATAACACAGTCACCTTTGAGCTATCCAAAATCACCTTTGAGCCTTACCTAGTTGCATTTGATCAACATAAAATCGTAGTTGATCCTCAGACAGTCACCTTTATATTATTCTTAATCGCATTTGAGCTATTAATAGTTGCCTTTGGTTTGAATAGTATTGCCTCTGGTAAACTTTAACCTATCATTAGTTATCCAGTCTGACAATTAAATTACCAGTCAATCTTGAGTTTGTCAGCAACTTCTAGACAAATCCATTGATCACTTACAACCAAATTTCATCATATTCAATCTGATCTTATCACATTTTGGACTTGTTGATCCTTCCATCCTCTTGAGACTCTAAATCAGCTAGCAACATCAAACAATCAAGAAAACCATCATTATCCCTTGGCTTTGATCATTAGCTTATCATTTCAATATCAAGAACCAATCCTATCTACCCTTGAGTTCATGAGTCTATCTCTTGGGGGATAATCAATCCATCAAACCTATCCAAACCAAACTATCAAACCAAGCCAAGCAAATAGCAATCCAAATCAATCCAAATATTTGATCAAACTAATCCAAATCAAACCATCAAACCAAGCAAACCATCTAAGAGTCTCAACCTTGTCAAACTAGTCCAAAACATCACATCCAAAACATCTCCAAAAATAATGCCTCACACAAGGAGCCAATACAAAGCCGCCATGGAAGCTAATTTGTAGCAATTTCAAGCTACCCCCTTAAGGATTCTTCACAATTTATGACTAGAATTCCTAAAGACACGTTTGTACCTGAGGGTTATACTATCAGACCTTTATCAACCACTCAAATGCCACAACATCATTTGGGACCATCCTCATCCACTCATGTGCAGCATTATCAACCTACCGATGAAGACTATTCGAATGATCTAGAGATCCAAAATGATAAAGATATGCAACTTTTCAATAGGATCATAAGGTCAAGCCATGAATAATTTTTGACCCAACTAGCTCAAGAAGGGACTTTCCAAGTGACTTTGATATATCCACAATCCAAAAACATGAACCAAACGACAATGTTGTTGTTGTTGCAAAGGATACCCATAAGGCCATCACTACCATGTCTACCATCTCTACACCATTTCCACAAAACATTTCAACAACACTTTACACCACTCCGTCTATTCCTCTATTCCATGCATCACCTACATCTATTGAGCCTTTGTTGATATCATCTGATGTTGTTAACACTTATGTGTCATAAGCCCCTCAAGTACCTAACCAAAGTGTGTTGTATACCACCCCATCTCATGTAGCCCAATCCACTCCACTTTCTTCTGTAAAAATAACTCCTTTACATGTGCCCCAAACACCTCAAGTGCCTCATGTTGCTACATCCTATGTATCCCCTCCCATGGTATCTTCCTCCATGAACACAACCCCTTCACATGTCACACAAGAATCTCATACCAATCTAATTGTGTCGCATGTTGAACCATCCCAACCATATGCATCCATGAATTCTATCCAAACATCGCAAGTGTTATCCAATCTTAATGAGCCAGTTATTAACCAAACTTTTGGATCACAACCATACGTTGACCAACTCCATTCACTTGGACTACAACCATCCAACCAACAAATGTCCTATGTCAATCTGGCTATTGTATTCCAAGCTCCATCCAATTCTAATCCTCACATATCCTATATCAATTCATCCAATGTGTCCCAAACTCTGCCAAGTTCTAATCCACAAATGTCATACATTAATCCATCCTATGGTTCACGTGTGATGCAAATTCAAGGTGTCAATCCATCCTCAAACACTCATACTTTCCCATCATTTAGTAATCAAGATTAAAATACCTACACTTCATCACATAACATCTCACAACAATACCCTTTGAACAACACCCTGCTATATCAAATACCACATCCAAGACACCAAAATCTTTTGCAAGAACAACAACTATCCAATATGGAGCATCAATTCGATCAATTACAACAACAATTTGAAGACATGAGAATGGAACATATAAAGAAGACATTTTCTTTTGAGGATGTGTATCCCTATCCTTTTGATAAGTCATTACAAATGATACCTTTCCCTCCACATTTTGAGATCCCACAATTTGACAAATACAAGGGAAAAGGAGATCCAACTGACCATCTTCGAACATTCTATGTCACTTGTCTTGATGTCGCATACAATGACACATATCTTTTGTGATTATTCCCTCGAAGTCTTGGGGACAAGCCTTGGAGTGGTTTTCACATCTCCCACCTGGTATCAAAACTTTCAAAGAACTTTCAAGAAAATTCATCTCACACTTTGCCTTCAACATTGAACATGAGGTAACAATGAACGATCTTGTTAACAATAAATAGTGCAATGGGGAAACCTTTTCATCATTTATCCAATGATGGTGAAACATGGATAGGAAACTTTGATGGCAAATCCCTGAGAAGCAATAGGTGGATATCTTTGTTCAAAATCTTCATTCTGATCTATCATTTCAATTACCACTACAAAGTGCCACCACCTTTGATGAGCTCATATCTAAAGGAACAAACATAAAAAAGGCTTTAATTGATAAAGGTGTCATCAATATTTTCAAAGAACTAAAGACAATGCACAATCCTCAAACAATAAATCTCATTTTTGGAACAAAAACAAAAATCTTGTAAATGATGGCATTGTTGATGCAAATAATATTCAAACTGTGAAACCTCCCATCCATGTCCAAGAAGCAGACAAAAGCACACCATTTCTCCCATGAGACCAAGCTAAAACAAATCCATTGCCTAAGCATCAATTCACTACTTTGGGGGAACCTATTTAATCAGTCTTAAAGAAATGTTTGCAAGTAGACACGATAACATTACTAGAGACATGACCATATGAAGAACCACAATATAAACCTAATTGGTACAAAGACAATGAATATTGTGACTTTCATAGAGTGAAAGGGCATAGCACATTTGGTTGTATGAAATTGAAAAATGTGATTCAAAACCTCATCAATCAAGGAGCCATTAGCGTTGATCCACCTAAACAAACCTCAAACTATGACCTTGATGCTTTTAAGAATCCACTCCCATCACATGACAAGGTACGTATCTCTAATAAAGGGAAGAATATTCAATATACCTATGAATCGTCCACTATTGGTCGCATTGAACAAGCTCGCATATCCACCATTACCATAAGAGGAAAAGAGCCTAGTTGTCCTGATACCACTCATCGAGCCTCAATTACTATCTAACCAGCCCCTGATTGTACTGTTACCACCCGTCGAGGTCATGTTACTATCCAAGGAGCACCATCTACCGTACACCCAACCTCTAGCTATAATATCCTTGACCATCTTGGTAAGACCCTCGCTCACATTTCCATTTTGGAGTTGTTGTGTATATCACCCGCCCACAAAGCCATCCTTGATAAAGCCTTACAAGAGTCATCAGTCCCTAATGATATTAACACTATGAAATTTCAAACCATGATATCTAGTATTGCATCACCTTACCATTTAACCTTCCCTGACAAAGATCTCTCATCACTTGGCCCATCCCATAATGAAGCCCTCCTAATTGAAGTTTTCATAAACCAACACCATGTCAAATGAATATTAGTAGATAGTGGAGATGGATTAAACATTTGTTCTTTAAAGCTTATCAAACTATTGGGATATTCTGAGAATCGTATTGATACTACTAAGAGCATAACGATCAAGGAATACAATGATGCTGAGAGAGATTTTGAAGGGATTATTTATTTGCCTATCAAGGTTGGTCCTATCATTATTGATACCAAGTGTCAGGTCCTAGACATTCAGTTTCCATACAATATTATCCTTGGTCATCCTTGGATACATGCCATCAAAGTTGTTCCATCCACATACCATCAATGCCTCAAATTTCCTTGCAATGGAGTTGAAGTCACAATCCTTGCCGATCCAAATCTATTTGAGTATTGTCAAACTTTCCAAGCTAAATATCAAGATCCCAACCATGTCCCCACCAATGCTAAAGCGTATCCATCCACATCCTATGTAGATCCATCTGACTTAAATAATCCCTCATCTAGTAAATCCATCCCCACCATTGATGTCAAATATCAAGAGAAAGGACTTGGTGAGTACACTTTACAAGAATCTTGTTGTATAGGAACCTTTCCCTTATCTCCTAAATCTTATGGCCAACCATCCATATCCAAAGCTACCTCATCCACAACCATTATCAAAGCACCTCCTATAGTGTTCATAAAAGCAGGCATGCTCGAGGATGAGGACATTGATGACATCAACTTTTGGCTTTTCTTTGATGAAAATGATCAACTTACTCTAGAAGTGGAGCAATATAACAATGACTTTCACATTATCAAGAATATGGGCTATAAAGGACAAGGAGGCCTAGGACCACATGGACAAGGACCTATTGAACCCATTATTGTTACCAAGAAGTTTAATAAGAAAGGTCTAGGGTATGGTAAGGACGTTCCTCCTTCCAAAGACATTGAGCGTATTCTCGAGGAAGTAGCCAAAGCTTTTCCTATAGAAGGGACTTCTAATATGGATGTCATCGATGACTCTTCCTTTCACATAACCAAATTATTTCAAGACACATCCATCTTTACCTTTTCATCAGCCTTATCTATTTCGTACTCCTCATCATCTGACCTCAAACTCGTATATCCTCACCTCATCGATTGGGACCAACAGGGGGCACCTATTCTAGACACATTTCAAAATGATGAAGCTATAGAAAAATTCATAGGTTTAAAACAAGGCATACCATTGGGAGATCACAAAGAAGGCTTCATGATGGATCTTCCTTTGTTAGCATACTTTGGTGGAAGCGTCAAATCCTTTAGTCGTAAAAGTGAAATAAATAAAATAAAAAAAGATAGGTCACTAGGTGAAAACCACAAGGCACCTCTTGACTGTGAAAAAGTAAAAATAAAGGACATATTCGAGGGTGAAAACCTCTCTGAGGAACCTGAGGATGGAGGAGTTGACCTTCCTTCGACCATCGAATATCAAGAATGATCACCATTGCTAATAGAGAAATCTCAAGAGATGAATCTAGGCACAACACAAAATCCCAAGATCACATTCCTAGCAGTGTCATTATCAGAATAGGAAAGTAAAGATTTCACTGCTTTCTTCATGAAAAGAGAAATAAATTTTGCATGGACCTATGCAAATATGCCAAGGTTAGATCCTTCACTTGTTGTACATCATCTAGCAGTATCTCCAAATGCAAAACCGGTTAGGCAAAAGCTTCAAAAAATGCATCCTCAAATAGCACTTTTGGTCAAAGCAGAAATTTAGAAACAATTGAATGCCAAGTTTATAAGGCCTATTGATTATCTAGAATGGGTTTCAAATCTAGTACCAGTCTCAAAACCTGATGGCTGCATCCACTATTGTACTGACTTCAGAGACCTTAACAAATCTTGTCCCAGGGATGATTTTCCATTACCAAGTATAGATGCCATTGTGGATCTCACAACAAGACATGAAATGCTATCATTAATGGATAGATTTTCTAGATACAATGAAATCAAGATCGTAGAAGAAGATCAACACAAGACTTCCTTCATTTGTCCATGGGGTACCTATTGCTAGGTTCTCATGCCTTTTGGTCTTAAGAATGCAGGAGCCACATATCAATGAGCCATGACAGTTATCTTCCATGATCTTTTTCACACCATAAAGGAAGGCTACGTGGATGACATCTTGGGAAAATAAAAAACTAGAGAAGGCCATTTACAAGTACTAGAATAGATCTTTGATAGACTAGAGAAGTATCAAGTGAGACTAAATCCAAAGAAATATGTATTTGGGGTAACATCCGGAAAGCTATTAGGTTATATTGTATCCCAACGAGGCATAGAAATTGATCCTAACAAGGTAAAAGCTATAATGGAAATGCCTCCACCATCTAATTTGAAATAGCTTCGTAGCTTACAAGGTAGATTGCAGTCTATTCGTAGATTTATTACACAACTAGCAGATAAATACCATCCTTTTCAACACCTTCTTTGGAAGGGAGAACCTTTCAAATGGGATGATAAGTGCTAAAAAGATTTTTAGAAAATAAAAGAATATTTAGGTACACCTCTTGTGTTGGTACCTCCTATACTTGTTCAACCTTTGTTATTATATACTTCCTCAACAGCGGCAAATCTAGGTACTCTCTTAGCACAACATGATGAATCAAGAAAAGAACAAGCCATCTTCTACATCAACAGAACTCTTTTTGGATATGAGACTAGCTACACAACAATGGGAAAAGCATGTTTGGTGGTGATGTTTGCTTCCCAAAAGTTGTGACACTATATACTGAACCAACACACAAAGCTCATATCTAAGTTTGATCCTCTCAAGTATCTTCTCTCCAAAGTAGTGCTCACAGGTAGACTAGCAAAATGGGTAATGATCCTAAGTGAGTTTGATATAGAATATGTGGATCGAAAAGCTATAAAAGGACAAATAATCATAGATCAGCTAGCATAAGCGTTAATAACAGATGTTCATCCCATTCATCCTAAGTTTCCTGATGAAGAGATATTCAACCTATATCCTTCAGTAGTTTGGCAGCTATACTTTGATGGATCATATACACAACATGGATATGGAGCTAGAATTTGTTTCATCACACCTCAAGGAGATTGTATACCGAAGTCATACATGATTGCTTTCTCTTTTACAAGCAACATTGCTAAGTATGAAGCTTTGATCACAAGACTATGTATGGCTGTAAAATGGGCTATCACACAATTGTAAGTCTTTGGAGATTCTCAGTTGGTTATCAGACAAGTCTTGGATGAATATCAAACCAAAGACGAAAATCTTCTTCCATACAACTTGATGGTAGATGATTTAAAGAAATACTTTTCTAAGATCACATTTGAACAAATTTCGAGGATCAACAACAAAGTAGCAGACACTATGGCTACAATTGGTTCTCTTCTAGACATGCCTTCTAATGCACACAGGTGTGAATTCTTAGTTGAACAAATTTTGATACCTGCTTTTGAAGTTCTACAATCTGAGCTCGTATGTGAACTTGTTGGTCCCAATTCTTCTTGGTATGAGGATATATATGAGTATCTCCACCATGGTACCTTTCCATCCCAACTATCCAAAACCCAACACAAAACTTTCAACCGTCAAGCCTCTCATTACACTATCCTTGGAGAAACCTTATACCACAAGAGTCTCAATGGTATCCTTCTTAGATATCTTGACTCAGAGGAAGCTAATGTTGCTTTACGCGAGGTACATGAAGGTGTCTATGGTTCACATTCCGCTAGCCCTAGTCTTGTTAAGAAACTCTTGAGAGCTGGATATTATTGGCAAACAATGGAGCAAGATGCACAAAAATTTACTAAGCACTGTCTATAATGTCAGAAACATGGGGATTTAATACATGCTCCAGCACATGAGTTACAACCTATTACTACACCATGGCATTTCTTGCAATGGGGACTCGACCTCATAGGAAAGATCCATCCAACT
This sequence comes from Cunninghamia lanceolata, assembly GCA_027924645.1. NCBI lineage: Eukaryota > Viridiplantae > Streptophyta > Pinopsida > Cupressales > Cupressaceae > Cunninghamia > Cunninghamia lanceolata. Next base: position 33,281 of record BSBN01000866.1, on the reverse strand, counting down.
TCATCCAATGGTCATAAGTTTATCATCACTGCCACAGAGTATTTTACAAAGTGGGTAGAAGTGATACCAATGACTTATATCACCAGTAAGAAAATATCCAAGTTCATCCTTCATCATATCATTTGCTACTATGGAGTTCCAAAAGCCATTGTGACTGACAATGGGTGTCCCTTCAAGAATCAAGAAGTCCGTGATCGACCATTGTTATTATATACCTCCTCAACAATGGCAAATCTAGGTACTCTCTTAGTGCAACATGATGAATCAAGAAAAGAACAAGCTATCTACTACATCAACAGAACTCTTTTTGGATATGAGATTAGCTACACAAAAATGGGAAAAGCATGTTTGGCGGTGGTGTTTGCTTCCCAAAAGTTGCGACACTATATGCTGAACCAACACACAAAGCTCATATCTAATTTTGATCCTCTCAAGTATCTTCTCTCCAAAGCAGTGCTCACAGGTAGACTAGCAAAATGGTTAATGATCCTAAGTGAGTTTGATATAGAATATGTGGATCGAAAAGCTATAAAAGGACAAGTACTCATAGATCAGCTAGCATAAGCGCTAATAACAGATGTTCATCCCATTCGTCCTGAGTTTCCCGATGAAGAGATATTCAACCTATATCCTTCAGTAGTTTGGCAGCTATACTTTGATGGATCATATACACAACATGGATCTGGAGCTAGAATTTGTTTCATCACACCTCAAGGAGATTGTATACCGAAGTCATACATGATTGCTTTCTCTTTTACAAACAACATTGCTAAGTGTGAAGCTTTGATCACAAGACTATGTATGGCTATAAAATGGGCTATCATAGAATTACAAGTCTTTGGAGATTCTCAGTTGGTTATTAGACAGTCTTGGATGAATATCAAACCAAAGACAAAAATCTTCTTCCATACAAGTTGATGGTAGATGATTTCAAGAAATACTTTTCTAAGATCACATTTGAACAAATTCCTAGGATCAACAACAAAGCAGCAGACACTATGGCTACAATTGGTTCTCTTCTAGACATGCCTTCTAATGCACACAGGTGTGAATTCTTAGTTGAACAACTTTTGATACCTACTTTTAAAGTTTTGTAATCTGAGCTCGTATGTGAACTTGTTGGTCCCAATTCTTCTTGGTATGAGGATATATATGAGTATCTCCACCATGGTACCTTTCCATTCCAACTATCCAAAACCCAACACAAAACTTTCAACCATCGAGCCTCTCATTACACTATCCTTGGAGAAACCTTATACCACAAGAGTCTCAATGGTATCCTTCTTAGATGTCTTGACTCAGAGGAAGCTAATGTTGCTTTACGCGAGGTACATGAAGGTGTCTATGGTTCACATTCCGCTGGCCCTAGTCTTGTTAAGAAACTCTTGAGAGCTGGATATTATTGGCCAACAATGGAGCAAGATGCAAAAAAATTTGCTAAGCACTATCTATAATGTCAGAAACATGGGGATTTGATACATGCTCCAGCACATGAGTTACAACCTGTTACTACACCATGGCATTTCTTGCAATGGGGACTCAACCTCATAGGAAAGATCCATCCAACTTCATCCAATGGTCATAAGTTTATCATCACTGCCACAGAGTATTTTACAAAGTGGGTAGAAGTGATACCAATGACTTATATCACCAGTAAGAAAATATCCAATTCATCCTTCATCATATCATTTGCTGCTATGGAGTTCCAAAAGCCATTGTGACTGACAATGGGTGTCCCTTCAAGAATCAAGAAGTCCATGACCTTTACAACAAATTCCATATCCAACACCGGTTCTCAACACCTTATTATCCTCATAGTAATGGCCAAGCCAAGGCTTCTAATAAAACCATTATCAAAATCCTTAAGAAGATAGTCAATGACGCTGGTCGTGATTAGTATCTAGAACTTAATCAAGCCTTGTGGGCTTATTGAACAAGTGTCAGAATTCCCACTGGTGCTACACCTTATGTTCTTGTATATGGCACTGAAGCTATTCTACCTATAGAAGTCAAGATCCCTTCACTGAGAGTATCATTATAGCATCTCATTTTTTATGAGGAATACATGATATCTAGGCTAAATGATCTAGAGCTATTGGACAAACATCGTCTCATGACACTCAATCATCTCCAAGTCTATCAAAATCGTCTTCACCATAGCTACAACAAAAAGATCAGAGAAAGAAGGTTCCAAGTAGGAGACCTTGTCCTTAAAGAGAATTAGAAGAATCAACAAGATCATGAAAAGAAGAGAAAATTTGAACTGAATTGGTTAGGACCAGATGTGATCACATCAATCTATGGATTAGGAGCTTACACTCTCTCAACACCTAATGCATTCCTTTAGATGAAACCATCAACAATGCTCATTTGAAGAAATTTTATGCCTAATCGATGGAGTATCCCATTAAAAAAAGTCAAAATAATAAAGATAAATAATCCATCCTCTGGTGAAAACCTGGTAAACAGGTGCCTTGGATAAGTACCGTAGTGAAAACCTAGCAAATAGGCGCTATGTGTAGAACTAGCACTTATCATCTACTTGGTCTTCGTTTTTCACTTATCCATCCCATAATAAACTTATCCATCCCATAATAAACTTATCCATCCCTAATAAGATCATTCCCTTTTCCATCCTTATGCGTACTGCTATCATGGGTTTTGGAAATTGTTGGAGTCAACATATCATTATGTCCATCATCCATCTAGGTCTAGTTTATCACCTCATCCCTCATCATTCATAGTAAATTCAACTCATACTGGGGGCAATTACTTGCGCTTAGTTTTTGGAGTGGATATTTTAAGCACCATTGTTCAATACTACACCAATCACATTTCACATCACCAAGCATCCAACCAACCTCAACCTCAACCAAACCATAATCCAATCAATCCATCCACCTTCATCATCACCACCAATAAAACACAAATCATAACTACATCTCATCTCTATCGTTAAGTGCCTTCACCCTGTGGATACAGGGTATGTAGGCAATCTGGGATACGAAGGAAGTACCCAGATTTAGGCATAGGCAGTAGATCTCTTCCATCTTTCATCGTTCTTCTAAATCATCTTCTTTCTTCTGCCTCAATTTTTTCTATCATCTATCTCCCACATCATCAATAAACACCTAGAACTACATATCATCATGTCTCATCATCATCGTACTGTACTTTGATCTTATGGATATAGGGTATGTAGTTAGTCTGGAATATGAAGGAAGTATCTAGTACACAAGCACAGATGATCCATTCTTCCATCCCCATCTCATCTCTCCTATCTTCCATCTTCTTTCCTTTGACTAACTTAAGTAGAACCAAACTTCGCATGTCCCGATAGCTCAAAGAACTTATCAAATCAAGGGTAAACAAAGCCATTTGTCTGCATGTCTTTAGTCAACATTTGCTATATCAATCTAGCATCTCAACCTTCAACAGGATATATCTTTCCTCATATCAAGGCACTATCCAATCCAGTCAAGAGCATCCTAAATTTAGCAAGAGTACATGATGACTGTGTCTTTTGTTTTATCTTTTGTCCCTTTCTAATACCTAGTCAAGGCTGCCTTGATTCATCATATCTTGGTATGTCACAATGAAGTGTGGACTGGGGCATGGTCATTTTCTTTCGTATGCTATGTTTGTGGGATGATCTTATTTTCCTAATATGCCTAATGGTACCTTGTCCATGTTGGGATTAGCATCTTGCATATCAATATCTTTTGCATCTAAGAAGCTAAACAGTCTCTTATGCATTAAGACTATTCTATGCTAAGACTATTTCTCATACATATAACCAACAAGGTTTCATTATGTCTAGTGGAAAATAAGTTCAAACCATTGCTTGTAGAGTCAAAGTCCATCTTGGAATAGCTAATATTCATATCTTGTGTATGTTGGCTCAACATCCTGACCTCATACAATAGACAAGATTGTATTACGCTATCTGCATTGGATACATTGACACCTTGGTCTCCTATACCTTGGTGTATAATATCCATATGCTATATCAAATATAAGGATTACAAATCTCACAAATTTGTGTGCAACCATTATCAAAAAGTTGCATCTATTATCCATTATCCATCCATTTATCCCACAATAAAACCTATAGCTCTCACAAGGATTGATCAATCAAATTTCATTCAATTTCTTCTGTCCACCCATTTCCTCATCTTTGTCTTCATCATATTCATCCTATAAAACAAGTGTTTTAGATATACATCCATAACCATGGATCCATTATAAGCATTACATTATCATAATCATATCTATGTATCATTTACCATCTATCTATATGCATATCATAACTATAAAACATGTAACCATAAAGTAAGCATTATACATCATACATCCATAATCATAACACCATTTATCACCATCAAAGTCAATCATATATATATACATCTGGTTCAACATACAAGTGTCTCATCATGTACAAAAGAATCAATATATATAATCTGGCTATCAAGAGCCATCGAAAATACATATATCGGCTCACAGGCCTCATAATGGTACAACATGATACAAAACTAATACAATATATATATATAAGCAAGCTATCCCTGATGCCTTGGGTGGGTGGCACTTGCTAAGGAATCCTCACCTTGATCTCCACCAACTCCTATACCTGCTTGTAGGGGTGGGCCCGCAACTGATGCCCCCAATCTCCTTGTCCTCTTCGATCCTGACATCCTGGACCTAGTCCTAAAGCTAGGTTGTCTCTAGTCTGCTGGCACTGCTCCAAAGTATAAACCTCTGTAATACTCTGTCTCTACCTGAGTTGTACCTAACTCATCCTGTACCTGAGTGAGCTCTCTAGCCAAAAACAAAGTAGCCTGATCTGTACCCAAGGCGGCTATAGTTGCATCTCTCTCTCCCATCAACCTCTATTCTCTCTGCACCATTACATCTCTATGTACCATGAGCGTCGCTACCAAATCATCATCTGGTGTTGGTTGTACCTATGCCTATGCTACCTACGCTTGGTAGGCCTACACCTATCCTCGAGCCTACCTCATGGTGACTAAGGCTCTATCCCTATCAATGCCCATATGCCTATACTATGTCTCCAATCTAATCCTCTGTCCTATCTCCCTCTAAAGCTATCTCTGCACCTAAGCCTCTCCATCTCCTTCATCTCCACCACCTCTCACTCCTGCAACCTACTACTGTGGTGGCTAAATCAGAACCTGTACCTACCTAGGAACCTATCCCTACCCCTAAGGAACCTACTCCCGTGGTACTATCTGTACTCTCAGAGGTCTCCTCTATCCTCTCACCCTCCTCCTAACTGGTCTTTGCACCACAACCTCGCCTACCTCCCTCAGAGAACTCAGTCACATAGGCCTATGTATCAACCAATAAGAGTCATACTCTGCAATAGTTCTAGGATTAGCTGGCCCCGTAATCCAATTTTACTGGCTGCAAGCTCTCAAAATCTGCCAATGCTATATCAACAACAACCTTAGGACCCCACTCTGGAATATCTCATTGTGTCCGTCTAAAAAAAAATCTCCTACTAGCTCACTCTGGGGCAAACCAAACTATCATAGAACTCTCTCTAGGAGATATTGCTCAATAACATAAATGCTCTGCCTAAAGAGATATCTAGGCTGTTGCACATATAGTAGTTGCTCTGCATCATCATCCCATCTCTCATAGTCTATCCATGGCCTCCATGTGAAATGATCAAGCTCATCTAATGTACGTTGCTAGTATACAAGCACATTAAGCTACCTGTATGTAGTGACTCATCCATAGATGTGAAAATAAGGCTGTCCTGGTAATCTCTTCCATAAACCCACTGGCCTCATCATAGAAATATGCTCGTATGCCCAAACATGCAATAATGTGACCCCAACTGACATACTCGAGCCAAATAAATACACACAGTCATGAAGATAATGATACATCTACCCTAATACACATGCTCCCCATGCATATCTGATGCCATACTCAAATAATCCGTCCATCATACTCCCCCATCCTATAGGGAACCCTTGATCTCATCTATTTCATACCAAGAATCGAACGATTGCCACTACCAATCTCTATAGCCTGTCACAGTGCTCCCTCATCCTCCACATCGGTATCTCATGATCCTCATCCCCTATGTTAGGAGTCCCAAATAGTCATCAAAGTGCATCAAGACCTCACTTTGGATCATAGTCTATCCACTCACCATGAAATGGAATCTGCAATATACACCACACATCCTCTAGCCTGATGGTAGCCTCACCAGTCAAAAACAAGAACAAACTATGCTCGCTATACCAACACTCTACTAATGCTATCATCAATGCCAAATGCACCTACATAGGAGTGATCCATGCTGCATGCTCTAAGCTGACTATCTTCAAGAACACATGCTTCTCTGCATGTAGCTATCTGACCAATACCAAATCTACAGGATGAACCTCCCTTGACATCAATGCTGGTAATACACTCTACACATAACAATTTATTAGGTGTCATTTCTGAATGTGAGCCTATTTTCTATCAAACCCTAAGTTTGCCTATGTTTTTACCAAAAGTGACCAATTTTGCCATAGGAGACTTTTTGTCTTCTAGAAGTGACCCATTTATCCATAAGCGACAATCTATCACTCAAACTGCCAAAGGTGATGCTCTGTCGCTTAAAGATGATCTTTTTCGCCAAAGGAGCATGACAATCCCTAAAATCCTAACTTTTAACCATATGTGACCTATTCTACCAAACATGATGAACTTGCATTCATATGTGATGCAAAATGCCAAAAGTGACTTTCTGTCATTCAAATGTGCATGCCCTATCCCTAGATGCCTTTGGTCAATCACGTGAAATAATTCACTTATGGACCTATTAATGATGCATTTAGAGCAAGTTTTCGATACATACCAATGCAGGAGCTCTTTCTAGTCGTCCATATGTCCTCACCCTCTCTGCTTGATGATCCTAGCATGGAATAACCATCTTGATGCTCCTGGAAGTCCTGATGCACTCTAAGCACTCAGAGCTCTAGAGTTCTCCAAGCAAAGAGTACAAATGAATTGATCTGAGCCTTCCAAGTCTATTTATAGAGCCAAACCCTAATTTTTCTTCTAATCCAAAAACCTAATTCTTCTTTTCCATCCCTACTCTATCCCACCCAAACCCTAATTCTTCATGTCAACATTAACTCAGTCCATCCTCGTCTTGTTCTCTTGTCACGAGTCAACCCAGTCCTTTCTTGGTAGCCTAGATTTCCTTTCGAGGGGGCACCACCCGCTAGTTTCACTAGGGCATAGCTTGTTTATCTTAACATATCAGTTTCATTTTCTTTGAAACAATGCCCTAATGGACATTGTCTCAAAGAGGGGCAAAATGTAGACACCCAAAATTGACCCCTTTTCATCATTTGTCAATTTCTTGTATTTTCACCTTGCATATGTCAATTTTGTCTGGCACACTTGGGTCAATCATTGATTTTCTCCTAAATCATCCATTTCTATCATTAGTTAAATAAATTATATTTATTTGATTAATTTCATCTAATTCCATCTATTATCATCTATTTTCTTCTATTTTCCATCTATAATCAAATAATCTTTAATTCTTTAATTATCTCATTATTCCTCTTATAAATAAATAAAATCAATATTTTATTTATTTATCTTTTCATCATCCTTATAAATTAAATAAATTTATTTATTTAATTTATGTTCATTCTTCAATTTTCTAAATTTAGCTTTTCTCCTATCATTTAAAAAAAATTAAATGAATTTATTTTTATCTCATCATTTCCTCTCTTATCACATTCTTCTATGTGTACAAGATAGGTCCTATCCTAAATCAAATACAACAATGATTTAATTGGTTATAAAATCAACCATTCACACCAACCAATCCTTAAAATAGAAAAGCATCCTATTTTAAGAAAAGCAATCTTAGCACTACCAACAAACCAACTACAATCATTTAATAAAAACTTTTCCTATAGACACATGTCTTATACACATTCATCCAAGCTTCTTGTTTCATCTCAACCATTCACATAGCCACCTAAGCTCCAACGTTGATCAATCTTAGTAGAGAGCTATATAAACACCCTCTCATTTCATTCCAAACCCCGTGAATCTCACACAATCTTTAAAGCATCTAGATTATCATCTCATGCATATTGAGTCCATTGAGCACTTTAAGCATATTATCCATCATCATGGCAGCTTTGACAACTATGGTTGTTCACTATTGAGAAGCAATCCACAATTCCAACCAAGGAATCAAGCAATCTAGGTGGCATTGTTCTTTGATTTGCATTCATTTTGTGTCATTTAGATGGATTCTTTGAAGGTGGTAGGATTAGGTTTGATTTTCAATGCTTGATCTTATAAACCTGATTTTTCCTACACACACAAACTTCAATATGTTAGATGAAACCCTTGAGGACTTTATCTCAATTGAATATTCCACTACAACTCCTAAACCATCATTGTTTCAAAGAATAGTAAATGCAATCTATGTTCCTAATCCTCAAGAAGAACCTGTGAAGCCAAAAATAGTGGTCAACCTGTGTTCAGATGTGGCTCAGACACAATCTAAACTTGTACTCACTATTAGAGGTCTTCCACCTTCTTCTCGACCTCCTGATTACATCTATAACTATGCTAAATAAATAACACATCGAAGTCAACAAGATGGAATAAAGCAACCTAGTCATACTATGGTTGCTCACACATATAATACATGAAATAACAAACAAAGTAAGCAACAATCAAACATTCCTATATCTTTGCCAATTTATCAACCTATACTTCCTCAACCACCTCATTTAACATATAAAGTTGGTCTAGATTATGATCTTGTTGAGAAGCTTCATGCTACTCCTACTAAGATCTCTCTTTGGGAACTCATACAAACATTGCCTACATACCATGGGATGCTCTAGGAACCTTTACAAAAGGTGATTGTACCACCAGCTACTAAGCCAAATGATGTAGCAGCTCTATTAGGTTGTATGCATGTGACAAAAATAGACATCCTGTTTCAACAACATGAGTTGCCTTCTATTGAAGTTCAAAATAAATATGATCCTTTGATTATATTCATTACAATAAATAAGAAATTGATCAAGTGAGTTATGATTGGCAATGGATTGGCTCTTAATGTTTATGGTATCAACTTGCTACATAAGATCAATATTGACACATCTTTAATTAAATCAGATAGACTTAACATTCGTGGCTTTGATAATGCTGGGAGACAATCTATAGGAACTATAACTTTACCTATACAAGTTGGGCCCATAACATTGTCTACCCTCATTCATGTCATGCCTGGTTCATTATCATACAACATGATTCTTGGTAGACCTTGGATTCATGCCTTAGGGGTAGTTCCATCTACCCTTCATCGATCAATCAAGTTTATTTATGCAAATAAACTTCACACTATTGAAGCTGATCCTGAACCAGATAGTTGTTTACAAATTGAATTACAAAAGCAACTTGTTCATCATAAGATTCTAAATAACTTAAAAGTTGATCCATCAATTCCACTCACCACAGAAAATGTGGTGTTAAATTCTAAACAATCGAATGCATTCCTTAGTGATGATTGTGGTTTGCTAGATTTTACATCTACCTCTATGGGAGAGTATAAAATTAACAACTGTAATCTTGAAATATCAAATGTTGCATTGATTTCATCAAAGAAATCTGTAAAGAAACCTAAAGAACCTAAAGTTTATTTAGTGACAAACATAGACAATACTCTTACAATACAGACTATGAGACCTATGAGGCTCCGCCTTCTTCTAGAGAGATGGCTTCTCTTTACGGTCAGGGATTTCAGATTCTTTATAAGAACTACAACTATGTAGGCAATGGTTGCATTATTAATCAACAAGGAATTCGAGTACCTATATAAGTTGCTTCACATAACTACTCGAATGGCATTGGATGTAATCCTTTTAAGGGAACCAAAGCCCAAAAATGTCCTACTCTTAATGTGAACATAATATCAACACTCAATTTGATATATCCTGAGATGATAGACACGAATTGTCCTCTAGGAGATATTCCTTTAGATACCTTTTCAACGGATGAAGCAATAATGGAATTCATGGGATTCTATGACAATGTTCCCCCTTATCATCATAAGTGTGGATTACCTTATTATTTGAATAATGATGCATAATTTGGAAAGTCCACTTGTTTGATAAATACTACTTTAAAACCAAATGAAGAATCTAAAGAATCATCACAATCACCCAACCTCCCAGACCATAAACTTTACTTAATGGAAAGACTGTGGACGTCTTCATGGAGGAAGATAACACTAAAAAGGTTATCCCTATAGGTGATTGTTTAAGTACAAAAGAAAAAGAAGATATGACCAAGCTTTTACATAAATTTCAAGAACTATTTGCTTGGAATTATTCAGATATGCCTGGCATTAATCCTAAGATTGTTACACATAACATTGTATTACAACTTGATGTTAAGTCATTTAAACAAAAGATCCATAAAATGAATCCTAAGGTTGTATTATTAGTCAAGACTGAGATAGAAAATCTTTTACAAGCTAGTTTTATCTGCCCTATTGATTACTTGCCTTGGATCTCAAATATTGTGGCTATTACTAAACCTGATAACCATATTCAGTTATGTACTGATTTTAGGGTTTTAAATCTTGCTTCTTTGAAAGATGATTTCCCTCTTCTAAATATTGATATGATTATTAATTCAATAGCTATCCATGAATTACTTTCCTACATGGATGGTTTTTCAGGTTATAATCAAATTTTCATCAACCCTCAAGATTAGTATAAGACAAATTTCATAACACCATGGGGAGCATTCTATTGGGTAGTCATGCTGTTTGGATTAAAGAATGTTGGAGAAACTTACCAATAGGCTATGACTCTTATCTTTCATGATTACATGCATAACATCTTAGAGGATTATTTTGATGACATTCTTGTGAAGTCTATTCATCACTAGGATCATGTCACAATCCTTCGTCAAATCTTTAAACGAATACAAAAATACATGTTCTTAATGAAAGGAAGCTAGGTGTGCAGAAAATGCTTTCTACACTAATCTAATGAGGGGAGGAGAGTGAAAATTCAATTTTATCTTTACAATTACAACTATGTTAACCCTCTAACAGAGATATTGTAGCAAACACATAAACAAGAAATTGAGACAGAAGAAGAGAGACACAAAATATATGTGGGGAAAACCCTTACGGGTGAAAAACCCCACACTCCAAAACACAAATCAAATGTATTCCGTAAACAATGAAGGTTACAATACAACACAGAGCCAATGCTCTTGTAGAAGTCCTCGACACTTGTATCTGGAGATGTTCCGCCAGCATAATAGCACCTATAAAACCTGTAGTACTTCTCCTCTTTAAAGCACCTATTTATATAACAAATACAAGGCAAAAATGGCTCCACATTGAGATGGGCATCCAACACTGTAGGATTCTCCTAACACTTGTCAAGTCACCCCATCCCAAGGAGGTCACCTATTTCCAAAATGGGCTATGATAGATGTCCTTACGACTCTTACAACTATCATAGAATCTATCATAACTATCATAACTTACATCTGTAAGAGAATCTATCATACATAGGCTATTAATAGCATATTCTATTACAACATGTCATAGTCCACCTTGGGGCATCCAAAGATGCTTCTCAACACATGTCCATACCTGTCATAGGATCTTCTATTTCTGACTCTTACATGTCATAACTTCATCATAGGAATCTATCATGACCGTTTTGGTCAATATTCCCTTACACACATTCCAAGATGCCGACACATGGCAAAATATTCCTACCACTAAGTGGGATGCCTATCTCCTCATGTGAGGACAAAATTACATGTGGTCATATGCCATGTAGGATGACACATCACTGTGCCAACTCCCACAATATGACAACATAGGATTTGCATCCAATTAATACAATAGGCAATAAATAAATAAATACAATGTGAAAATACAAGGAATTACCAAGGTTGAGACACCTTAATTCCCAACAATTAAATTCCCATAAATGAGTCTTTGGCATAGACAGTGGAAAACAATTGGGATTTATAGTCTTGCATCGTGGTATTGAAGTAGACACAAAGAAAATTGATGCGATTGTTAACATGCCATCACCTAAAAACATATCTAAACTTCATAGTTTACGAGGGAAGATACAAGCCATTCACTGATTTGTCCCACAACTCATGAATAGAACTCACCCTTTTACTCAAATACTGAAGAAAAATTCAAAATTTCAGTGGAATTCTGATTTTCAGAATTCTTTTGAAGACTTAAAAAACTATTTAGCTAATCCTCCTGTTTTATAGCCTACTACCGCAAATAATCCTTTTCTTCTTTACACCTTAGCATCTATTAATGCTCTCACAACTTTATTAGCACAACATGATAGTGAAGGAAAAGAACACATTGTAGATTACATAAGTTGAACTTTGCTCAATTATGAAGTGTGATATATTGTTATCGAGAAGCAGTGCCTAGCTCTTGTCTTTGCAACACAAAAGCTTAGGCATTATATATTGTCATGGTAAATTTTGATCCTTTGAAACACCTCTTTGCTAAGACAGATCTTTCTTGTCTCTTAGCTAAATGGGTTATGTTGTTAACAGAATTTGATCTCAAATTTATTTCTCAAAAAATGATAAAAGGACAAGCTTTAACTGACCATTTAGCGGAGGCACCTTCACCTTTTTCTATTCAAAATCAAGAAGCATTTCTTGATGATAAAATTCTATCTAAAATTTTAGATGATAAATGGGAATTGTATTTTGATGGTTCATGATTTAGAACTAGCCCTGGTGTTGGCATCATACTAGTACCTCCCTCTAGTAAGCCAATTCCTCTTTCTTACTGTCTAAACTTCTCATGTACAAATAACATTGCTGAGTATGAAGTTCTCATTGCAGGAATTCATGCCACTTTGGCTCTCAACATTAAAAACATCACCATCTATGATGACTACAACTAATTGTAAGACAAATTACGGGATCCTATCAAGCTAAACAAGATAAATTATCTCAATACCGTAATCTTGCCTTACCCCTACTAAAACAATTCTCTTCTTACACGATTGACACAATTCTGAGAATAGATAATTGACATGCAGATGTAATGGCAAGCACAACTTCTCTTATATCCCATAACGATTCCCTTGAAGATTATAAATTCATCATTCACAATCTCAAATTACTAACAATAGATGAGGTCACACCTTCGGATACTGACCTCTGTTGTAACACAAATGCTGATGAATGGTACTCCCATATATTTCATTATTTGCATGATGGTACTATTCCTAATTCAACATCTAAAAATGCTTGAGTTCACATGTACAAACTTGTGACACATTATATCATTCTATCCAATGTCTTGTATAGATGAAGCTAAACGGTGTTCTTCTCTGATGCCTTAACAATTCAAAGATCCCAATTTCTTTAGAAGAAGCTCACTCCAATGGTTGTGGAGGGCACTTTGGAGGAAAATCTTTAGGACAAAACTTATTACATATGGGGTACTATTGGCAATGCATGGAACAAGATTCCTTTGCATATGTCAAGAAATGCTCGCAATGTTAATAGCATAAACATCTAATCTGAGCACCTGCCTAGGAACTTCGTACTCAAGTTTCACCTTGGCCATTTTCTATATGGGGCTTGGATATGATTGGTAAAATTTCTCCACCTTATTCTCAAGGACATACTTTCATCATCACCACTACTGATTATATTATGATGTGGGCTTAAGTTGTTCCTCTACAATCCATGACGACTAAAGTAATCTATCATTTAAAACAAGATAATATCATCTATCGATTCAGTATAACTTCCTCCTTATTTTCTAATAATGGTACACCATTTAAGAACAAGGACATGAAGAAATTCCTTGAAAAATATCACATCCAACATTTATTCTCTACACCTTATTATCCTCAATCAAATGGCCAAGAAGAAGCTTCAAATAAGATTATTGGACAAATTCTATGGAAACTTGTTAATAAACATAAAAAGATTGGCACACTCAACTCTCCTACGCATTATGGGCTTATAGAACAAGTGTTCATACAGCTCGTATGGGAACTACTCTATATAACCTTGTCTATGGTGCCGATGCGATAATGCCTTTAGAGCTTGAAATTCCCTCATTGCGAGTTTCCCTAAAGGACATTATTGAAGATGACATGGAACGAGAGAAGAGATTACAAGAACTTGAGATGCTTGATGAACAATGTATCAACACTCTTGAGCATCTTAATGCACATGAGAAAAGCATCTAACGATTGTATAATGAGTGTGTCATACATTGTTCATTTGACGTTGGAGATTTGGTATTATATGAGAATCAACGTAATGTGAATGCATCACCTGAAGAAAAGGAAAATTCAGCCCTAATTAGCTTGGACCATATGTTATTATTGAAGCTTATGGATCAAGAGCATATAAATTAGCTAATGAACAAGGTACGTCTCTTAAAGAACATATCAATGCTATGCATTTTTAAGAAAATTTTATGCTTGGGGTTCTATGTTAAAGTCATTTCATCTTAATTCCTTTGATATACAATCATGTCTTAATTAATCATTGCCACATCTAGTTAAAACATGGTCATATTTGCATTAATTAAAAGTAGCATATTATTTTCCCTCGCGTAAAATTATTTAATCATTGTTGTATTTACTAAACATTCTACAAAGATTGGTTAGACTAAATCACAATGGCATTAGACACATTTATTAGATGATCATCAAAACTATCACTTGTTGCATTTTATAAATCACATGTGATACATCAATAACATCATAGCATTCATAAAAAAGTAATATATGCATATACAAGAGTTTGAACATATACATCAAAATCGACTATCCTGTACATCAAAATGGGATGTCGTAGTACAATACATAAAGAACATCACATAATTGAAGCTCAGTCACCATATCCCTCAAGACTTTATGGTGTGTGTGTGTGTGTGTGATGGAGGACTACCCATGGGTGACCATGGACTGTGAATGACTCCTAGAGACACTTCATGATAGCATCCCCTTGAGCTCACCTCTAAGATCGATCACCTCACCCTATGACTCCATGTACATCTGGTGGAACTAGTCTCTCTCTGAATGTAATCTCTCTTTGTCTAATACTACTATGTCCCTCTCAGCTCTCACCTGATCCAACTCAGTTTGTAAGATCTGAGCCATGATAGGACTTGCCTTAGATGAGGGTAGTGCTGTAGCCTGCTCTCACTATGCTCAAAAATCAGCCTCTATGCACTTAGCTCTCTGGATTGCTTGATCCCTCTCCTATGTAGAATGATCTAAAGTGGCCTCCATATCCACTCTATATCTCATAAATGGCATAAATAGCTCTGCATACTACCCTGTGGAGTGCTATGGTGAATACCCCGTCTGCACTCATTGCTCGACTGCATTGGTGGGAACTATGTCTGCTATAACATGACTCATCAAGTTGTGCCATGCATCTATACCAACTGCAAAAAGAAAGACAAAGACATCATCAATATCTCATCATTAGATATGTATAACATCATAAGTAATCATCAAAAGCAATACATCAACATAATAATGTCTCACCTAGATCGCCATCCCGCTGGAATGGATCCCAAACTGCTACTAGTATAACAAACTCTGTAGTAGTAGTCTCTGCAGCTGGGGGCATATGACTACTCATCTACCCTTGCTTGAGGCGACTCAATCTCCTAATGCCAGTAGGGACTAGACCATGAACTCTCAACCTGGGCCTCTCTTCGGTATCCTCGTCGACGTCCACCTCCTGTTGATCTTGATGTGGTCTCGCTCTAAAGATGTACTGTGCTGGTATATCCTCCTCCTCCTCCTCCTCATCATCATCATCAAGGTCATAATATCTAGTGAAATCACTAACATCATCCTCTACTCCTATGTCACTCCCATGACCTGTCCATGATTGTGAATCACCTGTGGGGTGACCGACGGGGAAGATGGGAGTAGGTCGTGCTGTCTCCCACCAAGTAAGGTATGCTTGGGTAGCACCAACATCATCTACATCTAACAGTGGCTTCGTATCTGCCATCTCATCTTCATCACTCTCAACTACCTCAACTATCGTCAGTCGTGGGGTGACATTCACCCTGATTATGCCATGCGCTAAGCATGTGTAGCTCAGACGCATCCTAGGAACATCCCACCTGCATCTGAATTGCCATGCTACTCTATCAAATAGAACTAGACCATAATGTGATTTAGGTGACCGACCATCAGCCAATCCCGTTGTATCCTCGCTAGTTGTCTACACTGCTCCATCCATTGTCTCTGGCCATGATATGGTCTCTAGATAATATCATTGTGCCATAGTCTATCAACACCACTCTCCAATATAGTAAATCAATGTTTCTCCAACATATGACAAGTGGATATGCATGCAAACGTTGAAGTGCTCATGTTGACTCTATGGGAAATGTTGACCTATTTTCCTTTGCCTAGAGTCAAATAGCCCAACTTTAAAATCTTGTTGAAATGCCTTGGAACTTAGCTCTGCAAGCCTAAAATCCTTCAAATCTCAATGTTTACCTTGTAAAAATCCCTAAAAATGTATCTAGAGAATCCTTGCAAAACACCCAGAAAAATCCAGAAAATTTGGAGCACTTGCCTTAAATTTTGCCCCATTTTGACCTTTATCAACAAAGTTTTAGATTCTTAAAATAACACAAAAATGGCTAAGGCATGAAGCTCCCCTTTCCCTTTGTTGACAAATTTCAAAAAACTCAAGCTCTTCACCAAGTTCAAAATTTCACGAGTTCACCGACTAGCCGATTTGCCAACAAAGGTGGGAGGAAAGTTTAAAAAATTGGCTAAGGGAAGTCTTTCCCCTTTATCGGAAATGTTTTCTTTCCATGAACTTTTGGAAGGTTTGTTTTGCCATAGGTTCACCAACTTGGCATTTTGCCAAAAAAGAAGCATAAGGGCGGGCTTCTTAAAAATCGGCTAAGGTAAAGAAAAACAAAAGGATGCCTTTATCGGTAAAGTTAGAAAATCACAAACTTTCATAAGTTCAAAAATCCTTTGGTTTGCCAATAGGACATTTTGCCAATAAGGCAAAGAGGTAGAATGGAAAACATGAAAATTGACTAAGTAAAGAAGGAAAGAGCTCCCTCTATCAGAAAATCAGGGAAACTTCAAACTTTTCCCAAGTTTAAATTTCGTTTGGTTTGCCGATATTGCATTTCACCGATAAAGGAAGGAGGGGATTCCAAGGTTCGTCAGAGGCAAATTTTGCTGACAAAGCAAAAGTGGAAGCAAAATAGTTCGGCAAAATGTGATTTTTCCAACAAAGGGCAAAAGTGGTGAATGGAGAGGAGTTCACCGATAAGGTGTTTTTGCCAATAGAAAAGGAAGTAAAGAGCCAAAGTTAGGCAAAATTGGATTTTGTTGACAAAGTAGAAAAGGAGAAACAAAGCATAGTTTGAAGATTGAACATTTTGTTGATAAGGTAAAGCAAAGACATGAAAAAATTCAAAAAAGATGATTTTGCCGATAAGGGCAAAATAGAGATGAAAAAGATAAGTTAGAAATAGTTTAGAGAAATGGATTTTTGCTGATAAGGGAAAAATAAGTAACAGGCCACAGTTCAGAAAATTGCAAAATTGTTGATAGAAAATGAAATATTTAGAGATCAAAGACAAAGTGGTTTATAAAGGATAGATTTTACTGATACAATAGAATTCATGCTAGAATTTCTAGAAAAGTATGAAATAAAAAAAATAGAGCCTAAAAATGTATTGTAGACTTTAAATATCTGAATGTAGATATTTGAAGTGTTGTAAAAGCTCTATATAAGGGAATTTTTGGAGGGAAAATTTATTTGATTTTCGTCATCTTCCATTAATACAGATTTGATTGCTCAGCTACTCCATTTTAGATATTTTTGCATTGAATGTGGCAGGTGGTGAATCAGCTGTTTGCATTGAAGGCAGAATATCTCCCAGCTGTTCCATGATCCAAGGGATTTTCTGCATTGAATTCTTGTAGGCAGACATCTCTTCTGCAAGCCCATGGGGTAAATTTATTAATGAAATGACTGAGGTCAATGTATTGAATTGTTATATATGCATATTTGTATGATGGAAAAATAGTTGAAAAACACTTGGAAGATAGTGAAATTTCTTGATTCTTCTATATTCCAAACAGAGCCCTCCTTTGTTGTAATCGTGCCTTTTGTTGAAATATACACTATGTTTTTACCTTTTTTGCTATTTTAGCTCTATGTGATTCAGAAATAGTTGTCTGTGAATGTTCTTTTCCTCTCAACCTAGTTCTTTTCTTTACCTTTGCTAAGAATTTTCTAGATTTGTGTGAATAATCAGCTATATTTCTTTATTTTATGTATTTTTAGTTCAATGAGAGCTCCATATTCAAACCTGGTGTATCACCTGCATTAATTTCCAGTTTTATCCCTCTTTCTCTTTTCCTCAACAATGGATAGATTAGGTTTAGTCTTAGGAATGAATCTCTTATTCAGTGAAGGAACCAGCCTCTCTTTGGATATTTGGCCTCCTTGCACGGTCCCACACCTGGAGGTCATCTCAATGTTTCACTGGATTGTTGAAGACCATTAAACCTCTCCAACATAGGGTGTAAATCCAAGTGACAACAAGAAATCCTATGGGCTGTGTGCACCTAATGTGTTCAAACATCCATACCTGTAATAATGTGCACACCATCAAGCTTTGTGCCTCATAATTGACATATCATCCCAAACTACGGTAGAGGTGTGCAAGCATACTATGCTCCTCCATCAACTTGAGAATGTGTACAAGGCCCCCATGAAGGCGAGTGTCCCATCCATCCTGATAAACCGCTAAGGTGATGGTCATGATCATGATGCGACATACTAAGGGTATGCCTGCATAGCCCTACTCTAACCATCGAAGTGTGATATGTCCATGATCTTACAGAGTGACAACACAACCTAGGCAATACAGATGACTTTCTCGAGTGTACTCCTCTGAATGGTGATCCACAATATGCAATGTCTCTCCTTAGACTGGTAGTTAGAGAATACGGTACACATCCTCTAAAGTGAGTCATCTCTCCTATGGGCAAATGGAATGTTGAGGTATCTGCATTCCATCTGTCCATCAGATCCATCAACATACTACAGTGGAATCTCATTATGGGCATGATGAACACCCACCATAGGCCCACTACCTGAGAGAAATCCTACTCCTCATTGGAGATAGTACTAATGTGGTTTTGTAATAGTGTCATGAGATGGCCCCCTGTGTGCTCCCGCATCTCGGGGACATCCTGTGTATCAAAACATTCATATTTCAATCAGTTTACATCATCAAATCAATAATTATTATCTAAAATATCTATTTGTGCCCTGTCCCTAGCACCCATGTCCTCTCTAGACTTGGGCACTCCAGGAAGACTCGGGCATCCGAGGAGGACCTAGGCACCCCAGGAGGACCTATGCACCTAGAAAGGACTTGGGAACCCTAGCTGGGAACCCTAGTCCAAAAAAGTCTATAAGGCATGCAAAATAATAAAAATAAAAAATATAGGAATGAAAGGTGACATAAGTGAAGTTTAGAGCCCTACCTCTAGCTCGATCCGCCTGTCTGCACGACTTGGGAATGAAGCACCTCTAGTCTTGAAAGCTGGTATGGGCATCGAGTTAGCATGGTTGATCTCTCTCTCCTTCTCCTTTTCTCCTCTACAACAAGAAAATAAGAATGAGTATTGAAAAAGTGAAAACTCCCTTTACTTATAGTAAATGGGTGAGAATTCCCATCACTATCTAGGTGCAAAACTCTACAACTTTATTCATATGCCTCTATCTTGGGTTGTTAGACTTAGATTTTTGGGTTGTTTGTTGCATTGGAATCTTGGTTCCTCCCTCGATCTAACCCAATGGTCAGTGTCCTAGTGTTGTTTGCAAAAATGACCCTCACAAAGAATTTTTGATCACTTTTCCCTGAAATCTGTGCACGAAGATTACCACCTTGTTTCTCCTTTCCAGACTAAGAAATCAAAAACAAGGGGGACATATATCTCCCTTGATTTCCTTCCTCATCATGTGTCATCACTCAATCCCCTTAGCATTTATGACTGGCCTATTTGTTTGTTGTTTGCAGAATGATTTGATTTGGATTATCTAACAAGTGTTCCTTTATAGGATGTGATTCCTAACTTTGTGATCTTGCAGGATTATAGACTAGGGGCTTCTACCTCTCGTGTGGCAACACTCCAACTTCCTCTACAATATCCTTTTGGGTATCCTTTTCATGATTGAAGTATTTACTTTCCTTTAGTTGCATATGCATGTAGTGTCATATGGCTGCTAAAGTGGGGGGCTGGATGTTATGTCAAAAATTGTACTCCTACATTGATTAGCACAATTTCACATAGTTTAGCTCCTCTCCTTTGGTGTCCTCTTACCCTTTTTGTTTCTGTCTTATCTAAACCCTGATTAACCTATACCTTATCTAAGAAATGTCAAATTTTGAATCAATAACTTATAGAACCTAAAAACAAACTTTGGAGTCTCAATATTCTAGACCCCCTAAAGGTAGACCTTGAGTGAAATCTGGGGTTTGGACTAGGGCACTCGTGCCCTAGTCATGCCCTATTTTTCCAGTCCTAAATTTGGGGTAGTGTTGGCTTGGCCCATGCACCTCAGGATTCTGATTTCAAATTTTGGTTTTTGTGTGATGTCAGTGTATTATTTCAAATATTTGAATTTCTAAGGCTAGGTATTTAAAGATAATCGCAAATCATTTTATCACACACAATCTACATGCAACCTTACTATACCAAAATTCTACCACTACTTCTATTGAAGATCTGCATTTTGTTGAAGATCTTTGAAGTCTTTGATATTTTCTATCATGGAGATATTTAGTAGAGATTAGGAATCAAGATCATGAGTCTATCTTGCTCTTCCTGGGGTTTTGTCAAGCCCTTTGTATGATCAGGAGAAGGGTAAAAGCCTCCAACTTGAGCTTTGAAGTCCTCCGTAGATACAGTTGCCTCGTCTTCTTGTTCTACAAGTCTTCATTGCTATCATCTCCTTGAGGCGAGGTTGTTGTTGTTTCCTTGAGTGAAACATTGTGTCTAGATCTATCCTTGATGCTTGAGTTATAAAGGATCTTACATTTCTGCATACACATTTGATAGATGAGTACACACACGTATAGACTTTTATCACTGGCTATTGTTGAGGTAGAAATACCAAAGACGGGGTTTGATTGAGGCAAACTCCTATATAGCCACAACCATCCTTCTCCTTATTTTGTATGTATAGATCACATTCAAAAAGATATGATAAAAAGGAGCGGAAGGAGAACAGGTATTATAGATATAGTTGTCGCAGAACTTTCAATTTCATCATCGCAGAATCTTTGAGACTATGGGGCGAGCACTCTAGTCTAACTAGGCTTTTATTTTGGGATCTGAAACCTTCAACAGAGACTCTAACATCAGATGCAGAAAGTTTGATAGTCAGAAAATTTTTTGGACTCCAGGGTGAGCACCCTAGTCTAACAGGCCCTCAATTTATGGGTACACACTCTCTATAACATCTGATTTACATTTTTGTAGTTTTCTTGTTAGTTTATGTGCCAGAAATTAGTCTATTCTTACATACTTTACAATTAGGGTTTCATGCTATAAGATTACCTAAATCTTGTAAAAACCTAATTGAGGTATCTATTCAGTTACAACAACATATAAGGACATAGGAAATTACTAGCTTGATCCTTCATAGTGAGCAAGATCGGTTCCTATCTCCTAATGTAGAGAGAGAGAGAGTTTGTGAAAATTATTTCACCATAGGATCATGCTATAAGGTTGCCTAAAGCTTGTAAAAACCGAATTGAGGTATTTATTCAGTTACAGCAACATATAAGGGCATAGAAAATCAGTAGCTTGATCCTTCATAGTGAGCAAGCTCAGTTCCTATCTCCTAATGTTGTGTGAGTGAAAGAGAAGCTTGATTTGGTTTATGCAAACTATCTTTCTCCCTCTTTTTCCACATTACAACCTCATCTTTATATCATATAGAGATTTAGGCTTTTTGTGTGTTAATATCATTCAACATGAAACTTTAGAGATGGTTAGTGATTTCTTTGAGCCCGTTATAGATATAATAAAGTCAAGTCCAATAGAGACCATTAATTTAGAAAGTTTGAAAGCTAGGTGAGTGTGGAGATGCGTTGAACCCATTGATGCCTGGTCTTGGTCAAGGTGTTTGTGTGAGTACACTTTACTTTTAAGGAGATGCCTTGAATAAGCCATCAACTATGTAAATATGGTGGAGTAGGGAGAGGCCTAGGTGGAAATTATAGAATCTTGTTTCAACAAATACCTATACCTAGGAGGAGATGATGAGTACGTACTATATTAGAAGTGTTTTATTTGTGATAAGAAAGTGTGATTTTGGATCCAATCCAAATTAGTTTTCAGCCAAAAAATGTGATCACTATAGTGAAAAACAAAGATAACATAGCTCCTAATGGACTAATTTTCAAGCATATGTCAACTAAGAAAACTATATATTGTATAGGAGAATATTTATACCAATTTAAGCATTTGAGCAGAAGTTTTTATTAAGATAGGGTACAATAATAGATAGGTGTAATAACTAATAAGGATTATCACACTAGAGGATTTCTAACACAATTTCTGATTGTCTAGATAGCACTAAGCGTAGAACAAGAGCATACTCTCGTGATCCTATGACTCAATCTAAGACTCTATTAGACTTTGAATTGAACTCTGAATGAATTACAATGAGGCAAGGGCCTTTATTTATAGCCAGCAGATCTCAAAACTCTATAGACTATCATAGAAATCTGACCATAAAAAAGTGACATGTAACAACCACTGTAGAAGTGGATAGCTGTTAAGGAGTCTTGTCCGAAAAAATTAACAACAGTGGTAAGAAAAGACAATCACTTTGGACACACCGTAAGCAAGGACGACCTGCTTTACACCCAAAAGCAGATATGGGGATTTTTCTTTTTCTGACAGGGTAGCATCCTGTTGTTAGATCATAATGTGGCCGATGTCACGACATAGACAAACCCATGTGCTAGTCTATTCCAAAAATAGTAGGCAGAAGTAGATTTTGAGGAAGAGGTTGAAAGGCGATGTCCATGTCATCATTTCTTTCCCTAAAGGCATAAATTATTTTAGTGATTTCATTAGGATATGCTAAGTCTAATTCTGTTTGGACTGCAAACAAAGCTAGAAGAAGAGCAGGTTCCATATCTTCAATTACTACTCTTGAAAACCAATTATGAACCAAAGGATAGTATTCCACCCTAGGTAAATGATAACAACTTGGATTACTTAGGTAATCCGTCATGCCTTCCGAGACTACCCATGAAAAATTTCCTTGAATGTAATCAAAGAATTCTATCAAATCTGGTGGCAATACCTTATTATCATATCCAACAAAGAAATCTGCAAAACCTTCAAATTCATTTTGAAGGATGGTAATACTATTAATGAAGCCATATTTTGCACACTTTAGTAGATTCTTCTTTTCTCTAATATCCTAATTAAAGGGCAAAAGAGAAGTTATACAAATGTCGAAAGAAAAACTATTTCTTATTGAAAAAGCTATTGTGGCTTCTAACCTAAATTGTTCCAAGAATGCAACCTGTTCATCTAGTTCTAGGATTCCTTTTTCATAATGTTCTAAGATCTTATTTCTCAAATCTTGGAGCCATTTATTAAGGAAGTAAACCTGAAGAATAGGATCAATGATTTCAGGTGGGAGTTGAGGAACCAAAATTGGATTACCTTCTTCATCTTGTATCTCATATACCTCTGTGCCATCTTCTCTTAGGAGGGTTTTAGCAGGTTCAATTAGCATGGAGGCATGCTAAGCCAACCTTGACATTTCTCTAGTCAGACTATCTACCAATGGATTATTATCTCCTTTTATCCATTCTATATTAAAGTCATAACTAATAAAATCTAGATACCACCTTGCAATTCTACTGTGGCCTAGATCTTTATCTGGTTTCTTTTTCAGTAATGACCTCATAGGCTGACTATCTATTCTCACAATGAAGTGTACTAGTTTTAAGAAGATCTTGAACTTCTGGATCCCTTTCTTTACAGCCAAAATTTCCTTTTCATAGATTGTATATCTGCATTCTGTATCAGTGAAAGTTCCTGACCTGTAACCACACACTTGTGTTCCTTTTAGAGGTCTTTCATGCAACAATACAACACTCCAAACATTATCAGATGCATCAGTATATAGAACCAATGGATATCCTTCTTGGGACATATGCAGAGTAGGAAGATGTTGACACTTTTCTTTGATTTTCCTGACTATTTTGGTCAGTTCTTCATTCCAACTTTTTGCTGTTTCTTTCACTTGTCCTTGAATTTTTTCTCTATCTTTTGCCAAGCCATTGTAGAAAAGAGAGACATAATTAAGACATCCCAAAAATATTTGGATCTTCTTTTTCCCGATCAATACATTAGGAAATTCATTGATATGCTTTAAAATATGGGGCTGCAATTTTTCTTTTCCTTCAGAGAGAATCAATCCAAGAAAATCAATCTCTTCTTGCCCAATTACCATTTTCTTGGCTGATAGACAAATCCCATGATCTCTAATAGCCCCATATAATTAGAAGTTCTAATGTTTCAAATGCTCAGAAGAATTAGAAGAAAAAATAATTATATCATCTATATATAAAACACAAAATTCTTTAAGATTTCTTAAAGCTTTATCCATTCTCCTCTGAAAGTAAGCAGGTGCAGTTTTTAGCCCAAATGGCATTACATTCCATTCATACAATCCTTGAGGAATAGAGAAGGCTATTTTATATTTGTCTTCTTCCTTAACTTTGACCTACCAGAATCCTAACTTGCAATCAAACTTAGAAAATATCTTTTTAGAGGCTGGTCTCATGATCAAGTCTGTACTAAATAGAATCTGATAATTGAATGGAAGAATAATATCATTGAGAGGCTTGTAATTGATACAAAACCTTTTCTTACCTCTTTCTTTTTCTTCTCTGTTATTCACCAAGAATGCTAGACAAATGAATGGACTTTTACTTTCTCTGATAAAATGTCCTTGGAGCAATTCTTCCAAATGTTCATCCATTTCTCTTACCTCAGTGGGATTCATCAGATATGCTAGCTCAAATGGGGTCACAGATTGGCATTCTAGTTTTATCTTTATTTCACATTCTTCATGTTCCTTTGACCAAAATTGAAGAGGATTCATGCTGCAGCAATCTTGTTCAAACTTGGCTTTGACTGGTTCTAACAGTAGTGGTAATTTTTGTCCCTAAAGATTGGCATTTTCTTTTCTTCCTGATTTCATGGTTTTCTTGTCAAATTTGTAATTAACTACTTTCAAAGAAGGAATCTTTAGTGGACCATCTTCATGTCTAAGAGATATCTCATGAGTTCTTAGAATGAAAGGCTGGTATTTAGTTAGGAACAAAAATCCTAGTAAAACATCACCTCTTAGATCATCCAACTCAATGAAGTTGGTGACAAACTTCTTCCCTTGTATTTCAATGGTCACATCTTGGGCATATCTCCCCATTTGTACCTGTTTCCCATTGATTGCATCGCCTGTTGGAAGTTATGGCTTTGGTTTCCAAAATTTTGGAGGAATTGTAGTGGTTTTTGCAAAGCTTCTAGAAGACTCAGAGTCTACAAAAGCATCCATAGGAATTGGCTTATATCCTAGAAAGCAAAAATTCATCCTAATGTATGTACAATTTTCAGCAAGATATAAAGCATTAGCTGGTTCTTCAGGTTTGGAACTACTACTGCCGCTTGAACATTCCTCTTGGCTATCAGCTTGTACATAATTTCTTGATTTTCCCCCATGACAGAAGTGAGTTTAGTAAGTTCTTTTTGCTGGAGGTAAATTTGGTGAGTAAGGTTTTGGATGTCCTCAGTAAGGTGATCTAATTTGGAGCCTAAAGCATCAAGGGGCTTAGCAGTTTTCTTAGAGGACTTTTTGGAAGGAGATGGAGAAGGGAAGTGTGATGAAACAACTTTCTTTTTCCATTTGGGATGGATATAGCCATGGGAAGAAGAAACTTTAGAGCCTCAGAGTTGTTTTTGAAGAGAGTCATGCTCGGCTTCCCATGCCTTGATGTCTTTGATTTACTTTTTTATAGCTGTTCTTCTTTCTATAGTCGTGCCTGTCATTCTATAAGGATCCTTGGCCTTGGCCATATTGATCTTCAAATCAAGATCTTTGATAGCCTTTCTATCTTCTTTTGTGACAGCAGAAGGTGAATCAGATGATTGTGAAGAGTTTGAACTACTTTCATTGTTAGAGGTGGATGAACAAACCTTTTTGTGCTTATCTCTGCCCATAGAAAAGTGCTCAGGCAGAACCTCAACTATCTCAAAATACTGATCTTCAGAAAATTGAACAAAAACATCATTAGAATCTGCAATCTCCAAGTTATTATTTACATCTTGTTCATGAAAAAGAGCATAACCTTTATTTCTAGGATTATATTTCTTTGGGCAGTTTGTGGCATAATGAGGACCTTTACAAATAAAACACTTGATCGGGGCCTTTTCCTGGATTATTGATTTACTTGAACAAGTACTTGGGAGGACGTCTATTTCTAAAAGAATTCTTATGTACAGGAGCAAACCTATACCTCTTTTTATGACTTTTGTGCCGAGGGCGAAAAGATCTCTCCATGTTATCATCATCATAGGCCCTTTTGTTGCACCTCTTGCATTTATAATATTTTCCACAAGATCTCTTGTGAAACTTTTTGAGTTGCTGAAAATCCTTAAGCTGGTTAATTGGTGGCAGATTGCAGTATTCCCACAGATTGCACGAGGAATTGAACTATTCCCTATTATTAGTTAAGGCTTTAAGGAGACAGTGTTTATCCAGCTTATATGTGACTAAGTTCTTAGCTCAGAAAAGGCACCTTTTTCAACTTTAGTCTGCTTTCTTTCCATTAAGTAATCCTCTGCCCATTCTCCTAATCCACAAGGAAGTGAATTTAGATAATATTTTTTAGTGGTTGAATCATGTGGTTTGTGATCTGCGATCATATATCTTTCAAAGATGAGCTTATATTTATGCAGCTTTCCTAAGTTCTTAAGCTATAAGGAATACATAATTTTTTCAGCTTCGAGAACATTATTTTTCCTGTTACCACTAAATATTCCAATGAGCATGAGTTTAAGCATTGAAAATCCTTCTGCAGATATATCATTTCTACCCATGTTTATTTCTTTGACATATTCCTCTCTAGTTTGAGGATTTGTTGTGGTAATGCCATTATCAAGTAGACATTTCACCAATCTCTTAATTTTCAAGACATTAATCTAACAACATACAAGAATTTGTTAGAATCATACCACATAGAGCCTCTAGTGTCAAAGAAATTTTCTAAAGTATCACACCAGGTGCATATAGCATCATATGGATCAACAATTTTTGTCAATATTTAGTATATATCCTGATGTTGCATAGGCTCTCAAATGCTTAGGTCTGGAATTTTCTGAAACAACATCCTTCATTTCTATATCAATGTTGCTTCCTACTAATTCATGGCTGGCCATGAAATTTTCCCATTCCTTAGCATCATTTACTTGTTCTAAAACAAATTCTTCAGTATCCAATTGGGATCCCTCATCATCAGATGCCTGAGAAGATTCTGGATCTAGAAAGACTTCTTCTTCAGGAGAAGTATCTATGTGAGCTACAACAGGCTCATCCATATATATTGGCTCATTAACTTCAAGCTGAAGTGGTTTGCAACCAATCTTTCATATCTTCAGTATGTTGCATTGCATGTTCTTTTGTTTTAGGAAAACTAATTTTGTAGGCATAGGGGCTATTTTGGTTCTGACAGGCACAACTTGTTCTTCTTCAGGTTCATTTGCTATTAGAATGCCTTTTCTCCTCTGAACCTTGGCTCTTGGTTTTTGTAAGGGTTCATAATGATGAGACCTAGTCTCTTCAGCTTCTTCCTTAGAACTATCCTTTCCTTTCTAAGAAACTCTTATTTTCTTTGTATATCTTCTAATTTTTTTAGTTTTCTGGCCACATGTTCTAGTAATGCTTTGTTTTCTTGGGCCTGATTGTCCCTCCTAACATCTGAGGTGGCTAAGTTATTATACATTTAAGTTGTGTATGTATCAATCCTTTGAGTGAATGTCTAAATATTGGCAATTGCAGCTTGTGTAGATCTCAATTGATAAGAGATCCCTGAAGACTCATTCAGCAAAGAGGTGGACTATTTTTCTAGCTTTAAAATATTAGTATCTACTCTATTTACAATATTATGTACATTAAGCAAGGTTCCATAAGCAGACGTCGAGTTAGATGCAACTTGCTTAATATCAGAGCCATATCATCAATATTGTCTTGGGCTGTAATCATCCACTGAGCTTGTCAGTTTCTTTGGGCTTTAGAACCTTTTTACTTATTTCCTACCTTGGTGTGAAGTCTTGACACATATTTACCCAAAGTTTTTCTTCTGGATTTACTATTGTAAAACTTTCTGGGGTTGACCATCTACTAGGTACATATCTAGTTACTTCAACAGCTGTTGATTGGTCAACTTGGATCTGGTGTTTAACCTTCTTTTCTGACCCATACCTTGGTAAGTTTTCCTGCATCATGCATGCAGGTTCATCCAGCTTTATTATTTTTATTCCTTTCTGCATCTTATCCTTCTTTTCTTCTTCTTCTTTAGGAGTCAGATGAAGTCTAGAACTCACTTGTTTGACTAGCTTATTCATTAGGATAGGGTAATGACTTAGATCTGAGGTTGAGGCAAAAGAAACATGAGCAGGGTAAGGGTTTACTGATTGAAAGGGTCTAGAATTAGCTGGATGGCTGGAGGATGAAGAGCATTCCTCAGGATTGTAGTCAACATATGGCTTATTATCTGAATTGGATATGCATGAGCCATTGAAAAGATTCTCTTCAGAGGTTGTAACCTTGCCCTAATTTCATGTAAGATTGATTGCTCTAATATGGTTTGGTCTGGGACAGATTTGAGTGTTACATTAGCCACTCTCCTTGTCTGAAACAAGGGTCTATTTAAAACTCTATTCCTTTGGATAGGAAGATCTCTAAACTAGGTTTTTTATTGGTTTAGGAGTTGTTCAATAATAGGGAATCCTATGTCAAAACTAGTGTGGTCAATGATTCAGCCATAGTCAAGCAAGAGCGAGGATCCTTGTGGGAAACCTACCCCTATGGAGTATTCATAATTCTATAGATACAACGACCTCCTATAGTTGCATAAATAGATCCTGGCATGAGAGATACCCCTTTGAATTGAAGCAAAAGGAAAAAGGCAGAAGAGATGAACTTATCAGATAAAGAAAGAGTAAAACTTGGAGAAACAAAAATAACTCCATCCCCTTTTTCAGCACTAAGAACCCCATGAAATTGGGCTATGACAGCTTGTTCCCAGATTCTACAGTGAGTGTCAATTAAAGTGGCAAAAAATTCAGCTCCAATATCATAATTAAAATGTGGGTGGACAATTAAATCAACATGGGGAAAGTGAACATGAAAGTAACCCTTTTCTCTCCAACGAGAAACATCAGAAGGAAGTAAGAAAGGAAGATAAATCAGACAAATTTCTTCTCCAGATACTAAAAGATTTATCTCAGACTGACGGACAAAATCACAAATTTTATCTTTTATGCCTTTTTTAGGATACAATGTAGAAATTTTAATGTCAGGGAACTTAAATTTTCCTTTATCATCAACAACATGATCATCACCATCTTGAAAGTAATTATGCAAGACTTCAGATAATGCAGAACTAGCATTCATAGATCTTCTACTGGCCATAATAAGATTTGTGAACTTACTGGTTTACGGTTGCGATATTCTCTACTACTTTGGTCGACTTACTGAAGCCCTTCTCATGGCTCCCCTGGCCTTCACATGGGAGAATATTTATGATAATTTAAAAAATAATTATACTATAGTATGTTTTTTGCACACTCTCCCTTTGAGTAATCCATGCTTCCATAGATGGATTCCTTTGGTTCCTTTCAAGTGATGCATTCTTTGAGCCCTATATTTCCCTTGTGATCTATGTGGTTCCCTTCTTCAAGTCCTAGTTCATTCCACCAATCTTTGTACCTTAATGTTTGAGCCATGGGTGTCATGGTATTAGTGAATAATTTCTTTAGCTCCTAGTGCCCTAGTATCATCTATAGTCCCCTTTTATGATCTGGCCAAGTCATTAGCTTTCCCTTCTAGAAAGCATTTAGTGTTGGATTCAACAAGTCTAAAAAAAATTATGTTTGCAAGTCTCTCAAGTTGTTTCCATGCTAGCATCCTTTTGATTATGCTAACAATTAATGTTGAATATGATCTGATGGTTCAAAGCTTCTTGGGATATTCTTTGTAAAAAAAACCTAGATTCTTTTAAAGATATTCATGGAGGAAGTTACCTCCCCTCCTGATGACATCAACATAATTCCTCTTCTAGTAAACTTATTTGATCATTCTACTCAAATGGTATCAGTTTGAGGTGGCTCTTTCTAACCCATGTTTAGCATATGCCTCCATCACTCCAAGGGCCCATTGATTATATTCACCATCAAATATCTACCATGGATGACGGAGATCCTTTCTCTACTAGATTCCATAGGTTTTTCTTACCATAATGTTAAGGATGATGCATACACTTGATCAAGGCCATCACGACTCCAAATGGTTGAATTCAATTTTCTAACCACCTACACACACCTCTACTTAGCCATCAATTTGATATTAATTGAAGATCATCTAGAAAATGGTTTGAGATTTCAAATATTTGTCCCCCCTCATATTCTCATTCTTTATTCTTTATAAATTCTCACAGGCTCCCTTGGTTGTAATTGCATATTAACTCCTTTTGGTTTTATAAATATGGACTTATCTCTAATGTAAATATCTTTTGGTTTTAATGAATATAATTACTTATTTTGGATTTTGTTTATCATAACTCATCTTAGAGAGTGCCTCCTAGTTTGATTCTATGAATGTGTTGGATCTTGTAAGCGGTGGTCATGGACTCAAAGTTTATATGTTGAGGAGAATCAAAGACCCACACTTTTCTATGAGCATTTAGACCCCCAAACAATCTCCTTCTTGTGAGAGCTTTACCCCAACATTTATAGTAGAAATTCCACTTCTAATAAATTTTATAGCATGCTTTTTGGGACTTGAATTTGTCTTCCCACTAGTTCTAATATTTAAATTTACTATTATGTAATATTACATGTTTTCATTGACTACTCTTTTTTATTCTGGTAAAGAATGAAAGGGTTTTTGATTCCTAAGAAGCTTGTATTCACCTGATAACTTTCCTGATAACTTTATCTCTATTCCTTGGCTTTCTTGTAGATCATGTGCATATGTATGAGACATATCCTCACTAGTTATTATGTGCAAGAAGTATTTCTTAGTGGATTCTTAGTTGAACGACTTCCTCCTTTGAGGAGAATCATTAGACAACTACCCTGGGTGATAAAATCCAAGGCTCATGGTTCCTCTATTGCAAATAATGGTTGTCTAGAGAAATTAAGCTCTTGTGACTTGGGATTGGTAGTCCTCTCAGGATTATAAATTGGATGAGCTAATTTTCACTATTGTGAAAGCCTTTTCCATACTCAAAGGGGAAGTTTGTGTTACTCTTGCAGAGCACATCAAAGATATTTCTAACCTATGCACATTGTATAATGTTATTGACAAACACATGACACTAAGACTCTTTGTTACGTATTTCAGAGGTGAAACTAGAGAATATCTCTATTTAATTCCTCCTAGATGCATCTATGATTGGGATACCTTAGGGAGACTCTTCTGTGAATGTTTTAAATGTTAAAAATAGAGTGAAACAATAAACAAGAAATGTCGATATTTAGTGCATCCAAATTCCTTAAACAATAATAGATCACTAGAGGAAATGAAGTCAACAATGGAAGAAAATGTAAACCATAACACAATATTTGCATGGAGACACCATTGTAGAAAAAACTACATCCAAAGAGACTCAAGCTTGTAATAATCCTAAAAATAGTTACATCAATATAATCTGCTAAACTCTCTAAATTTTGGTAGCATAATAGTGCTTGAATGACCTGCAAAATAATCTCATAATACTACCACCTCAAGGTACCAATATATAGGAGATATAGATACACAATACCATGAATGATATTCCAAAACTAGTTGCCAATCCCACTCACCCAAATCTAGGCATCCACCACCATCATGGAGAATCATACAACTCACTCTATATGGTCAAACTCCTTCAACAATATGTAACTCCTCTTACGCACCTTACACCCACCTTACACATCATAGATGTCATATATTTTTCTTAATGGTCAAATTAAGAAAGATCCCAATCCTAGGCACTTCATGAGAAGATTTTGCAAATCTATCATAAGATCCATTTGTAGAAGATCTTCTTACATCCTCTTACACCTCTAAATCTTTAACCGATTTCCAATATCTCCTCTAAAATAACTCTCAAATTAAATGCAATTACAAATACATGTGAGAGGATAAATAATAATAAATAATTTTTCCTACCACCTAAGAGGGGCATCCAAGTCTACCCTCTCCATGATCCTTAGAGACACTAGCATTATTATTGAACAATAATAATTAAACACAATCAAAACATGTCTAGGAAAAGAGACATGTGTATATGTTGAGGAGAGGTTGTTGTTCATTTTACCCATTGGAGAGATGTTTACTCTTCCCCTACCATTATGGATCCTTTCATGGATCAATTGTGTATGTGTAAGCCCTTGGGAAGTATGGGAGTTATTGTGTTGTCATTGTTTGCAAAATGTGAGTGTTGTATTCTCTATTTTGTTGTGGATTTGAGTTTCTTAGAAAGCCTCCTAGCTCAGGGCTAGGCTTGTGAGCAAGTCCAATAGTTGGGAGGTGAGCACCTCCATTGACCTTCTGTGGAGTTGTCTTTTGCAGATTTTAATGGAGGACAAAGAAGATAAGATCCTATTTTTGGAGTTGTGTTGCCTCCTTATTTTATGAAGAGAATGTTATGTAAAATAGGTTGTATTACATCCTCAAGAGTTGAGAAAACCTTGTGTGTGTAGAGAAAAGAAATGGAAGTTGTATTGTGTTGTACATTTGGTTCATGTATCATGTCAAATAAAATATTTATATTTACTTTCAAAAATAGTTCTCTCTCTCTTGAATTGAGAAATGAATATATAAATGGGGTATTTTTCTTGCAT